>JAWNNO010001424.1:0-1200000 GCA_035044985.1 Lordiphosa fenestrarum | reverse complement strand
GCTTTTCAAGTTCCTTGTAGTGACTTCTGACCTAAGACTAGTTTCCAAAACGTAGGAAAATACATTTTGATGTCGAACTTCACATGAATAGCAACACTTTTAACATGTTTAGAAAAAGTAGTCTTATGTCATGAAGGACTTTTGCCACCCAAAAAAGGGGTATGAAAAATGGGAACCACATTCTGCAAAGTCCGACTGGGAAGCTGAGGGAAGATTTTGTATGTGTGTGTCTTTACTGTATTAGTTAGAGAGCTGAATCTTAAAAAATGTGTTCATTTAACCATCTTAATGAAAAAAACGATTCAAATAAGCTCTCTAAGAGTTTCTTGATAAGTTGTATACGAAAACGTAAATAGAACATTTTGCTCTCTAAGAGTTTCTTGATTAGTTGTATACGAAAACGTAAACAGAACCTTTTGCTATACAATCTATTTCTAAGAAATTTCTACCAAATTCTTAAGTATTTTTGAATATTTTTGTAAATAATGCAGAGTTTGCAATGGATGCAATGGAAGGAGAGAGCGAAAAGACACTTTCAATACTGTTTTCGCTCAATCAAAGAGCGCTCCATGATACAACAACTAAGGTACGGCGCTCGTAATGTGTGCCCACGGTAAAGTACCTAAAAACGTTCAGTGTGTGTGTGTGTGGTTTTGAAGCGCATACATAATTTGCATCTATGTGAGCCGTTTGCTCTAGCGCTCACTCTCCCACTCTCTCTCGCGCTCTTGGCAATAGCTCAGTAGTTGTTGTATCATGATTTCTAACCAAAGAGCGCTCTTCTCGTTTCGGTTTCTCTCTTGTTAGAACCTCCCAATGGAAGCATATCAAATTCTCACAGAAGACACTCAAAAGTTACTTATCTAGGCACTTGAAGTTCTACTGAATCGCCTTCTGCAAGGCTCTTTTAAGACGCAACTTAATCGTGAGTTTATCTGTCACATAACAGCTATCTAGCAGATGAGATAACGGCGCTAAGTAGAATTTCTTGAAAGTTTCCCAAAATAAAGATTTCCAAGTTTGATGACAATTTCTCCAAATAAGCGTTTCAGTTGGCATTTTCTTTCAACAATTTTGGAAATATGAAATCGAGTCACAAATACCAAAACTCTTTGGTTAACAAGTCTAAAATTTCTAAGCAAAATAGTGGCTTCAGATGTATGTATCTACCTTTTGTTGGCTATTATGTTTTGTTTTTTGTTCACTATATATAATTGTATATACAAGTCGAGTGGCTTTTGAATATTGCTATTGTTGTTGTTCCTTCTACATGTATATATATATATATATATTTAGTTAATTATATATTGTATTTATAAAGTTAACCATTAAGTTAGTTATAAGGCTTCTAAAACCGCTTGCTAATTGCGTTGTGTCTCTGTTTTTGTTGTGTGCATTTAGAATATATTGTTTTTGTTTTTTTGCAAGATTGTATATATATATTTTTTATATTCCATGCAGGGACTGACAGAGTTACAATTATTTCAATTTTAGGTATATTATTTATGAACGGCTGTAATTGCACTTTTATTTTCATGTTTTTAAAACAAAACTGGTCTAAAAAATTGCAAATATAATTGTTATTTTCAACACCAATTTCTAAATTCATAAACTTAGAACGTTGTAAGCTGTAAGCTGTATCAATATTAAGCTTCTTTCTGTTGTGAATCATTTGAAATCGAGAATTGAACAAAAAATCAGAGCCATGGTTGGTTCTTAAAGCTTTTCTTCAATTTGTGCTAGCAAAAAGTGTTGCCTTTTTACGGAAAGTCAGAAAAAAAAACACCATAAATGACATTTCACCTAGGTTTCTTCTTCGCTTTTTTTTGAGGGGCAGTAGGTGTAAACCGCAAGTGTGTATGCGTGCTAGTTTGCTTCTAAGCTTTTTGAGTTAAATTTTCAGGGGGAAATTTATACGAGATGTCAGACAAGTGTTATAGACATTCCAAGAAGCACAAAAATATAAGTGTTGGTAAGTTTTTTAGACAGCTAACTCTTAGTTAACTGTGATATTCTTTAGGCATTTCATATAAGATCTCAGACAGTTGAAAAAACTAGCCTTGTGCTCAGCTGCTAAAGGCTATATGCAGTTATATCCTCCATCTTGTACCCAACGGAGCAGAGCTGAATGCGATTGGCTCACAACATCGTTCTTGCCGCTGTTTAAGTTGTACCTGTCATTTAGGTGAGCAGACAGTGCAAACAATAGTTGGTTGCGTGTCTAAGACCTGCCTACACACTGTGCAACACATAAGACTTGATATTCCAGTCAAGTTGTTTGACCTAAATGTGAATAGCTTGTCATAGTTGCTGAAATGCAGACCTTTTAGATTATCATGTCTCAAGCGTCGAACTGGGTAAAAGGAAGCCTCATTTTTTTGTTGAAAAATAAACAATAATTTTGATTCGGAACAGGTTGGCGTTCAGCTGTTTTCATACCAAAAGGTACAGAAGTAATTGTACCTAAATCAGCAAAGCGACTATGATCAGATCTAGTAAACACAAACATTCTTTTCACTTTTCAGATAAAAACGTGAACATTGATTGAGAAAAACTTATAACGTTTACACGAATACTTGACTCTGAGTTCGATACAGCTCGTAAAATTCGTAGCTTGGGTTTTAACTAGAATCGTTTCTAAGCCGGAATTCTGAATTATATTTTACTGTTCGTGAAGCAAACGCTGAAAAACTAAAAGTCTTGCGGATCTGTTCCAAGTGACAAATCCATCTGTGGTTACTAGATCTCGTTGTTATAATATCTTGAATTGAATTCATTTGGCATAGAGAGCACCTGATCTAGTAACCTTAAGCATACTTTTCACCTTCAAATTGAATGCAAGATGTTAAAATCGATTCGACAATTTGATGATAGATGTTTTTGGTAGAATCATTAGAAATCAACTTTATGAGTCTTTTTTTGAGCTCTTTTCATGATTAAAAAGAGATATTTCTATCATGGGAGATTAAAAGATGATGAAAAAGACTCGCAAATGACTTGAACATGAGTCGAAACTGATCAGAAGAACTTATTAAGAAGTGTTGCTGTTAGGATACCACTTTCTTCCTCGAAGACTCCAACGCGATAAAAAGATATTTCATAAAATGTTTTGTGATTATTAAAAAAATGTTTTTTCTGCAGTTTTGATGATTAAAAGGAGATTACTGTTAAATCATATCTCGAAATGTGCAACTTTTCTGTGTAAATGAGAATTTGACCGTGTTGCAAACATAGATAGTTTCGTGCCTGAACATACGTGACTCGTGTGTTTTGCATGAATGCAGCATTCACGGTATTCTCTAGACTCTATTTATGTGTGACAGAAAAAAAGACGAAATGAAAAAGCAACCTTTTGAAAGGGAATAAAAGGCATAAATTGACCAAACTACAAAGCAAAAGAGAAAAATTCTTAGATCTGACAATTGAAAACATGGCCCAAATTAAGCATGTTGCAGTTTATACAAGGAAGTGTTGTCAAATTGCACTCAAGGTTGTTGTGACACCGCCGAGTTTGAACAAGGACCAAGGAAAATGGAATGCCAGTACAAGATTAGAAGAATACGGCCTTAAAGCAGCTGCTATAAATTGCCAAAATAAGCACCTGTAGTGTGTAAGCTGCTTTTCTATTTGGTTAAATCCGTTTTTAACATTTTTTATGCAAAACTCTCTAAAAAATTACGTGCCTAAGAATCAGTGTTTAGCATTTTAATGCAAAACTCTTCAACAATTTATGTGCCTAAGTAGATTTTTATAGCAAGTGTCAAAAAAGTTAGCTCACGCTCTCGGCTCTCGACTGTATAGCTTTTGGTAACAGAAGAAATCCTGTTTCTCTAAGGTTTCAAACAGATTTTGTTTGCTTACTCTGTTCAAAACAAAAATCAAGCTTTCAAAGGCTGCGTCAGTGGTTCTTTTTGATGTTATTTAATACAAATTGTTATCAATATTTTAAATAAAGAAAATATATGCCGATATTTGGTCGTTTTCAAACACCTTGCGGAATAGAACACACCATACAAAATGGAATGAAACAAAACGGAATATACAAATATATCGATTATCGAAAAAGTAAACGTTTTACAGCACCATTTTGGAGACATTCTTTTCGTTTTCGATGTTGAGAAAGGATTCGAAATCGAGCGAACAAAACTTAAGTTTTGCGGACACAAACAGAGCTACAGGTAATACTTGTTTCGGTGCCAAAACGGAACGAAACATTATGAGAAAACATACTGTAAAATGCATATACAACTTCTTATATAAAATTGATTTGGAATTTACAATTTCGTCTTTTGATCAGAGACAAAAAACCAAAGGCAACCCTCTTAATCCTGCACCTGCTTTTAGTTGCTCCAATTGGGGGGATTCGATTTTTCTCACAAAAAGGTGGTTAAAACGGGACAATTAAATTTTGCAATTTTTATTTTAAAAGTGGTTTTAATGGGAGGATGCAAGTTGTAAAAATGTTTTCATTAAAATGATAAATAATTTTCTCGAATAATTGAAAATTAACGTGTCCCTGATCATCCTGGGTGCCCTCTCTTCCTCGCTCGCTCTGCTTAACTGTACATGATTTGTATGCGATTTAAATCTATGCTTAATTGTTGTTTGTTTGTTTGTTTAACTATTAAATTGTGGTGGCTGTTAAAGTTCTCTCCTCCATCCCCCGCATCGTCGTCATCTTCTTCATCCTCTTCTCAATCTATGCTTCTAATTTAATTAAGAAAAAAAACAAAAAAAAAAACGAGAAAACAAATTCTTCCTCCTCGTGCAACAGTAGCAGCAAGCAGCAGCCTAATCCTCCTCTCCTTCTTTATCTTTATCAACTTTATGTGGCAGAGATCAGTCATTGGTTATTTCTGTGTGGTTTGATAGGGCGGCGAGCAGCTGGAGGATGTGGCCGGGGCCACATGTGTCGTCGTCTTGTTGGTCTGCTGTTGCTGTTGTTGTTGCGTTGGCGTCTGCAGACTGGCAAAGCTGGTGGGTGCCATCAGGGCACAGGTGCCGAAGGTGTGCTTGGGCAGACTGAGGAGGCCGGGGCCGCTGCTGCTGCTCACTATGGCCTGTCCCTGGCCCGGACTGGTTTTGCTCACAAATTTACTTAGATAGTTGGTCATATAGCTTGTGGCTCCGGCGGTCGAGGCCGCTGCTCCACCTCCAGTGGGAAAGTAGCTGCTGTTGTTGGCCGATTGAAATGAACTGGAAGTGGAGGTGGATGAGCTGGGGGACTGCTGTTGCTGTGTGGAGGAGGTGTTGACCGTCATGCTGGTGCTGGTGCCGCTGCCACTGCTGGAGGAGGCATAGGAGTTGTTCATACCTCCACCTCCACTGGAATTTAGCTCATCCACACCCATGCTGCTGCTGGCTGCTCCCTCCTCCTCGGCCGGGTTGGTGGTGGTGGTGGGTGGTGGAATGTCTATGGTATGCGATTCATTGCCAAAGATTAAGCGTAGACGCTTCTTTTGGGGTGTGCCGTACAGGCTGTTGGTGCCAGGTATGGGTGAGCGTCGGTTGCGTTGCTTTTTCTTCTTTTTCTTGGGCGGCTGCTGCTGTTCCGCTTCCTTGATCTCCTCCTCTAGCTCCAGTTCCGGCTCTTCCTGTGCCTGCTCCTCCTCCTCCAGCCCTTCCTCCTCCTCTAGCTCCTCGTCTTCATCATCGTTTCCATGCTCGGAGATGCCCTCCATGCGTAAGATTTCATATTCTATGCCATTTTCAGCCGGTGTAGCCAAGCCGCCCGCCTCCACACCCAGGGAACCCGCTGCTGCAATTGCTCTTGGCTCCTTGGCCCCATTGTGCCTCACCAAATGACGTTCCACACTCAAACTGGTGCCCAGTTCGATGACCTCATCCAGTATGGGTGAACGTTTCATTCTTAAAGTCAACTTGAGACGCCTTTCGGGGGTTTTAAGCAGTGGTTCCACCGTGCTGTTGGTTAACAAATTGAGGCTGGTGGACGTGGTGGCGGCGGCGGCGGCAGCAGGCACTTTCCTGCGCTGCTCTCCTCCCGCTCCAGCCGCTGCTGCACCCAAGGCCTCGCTGTGTATGTGCTGTGCTGCAGCCAAGGCAGCCGCTCTACGGCTACGTTTTTGTTTAACCGGCTCCTCCTCCGGCTGCTGCTGCTGCTGCTCGAAACTGGCCAATAGATTCTTCTTAAAGGCGGGACTGCTAATCTCCTCCGGCTGTGACGGCGGCTGCTGTGGCTCCTTCTTGATCTTAACACTACTAAGTCTAACACTAATATTAGGATTAGGATTAATTCTACTATTATTATGATTATTACAATTTGTAATCGTTGTTGCTTTGTTAACGGCAGTGGCTCCTCCGACTACTCCTCCTCCTCCTCGTCCCGCACTATTCCTGGTCACACGCTTCTCCTGCTGCTCAGCCGCCGCCGGCTGCTGCTGCTGCTGCTGTTCCTTTTCCTTCTCCTGCTTCTCCATGTCGCTGCTGCTGTCGCCTCCCTTGCTGGTCTGACGCTCGCTGCGTCGCAGTTGACGTGGCTGCAGCGTCAGGGCGGGCTTACAGCGTGGCATCAGCACCACGGCCGCCTTGGGAGCAGCCAAAGCAGCTGGCACCACCAAAGCCTCGTCCAGAGAAGTGGTGGATATGCTGCTGCTGGTGCTATTCACACGCATGGATTTGCGTATGCCCGCTCCTCCGTTCACCTCCAGGCTGGTGTTGCTGCCGCCGCTGGTGCTGGGCTTCTGCATGGCCATTTGTTGTACCGCCTCGGCTCCCGTGCTGGCATGATGATTCACCGCCTGATGATGATGATGGAACTGTGCCATTATCATTTCCGCATCATATTTGGTCATGCCCTTCTGGCGCAACTCCTTCATGGTTAGGGGCGACACCACCACATTGCTGGGCAACTTTTTCTCCGCCAAACAGACGGCGGCGGCGGCAGCGGGCTGACTGGGCTCTTTGGGCGCTGCCGTCGCCGCCGCCGCCGCCGCCACGGGCAGGGGCACAGGCACCGCCACGTTTGTTGTTGTTGTGGGAGTCGGCTCGCTGGAGTCGTTGGTGTGGCTGCTGCTGCTGTTGCTATTCGAGGTGCTGTTTGTGGAATTGGCTCGACTTTTGATGCGATTAATGCGATTATCGGTCTCACGCAGGCGATAGCCTCCACCGCCACCGGCCGACGACAGGCCCAATCCAGTGCTTAGTCCCATAATCAGGCCCGTTGCATCATCCACATGCCCACCATTATGTTTGCCCGCAAATGCGCCAGTGCCACGTCGCTCGCAGGTCTCGCACTCACAATACCGATTGCTGTCACCAAAGAAATCCTCGCCATAGAAACAGGTAATCTCCTCGCCCACCTCAATGTCACGCAGAACCTTCACACAGGCCGTGTCCCGGCCGGTGGCCAGAAATTTGCAATTCGCTCGACAATCGTGATTGATATAGGCAGCCGGTCCCAGCCAGAGTTGGGCACAATTCTTGCGGCAGCTGTACATCACGGAGAAGTCATTTTTCCCAGAATGCAAGAGGGCCGCCTCCTCCGATTCGGTGAGCTCGGCAATGCAACCCACAAGGCATTCAATTTTATCATTTTTGGACCAACGTTTCGTTGAGCTAATCTTGGCACCGCGCTGCTCCTCCAGCGAATAACGGTAGCAGGCCTCAATGGCAAAGCCGCTATCCTTGTCGAACACTCGCAAATAACGCACAATCTGTCAAATAGAGGGAGATGGAGAGAGAGGTGAGTAAGAGCGAGAGAGAAGCAACCTAGGGAAGCCCTAAACGACACCAACCACTATCATTTCGATATAAATCAGGGCTGCAAACCAGTTTCGAGCCGAACCGGTTCCGACTTTAAGGTTACTGTAAACCGGATCCTCTTAAGGTATTCAAACTGTATCTGAACCTGTTCCGCACCTTCAATTTCGGTGCGGTTCAACAAAACTTGTAGATATGTTCCTATTTCACCTATGTATTTCCTAGCGACTTCTTCGGCTCTGAAAGACTGAGTCCTACAATCGGCAGGAAACTGGTCGGTACAGAGATTGTAGACTACAAGGACGCTGATGCAAAGACGACATCAGTGGTGAAGCACTAACGTTTGATGGATCGCCGCCTTAGGCATATTCAGATCGATTTCAGAACAGTTAAGGACAAAATGAGTGGAAGAGGGGCTGCTTCAAGTCAACATGGTAAATCAGACCATGCTGCTGCTTCAAGATGTGTCCTGCTGTAAGCCAGTTAAACTGCTTAAAGAGATGAGGAAGCTTAAACAAGAAGGCCTCCAAGCTCCAAAACTAACCTACTCAGATGACTGTCAGATCACAGCAGGAAAAGACATCAAAGTTCTTGAAGAAAAAGCTTAAACTCTTGCGCAGCTTTTTTGCGGGTGGAATTTTGAGACTGTCAGACCCAAAATCCTTCCAAAATCTGACAAAGAAAGTAAACGCGAACCCCAAAGTTCTGGTTGTCACTTTTGAACCCCTTTTCACCTCAGCCAAAGACACCGGCAAAAAAGGAAGAAGTCGAAATAAGGTCATAGGAGCCATTTTAGGCACCACCAAGGCCTATGCCCTAGCTTTGAAGACTTGCTTGGCTGATGCAGCACTAGATTAGATCTACATCTTGGATACGTGGGAAAACCCTATTTTTTGTTAAGGGGAATTAATAGGAAAAGGCGTTTTTCGGGACAAACTCATCCAACTGGAAAGCTGGTCTATGAGATTAACTGTAACTTTAAGTTTTTGTTCCCATTTTTTGGTTGAATTTCAGAACTTTACTTTAAAGCTTAGTTCAAAACTTTTATAAAATCGTAGTTCAAAAGAACTGAACTGGTTCTAAGGCTATCGGTTGGGCATCGTTTTTTTGACAGGGTGGCAGCCCTGCCAAAGCATGTACCGCGAACTCAAATATTTGATAAATTTCGCCTCCATTTCGTGCTACTCACATGATCATGCAATCGCTTGGTGGCTATCTTATTCTTATTCTTCAAATGCCTTGGTATCCAGGGGCCATCATAGATCCGCTGAATGGCCACATCGTAATTCTGCGTGTGGATAAACTCATCGACAATTGCCTTCAGCTGCTGTGTATCCACTTTGAGTGGGCGAAATCGAATGTTCATTTTGTGCGTCTGAAAGCCCAAATGTGGATCCAGAATTAGGGATGTGGCCAGATCATCATTTTCGGACAGCTCACGAGGTGACATGCCTGTGGATTGGGAAAGACGGCTGACGGCACTGCCGTTGCAGCCATTGAGACTGCCTCCCCCAGTTCCACCTCCTCCTCCTCCTCCGCCTCCATTGGCTTGTTGATTGTGCGGCTGATGGTAATGGGAATGGAGTGACTGCTGCTGCTGCTGCTGCTGTTGATGATGATGATGAGGATTTGTTGTGGTGGTTGCCTGCTGTTGCGAATGATGATGATGGTTGAGGTGGTGGTGATGGTGGTGCGGCTGCTGCTGCTGCTGCTGTTGTTGCTGGTGGTGGTGGTGGATGGTGCTCGCTATGGGTGCATGGGCGGCGTTATGGCTTTTGTGTGACATTGACGACAACAAAGCCGCCGCCGCCGCCGACGCTGAGTTGGAGTTGCTGCTGTTGCTGGTGGTGTTGTTGTTGTTGGTGGAGGAGCCACCGCCGCTGCTGTTGTTTGTTTCACCACGTCGCGTGTGATTCGAGCCGACGACCATTCTGTAGGGCAGTCTGTGAACGAAATGAAACCAAAGCAAATTCAAATTTAAAATTTTATCGATGATATTTATCGATACCAAAGTCTATCAGCTTATCGACCGCTACAAAATGGCAACTGAAACGAAACAAAACTCTTATACTCTCCTTCTCTCTCTCTCTCTCTCATGGTTCTCTCACAAACAAAGAAACAAAAGATGTGAGACGAATTGAGAAACGAAACAAACACGTAAAACGTAAGTATGTATGGTAAAAAGGAAAAAAAAAACGTCTGTATGTATGTCTGCCCCTACTCCAATTTGCTTCTATCGTCTTGTTTTTTGTTTTATTATTTTTTGTGCACTTACCACACGACAACAACGACGACGGCCAGCGTGCGTATGTATGTACATATGTAAATATGTATGCCTATTCTTTTTTTTTCGTTTGCTTCTTCTGCTGTTCTGCTACTGCTGCTGCTGCTGCCCTCCCCTCTCTCGTTCTCTTTCACACACACACACACACACACGCACACACACACTCTGCCACTCTGCTCGTTTTTTAACTTTTATTTTTCCTCGTCTCGCATGTGTACCGATTTGGACGACTCATTTTAGCAGCGCGCACATCTCGTTATCGTTTAATTATTTACACATTTAATTGAGTTAATTCAATTTACAAACTTTTTGTAGAGTCGGTTTTACGGTTGTTCTTTAGCCAGTTATCCGCTTTACAAATTCTCCGCGATATTCTCCGATCCCTTTTTTTTCGCCACCCGACCAGTGTGACCAAAAAGCAAAAACATGAAAACGAAGAGGGAAAAATTGAGAAAGGAACTGAACACGAACAAATCACATTCTTAGGGATGGCACTGTGGAGTTTCATAGCCCGAAGGGCCAAAGCCGGGCTCTTCTTTGATTCAGTTGGTTTGTGTAATTTTAGTTTTTGGACAAGAGTAAGGGACCTACACCTAGTAACCCCAAAGCTGGCGCACCAATAGCTAGTGAAAGGGACCGATTGTGAAAGTTCTTAAGGACACGTCTTTTTCATTAAACGACCCAAGGCCGCTGCATCCCACCCAGCCTCTGGCACTAAGTTAATGTGTAAAAGGGTATGGAAAATTAAATCGTTTGTTTAAAACTAGGGGCTAAAAATTAATTATACAAAATTAAGTCATATTTTTAGTGACTTGTACACTATTAAAGTAAATCCGGTTTTTTTCGTTAACTGCTTCTGGTTTGCTTTCTCGAAATCCAAATCGAAAGCAAATCACTAGGAATTAAATAATGAAAATTAAAAAACCAAATCAGTGACTTTTGCTCTTTTCATATAAAAATGTTTAATATTAAATTCCTTAAAATGTTAATCTTATAATTTATGTTAAAAAAAAACCCGGCGATTATGCAGTTAAACTAGGATATAACTGCAATTTTTGATATATAATAATAAATTGTCAAATTACAAAGTGATTTGAGTAGTGACTGCATCACTCACGCACACGCAAACGGCTCATCTCTAGTATATCGCAACATACCTATCAATATTTGAGTTATCGTTGCGGCAACCCTGTTCCGTTTTGTCATTACACAGAGCAGCATTCGTTGAATTTGTTCTCCGTCGAGAGGTTGAATATAATAAAGAAAAAATACAAACCGTTCGCAGATTCTGTGCGTATTAATTTAATAAAGTTATTAGATTTACCAGCAAGCAAGCAAAACTCGAGGTAAGTGTGAGGAGCAGGCAAAACAAAGGAAACTTTAATTGCAAATATTGCGTCTTACGTACCAGTCGTACGCATGCACACACATACACACACACACGCACATGTATGCATGTGTACATGCAAGCGCTAAGGTTTTTCCCATTTTTTTTTTATACTCTACGAAATATAAAGTTAGTGCAAAGAAGAAAGCATAAACCCTATAAACCATATATATACTTGATCAGCATTAACAGCAGAACCGATATAGCCATGCCATGTTAGAGATGAGCCAAACACTACATATTTTCATTTACTGCCATGCCCCCCCGTGCCGCCCCTGTAGTTTGGAAAAAACGTCAAATCTCTGACAGTTTTTTTTTGCTTGTTTGTGTTTTCCAGAAATTTCATCATGCCCAGCATCAAATTGCAGTCCTCCGATGAGGAGATCTTCGATACGGACATTCAAATTGCCAAATGCTCCGGCACCATTAAGACCATGCTGGAGGATTGCGGCATGGAGGATGATGAGAATGCCATTGTGCCCTTGCCCAATGTGAATTCGACCATTTTGCGCAAAGTGCTCACCTGGGCCCATTATCACAAGGATGACCCACAGCCGACGGACGATGATGAGAGCAAGGAGAAGCGCACCGATGATATCATTTCGTGGGATGCCGATTTCTTGAAAGTGGATCAGGGCACACTCTTTGAACTGATTCTGGCTGCCAATTATTTGGACATCAAGGGTCTGCTCGAGCTGACCTGCAAGACGGTGGCCAACATGATCAAGGGCAAGACACCCGAGGAGATCCGCAAAACGTTCAACATCAAAAAGGACTTCACTCCCGCCGAGGAGGAGCAGGTGCGCAAGGAGAACGAATGGTGCGAGGAGAAGTAAGGAGTGAAGGAAGCCCCAGCATTAATTTCATAAACTAATTTTAACAACAGAAGAATTGGAAGAGAGAGAGAGAGAGAGAAATGCATAACTTTAATTTTAATCATTTTTGAATGGCCAAGAAATGACTCAGAAATTCACTTGAAACCTTATTAGTTCTGCAGAATATACCAGAAACAAGTATATTAAAAAACACCAAGCAAAAGCTAAACCCAGATGATTCATACATTTTGTGACTCGACTCCCCCGACATGTACCCAAGCAAATTTACCAAGGGAAAGCTTAGATTTTGAGATAAGGGACGCTTAAGCAGGAAGCAACAGATATAAAATGTATGTGAAAGCGGCTAGAATTCTATTCGTTGATGTTCAGTTTTCCTTGCAGGCAGTTTAGTCTACACTCTCAAACTAGAAAGAAGCAATAAACGAGCGAGAAAGCAGATAAACTGTTCAAACAAAAACGAAGACAGAGCATCTTGAAAAGGAGACTTACCAAAAAGACACCCTAGATTGAAAACTAAAGCAATTTCCTGGTACTAGAAGTATGAATATTTATGTAAAATTTGAATATATTGAATAGAAAGCATCGAAAAATGAAAACAGTTGGGAAAAGTGTTGGATTTAATGACAAAAGAAAGTAAAATTACTAAGAAACAAGATCAAAATATAGTGTAAATACTTCTATTACTCCATAACTGGTAGATTAAAGGGCTCAATTAAGTTTCCCTGTGGTCTACAAATTGCTTGCAAGCCAAAATATTTGGGGGGGAGGAGGATATGTTATTGTTTAACATTCAAATTTCAGTACATCAAGCTCTGTTTGTGTGTGTGGAAACATCTGGAAGTCATTAGCCTTAACCCCTAGTGGCCGCCTCTTTTGAAAAATTAAATGGAAATTAAAATTAAGTTGGAAAATAGCTTAAGATGTTGAAATTATGACAGATTGGGGGTAGAACATGGCAGTAAAGTGGCTTGTCAGACGTAATGTACATTGTAAAGACTTCAAATGGTTGGCCAGTCTTCAGTTAAACAGAAAGAAGAACAAATAGTTTTGTGTACCTGCTTTCTGCAACTGATTCTCCAATCAAAGCAAATCATAAGAACAGCCCATGCCAAAGTATAAATGGTCTCTGCTCTTAAACGTCTAGTGACTACCAAGACCTGCTGTAGACTTCTTCAATTGACTGCAAGGCCTCTTTTTGCTAAACAAAATCCTTACTTATGCCTAAAAACGGTTGCTCAAGTAATGAACCTCCACAAATTTGACCGAATTAGGAGCAATCTTAAGGATTTAGGTAAAAGTAAGCACTTTATCTTTCTTTATCTAACCACAAAAGTTGCGATTCAATGGAATTACGAAAAAGAAAAGTACATTTTCTTTGGCACTTGTTAAAAAATCTGAAAAAATAAGTTTAAGTAATTTGGTTTGTTTTCCTTCAGTTTGAGCTAAGATTCGACAGCATTTCAAGGCTTTTTGGGACTTGGTTGATTTGCCAATTCCATTTCTTTCAGCTAAAATGCGTCAGCATTTCTGGCTAGTCATTTCCTTGAAAATCCAGAAAATTAACTTTTCGAATAGATTAAAAAAACACACGGGCCGATGGTTTCTCAAAGAATATGCTTGAAAAGTTAAGATTTGATGCATTTAGGTGCGATAATAGGACCAAAAAATTAGTATTTCAGATTTTTTTACAGGAATAATTAAAGGTAAAGCCAAGACCCAAATGGGTTTCCCAAAACGATCTCATTCTCTGCCAAAAATAACCATATATCAGTACGATATGATTAAGGAGTTTCTTGTCTGGTGGTGCTGACTCCTTGTGCGTGTTGGCGCCAATTAAAGAGTGACTGTTTAGGAGTCTCAGAAGCTAGCTGCAAACTGCTGCCGTCGATGGTTCGCCTGCCCTGACGTTAAGGCAGCTCTACAATATGTTTAAAGGGCCTTTAAAAGTCAAAATTCGACGGCATAATGGGCTTTCAAGGAACAAAAATGGGTTTTTTGGAACTGTCGTACTCTAAAAAGTACAGGAAATTCACTTTTCGCTAAAATGTAAGTAAAAGCCGCAAAAATATTTTTAAGGTAGCGCATCAAAAGTGGAGTTTTGACAGCACTACAAGCGTTCCAGGAACAGAAATGTGTGTTTTAAGGAATAAAGATGCTTCAAAAGTGGAAACTAGACGGAATCTTGGGCGTAATCGACGGAATTCAAGAATACCGTAGAATTCTTTTCGTTTTTTGAGCTTTGGAAATAAACAGATCTGTTTGATGGCTCGGAATTGGTCAATTTTCTGATATCCTAAAACTGATTTAGGCTAACTTCAATGCTGAATACCAAATGGAACTTTTAACAATTCCGAAGTGCTGAATATGTTTTCAAGAGATAAACTTTGTTCGAAATAAGTAATGAACCAGGAATCTTAACGTAACATAGGGTTGGAAGTCAAAAATCTCTTTAACTTGTGTTTTTGTTGAAAGAGGACGAAAAATTTGGTAAGTTTCGAGGTGTTTTGATCAACAAAAGCAAAGTCAAACGTTCTATTCCAGGCTATCAACTATCGGTAGGCAACTATCGTTCAGCCACTTCGAAACTGTGTATAACAGTTACCACTGAAAGTATGTTACTGTTTTTTAAGCCATCTGGCAACACCAAGCTATTGAGCACAGGCGCAATTAGATCTGCCATTTCACTCAATATGATTAATGATTACGGAATTGAGTGGTTTCAACTTTAAAGTAGGTTAAGAATTTGAACTAAAATGTTTTTATACTCTGTACCCTGGGTACATAGAGTATATTGAGTTTGTGCAAAAGTATGTAACAGCCAGAAGGAAGCAACTCCGACCCTATAAAGTATATATATTCTTGATCAGCATCAATAGCCGCACAGATCGCAGAGATGGTAAGAGATGAAGGTTTGACATGTAAGGGACAAATGCTTCTTATGTCTGCAGGCAGATCAAGTTTATTTTCAATTTTGGCCACGCCTCCTCCCGCCCTCGCAATTTAGAAAAAGCATCATATCTCCCACAGTTTTAGCGATAGATAGTTTGTTTCTTTGGGACAAATTTAGTAATCAGGATAACCTTTCGATCCGCCAAAGGAATGTTGAAGATCGGAAAAACGGTTGTCGAGCTATGATCAAAAGACTGTTTGCTCCTGCAGTGCAATAGCAGCGCTGCTTTCAGCTGCTACTGCAGCATCAAAATTTATGCTGAGCGTATAATTTCGTTGGTACAGAGTATGTTATAGTCGGGCTTGACCGACTTGCTTTCTTGATTCTATTTAGTATTAGCCTTAAGCTAGCTAGGTACGTCAAGACTTTGATTCTGTACCAATGAAATGTTCTGCTCAGCAAGAATTTTGATGCAGCGCTGCTACAGCGAACTTTCTTCTGCTTATAACTCGACTATCGATGGTTAAAATAATCTCGACTGGCTTCAGAAGTTATAAACTCGGTTAGATATAACAAAATTTCAATATATACACCAATTGAAAAGTAACCGAAATGTTGGTAACATGTCCAAAATTTGAAAAATAAAGTGCTCAACAACTTTGACTCAGCGCGTCCACAGTTAGCGCCTGTGACACTTTACATTTTTCCAACTAACCGGCAACCTTGTGCACAGTGGCGCCCTCTGGCGCATTCGTTTTGGGGCCACAACTTTTCCACTCAACTTTGAGCGCGTAAATTTAAAATGCTAATATTTAATCGATATTCAATTAGCCACAACATTTTGTTGTGTTCACGTGCTCGGGCTTACTTAACTCATTAAGTTTCTGTGCGCACGTAATTCTGAGCGCCGTTCACGCGTACTACATGGGATTTAATATCAAATGTGATTATTATCTACGAAAATTGAAATTCTGTTAGCGAAATGACATTCGTATTTGGGGGAGGGGAGGAGCGCCGCCCTTTTTGGTTAATTTTCCAAATCTGATTAAAAATTGGAAGCTTTATGTTGAAATACAAGATACAAGAAAAATAATAGGAAAAAAATTGGAAGTTCATTTCCGGATTTGTACACTGCACACATTTGGCACTTTGTGTTATGCTCCATAAATTGTTGTTGGCTCTGTTTATGACTGCCTCCAGAAGCTATTTAGTTTTATGAACTTACCAGTAGCAGCAGCTCTAGAGCTCTGTGCTCTGTTGTTGGTGTCAATGGCCCCACCCCCGCCCCCGCCCCCGCCCCAAAATGTGTGTGCACACAAGTTGGGCATGTTGCGCTCGCTCGCGCCAAGTGCTAATGATGTATCCAAAAACTGCACCAGCCTATGGCAATAACAATAAGCGGCACACACACACACACAGCTGGCCACAGGCCACCATGTCTAAGTTCGAGTACTTCTACTTCCACTTCTAGTTGTTTCTCTCCCTCTCCAAGTGTATAAATAGAAGGCGAGTCGGCGTACCTCAAAATAAAGTGCCCAGAACTGTTGCATCAAATTCACAACGCCAAAGAGTTTTATGTGCCCCCCACCCCCCACCCCAAGACTTTGATGAATGTGCTGCTTGAGTTGAAATGGATATAAATCTGAGACAAGTTGAAATTTAGTTGGTCCTACCAAAACAACCCACGCACTCACATAGGAATTAGCATTGGTGCATAAATCTTCGACTCGTATCATAAAACATTTTAAATGGAAACTTGTCAGATTTAAGTGAAAATTGTTTATTTCAACAATTAAGAAAATCCTTCAAAATCAGAAAAAGAAATTGCCATTTAGAGGGATTTCTGTGTGTGTTGGTGCAGTGAGCTAACATGCTGCTGTCGTTGATTTTAAAGAACGGTACAGCATCAAGTTTTTGCTTTTTCCAAAAATTGTGCTTAATATAAGAACATTGTTCTACTTTTGGAAAAAACCGTTCTTCTCTCTGATGTCTATCCTTTTTGTTAAGCCAAAACGGAATCTTAATTTCGTAACAGGTTAAGGTTCAGGGTATATTTCTACAGAGGTTTCGGTTAAGGGTTAAGTTCACAGTGCAGCCCTGATTAACAGCCATGCTCCGGTTTTCACTTATTTTTGCGAATTGCGATTTCAGCAAATTCGTACGATTTTAGTTCAGAGCGCTCCGAAATTCGCCAGTTTTTGTCATCGATAATGTTCCATTCCCAACTTGTTTTGTGTCACTTCACATAACAAAAACAGCTGATGAGCGCCACTACTCATGATATCGATAGTCATATATCGATATATACCATGGCCAAATCGCAAATTGTTGTTATTGTGAGCAGTTTTCCATCACGCTCAATTTTGTGTATCTCTATTAAATAAATTGTTTAAAATATTGCCTCAATGCGAATTGAGTGGATGAGTCCGTAAGACAAATCTTAAGGCCCTATTCTCCTTCAGCTTGCTGTTTTTGGACCTTTTTTGAAAAAATTCTCATTTGAAAACGCAAAAAGATATTTGAATTTTGTTTTTTTTATTGAGTTAGTAATGAATGAAAGAAAATAAAAAAATTTTTTTCGCCGCGATATAGGGGCTCTCCATAGATGATGGCACCGTCAAAGTTGGCCCTCAAAAAAAAAGGCATGGTGCTGGCGGCCACGATTCCGCCAGTTCTACTGAACCGATTTGGATGAAACAAAGTTTAATCGACGTAGAATTGTCACCATTCTGGCCCGTAGTAAAATAAAAATTTTGCGATTTTTTTTGACAAAATGGCGGCCACTTGAAATTGACAAATCGAATTTGGACCCATTTTTTTGTAGTTTAGTGTAAAAAAAAAATAGTAAAAAAAATTTTTATTTTACTACGGGCCAGAATGGTGACAATTCTACGTCGATTAAACGTTGTTTCATCCAAATCGGTTCAGTAGAACTGGCGGAATCGTGGCCGCCAGCTCGAAAAACGTGGTTTCGAGATAAACGCGTTCATAAAACATAACAACATAAAAACTACTCATTTTAGCGAAGACATGACCCCACAAAAATGGCCATATCTTCTAAAGTATTTCGAATTTCAAAAAACCCTTTTAGGGTTATATTCTTAAATGTCCAAGCTATAAAAAAATGCAAAAAAAAAAGTCGAAAAAAATTTTTTGCTGAAAGAGAATAGGGCCTTAAAAGATTAAAGAACTGAATAAAAATAGTTCCGTGGGCTGTCTGTTTGTGCGTCAACCTATATTTTGCATTTACTTTTCATTTCACGGACTCAGATGTCGCCGGTTTAAAAACGGCAAAACTTTGCTATTTCCGAATGTCGGAGCACCAACTTTTACGATTTGGTGATCAAATCGCAAAGTTTTTGCGAAAGCGAAAATGGGAACACATTTCACGTTATTAGGATCAATGTCATATGCATATTTGATGTTCACGTACCTTGTTGCCTAGTGTTATCGATTACTTAGTATCGTGTACTGATTATCAAGTCTTAAGATTAAATACCAAATTCTAATTACTCAGTTAAGAGTAACCAGTACAGCAAACTGTGTACTGAGTATAGATTATCAATTAAGGAGTATCTTGAGCTTCGTTTCAAAGGTCAAGGAATCGAGTACTAAGTAATGAGTAATAGGTCTTAGTTCTAAGTACTCACCACAGAATATCGAGCACAGAATATTGTATACAGACTATCGAGTACTTATTATCAAGTACTTATTATCAAATAATTTATTCTAAGTTGTATCAAATCTTAGGAAGCATCTCTCGACTACTTATGTAGGTTAGGTTAGGCTGCGACGGCTGAGTGTGACAAGTCACTCTCCCACTTAGGCCACATGGGCCCGTTGCGATACCATATCTTCCTTGTTAAAACCAATTAAACCCTAGGTTGATCTTCGGTACTGAACCATTGTGTGGACAGAATAGATTTAAGTAGAGCTGCGATCTCTATGTATAGAAGGAGGGGTTGTCCAAGAAACCTGAGTCTCTTCCTACTTAAAGCGGGGCAATGACACAGAAGCTGCTGTATCGTTTCCTACTCTTCCTCAACTCTGCAGCTTCTGCAGAAGTCGAAATGTTGTCTGCCTATAAGACAATGACCCGCCAGGGCCCCTACCAGAAGAGATATGTGTTCCCTTCTGTAACGTAAAAGTGTGTTAGTACGTTTAGAGTCAATATCAAATAGCTGTCATAGAAACGAACGGTAGAAAAACTAGTTTTTGTGAGAAAAACTTTTTTGTTTTCAAGGGAAACGGCTCCAAACTTTGTATTTCCAAGTTTGCCATGCATTCCCATGAATCCACTAAGTTTAGTCGAAATCGGACATCTATATGGTATAGCTGTCATACGAAAGTAGGGTCCGAAAAGTAGTCTTAGTGAGAAAAACTTTTTTGTTTTCAAGGGAAACGGCTCCAAACTTTGTATTTCTTAGTTTACCATGCATTCCCATGAATCCACTAAGTTTAGTCGAAATCGGACATCTATATGGTATAGCTGTCATACGAAAGTAGGGTCCGAAAAGTAGTCTTAGTGAGAAAAACTTTTTTGTTTTCAAGGGAAACGGCTCCAAACTTTGTATTTCTTAGTTTACCATGCATTCCCATGAATCCACTAAGTTTAGTCGAAATCGGACATCTATATGGTATAGCTGTCATACGAAAGTAGGGTCCGAAAAGTAGTCTTAGTGAGAAAAACTTTTTTGTTTTCAAGGGAAACGGCTCCAAACTTTGTATTTCCAAGTTTGCCATGCTTTCCCATGATTCCACTAAGTTTAGTCGAAATCGGACATCTATATGGCATAGCTGTCATACGAAAGTAGGGTCCGAAAAGTAGTCTTAGTGAGAAAAACTTTGTTGTTTTCAAGGGAAACGGCTCCAAACTTTGTATTTCTTAGTTTACCATGCATTCCCATGAATCCACTAAGTTTAGTCGAAATCGGACATCTATATGGCATAGCTGTCATACGAAAGTAGGGTCCGAAAAGTAGTCTTAGTGAGAAAAACTTTGTTGTTTTCAATAGAAATGTTCTTAAAATTGGCATTTATTTATTTGCTATACTTTTCCATGATTCTACAAAGTTGTGTCAAAATCGGATGACTATAGCATATAGCTGCAGTACAAATAATCGGTCGAAAAAGAAGTTCTATTGAGCAAAACTTTTTTGTTTTGCATGGAATCGACTCCAAATTTCGTACATGTTTGTTTGTTAGACTTTTGCATAATTCCACTAAGTTTGGTCGAAGTCGGACATCTATATAGTATAGCTCCCATAGAAAAGTTCGATCCGAAAAGTAGTCTGAGTTAGAAAAATGTGCCGACGTTAACTTTTCTCTATTTTTCTAACTAGCATTAGTTTTTCGACAGATCGTTTCTATGTCAGTTATATGCTATAGTCAACCGATCTGGCCGATTCCGACAAATGAGCAGATTATATGTTCCACAAGACTTCATGGAAAGTCTCAAAAAGAAAGCTTTCAAACTAATGAAAAAGCTAGCATAAAAACAGACTGACATGGCTAAATCAACTCAGCTCTTCTTGCTGAACCAGAATCCTTGAGCTTTATGTGGTCTGAAATGCATCCTTTTGACTCTTTGGCTGGGTTTTGGTTTTTAAAGGTAACGCCTAAGCTTGGTCTTGAGTCTTGAGCCAAATACCCCTATTAAAAAGGGTTATTCAGGCGACCGATTAGTATGTTCTAATTTCCAAGAGAATTGTGTAAGCCAACTTGCCAGGATTTAATATTTTTTTGGCCAATTAACAGGCAAAAGTTGAAAGCAGATGTTGCATCGAGAACCTAACCAGGCGGCATGCAAATTGTCGGAAATTACATACTGCAGCAGCAGGAGCAGCCGGGGTGGTGGTCGTTTCCAAGAAGACTCGAATTGAATTTACATAAAAAATACTGACAGACCGAGATTGACAGCAGCCGGGACCAGTTTTTGGGACAAGCATTTAAGCAATTGCAGATGAAGATAAAGAAAGCTTCGATGTGTGTGAGCAAATGTTTGCCTAAGATGCTGGCAGCAGCAGCAGCAGCAGCAGGACGAGACATTGACAAGGACAATGCAGCCAAGAAAGCAAATGCGGGCGAACGCACCAAAGTGTGCAATGCAATTGAGACTAAAAAAAAAGGGAAAGGCAGGAAAAAGGAAGAAGGAAGGAAGGAAGGAAGGAAGGGGAACGTGCCCACCCATCCTGCCAGAGGATTTGCATGCACAAAAAGGCCCAAATAATGATGAAGGTGATAGCCCATCGATAAGAGGCTTAGTAAATAACAAATCCCACCCCCCCTCCACACACACACACACACACACAGGCAGAGGGAGTGCTCCCTGGCACGCGTGTGTTTTGGCAAAAGTTTCGGTGTGACTGACAGCAGCAGCGCCAAGCCGCAAGGTATTAAAAATTAGCACGCAGCTCCTGGCTAACCGCAAGAAGGTTGGGCCAAACCATAAAAGTGAAATTGATGTGAAGTCTAGAAGTCCTCCGACCAGATTATGACACGTTGCCTCTGCATACATTAATGCGCTGCTGCTGTCATCTTCTCTGCGGGAGCGCGATTTCATATTTATGCGGTGGGCACACCGCCCCCCCCCACCACCCCTTTGACAAGTTGCGAGTGCAAATGGCATTAAAGGTCAGCAGTTTAGGGTTGAAATTTAATTTTGAAGAGGAGGAGATGAGCTGCTGCAACTCAACTTGCATGCTCTGGGGCTAGAGTCCTCCGGTAAAGCTCTACTTTAGACGACCTGGGTCGTAAGCGAGTTTTGAACCGAACCGAACCAAATATAGAACAATTAGTGAGTCTATTGTGCCCTAGTTTTAGATAAAACGACTTCCAGTCACATTGTAAAATAATGGGAAAGCTTTTCTCACTAAGACTACTTTTCAGACCTTACTTTTCTATGACAGCTATACTATATAGATGTCCGATTTTGACCAAACTTGGTAAAAACATGGAAAAGCATAGCAAACTAAGAAATGCAAAGCTTGGAGGCTTTAACATTGAAAACAAAAAAGTTTTTCCCACCAAGACTATTTTTCAGACCCTACTTTTGTATGACACCTATACTATATAGATGTCCGATTTTGACCAAACTCGGTAAAATCTTGCAAAAGCATGGCAAACTAAGAAATACAAGGTTTGGAGGCGTTTCCATTGAAAACAAAAAAGTTATTCTCACTAAGACTACTTTTCGGACCTTACTTTTCTTTGAAAGCTTTATTATATAGATGTTTGATTTCAACCAAACTTAGTGGAATTATGCAAAAGCCTAACAAACGAACATGTTAGAAATTTGGAGTCGATTCCATTCAAAACAAAAAAGTTTTCTCACAGATATACTATGTAGATGGCCGATCTCGACCGAACTTCGAGAAATTATGAAAAATATTAGCAATCTAAGACATGCATAGTTTGGAGTCGATTCCAAAGAAAACAAACAAATTTTTCCCACTAAGACTATTTTTCAGACCCTACTTTTCTATGACAGCTATACTATATAGATGTCCGATTTTGACCAAACTCGGTAAAATCTTGCAAAAGCATGGCAAACTAAGAAATACAAGGTTTGGAGGCGTTTCCATTGAAAACAAAAAAGTTATTCTCACTAAGACTACTTTTCGGACCTTACTTTTCTTTGAAAGCTTTATTATATAGATGTTTGATTTCAACCAAACTTAGTGGAATTATGCAAAAGCCTAACAAACGAACACGTTAGAAATTTGTAGTCGATTCCATTCAAAACAAAAAAGTTTTTCTCACTAAAACTACTTTTCAGACCCTACTTTTCTATGACAGATATACTATGTAGATGGCCGATCTCGACCAAATTTCGAGAAATTATGAAAAATCTTAGCAATCTAAGACATGCATAGTTTGGAGTCGATTCCAAAGAAAACAAAAAAATTTTTCCCACTAAGACTATTTTTCAGACCCTACTTTTCTATGACAGCTATACTATATAGATGTCCGATTTTGACCAAACTCGGTAAAATCTTGCAAAAGCATGGCAAACTAAGAAATACAAGGTTTGGAGGCGTTTCCATTGAAAACAAAAAAGTTATTCTCACTAAGACTACTTTTCGGACCTTACTTTTCTTTGAAAGCTTTATTATATAGATGTTTGATTTCAACCAAACTTAGTGGAATTATGCAAAAGCCTAACAAACGAACACGTTAGAAATTTGTAGTCGATTCCATTCAAAACAAAAAAGTTTTTCTCACTAAAACTACTTTTCAGACCCTACTTTTCTATGACAGATATACTATGTAGATGGCCGATCTCGACCAAACTTCGAGAAATTATGAAAAATCTTAGCAATCTAAGACATGCATAGTTTGGAGTCGATTCCAAAGAAAACAAAAAAATTTTTCCCACAAAGACTATTTTTCAGACCCTACTTTTCTATGACAGCTATACTATATAGATGTCCGATTTTGACCAAACTCGGTAAAATCTTGCAAAAGCATGGCAAACTAAGAAATACAAGGTTTGGAGGCGTTTCCATTGAAAACAAAAAAGTTATTCTCACTAAGACTACTTTTCGGACCTTACTTTTCTTTGAAAGCTTTATTATATAGATGTTTGATTTCAACCAAACTTAGTGGAATTATGCAAAAGCCTAACAAACGAACACGTTAGAAATTTGTAGTCGATTCCATTCAAAACAAAAAAGTTTTTCTCACTAAAACTACTTTTCAGACCCTACTTTTCTATGACAGATATACTATGTAGATGGCCGATCTCGACCAAACTTCGAGAAATTATGAAAAATCTTAGCAATCTAAGACATGCATAGTTTGGAGTCGATTCCAAAGAAAACAAAAAAATTTTTCCCACAAAGACTATTTTTCAGACCCTACTTTTCTATGACAGCTATACTATATAGATGTCCGATTTTGACCAAACTCGGTAAAATCTTGCAAAAGCATGGCAAACTAAGAAATACAAGGTTTGGAGGCGTTTCCATTGAAAACAAAAAAGTTATTCTCACTAAGACTACTTTTCGGACCTTACTTTTCTTTGAAAGATATATTATATAGATGTTCGATTTCGACCAAACTTGGGAAAATCATGGCAATGCATAGCAAACTAAGAAATACAAAGTTTTGGAGTCGTTTCCATTGAAAACGAAAAAGTTTTACCCACTAAAACTAGCTTCTCGACCGATCATTCCTATGACAGCTATATGCTGAGTCTTAAGTCATTCGATCCGGCCAGTTCCGACACATGTGCAGTGTATTTGTACTAAAAGACTTTGTGCAAAGTTTGGTGAAGATAGCTTTCCAATTGACAGAGGCGATATATAAAGTTTGTACTCGAATCAAGAATATTCAGTCTTGATAGTTCAATGAGATGAGTAAGAGATAAAATAGAGAATTTCATGCTTGTATCAAGAATACAAATTCTTGTATACAAATTCTTGAACCAAGCTTACATTTCTGATTCCGTTTTTCTTGTTTCAAGAGCTTCAATACTTAAACCAAGTATGAAACGTTCTTAAATAATGATGATAAATTCTTAAGTCATTGCCCAAAAACTCAGAATATTCGCACTTGTATCAAGAGCCCACCAGGTTCAGGATTTCACTCTTGAAGCGAAAGCTTCGCAGACTCAAATGTAAAGGCGCTCATATTCCTATCAAACAACAATTAGAAATCAGTTGTAAATTGCTTTTTTGTTTGAGTTTTAGCAAGTTTTTGCCGGCTTTAGTCACTCACAACAGCACAAAGCAGCAACATCCGTCTCTCTAAGCAATTCCAAAGCTACATGAACTCAAAAATCGTTGTTGATCTTCGTTTGGTAGTTTCCTCAAACGATAAAGGTTATCAAAAACGTTGCATACTTTTTTGAACCGCTTGCGCTGTTTGCTAACATAATTATACTCTGTACCGTAGGTACATAGAGTATTATAAATTTGTGCAAAAGTATGTAACATCCAGAAGGAAGCATCTCCGACCCCATAAAGTATATATATTCTTGATCAGCATCAACAGCCGAGTCGATATAGCCATGTCCGTCTGTCCGTCTGTCCGTATGAACGCACAGATCTCAGGGATGGTAAGAGATAGAGGTTTGACGTGTATGGGACATATGCTTCTTATGTCTGCAGGCAGATCAAGTTTATTTTCAATTTTGGCCACGCCCCCTCCCGCCCCCGCAATTTAGAAAAAACGTCATATCTCCCACAGTTTTGAAGATAGATGGCTTGTTCCTTCTGGACATATTTAGTTATTAGAATAACTTATCGATCCGCCAAAGGAATGAAGAAGATCGGATGAACGGTTTTCGAGTTATGATCAAAAGACAAAATTTCTTGGTACAGAGTATGTTATAGTCGGGCTTGACCGACTTTCTTTCTTGTTTTGTAATGCTGGCATTAATGTTAATGCTCTGTTAATCAACATAGGGAGATGATATTAAAGATTTATTCGCCTGAGTAGCGGGTATATCTCGTTTTTATACTCTGTACCAAAGGTACACAGAGTATATTAAGTACACCCCAGGAACTGTTAACGATAAGTGGAAATACTCAGTGAACATTGACCAGGCTTTTCTAATGACAACAACTGCAGACTTTAGCAAAGCCTTTGACTCTGTCAACCATGATCTTCTCCTCTTTAAGCTCGATTGATTAGGATTTCCCTCCTCTTTTCTGCTTTGGGCTTCGTCCTATCTAAAAGATAGAACTCAAAAAGTTCTGCTTCGCTCTAACACTTCAAAACCGGTGACTGTAACCTCTGGTGTACCTCAAGGTAGCCTCTATTTATCAATGATCTCCCTACAATATTATCATATTCTCGGATACTCATGTATGCCGATGACGTTAAACTTATTTGATCTTCCGACAACCCGATTCATTCTATTGGATTGCAAGATGATCTTAACTCCTTGCAGTCTTGGTGCGTGGTAAATCATTTGCATCTGAATTGCTCCCAGTGCATGTTTATGACTTTCCATCGGTGCAAACCATTTCTGGTTTCCTATACGATTGGTAATGAACCGTTGCAACGTATTTCGTCTGTCGTTGATCTGGGAATTCGGTTTGACCCCAAATTGAGTTTTAATCACCATATCTCCACTATTGTTAACAAAGCGACTGGTGTACTTGGATTCATTAAACGTTGGTCGAAGGAGTTTAATGATCCCTACACCACTAAACTCTTTTAAACTGCTTTAGTCCGTCCCGTGCTAGAATACTGTTCATCCGTATGGTGTCCGCAGTATAAAAAGCATGTTGATCGTATTGAATCAGTTCAGAAACAATTTTTTGCTTTTTGCCCTTCGTGGCCTGAATTGGGACCCTATCCTCCGTTTGCCATCGTACTTCAGAAGACTCTTGCTTATAGACCTGCCTACGCTAGCTAACCGTAGAACAGTCTTAGGTGTTTCATTTCTTCACAAGTTAATTATCGGTGATGTAGATTCTTCTGAACTCTTACGTCGCCTTAACTTCTCTGTTCCTTCTAGGCCAACCAGAAACTTCTTTCCTTTAATCTTGTCTAGATGCACAACTGATTATGCCCAGCATAATCGATTTCGGGTTTTATGTCTAGACTACAACGATCTTTATCACCTCCTCTCAACAGATCTCTCTCCGTCCCTTTACACTTATCTCCGTGAAAATCTCTGACCACTCCCAGCTTGCCGGACTACTGGCTAATAAATCTTCCCCCACCGGGTCAGAGATTTTTCGGTTATCCTTTTAGTTTTATTTTAATATATTTTTAATTTAATTATAGTTTTATGCAGGGATGCAAACCACTCGAAAATAATTACTGGTTCGGTTCAGTGGTTCACACAATTTCTGAACCGCCGGTTCGGTTCATTACATGGTTTTTGGAGCTAACTGAACCGCGGTTTCGGTTCGGTTCAGTGGTTCACAAAGACACATTATGAAATATTAAGATTTCTGTAGAAAACTTTAATTCTTCTAATCCATTTCAATGTCTTTTAAATCATTAGAAGAATGTTCATGGTTTATTATGTCGGACTTACTGAAATTCGTATGTAAATTCCTAGAGGTATGCCCTTCAAAAAGAGAGAATGTCGGCTAGAAAGGATTGCGTTCCATGCATCTTATGTACATACCCTATTCATCATATTATACGAAATAAAACTCTCTTGTCTAAGATTGAATTAAGGTAAATAAGATTGAATTGAAAATGTTGTCTACTAGAGGAAAAAGACGGATTGATGACAGGAATATTAAGAGATAGGCGGGCCATTGCAGAAGACTTACAGTATTACAAGTTGTAAAATTTGTGTCAACACATCCTATGTAGAGGGTCGAACGAAATGTATAAAAATTATCTTCTGGAATCGATTCAAATTCCCAAATTAATTGAAAACATTGGCTAGGGGAAAGCGATTCCAGCTAAAAGTCGTCGGAGAGCTAAACCGAACCGAACTGTTTTCTTTTGTGGTTTTCGGTTCGGCTTAGCTTAGCTTAGCTTAGTTCGACTTAATTGTTGTTCTTTTAGTTGGAGGAAACAATCAAAATACAAACTCTGCAAAAATCAATAGTGCTTTATGAAATTTTATGAATCTTACGGACTTACATCTGATTTCACATGCACCAAGCAATGTGAATTCAAATCGAGTCATTGTATCAAATTATGAAAACCAAACAAGAATTTTAATGTAAGTGAAGAACTGAACAGGCCTGTATATTTGTTAAATGGTTTTGTTAGCTCTAATATTGACCATAACAGGCTCTGAATCGGGGCATAGCTGGCCGGATCGGCAAATGAAAATCCCGCACCGAGTCGGAGTCGTTATTAGTTTATTTTGTAATTTTGTTAGGCTTTCTTTTTTATGCCTCCTTAGTAAATAAGCCTTTTTATAACGTGTTGACAAATTTGTTGACAGCCTTTGTTTGTCGACTATAAATAAATAAATAAATACCAATAAAATAACACTTTCCTGATAAAAGCTCCTCAAAGTATGCAATGTTTATGAGTAACGCCTGTGTGGGCGCCTGCTGAAGGCAAATTGTATGCAACTTTTATGTACAGGGTTGCCCATATTCGACGGACCCATGTTTTTTTTAAAAAAATCAAAGAAAAAAATAAAAATTTGGCAGTTGGCAATCTTAATCATTTAATTTGTTCCAAGTAGATTTGTTTACATCAATTTTTGAATATGATATCTCTCAAATGGCCGCCTCTGGCGTTGATGGCGTATTGTGCCCTTTTTGCAGCATTTTCCATCGTTTTCGCCAACATTTCGGCCGGAATAGCGGCTATTTCTTCACGAATGTTGTCCTTGAGCTCTTCTACGGTCCTTGGCTTCAAATATCCCCACAAGAAGAAGTCAGGCGGCGTCAAATCGGGCGAACGCGGTGGCCAGTCCAAATCACCACTTTTCGACATCAAACGGCCCGGAAACAATTTCTTCAGAAAATCGATTGTTATGCGACTTGTGTGCGGTGGAGCGCCGTCTTGTTGAAACCAGAACTGCCTCATACGCTTTCGACGAATAATTGGCATCACAAAATTGGTCATCATGTCGCGATAACGCTCCTGGTTGATGGTAACAGCATGGCCATTTTCATTTTGGAAGAAAAACGGCCCAATGACCGTTTTCGCACTAACGCCGCACCAAACTGTGACTTTTTCGTCATGAAGAGGCACTTCTTGAATCTCCTGAGGATTTTCAGTGGCGTAAATACGGCAATTTTGCTTATTTACGGTCCCATTCAATGTGAAATGGGCTTCATCGGACATGATAATTTTGTTCCAAAATTGCTCGTCATCTTCGGCCATTTCGATGACTCTTTGGGCCCATTCCAATCGACGAGGCTTGTCCGCAGGCAACAATCTTTGCGTCAATTGAATTTTGTACGGGAACAAATGCAAATCAACGCGAATAATCCGTTGTAAAGTGGACCGAGCCATGCCCAACTGCTGAGAACGGCGTTTTTGGGATGTTCTTGGGGACCTCTCAACACTGGCTCGTACGGCAGCGATATTTAGCCTCTTCGGATTAGAAAGAGCCTCACCAGTCGAAAATTTTTCGTATAAACGCTTAATGGTGTTCTTAGAAGGCGCACTTTTCACATTTTTTAATTTTTTAAAAGCACGTTGAGTTTTCACAATTGACTTGTTCTGTTGAATGTCAATTTCAACTATTTCAGAGCGCTCGCGTGGCGTGTATTGTTCCATGGTAAAAATCTGCTTGGACTGACGCTTCAAACGCGGTATGTCATTAAGCGATCTGGCATCTCTGTCAAAAGTTATGGCGTTGCCAGATGGGTCCGTCGAATATGGGCAGCCCTGTACTTTGTGGAGATTTAGACTCACTCAACTTAGATTTACGAAACAAACATGAGATTGTGTAAGAAAAAACAGCACTTGAAGTGCACTTTGACCCTGACCCCGACCCCTGGTGAGCCACAGGATTAATTTCCAATTAAAGGACACGCCCACTTTGAAATATTCATTGAGGCAAACACAAACACAGCTGGACCAAGGCCTTGAAATGGATGACAGTCTTAATTACAGGAAGATTAGCATGAAGCAGACGCTGTACGTGGCTAGGTGGGAGACGGCGACAATGGACAATGGTTGGAGCGGAGACTGGCAACGTCAACGCATTCAATGTCACGTTCCCCGACTGGCGAAGACAACAACAACGCCAACTAAGATGATAAAACAGAAAGCAGGAGGAACACAGAAAAAAAACGCTGCACACAGGTGAAGTGCAGGGCAAATGCTCCCACCAGCTCCTTCCAGCCACTTGCTTCCTACTCCCGGCTATGCTCCTTTGTTACATTTGATTGTCGCAAACGAAGTGGAAAAGTAAATGTTGCACACACACACACACACAGGCAAACGGAAATGCACACTAATTACTCCTTGGAAGATGGGCAGCAACAAAAAAAAAAACACAAAAAAAGGAGGGAGGAAAAATCCCTTTTACCCTGGCCTGGGCCATTACACTTTTTATTTGCCTTTTCTTTTCTCCATTTCGCCATTTTCTTCACTTTTTCCGGTTGCCTTTTGTTTCTTTTGCCGTATGATAATTGAAAAGGCGTAGGAAACAGACGAACCAGAGAAGCAATTCAAATGATTGGCCTTTGTTTGCGCCATGCATGCAGCAGCAGTGGCAGGAGCAGCCCCCGAGGCCCCCTCCCCCCTCCCCACCGCTCGCTATAGCGCTTTAATGGCAATGCGAAAAAAAAGAATATTAATAACTCGCCATGTTGCGCAACCATAACAAAACGGCAATTGAAATTCCAATTGTTTGTGCAGCCAATTTGCATATCTACCCAAAATGCGAGCATCATCATATTGTTTAACCCTAAACTGAACGCTTAGAGACATTGAAATTGCATTAAAGCAACAAATCGAAAACCTCCAGCAAGGATGCTGCTGTGATCAGTGGGCAGACAGAGAGAGAAAAAGAGAGAGTCGGTTCAGTTCCTCAATAGCAAATTCCTTTCACATCATAAACCCATCCCAAATGGAAATTTATTCAAATGGCAGCAGAAAAATGGCGAGTTAGTTACACACTTCTTGATATGAACGTAATTCCTAATGTTGAGCCACGTAAATTGCAGCAATTCATTTGCCTGCCATGCCAAACTCACATTCACACTCCCAGCCCATGTCAACCATTCCCATGCAGCCAAGTACAACAAATGGCCATGGTGGATGTGGAGCGTCGTCGTCGGCGTCGTCTTCTCTAACATCATTTAAGCATTTCCCGAAACGAAAACTACGATTTTATCAGACCTTCCGGCAGGGGCGGGCAAGTCAAGTCAAGTCGCACGAGTTTACCTTTCCAGACCAGAAATTTATGCGCCTGAGGAAACACAATCCAAAACAAAGAGCAAAAAAATACACAAAAAAAAGAAGCTCCAATCAAATCAAATGCCTGGGATATTTCGGCCCAAGAGTGTAAACATACTCACATGTGCTTGAAGTGCTTTTGAGACACTCGCGGGATCATCTCTTAGGATGAAGCATAACGTCCAGCATTACGGATAAGTGGGGCAGATAAGACTTATAATGACAATAGAGTCAAGTTAACTTTGGCTCCACCGAAGTTTGTATGCCCTTGCAGCACGCTTTTCTACTTTTAAGACATTGCTTCTCCATAACAGCTATACTATATAGATGTCCGATTTCGACCAAACTTAGTGGAATTATGCAAAAGCCTAACAAACGAACATGTTCGAAATTTGGAGTCGATTCCATTCAAAACAAAAAAGTTTTTCTCACTAAAACTACTTTTCGGACCCTACTTTTCTATGACAGCTATACTATATAGATGCCCGATTTCGACCTAACTAGGTGGAATCATCGTAAGGCATGGCAAACTAGGAAATACAAACTTTGGTGGCTTTTCCATTTAAATCAAAAAAGTTTCTCTCAATAAAACTACTTTCCGGACTCTACTTTTCTATGACAGCTATACCATATAGATGACCGATCTGGACCAAACTTAGTAAAATCATGGAAAAGCTTAGCTTATTAGAAATACAAAGTTTGGAGTCGATTCCATTGAAAACATAAAAGATTTTCTCACTAAGACTACGTTTCAGACCCTACTTTTCTATGACAGCTATACTATATAGATGACCGATCTGGACCAAACTTAGTGGAATCATGGGAAAGCATAGCAAACAAGAAAATATAAAGTTTGGAGGCGTTTCCATTGAAAACAAAAAAGTTTTTCTCACTAAGACTACTTTTCAGACTCTACTTTTCCATGACAGCTATACTATATAGATGCCGATTTCAACCAAACTTAGTAAAATCATGGAAAAGCATAGCTATCTAAGAAATACAAAGTTGGAGTCGATTCCATTGAAAACAAAAAGTTTTTCTCACTGAGACTACTCTTCAGAGTCTACTTTTCTATGACAACTATACTATATAGATGTCCGATTTCGACCAAACTTAGTGGAATCATGCAAAAACCTAACAAACAAACCTGCTAGAAATTTGGAGTCGATTCCTTTCAAAGCAAAAAATTTTTTCTCTCTAAAACTACTTTTCGGACCCTACTTTTCCATGACAGCTATACTATATAGACCAAATTTCGAGGAATTGTGGAAAAGCTTAGCAATCTAAGAAATACAAAGTTTGGAGGCGTTTTCCTTGAAAACACATAAAGTTTTTCTCACTAAGACTACTTTTCAGAGTCTACTTTTCTATGACAGCTATACTATATAGATGTTCGATTTCAACCAAAATAATTAAAATGGTGGAAAAGCATAGCAAACTATGAAATGCAAAGTATGGAGTCGTTTCCCTTTAAAACAAAAAAGTTTTTCTCACTAAAGCTACTTTTCAGACCCTACTTTTCTATGACAGCTATACTATATAGATGTCCGATTTCGACCAAACTTTGTAAAATCATGGAAAAGCCTAGCAAACTATGAAATACAAAGTATGGAAGCGTTTCCCTTGAAAACAAAAAAGTTTTTGTCACTAAGACTACTTTTCAGACTCTACCTTTCCATGACAGCTATACTATATAGATGCCCGATTTCGACCAAACTTAGTGGAATTATGCAAAAGCCTAACAAACGAACATGTTAGAAAAGTTTGGAGTCGATTCCCTTTAAAACAAAAAAGTTTTTCTCACTAAAATTTTTTTTCGGACCCTACTTTTCTATGACAGCTATACTATATAGATGTCCGATTTCGACCAAACTTGGTAAAATCATGGGAACGCAAAGCCAACTAGGAAATACAAAGTTTGAAGGCGTTTCCATTGAAAACAAAAAAGTTTTTGTTACTAAAACTCGTTTTTCGACTCTATGACAGCTATATGTTCAAGTCTTTCGATCCGGCCCGGTTCCGACAAATGTGCAGCGCATTTGTACTAAAAGACTTCATGCAAAGTTTGGTGAAGATAGCTTTCAAACTGATGGAGGAGATGGCACAGAAACAGACAAATTTCAGTTTTCCTCCAAAACAGACCATATGAAATCAGGGTTCCTTCCCACGCTCACCATAATGATCGTCAACCAGCCAGGTAGGATCCTACCTTAAATCTAACAAATCCAAGTCCGTGTAACTCTTACCTGACTCAGCACACACATCAACAGTTTTGTTAAATTTGACTCATATTTCATATTTCATTTCCCGACTTTAACTTTTCACCAGCAAGTTCATTGCACCTGGGACACTGGGGTAAGTGCTGTTGGCACTGTTAGTATGAGGTAGCATTCACGCGAAACGCGTGTTAAATGCTTTCCCGCACTGTGACCAATTAATGCAAAAAGTGAAAGCCAAAACAACACCCACAACCAAATCCCGGTGGTCGCTAATGGAGCCTTAGAGTGCTTGGGGCATTTGGTCGGGAAAGGTGGGCGGGCATCTTGAGTGTGGTCATAGAGGGACCATTGGCCCACATAAGCGCAAACTACAAAACAAAAAAATAAATGTAACTGACACGACATGTCCCTTTACATGTCGAACATGAACAAAATATGCATAACAACAGCAACAACAGCAATAGCCTATGGCCAAACAACCAAACAGCCGTGAGGCAACAACAACAGGTGACAAAATGCCATGAGGTTGGGGGGTAACAGTGCCCAAACTGTATAGAAATTGCCTATAATTATGGTTATGTAACACAAATTGTAAAGTATTTGCTTGTTCTGTAATGGATACTTCAATTGACAGCCTCAGAAAGCCAAGCCGAGCTTCTCTCAAGCTCTGGAAAGGAAGAGGGAGAAAGGAATCTAAAGTTGATTATTTGTGAAGATATTGTGGATTGGCTTTAGGATTGGGAAAACTCTTTGAATTTGCTACTTTTATGCTGTCAAACCTTATAAAAACACCAATTTGAGTGGAAGGAGCTGTTTTTCAAGACCATAAATGAGCCAACTTAATTGATTTGGGTGCAAAAATGCTATAAAAACCATAAACTATCAGCGGTAGGGAAAAATACATAAAAGATACCGTGACTGACGAATCATTAAATAACGAAAAACTATGAATGGGGTTTCAAACCAAGCAAAATTGCCTAGAGACTAAGCGCAGGTTAGCTTCTCGTAAATAAAACAAACCTTAATATCAATCAGTTATATAAATCTTTTCAGAATTAAAGCTTAAGCTTAGTTTTCATTTGAGAAAGAAAGAAGAACTGTATTCCAAGACCAAAATTGAGCAAACTTACTTGAATATGGAAAGCTTGAAAAGCTATATAGTACCATGAATGATCAGTGGTAAGGTAAAAAGACCGTGACTGACGAATCATTAAGTAGCTTAAAACTAGGAATAGGGTTCCAAACCTAGCAAACTAGCATGAAGACTGACCGGCAGATTAACTTCGCGTAGATCAAACTACATTTAAAGTCAATCAGCTATAGAAATCATTTCAGATCTAATGCTTAAGCTTAGTTTTCATTTGAGAAAGAAAAAGGAACTGTTTTCCAAGACCACAAATCAGCAAACTTTATTGATTCTAGCACTGAACGGCATTGGGATTTCATAAATGATAAGTTTCAAGGAAAAAAGACCGTAACTGACGAATCATTAAATACCGAAAAACTACGAATGGGGTTCCAAACCTAACAAAATTGCATAAAGACGGACTAGCAGGCTTACTTCTAGTAAATCAAACGAAATTGCTCCAAGTGTAAAAGGATAAAAAGAAATAAACTTTAAACCAGGGAAGCAAACCACTTGAAAATAAGTATTGGTTGGGTTCAGTGGTTCACACAGTTTCTAAACCGCCTGTTCGGTTAATTACATGGTTTTTAGAGCTAGCTAAACCGCGATTTCGGTACGGTTCAGTGGTTCAGAAAGGCACATTTTGAAATATTCTGATATCTTTTGTAATGCGACTTATCGCTCACCATAAACCTTTCGAATGTCCGTAAAATACTTAGATTTGCAGGATTCATCTTTAAGTTCCTAGAGAAATGCGCTTCGAAAACAGAGAATGTCGGCGAGAAAATAATACTTACCATCCTATTTATCATATTATATAAGAAAAAGCTCTCCTGGCTAAGTTTGAATTGAGGTAAGGAAGTACTACAGAATGAATTATGAACTTTCAAGAAAAGAATACAGATTGATGACAGGTATATTAAGAGATCGATGGGCAATTGCAGAAGAGTTACAGGATTACATGTTGTATAATTTGCCAAGTCATAGTTAAAGGTCATAGCATTGCTACGGATGTAGAGGATCGGACAAAAGAAAGGAAAACGATACAAATTGCCAAATTAATAAGGATCATTGGCTAAAAGAAAGCGATGCACGTCTTAAAACTCGTCAGAGAACTGAACCGAACCGAACCGAACCGTTAATTATTGTGATTTTCGCTTCGGTTAAACAATTCTGAAAGCAGCAAGCCGGTTCGGTTGGCGGAAGAAGGTCTAAGATCCAAAAAGTATCTAAAATAAGCAATAAGAAGTCAAAAAACCTCTATTCCAGCGAAGTTTAGTCAAATGCAAGCGTATCACAGAGCAGGCGAAACGTCAGAGTTACACGAATAGAGCGGCAGGTCAGTAGTAAAGCAGAGACAGGCGAGCAATCGACACCAGCAATTAAAATTAAACACATTCCAACCCAGAGAGCTGCGGAGACTGCAATGCAAACTCAATTGCGATGCAATAAACAAGTGGAATGGCTGGCCAGCTTAGCAGGTAGCAGTGAAGCAATCGACGCCAGCAATTTGCCAAGCCAATCAAAGGCAAGGAAGCCGGAAATTTAGGGAACCAAGCTTGGATTGTCAAGAAGATGCTTCGTCAAATGGCAAAAATGTAGACTGAATGTTTCTAAGAACCGAGAGAATGTGCTCAAACCTTATAATGAAAAAACCAAAAGGGGTTAACAGCAATGCCACCTGCTAGTTTCTCCATAAACGTAACTTTAATTCCAATCGCTTTGAAATCACTGTGTCCTAACCATATATACCCCCCATTTGGGTCATGCCCTGTCGCCAACAACAGCAACAACTACAACAACTACGAAAAAAAAAACAAGTCGAACTGCTCCCAAATGTGCTGCGTGTGCATGCATATTATATGGTCCCTGGCACCCGGTGTCCGTCCAGGTTATTGTCCAAGTCCCCAACCTGGATCCGTTCATACCCGGAGTCAGATAGGACGCCTGGACAAAAGCTGCGGTTCTTGCAGCTCTCCCAGCTCTCCCAGCGAGTTGTGCATAATTAAATTGCATGGGCAAGCGGATAAGCGTGTTGTCCCCGCTTCCAACAACAACAACAACAACAACAGCAACAACAAAAGGCTAAAAATCACAGCGTTTTCTCGGGGTGGGGTAAATGATATGGCCAAATGTGGAGCAACAAAAAATAGGTAATATGGGTTATTAATGAATGCACGACCCAACTGACGCCTAAAAACACGCAACACCACAATCCTGTGTATGGCCGACCCGCCAGGACGAACGAACGAACGAACGACCGAACGAACATTTGCCATATGCAAATCTGTACCATATGCATAAATAATGTCAACCATGGCCATCTTTGTCTGGCACAACATTGATGAGAATTCAAAATGGAAATTGAATGAATTAAATTTGACAAGAAGCAACTGCACAGCACAAAGGAATTTGAGGGAGACCAAAGACGGACTTGCACTTCCATTTAGTTGTATTGAAAGTGGGGCCAGAAGTTGTAAGCCATCGATGGGTGTAATTCAATCAGCAGCTTAGACACCCAACGCCCATCCCTTGGTTGTGTGCTGTTTCTGCTCCTCCGCCGTTTTATTACACGGCATGCGCCTGCTGCTGTTCTGCCGGTCTGATAATTTATTTTAATTGATTTTCACATCATTTATCAGCCAATGCCGAGCAACATCAATGCGGCCATCCAATTTGAACATTTTAATGCGACCCGTTCTTAATCAATTTGAACAATTTAAATGCGCATTGACGTGCATAAATGCAACATTTAATTTATGCAAACAACAAATTTGCGGCGATTTATGTTTGAGTTATGAGCAGAAAACTGAAAAATTATAAAAATGCAAGTGGAAAAGGGCGCTGGCTAAGTATAGACTCAACGACGCTTGTACACCCTGTTTTCTGAGCAGATTTGTAGAAGATTTTTCGAGCTGCATCCAAAGTTAGTTGCGAGGCTAAACTCCGCCTTCTCTGCAAACCGTAACCTAACCATATGCTCCGAAAAGTCTACAGCCACCATCTTTACAACGTGGACAAAGATCATTGAGGATGGAAAACCAATTTCCACAAGCAAGTACCTAAGCAAGAAAGAAAGTCGGTCAAGCCCGACTATAACATACTCTATAACAAGAAAGAAAGTCGGTCAAGCCCGACTATAACATACTCTGTACCAAGAAAATTTGTCTTTTGATCATAACTCGAAAACCGTTCATCCGATCTTCTTCATTTCTTTGGCGGATCGATAAGTTATCCTAATAACTAAATATGTCCAGAAGGAACAAGCCATCTATCTTCAAAACTGTGGGAGATATGACGTTTTTTCTAAATTGCGGAGGCGGGAGGGGGCGTGGCCAAAATTGAAAATAAACCTGATCTGCCTGCAGACATAAGAATCATATGTCCCATACATGTCAAACCTCTATCTCTTACCATCTCTGAGATCTGTGCGTTCATACGGACAGACAGACAGACGGACAGACGGACATGGCTATATCGACTCGGCTGTTGATGCTGATCAAGAATATATTTACTTTATGGGGTCGGAGATGCTTCCTTCTGGATGTTACATAATTTTGCACAAACTTATAATACTCTATGTACCTTCGGTACAGAGTATAACAACGAAATTATACGCTCAGCATAAATTTTGATGCTGCAGTAGCAGCTAAGGGCAGCGCTGCTACTGCACTGCAGCAGCGAACAGTATTTTGATCATAACTCGACAACCGCTTATCTGATTTTCATCATTCCTTTGGCGGATCGATAAGTTATCCTGATTACTAAATATGTCCAGAAAGAACGAACCATCTATCTTTAAAACTGTGGGAGATATGACAATTTTTCTAAATTGCGAGGGCGGAAGGGGGCGTGACCGAAATTGAAAATAAGCTTGATCTGTCTGCAGACATAAGCAGCATATGTCCCATACATGGCAAACCTCTATCTCTTACCATCTCTGAGATCTGTGCGGCTGTTGATGCTGATCAAGAATATATATACCTTATAGGGTCGGAGATCTGGCTGTTACATACTTTTGCACAAACTTAATATACTCTATAGTATGTACCTACGGTACAGAGTATAAAAATAGTGGGGGTGACGTTCGACAACCTCTTCTTCTTTCACTGAGAACACCGCTCGCTCGAGAGAGAGAGAGAGAGGGAGAGAGAGAAACAGGGCGCTGAAAGCTATCTCTGGGAGTTCCTGGTGCAAGGATAAGGAGACAATGCTGCTCCAGCTGTCAATGACACTCGGTGGAGATTACTAAGACTACAACATAGTCGCGGAGTCGGCGACTACAACATAGTCGCGGAGTCGGCGACTAGTCGGCCGTCTGATAGCGGCCGACTGCAGCAGGGCGATATGCTCTAAGCACGGTCACAGGTTGCCACTCCATGACCCCTTCACAAGGAAACCCAAATCCTCGGAGTCAGGGCACACTGCACCATGCTGGACAAGCAATTCCTCACCAGCAACCATGCCAACTATTCCTCGCTCAAGGCACTGTAGCAGGATAAAGGGGTTTCTATGCATTACTTCACTCTACTTTATTTTATTATTACGTTGTCATATCTATAAGTTTGCTAGTCTTTGCTATCGATATACATTCTAGCCGATAAGTAGGTAAGCACGGATTGTTATCGATTAGTTCTAGCGATTGCCAATAAACCCAAGCCTGATCCCAAGCGGAAGGGAAAGCGTGTGTTTTAGTTCTGCCCCAAGAGTCATTTGTCTCCCACAGTACCTCTCCCCAGACGCAAAAGCAGGCAAGCCCTAGAAGCCCTAAGCACCCAGTTGAACATGCGATTCTCGGGTTGAAGAGCTACCTAGTGCTTGGAGGACGCCCGACACCAATCAGCGCAGCAGAGGAATCACTCTCTAGAACTTCCAGAACCGTTCTCGTAAAACTCAGATCAGGCTTTTCCTTCTGCCTAAACAGCTAACCAGCTAAGATTAACCCGGAGGTTGCAGATGAATGCCCGAGGTAACTCAACAGAAGTCCGCATGACACTTGCCAGCTCTTTAACTTGACCAGAGCCCGAACCACCTTAACTACCAACCACTTATGGACCCAACCTGCGCAGCTTTCCTGGAGCTGGACCTAGGGTACTCGACACCCCCTCTTTAACCCACTCTCCTATCTCTAGGAGTATTATAAGTTTGTGCAACAGTATGTAACAGCCAGAAGGAAGCATCTCCGACCCCATAAAGTACATATATATTCTTGATCAGCATCAACAGCCGAGTCGATCGAGCCATGTCCGTCTGTCTCACCGTATGATCGCACAGACTTCAGAGATGGTAAGAGATAGAGGTTAGACATGTATGGGACATATGCTTCTTATGTCTGCAGGCAGATCAAGTTTATTTTCAATTTTGACCACGCCCGTTTACGCCCCCGCAATATAGGAAAAAGTCATATCTCCCACAGTTTTAAAGATAGATTGCTCGTTCCTGGCATGGAATGGTGAAGATCGGATAAACGGTTGTCGAGTTGTGATCAAAAGACAACAGCAGCGCTGCTTCCAGCATCAAAATTTATGCTGGGCGTATAATTTCGTTGTTATAGAGTATGTTATGGTCGGGCTTGACCGACTTTCTTTCTTGTTCTCTAATGAAATGCCCATCAATAGCAACAGTTGACCTCAGACCACGCCGGAAAACTTTATGGTAACTTAATAAACAAGCATTAGTCACAAAAAAACCAAATTAAATATTTACATAACTTAAAATTTGACAGTTGACAATCGAATTCATGTATTACATAATATTACACCTGGGAAATGATCAACTTAGCATATACCGTAGAGCAGGTCGCGTACAGCACTTGCTTATACTTGGCTTTCTCAATACATTTTAGGGGCATTGAAGTTAGCTCAAAAGTGCTTCTGTTAGCACATTAAAAAAGAATACTAGACGGCCGATGTTGGCTTAGAAATATGCTAATAACTTTGACAAACGGTAACCAAATTAATCAAAACAACATTTGTCTAACGTAGAATTAAATGTATTAATATAATAGACTCGAAGAAAAAATAGCTTTGGAGTAATATTGTTAGACCAGTGGTGGTTAAAGTAGAAATTTGCCTTAAATAAGAAGAAAATAACAGATATGTAGTTCGCATTTATCAACCATAGTGTTATCTTACTGTAACCATTGGTTTTTATATACTACTAGATCCTGCTCATTGGTATTGGTATTAAGCAGTTTATATAAAATATAAGAAGGGTATACTAAAGTTGTGCAAATGTATGTAACAGGCAGAAGGAAGCATCTCCGAACCCATAAAGTATGTATATATTCTTGATCAGTATCAATAGTCGAGTCGATATTGCCATGTCCGACCTGACCGTCTGTAGAAGAGTGAGAGCCACCAAATTTTAAATACTTAAACTTAAACACTTATTGCCCTGAGTAATGGGTATTTCGATGTCGGACAGGACCGATTTTAACTTACGCTCTCGCTTCTAGATTTTGGGGGTTCCCGTGGAAAGCCAAGTATGGGATAGTGCTGTAAGCGAACAGCTCTTCTGTAAACGCTAGGTGATTACCCAGGTTTTTGCACTTCTGGGAAATTTGTAGCACTGTGATTTGGTCAAAGTCCATATTTGTATAAACAGAGAATTCAAAATATGTAAAAACTACACGAAAATTTAGTTTTTCTACACGTTTAATAGGGATTTTGCACCCACTACGTTTATGTACGCCACGATGTGGGGCCAGTCAGAGCAAAAAATTCTTTTTTCTAGTTTCACAAGGGTGAGAGTAGGGGAGGACGGGGCGCCTTCTTCTTCTTTCTTCTCTTTTCTGATAATCCTAGGACATTAGTTTTTTTTTTATTTTCTTACCTTGTCTGGGGTTTGAACTCACAACTTACTTACCTTGTCTGCAATTGAAACATAAATGCCGGCATCTCAGCCCATACGACTACCAAGCACAAGCGCGGCATTGCCGCGACGACAAGCGACGATGAGCTAATGGATCAAAAACTCGTTTCGTGTAGATTTTCTATACGTTGCATTCAGCATTTGAAATTCTTAACTTTTATTTAGAAATCCTACATGTAGCGTGCGAATAACCACTTTCTAGATGAGACACATCTAGACACATAGCTATTCTGTTCCGATTTTAAGCTACAATTTTCGTTCAGAATTTTCAACATCTAAACGTTAATGTAAAAAATCCAAATTTTCGTGTGGTATTCCGATTTCTTTATGGAAAATGTGGGAGCTGTTTGGAAATATGCAAATTTCTCACATTGTGTATCCCTTGCAATTCTTCACGCAGCACTTAACTTTTCAACATGCCTCGTTTACTTTTTATACCCGTTACTCGTAGAGTAAAAAGGGTATACTAAAGTCGTGCAAATGTATGTAACAGGCAGAAGGAAGCATCTCCGATATCATAAAGTATATATATTCTTGATCAGCATTAACAGCCGAGTCGATATAGCCATGTCCGTCTGTCCGTCTGTCTGTCCGTATGAACGCACAGATCTCAGAGATGGTAAGAGATAGAGGTTTGACATGTATGGGACATATGCTTCTTATGTCTGCAGGCAGATCAAGTTTATTTTCAATTTTGGCCACGCCCCCTCCCGCCCCCGCAATTTAGAAAAAACGTCATATCTCCCACAGTTTTGAAGATAGATGGCTTGTTCCTTCTGGACATATTTAGTTATTAGAATAACTTATCGATCCGCCAAAGGAATGAAGAAGATCGGATGAACGGTTTTCGAGTTATGATCAAAAGACAACATTTCTTGGTACAGAGTATGTTATAGTCGGGCTTGACCGACTTTCTTTCTTGTTTTACATGCTACGTTTAGCTTTCAGTTTTCTACATTTTTCGTGTGAAATTTTACAGGGTGAACTACGTTTCGTTTAGGATTACTGGTTCTACACGTGGCGTGTAGCTAATTTTGTTTTCTCTGTGTAAAGTCACGATATTCAAAGGTAAGTATGAAAGATTAGGTTGCTGGAACAGCATAACTTTGTTGGACATCTACTAACGTATCAGTAGAGTTAGAGATGTGAGTGGGTTGTGTGAGGTCGAAAAATTTCTCTGGGTCAATATATCAACTGTTTGTTCACACGGACCGACATATATGGGGTCGGTGATGCTTTCTTCTGGCTGTTACCTACTTTGGCACAAACTTAATATACTCTGTGTATTTGGGCATTGTTCGAAGTTTTGGTACCTCAAAAGAATTTCCAAATCTAGTCGCTGTTTCTAAGTCTCAACTCTGCAAATAAAAGTTGCGACTTTAATACCCATATGCTCTACTTTTTTTCGTTCAGCCAGAGTATCATGATACGAGACATGAAAAAACATTATACATATGAATAAAAAATAATAATAACTCTCTGGCTGTCGTACGCTGTGTGTCGTATGGATGATATTTATACGCTTCGATGTGCGTTTCAACCACTAACTGTGTGGGTCTAACGCAATGTGACAGTAATTAGATATGCCTGTAATTGGGAATGGCCTCTCTCTCTGTGTGTGTGTGTGTGTGTTTATTAACAATAATTTTGAAAAATAAAAATAAACCACAGTGAAATGCCTTTGCAGTTGACCTCCCCAACCAAAAGGTGGCCGCTGTTAATAAATGAGATTGAAGAATTTTCAATTCATTTATAATTCAGTCAATAAAATTGAGTTTACTAATTAACAAGAACGGCCAGCGAAAGCCATATTTGTGGCGTGTTGTAAAATAATAATGAAAAAAAAAGGGAAATCAGTGAAAAATGCATAAATTGTGGCAAAGACTGGAAACAAAAATCTATGGCAGTTTGTATATATCTACATTTGTAATCATATACCGTATAAATCGTATTTCACACCATTACAACTGGAGGGAAAGACCCTAGGGGCTTAATAGGAGATAAGTTTGTGATTTCACACTCTAAATGGTTTTACTTGATTCCTTTTTAAGCTTCCAACTGGCTGATTGGTTGGGTATGATTGGTATAATTGGTTACTGTGAAACGGAGGGCTTGAGGAAGCGAGTTCTGTAAGAGAAGTTTCGGTTCAATCTGAATTTAAGTGCATTTATGTGTGTCTTTTCTGCAGTAGCGTATCTTGGAGGGAGGCTAAAGGGTCTAAAGCCCTCTTTCAGAGTCAATGCCAAATATTTTCCATCTTTTTTTTTTAAGTTTTGACTACTGCACATGATTAACGCTTGTTGCATATGTTTGTTGAACTCAGATATTTCGACTCGAGGCGGGCTTCAGCCTCCTTCTGCCTTACCCCTGCTAGCACCGCCAATGATTCTATGTGGATCCTATGTGGTTTAAGTTGACTGACTGACTGTTTGGTAATTCATGCACAGTCAAAGCAATTATAAATGTGGACAGAAGAATTTTATCAATTTTAAGTTTGATGCAAGTTTTGTGTATTTTATGTGTGGACTTTATGTGGATTCTAAGTGTTTTGATTGTCAATTTGCTGTGGTTACTGTGTAATTTACATTTGAGATATTAAAATATATTTTTAGAGTGCCTATAATATGTTTATCATGTAAGTTATGTGTGGATTTTGTGTGGATCCTAAGTAGTTTGCAAGCGTATTTCAAGTAGTTAAATTTTGGTTGAATTCTAAACATAAATTAAGCATTACATTTACATTTGATTGTATTTCATGTGGATCCTAAGTTCTTTTGTTCTGGTATCAAGGTGGTTTTTATGTGGATACCAAAGGAAGTTCCATGCAGTTAACGTTAAATGTTAATTTTGTTAGTTAAAAGTCAAATTTGAGTGTATTTTATGTGGCTCTTAAGTGTTTGTGTGGATATTAAGTGCCATGCTTGTGCCTACCAAACGAATTCCATGAGGCTACAATTGGTTGATTTCTGTGCAAGAAATGTGAATGATATGTAAATATGAGTGGAATTTCGGTGGATACTAAATGTAATGTTCTTCTTTCAGGGAGTGTTTTGTGTGTTTCGCATTTGGAACCTAAGCGAATTCTATAAGCTAACAGTTGGTTGTGCTTGTGATGTGTGCATATTATATGGCTGTAAATGCTATGTGGATCCTGTGTTAAGCTCTATCTGAGCTGCTTTCAACACAAGTGCGTTTCATATACATTCCATATGACTTGTGTGTGAATTATATGTGGATCCTAAGTAGTCTGCAGTCAAATTCTATGTGCTTTAGGTTAGTTGTTTAAAATGTGTACAAAAAACGTAAGTTCTATATAAATTTAAGTGTATTGTAAGTAGATTCTAAGTGTTTTGTGCAAGTGTAAAGATGGATTTTATGTGTGTACTAAGTGGTTTACACTTGGAAGTGAACCCTATGTGGTTATATTTGGTTGAGCTGGTGAATAAAATACTTACATGTAGTAAGTGATGTGTGGAATTTGTGTGGATCCTAAGATGTTTGCCTGTGAATTTGATGTGGATACTGTATAGCCTATGTTTTCTATATAAAAGCATATTTGTAAGGTGCGTATAATATGTATTTAAAGCCAGTTATGCGAAGATTTTAAGTGGATCCTGAGTAGTCTGCACGTGGATACTAAACGTACAAATACATACATCAAATTTAGTGGTCTTATGTGTATACCAAACATATTTAATGGAAGTTTGAGTGTATTTTGTGTCGATTTTAGGTGCTTTGATCATTAATTATGGCAGGTATCGTGTGGATCCTAAGTGGTTTGCATCTAACTTTGATGTGAATACTATGTATTTTCTATTTAAGCTATCGAATCATATTTTTTGAGTGAGCAAAGATGTAAATTCTGAATGTTATGTGTGGATTTTATGTGGATCCGAAGTAGTTTGCATGTGGATACTTATCGCATTCCATGTAGTTAAACTTGTTTGAATATCTATGTATATATAAAATGAGAATTATATGTAAATTTTAGTGGATTTTATGTGGATTCTAAGTGTTTTGTGCATGTATTAGGGTGGATTTTATGTGAATACTAAGTATTATCCACTTGGCTACCAAGCTGATTTGACGTTTTTATATTCTATGTACATTTTGTGTGGATTCTATGTGGATCCTATGTGTTCTGCTTGTGTATATCAAGCAAATTCCAAGTGTTCAAAGATTTTGGTATAAAATGAGTATGAAAATTTGAGTTGTTTGTAAATTTAAGCCTATTTTAGGTGGATTCTAAGCGTTTTGTGCACGTGTAAAGGTGGATTTTAATGTGTACACTTGAAAGTGAATTCTATGTGGTTATATTTGATTGTGCTGGTGTGTAACATTTAATTTACATCTAAGCAATGTGTGGATTTTATGTGGATGCCAAGTAGTCTGCATGTGCATGCCCAGCGGTTTCTATATGGTCAAAATTGATAGTTTTATGTAAGCTTTAGTAAGTTTGTGTGGATTTGATGTGGATTCTAAGTGTTTTAGTCGTGTATTACTTAACCAATTTGCGGCTTGACGTTTTCCCATTTGCGAATAATTTGCATAAAATGAAAGACTTTGGCCAAGGTTGAGTCTTCAATCTATCAACAACTTCCAACTTGAATTGATGCATCACTTTTCTGCTTTTCTGTGTTTTTTTTGGTGGATACTTTTTTTGTGCTCCTAAACCAAATCTGTGCCAGCCAGCAATCTACTAACCAAATCATTGTTAGCCACACGATGATGCCAGTCGAGTCCTTCTAAACCAACCAACTGAGCGGCATTAAGCCGGGTTGCTCTGCAGCTGTTTTGTAGCTGTTGCTCTGGCAGCTGTTGTTGTTGTTGTTGTCGCTAAACCGCGTCAACCAAAAATTTGTTTGCAGTTAGTTGGCAACGTCATGCAAATGCATTTGACCACGTCAAAATTTTTGCTCGTAGCGTGAAAGTAAAATGAATTAAGGTCCGGCTACGGCTCCGGCTGTGGCTCCGGCTACGGCTACGGCTCCGGCTTGCCGTACATACACACATATGTGGACATGAAGTTTGCTGCATTTGCTCCTGCGGCTTAGCCTTTGCATTTAAATGAAGAGTTTTATTTATGCAAGGGGCGTTCTTTTTGCTGCTGTTGTGTGTTTGGCCAGACACTCGTCTCATATAATTTAAACTAAAAATGAACGGCCTTTAAGCTTTAAGGCCAAGAGTCTGGTGGGGGGCGGGGGGGGGGGGGGTGTGAGTGGGACAATGATCAACCCAGTTACGGAGTCGCTTTATCACGCCTGTGTCTGTGTGTGAGTGTGTTTGTGTGTCGGTGTGTCGGTGTGTCGCATAATGCCTGCTGCACTCCACTATTTTCCTATTTTTTTTTTCGACTTTCATTGGTAGTAGAAGTGGCAGGCACAGTGGGGCGAAAGACAAGCCAAGAAAGCACAACAACTGGGCAATCAAAATCGAAAGATTGTATCCTCCAGCCAAAGAACCGATCCAGTTTACTTTTGCCATATTCAGCCATAATTTTAAGATTGATTCACAATTTGTGTGCCACTGTGCGCCGTCGACGACAGCAGGTGCCGGTTACTTCTGCTGCTGCTGCTGCAGTCGTTTCCCTTTTGAAGTTTTTGTCGACCCATTTTGCTGGCTCATGAATTGCATGTGTGTGTGTGTGTGTGTGTGTGTGTGTGCAGTGAACTCCTGCCCACTCCTTTCACTCCTTCAACTCCCAACTTCGTTTCCTTTAAACATTTTTGGTCGCACATTGTAGCTGCCTAATGAACACATGAATAAAATATGCGATTTGCTTAACTTTGCACGCCATGCCCAAGGATCAGCAGGACCAACCAGCGGCAGCTGCACTGCCAAGCCAAAGTTTTTGAGATTTTGAGTGCACAGGTGAAGGGGGTTTTCACTCGCCCACCAGGCCCCTCCCCTCCCCCCTCCTGTCTTATCTTGGGAGCGCAGGCGGATGCTTCCGTCAACTGGCTGACGACGATGAATCCAAAAATCGTTGAAAGTCACTCAACAGTTTAGCAAAATGGCGACGAGGACGACGTGGAACAAAAAAATGAATATATATATATATAAAAAGAGGGGGGGGTGCCCCAAGAAGTGTGTGTACATATGCACATATATGGGTTATGGAGATGTCTGGGCGATTGCTGATCCTTTTTAGCCGTGTGCAACAGTTTAAGCTTTTTGGCTGATGGACTGAGAAGTTAGGCTTGTGGACTTAAAGTAGTATTTTATGGGGATTATGGGTGAATTTGAGTTGCAAGTCCAAGTGGTTTTCAAGTGGGTGGCAAGCCAATCTTATCACATAGATTCCATGGCCAACAATATGTAGGCTTAGGTGTATCAGTTTAGCTTGTGGATTAGTGGGCCTTGTTATAGTTTTCAATGGATTATGGGTGAGTTTTTTGTGGGTCTTAGGCTAAATCTTTAGAACATTCCATGTGGATTCTATGTTGATACCTGAGCTTAATCTTGCCTTAACCTTGGCTCAACCTTTGTCCAACTTTTTTTAACCTTTACTACACCTTAGCTTAAACATGACTCTTAACCCTAGCTTAACATTTGCTCAACCTTGGCTTAACTTTTGTTCAACCTTGGCTCAACCATTGCTTAGGTTAAGCTCAAACCTTGCTCTGTCTTAGCCTAATCATTGCTTAATATTGGCTGAACTATTGCATAACCATAGCTTAATCTTGTCTTACCCGCAGCCCTACCTTAGCTCAACCTTTGCTTATCCTTAGCTTAACCTTTGCTCAACTTTAGCTCAACCGTTGGTCTGCCGTTGTTCAACCATTACTCAACCTTAGCTCAACCATGACTCAACCTCAGCTTAACATTAGCTTAAACTTAGCTCAATCATTGCTTAACCTTAGCTTAACCTTTGCGTAATCTTAGTTCAACCATGGCTCAGGTCAACCTTAGCCTAGCCTCAGCCTTACCAACCTTAGCATAACCTTGGCTTACCCGTAGCCATTACACAACCTTAGGGCAGTTATTTTTCAACCTTGGCTCAATCTTAGCTCAACCTTAACTGAGCCTTAGCTCAAACTTAGCTCAATCATTGCTTAACCTTAGCGTAACCTTAACTCAACCGTTACTAAGCCTTAGGTTAGCTTTAGCTTAACCATAGCTTAACCTTAGGTAAGCCTTAGGTCAGCTGTCGCTCAACCTTAACTCAACCTTAGGTAAGCCTTAACTCAACCTTAGCTCAATCATTGCTTAACCTTTGCGTAAGCTTGGCTCAATCATGGTTCAGGTTAACCTTAGCTTAGCCTCAGCTTAACCATTGCTCAACCTTAGCTTTACCTTAGCTCAAATATTGATCAACCATAACTTAACCTTGGCTTACCAGTAGCTCAACCTTAGCTCAATCATTACCCAACCTTAGGTCAGCTTTCGCTCAACCTTGGCTCAATCTGAGGTAAGTCTTACCTTTATCTTAGCTCAACCTTAGCCGAACCTTAGCTCAAACTTAGCTCAATCATTGCTCAACCTTAACGTAACCTTAACTCAACCGTTGCTAAACCTTAGGTTAGCTTTAGCTTAACCTTAGGTCAACCTTAGCTTAACCTTAGGTAAGCCTTAACTCAACTTTAGCTCAACCTTAGCGAAACCTTAACTTAACCTTAGGTAAGCCTTAACTCAACCTTAGCTGAACCTTAGCTGAACCTTATCTCAAACTTACCTCAATCATTGCTCAACCTTAGCAGAACCTTAACTCAACCGTTGCTAAGCCTTGGGTTAGCTTTAGCTTAACCTTAGGTAAGCCTTAGCTCAACCATTACTAAACCTTAGGTCAGCTTTCGCTCAACCTTAGGTAAGCCTTAACTCAACTTTAGCTCAACCTTAGCGAATCCTTAACTCAACCGTTGCTTAGCCTTAGATTAGCTTTAGCTCAACCTTAGGTCAGCTTTTGCTTACCTTAGCTCAACCTTAGGTAAGCCTTAACTCAACCTTAGCTCAACCTCAGCTTAACCCTTGCTCAATCTTATCTCTAACTTAGCTCAAGCACTGTTCAACCTAAGCTTAATCTTGCCTAAGCCGTAGCTCAACCCTAACACATCCTTTAACTTAACCTTCAGTAAAACTTAGATCAACCTTTCTTCAAACTTTACTCAACCTTAGCTTCACCATGACTCAACCTTAGCTTGACATTAGCTCAAACCTAAATCGAGCATTGCTCAACCTTTTTTCAACCCTTACTTCAACCCTAGCTCAACCTAAGCTAAGCCTTAGCTGAACCTTTTCTCAATCTTAGCTAAACCATTTCTTAATCTTAGCTGAACTATTAAATAAATTTAGCATAACCTTAACTTACCCGTAGTTCAACCTTTGCTTAACCTTAGGCTACCCTTAGCTTAACCATAGCTCAACCAATTGTTAACCTCTGTTCAAACTTTACTCAACCTTAGCTCAACCATGGCTCAAACTTAGGGTAACATTGCCCTAACCGAAGCTCAACCCTAGCTTGTTCATTGTCCAACCTCAGCGCAGGCTTAGCTCAACCTTAGGTCAGCCTTAGCTAATCTCAACTCAACCAGCTCAGCTAAACCTTTGCTTACCTTGCCCTAAAGTTATAAGAGATATCTGTGCATTCCTTGTGGATCCTAAGTGGATTCTAATTGTCTTTGGTTGGTGGTTTTAAGTGTACCAAGTGAAGTTTATGTTAATCTGAGTCGCTTTTATGTGGATCCTAAGTGCTTAGTTCCTGTGTAGGTTCGATTTGAGCTTTTTGTGAGCAGTTTAGCAAACGAAAATGGTTTCAATGTGGACTCCATTCAACTTATGTTCAATTTCTTTGCTACTTTTCAAAGTATCACCGCCGGCTGCGTTGCGCCTCAGTCACCTGTTCTGTCTTTTTTTCCTAGATTCTAGATTTCGGCATTAACGCTAATTTTGCTTGGATTACTTTCCTTTCCCCCCACTTGATTTCAATGTGAGCGTGGAAAAAGCGTGGCGCCAAACATTTGACGCCATTAAACGACCAAATCCAATGGCAACCGAGGCAACCGTTTCAATGGGCACGCGTTTATTTCACAAAATGGATTTCTTATGGAATTAATATCAAACCACGACACTGGAAAGGCAAAAAAAAAAGAAAGCAGGCAAGCGTCGTCTAGTTTTTCATGCAATTGAATTGCCAAGTGAAAATCCGAGAGACGACGTCGACGACGATGGCGACGACAAGCCAAAACCCAGTCAAGCCCTTGCCTTAGCCAAACGAAAAAGGTTAAGTGGAAAGTTGAGCCAACGGTTGTGGGTACAGGGAGGGGTGGAGTGAGCTGAGAGCTGGCTGAGATTGACGGAGGGATATATTTGGGATTTGCCACACACACACAGCTGTGTAGCGCCTTCAATTACAACTATTTGAAATGGGATAACACTGGACAAACTGGCACAAAGTCCGGCATAGATTGGCTGTACGGGTCGTATGAGTGATTTATTTCTGCTTCTTCTTCTGTTTGCTGTTGGTTTATGGGCTCCCATCATCAATGGGCCAAACGCGTGACACACGCAACTTTCATCATCAGGCTGCAAATTGCAAATTGTTGCATGCTTAACCCATTGAAGGTTCTAAATTGTTTGCTCGGGCCACGCCCACTCAAGTTACCAAACAAACCTAATGACCGCCATCAACTTTGTAATTAGCATGTAGCGAGGGCGCTCCTGTCTCTGTGTGTGTGCGTGCGTGTGTGTGCGAGAGCGTAATCAACTGATTGACAGCTCTCGCTATTTTCCATACGCCACATGAAGCGTTCAGTGCAAAAACTTAAGGGCTACCAGTTTCCGACAGCAACTTAAATTAAGCAGTTTTTATTTGAGCTTTTTGTTGTTAGGTAAGCGAGGATCTGAAGCCGCAGGTTGCATATGCTAATTTCAGATTCAACTTTTAGAGCCTAAATCAGTTTCGTTTACTTTGAAGCAAACATGGATGGATTTGAGAAGGACACGCTATCTCATGGGACGAACGAGTCCATAGGCTCCAACTAGGTGGGTCAATGTATCCACAAATGATCGCCAGAAACACTGCACTAGATTATCCTAAACGCTGACCACAATTTCCCAAAAGAAGGGAGAGGCAAAGCCTCCATAAAACAGTCGGATGAGCTCAAAGAGGGTCCTAGGTGGCCATTATCCCACAGTTATCCCACTTCAGCCGATAATTGGCTTATCAAAAAGCTAAATACAAAAGAATTTGCCATGGATTGAGTTGAGAACTGTATGTTATATGCTGTCTTTGCTGATTGCGCAGTGGATTTCGACGAATTCGTTTGTGGCTTTCGCACAATGCGTGGACGAGCGGATATCGCTAGGTCTTTTATGCTCGGTCAGTATCCTCAAATAACTTCACAGTTAAATAAACAAAGTCTTGAAAAAGATATTTCCTAAAAAAAAATTTTTTTTTTCATGATTTTTTTTTCAAGATTTTTTTTTTCATGACTTTTTATACCCTTGCAAAGGGAAATATTAATTTCCGACCTCATAAACTATATATATTCTTGCTCAGGGTGACAAGCTGAGTCGATTAAGCTTTGTCCTTCTGTCTGTCCGGCCGTCCGTCTGTCTGTTTCTACGCATACTTGTCTCTTAGTTTTGAAGCAATCGAGCTGAAATTTTGCACAGAGTCTTCTTTTTGCTTTTGCTATGGTAATATGCCGTAACCGACCGGATCGGATGACTTTATTTTATAGCTCTCTCATGGCAACATCGTTCGGAAAACTAGTTTTAGTATGAAAAACTTTTTTCTTTTCAATGGAAACGTCTCCAAGCTTTGTATTAATAGGTTTTTTATGTTTTTTTATAATTCTCCCAAGTTTGATGAAAATCGGACAGCTATATGGTATAGCAACCATACAAAAGATGGGTCTGAAAAACAGTTTTAGTTGTAAAACCTTTTTTTTGTTTTTTAAGGTAGCATCTTGAAATTTCATTTTTGTTTGTTTCAAATGCTTTCAAGTGATTCTACAAATTTTGGTCCAAATCGGTTGACTATATCATATAGCTACCATACGAACAATCAGCCGGAAAATGGGTCGTTGTGGGAAAAAGATTATTTTTTTGAAACAAATTTAAGCGAGGGCATTAAAACTTCGGCAGAGACAAAGTTAGCTTAGCTATTGCGTTTTTTTTTTAATGAAGTTCGGTTCAAGGTTCGGTTTGCTGTAAAGTAAATGTTGGAATTTTGGGCTCGAACCGGTTTGGTTGCAAGCCCTGGTTTTGGTCCAGTGTGGCCAGACTTGAGAACCCTGCTGAAATTATGTTTGTTTTGATAGTTGATTGCTTGAATATAATTAATAAGACTTAAGCGGGTCTTCTCATTCAAAACCCGTTTTTTGGACCCTTTTTAAAAAAATTCTTATTTGAAAACGCAAAGAATAATTGAAAACTTTTTTTATTCATTGTATTACAAAAGTTTCAAAGTAAATAAAAAAAATTTTGTTGCCTCGATACGTGGGCTGTTCAAAAAGTAATGAGACTTCAAAGTTGGTGGTGAAAAAAAAAGGTGTCGTCACGGCGGCCACGATTCCGGGTCTCCGGAGCGTCTGAAATGAAAAAAAAACGGGGTTATAATCAGTATAGATGTAATTCTCGGGTGAACCTCAAGCTTAATTTTGTGATTTTTTTTTGACAAAATGGCGGCCATTCAAAAAAAAAATTTCAATTTCGGGATTTTTTTTTGTAGTTTAGTGTAAAAAAAAATAGTAAAAAAAATTTTAAAATTATGGTCGAGGTTCACCCGAGAATGGTGACAATTCTGCGTCGATTCCACTTTGTTTCATGAAAATCGGTTCAGTTGAACTGGAGATATCATGGCCGCCAGTTCGAAAAACGTGGTTTCGAGATACATATACGAGTTTAAAGTTTGAAGTTGTTTTTTTGCATCAAAAACAAATTGAAATGAAAAATTTTAGTATGCAGTTTTAGAAATTCGACAATTCTCCGTCGATTGCATTTGGGTTCATCAAAATCGGTTCCATAGAACTGGAGAAAAGTGACTTTGAAGTTCAAAAACGTGATTTTGAAGACACTCAAAGAAAATTTTAGGCAATAAAACATTTTTTTTTTGTGAAATACTTACATATATCAGACTGCAATGCCAGCAAACGCGAATCTGAAAAGAACGCTTTGAACGAAATTCGGTAGTTGGTTCAATCCGTTGCATTCAAAAAGTAGCCAAACTAAGCAAATCGCATTTTGACGAAGACCTTGCTTCACAAAAAAGGCTGTATCTTCTAAAGTATTTCGAATTTCTAAAAATCCTTTTAGGGGCATATAAATAAATGCAAAAAAAAAAAGTCGAAAAAAAAAGTTGCTCAATGAGAAGACCCCCTTAACTGATGTGTCCTCTATTTGTAGGGTTCCACAACAATCGCTCGCTCTTGCATGTCGATTTCTTGAGTTCATGTTTACAAGTTTGTTTTGGCCATTCTATTAATGCAAATATATAAGGCAAACTTCTTCAAAAAACTAAAATCCATTCATTCAAGAAGAAGCTATCGATAACCAGGCATAAAAATATCAATCTAGTTTATCTTTACTTGAGATTTTTTGTTGGAACTTTGTGTTGGCTGATGTTTCATACTTAATTTATCTATTGAATTCGTAAATCCAAACGCCTGTTCTCAGGTTAAGATGTTGTAAGGAAGTCGCTTGCCATTAACCAAAACCAAATACCCTTTATTTTCTCTTTTCTCTTTCTTTTTTTATTGTTTTGTTATGAAACGAAAGGAAAAGCCAAGGCAAAACATTGAAAATTGTTTGCAAATAAAACGCAAGTGAAATCTAGCGCATTCATTTGCAACAAAAGCACAACAAACAAATGCTAAACTATGGCATTTGTCCTTTATGCAGGGAGAGCCTGCAGGATATTCCACAATGGCAGCAAAACCTAGGTGAGGGTGAGAAGAAGAAATACAAAAAAAAAAAATGAAATAAAATAAATTGTTCAATTTAACAAACAAGCAAAAGCAACAGCCAGCCCGGGCCAGGCCAGGTGAGGAGAAGGCGTGACTGCTGATGATGCTGCTGCTCCGGCTTCGCTCCGGCTCCTGCTCCTGCTGCTGCTGCTGCTGCTGCTGCTGCTGCACTTGCTGCTGGCGACGGGGTCAGTGCGCGTGAAATTTTCGTGCGCCATTTTATGAAGCCGGCACAAAAAAGCTTGTTTACTGTCGCCACTGGACGGACGGATCGATGGCCTTGTAGTTTCTGTTCTGTTGGAATTCAATTAAATGCCAACAATTGTGGCCTACAAAAAAAAGAGAGCAGAAAATCAAGCACGAAATATCCACGAATTTGGTAACACAACAAATCTTTAACAAATCTTAAACTGATTTTCATATAAAAAATGTAAGTAAATGTGTTTGATTTCGAAAGTTATTTACTGATTGGCTAGTTAAATCCTTCTTTCTCTTTGTGGCTTAGCAACCAGCTTGCTCCTGGTCCCGCTGCTGCTTGGAAATTGTAACCATATTATCAAGAAGCTTCTACTTGTATCCTTAATGATGTCGTTACCAATTGAAAGTGGATATGCCAAGTTTTATGTTGTGATGCCTGGGCATAAATCATGACCTGACTCCGCCATTGTGAGGCTGTGTGGCCTTTGGGATCCCCCCCCACACACACACACACACACACAAAATATTGTACTTTTAACAGCGAAATTTGTGAAAGTAGGTGAAAGTAATATGCATAATGGAAGTACATATATGTATAAGATGCTGGGTGGGCACGTACCTGCTACTGGCTTCTAAAATGGGTAGTTTTTGGGTACGTCTTGGAGTGCCTGTTGGGTATTTGTACATTTTAACGGATTTAATATGAAAATTAACAGCACACACACGTCACACACTCCCACACTCTCTGCTGCCGTTGTGTGTGTGTGTGCGGGTAATTAACGTTCATAATAATGAAATCCTGCTGCCTTTCTCTCCCACTCAACAGCCAACAGCTGCACTTAGTTGAAAAAGTTCCTAAAATAGCTAAAGGCAACCCAACTCCCCCAACTCCCCACCTCCCCACCTCCGCACCACTCCATCACAACTTAAACAATTATTCAAGACGTGACTTTTTGCCATTCAAATATTTATGCGCACACGTTTTGCAACAACAAAACAAAAATTACCAAAATGTTACATTTATGCTCAAGCCCCACCCCCGCCCGCAAGCGGCTTAGATGCACAAAGGGCAACGCGGAGGCGGGTTAAGTGGATTAACAAATTACCACAAAATTTAATACATCTTTAATATTAATTCTCGAAACTTTTCAAACACACATTTGAACTTGGCTCAAAGAAGGAAAAGGTGTTTTTTAAGTGGCCAAAAATGCTCAGTAAGGCTTGCGGTTTCAAAATGCATGGACTAACAGCAGAACAGCGTGTGCTAATCGCACAATTTCATTAACAAAACTCGCAAATTATGTTCATTTGGTGAGAATCATTGACAGCCGAAGAGTTTTTCTTACTAGAACTAGCTTTTCGACCATTCGTTCCTATAGCAAGTAGACTTTTAGGTCTTCCATTTGAATTCGTTCTGGAAATTTCAAGAATTTCGGTCCTAAAATCGTACACAGTTTATATAAAAATATATAAAACGAGAAAGCTAAGCTAACTTCGTCTGTGCCGAAGTTTTTATACCCTTGCAAGTGCTCGCTTAAATATTTTCAAAAAATACTTTTTTCCCATTTTCCGACCGATCGTTCGTATGGGAGCTATATGATATAGTCATCCGATTTGGACAAAAACTTGTAGAATTGTGTAAGAGCATGAGAAACAAACAAATACAAAATTGCAGGATGCTATCATTAACAAGAAAGAAAGTCGGTCAAGCCCGACTATAACATACTCTGTACCAAGAAATTTTGTCTTTTGATCATAACTCGAAAACCGTTCATCCGATCTTCTTCATTCCTTTGGCGGATCGATAAGTTATTCTAATAACTAAATATGTCCAGAAGGAACAAGCCATCTATCTTCAAAACTGTGGGAGATATGACGTTTTTTCTAAATTGCGGGGGCGGGAGGGGGCGTGGCCAAAATTGAAAATAAACTTGATCTGCCTGCAGACATAAGAAGCATATGTCCCATACACGTCAAACCTCTATCTCTTACCATCTCTGAGATCTGTGCGTTCATACGGACAGACGGACAGACGGACATGGCTATATCGACTCGGCTGTTGATGCTGATCAAGAATATATATACTTTATGGGGTCGGAGATGCTTCCTTCTGGATGTTACATACTTTTGCACAAACTTATAATACTCTATGTACCTACGGTACAGAGTATAAAAATTACTCCTACGTGCAGAAATAGAACAAGAAAGAAAGTCGGTCAAGCCCGACTATAACATACTCTGTACCAAGAAATTTTGTCTTTTGATCATAACTCGAAAACCGTTCATCCGATCTTCTTCATTCCTTTGGCGGATCGATAAGTTATTCTAATAACTAAATATGTCCAGAAGGAACAAGCCATCTATCTTCAAAACTGTGGGAGATATGACGTTTTTTCTAAATTGCGGGGGCGGGAGGGGGCGTGGCCAAAATTGAAAATAAACTTGATCTGCCTGCAGACATAAGAAGCATATGTCCCATACACGTCAAACCTCTATCTCTTACCATCTCTGAGATCTGTGCGTTCATACGGACAGACGGACAGACGGACATGGCTATATCGACTCGGCTGTTGATGCTGATCAAGAATATATATACTTTATGGGGTCGGAGATGCTTCCTTCTGGATGTTACATACTTTTGCACAAACTTATAATACTCTATGTACCTACGGTACAGAGTATAAAAACAAAAAGTTTTTCTAACTAAGACTGTTTTTCAGACCTATCTTTTGTATGGCAGCTATACCATATAGTTGTCCGATTTTAATAAAACTTGGTATCCGGTATCATCCAATCCGGTCGTTTCCGACATATTAGTAGTGTGCAGCAAAAAGAAGACTTTGTGCAAAATTTCAGCTCGATAGCTTTGAAAATGAGAGACTAGTTCGCGTAGAAACAGACGGACAGACGGACGGACAAAGCTCAATCGACTCAGCTCGTTACCCTGATCAAGAATATATATAGTTTATGGGGTCGGAAATGAATATTTCTAAAATTATAATACCCTTTGCAAGGGTATAAAAATATCCATTAAACGATTTTCCCTAACCATTTGAACTGCAAATGTTTTAAATATCCCTTTAATCATCCAACGGAGCTGAGAATCATACAAAGGATATGCAAATTGATCATAGGTTAGGTTTAATAGGAATCACCCAGGGTCCTTTTGGCCCATTGTGATGCCTAACCAGGGGTTGGGGTTTAGGAAGGGAGGGGGTAGTAGGTATTGACGGTCAGGTTCGGCGCAATCTTTCTATTTAAACCATTTTGAGGCATCCACAATAAGAGCCAGGTCTTCTAGGTGCCCATTTTCTATATTTTTGATCATACTTGGTTGATTTTCAGCACCGTTGTATGATTAGAAGAATATTAAGAACATATACAGTCCAAATGGATTGTTGTTTAAACCTTTTTTGTTCAGTTTACTTAATTCGATCTCAGTTTGTTGCTTTTAGGAGAAGAAAGTAAGGCTAAGGAGCTGAGAGAGAAGAGGCAGCTCATTTGAACCCGCTCTCTTTCGTTTCGTTTTTTATGCTAGAGGAAACAACCAAGCGAAGATCGCGATTTTTTCACTCATGTTGCCTTGAAATTCCCAAGCAGTTATGGCCTAGCTGGCACAAAGATACGGCTATTTGACTGACAGCTGACAGACAACGACGAATGCTGTTTGATGCTGTTATGTGTTCCTTGAGCCGGCTAAAACTTGCCAAACTATATGGCAATTCATTTTCCATGAAAACTATTTACACTTTAAAGTGGAAAAAAAATGAGTTTAAGTTGTTGTTTAAAGGGAATTTGGACGACCTTACTATGAAATCTGTGGAGCTTTTGATTCAAGAGTGAGAACTCTTAAGCTTAAGCCGGAACGAGCTTTCTTGGTTCTTAAAAATGATACAAGAATGACAAATCTTGTAATTAACTACGTTTAGCACTTGATTACAGAATTTTTCTACTTAATCTGAGAATGTTTTGTTATTGGCTTGAGTGTTGAAGCTCTAAGATCAAGAAAAACTGTATTTAAATCTCATACTTGGACTAAGAATTTCGCTCTTGAATCAAGAATTTGCATTCTTATCAAACTCAGACACTCAACATTGTTGACATTGAGTAGGTTTAGCACCTGAATCCAGATTTTCCTCTTGGTTTACTTGGTTTAAGTGTTAAAGCTCTTAGATCAAGAAAAACGGTTTAAAAAATGCATACTTGGATCAAGAATATCTCTCTTAAGTCAAGAATTATTTTACTTATTGAATTTCTTACATTAAACATTCGTCAACCAAGTATAAAAGTCTGTATTTTATCTCTGGCTTTGACTAAATCAACTCAGATAGTCAAGCTCAGCCAGAATACATATATATACTCTAGGTGGAGTTGGAGTGGGACTCATGATTTTCACAAGCTACGGCGACGTTCTACCGCCTGCACCACGTGCCTTTTAGCAAGCTGAGAGCTTAAGCGTACCGATTAATGCTAAGACGCTAAGTTAGAGTATAAGATTTTCAGAAGAAAAACATACAGTGAGTCCCAACTACACAAGGAATTTGCTTTCTTGATTTGACTATTCTTTATGGTTATAATTTGTGAACTGACTAAGACTCAGTTAAGGATTCAGTTTATAGCTTCAACACTGAAACATTGAATAAAACATTGTCATACCTCATTAATACCTCAACACACACACAAAATACATAATAACTGTAAAGCACCGCCGGCACGTGCTATTCCTTCTAGTGCCATAGCCCTAAGTAAGTCAGAGATGGCCATAAAAAGCCAAGCTAAACATTTCTTATGCCCACAAATTAGTGGAGTACACTGAGAGTGGAAGGAAACAGGGATACGAAATGTTTTACAAAATTTGAAGTAAGAGAAAAGGGTTTTAAAATGTGAACCAAAGTGCTGGAAATCTTGAAATCTGCAGGTCCATGTTTTATGCTAATTTCTCTCTGTGTATTTATGTACAAATGATGTGAAGATGTTAACTTGCGGTGGTTGATAGGACTTGTGTCTTTTATACCGCCAAAGGACCAGCAATTGTAATAACATGCTTCATTAACTAACTTTTAACTAAAACCTGTTGGTTTCAAGTCAGAGATGGTTCCTTTAGCACAATTTGCCTGTTTTTAATGTCACTTTATGCGGGCATTCAGCAGAGCAAATTACCATAACACGTCCAAGTGATAAAAATCAGTTTTAGTTTTGAATTCCAGTCGAAAAGCCATCTTAAAGCATTAAACATAATTATTACCAATACACGTCCAAATGATAAAATGGTTTTAAAATTCAAAATATCAGCGGAAAATCCAATGCCACATTTTGGACTAGCTGAATTATGGAATTGCAGTCAAAGAAGCATCAACATTTACATAAAATCCAACTTGTTTAACCATCTAACTTAAACAGAATTTTTCCAGTGCTTTTTTGAAGCTCTCAGCTAAGTTGCATTACATTTGTTGGTTGTTCATCAATAATTCCCAAATTTATAGTACCTCTTGAGCTTAAAAAATATTCCCAAAATATAAAAACCTTATCTCTTGATCTTCATAAGACCAAAAGTTGTTTTTAATGATTTTAAAATTTAATTTGAAAACAAAAGGAGGCCACTTTAGGTTTTCTCTGTAAGCCAAAGCGTCAACTATTTACCATAGAACAACTTTTTATTTGGTTTTTTGGTTTTTTTTTTTTGTATTATGCATACAAATCCTGTGCTAATATGTGACATGTTTGTGTTCACAACTTGCCAAGATTTGTCAACTATTTTGCCGATTGCTGTTGCTGCCGATTGTGGTTACATTTTGTGGCCCTTTTGTTTATTGCATTTCGAAATGTAAATGTTAAATATTCTATAAATTTAAAGAACATATTTGGGAAATAGAAAATCAACTTGCACATGGCACAAATGTTATACATAAACACAAGCTTTTTCCTTAAATGACAATCAATAAGGCCCAAGGGTGCCATTTACCATACTAAGGCTTATTACATATATTAAATAAATAAACATTTACGAGAATATTTTACAGAAGAGATAAAACATTAATTAGCAATTTGATTTATATATGCAATTAACGAGATTTGGAAGGGATTTCATGTGAAAACATGAGAATTTCTGAAGAGTTGTTAAAGGTTTGGGATTGGGGTCTTACGACTTACAGGTTATAATGGTCCATTATCAAATCTTTTTTAAAAATCTTAGCTCCTAATAAAAGTAAGCAAGATTTTGCGCTTTTTTTGGACCGTTTGCCGACATTTGTTGTCCATCAAATCATTGAAATATTCTAAGCTTTTAGGCAAATCGTGGAAAAGTTTAGCTAAACTATTGGAAAGCTCAATGTACGCTTTCTATATTCCAACTCCTGCGTAGTAAACTAATCATCAACTAATCACCTTTTACAAATTCTCAAATGAAATTTCTCCCGTTTTGGAGAAGAGAAGAGAAAAGTTATATGGCTCATTTGCTTTTCCAGCCTATCAACCATCTGGGTGACAAATTTCATCAGTGTCTGTCAAGCAATATCTTCGTGATTGAGTAACAAATATACTAACATGCTAGCATGCAAGCATGCAAACGTGCAAACATGCAAATAAACAAACATACAAGCAGACAAACATGCAAACATGCAAACTTGCAAACATGCAAACATGCAAACATGCAAACATGCAAACTTGCAAACATACAAAACAGACAAACAGACAAATAAACAAACATACAAACAAACAAACTGACACACTTACAAACAGACAAATATACAAAGAAAAACTCGGAATAAAACAAGTAAGTGCGAGTTTCCCGACTACAAAATACCCTGTTCATTTGATTTCATCGATCTGTTTTTGAATTTTTAAAATTGAATGTAACCGGTTATTGTAACAGCTATTAAATTGTCATCCTGAATGTAGGCAACAATTTTTTCTAGTCCTGACTAACAACTGGGGGGGTGCTCTTATCAACTCAGCTGTTTCGCTTATAACTCCGGCGTTTTTTGTCCGATCTGATTGTACTTTTCAGAATAGATAGATATTGGGCCTAGCTTGATGTATACTAAACCACGAGGCTCTAACTTGGATCTGACGGTTTTTTAGGTATAGGTTGTCTAGAAAAGGTCTTGGTTTTTTTGGGGATAAAAGGGGGACGGGGTGAAATTTTCCAAATCTGAAACAAACTTGATCTGCGTACGGCATACATCTACCTTCATGCAACAATTTGTGGCTCTATCTCTTTTAGTGTCTCTGAGATCGACGCGTTCATACAGACAGACGGTACGACGGACTGAAGGACAGACGGACATGGCTATATCGACTTGGCTGTTCACGCTGATCAAGAATATATATACTTTATGGGGTCGGAAATGTTTCCTTCTCCCTGTTACACACATTCGCACATCTTCAAGATCCCCTTTTTCCTATTTTCAATGGTATAAAAACTTAAGAACTTTGTACTTGAGTTAAGTACAAACGTTGTCAACAGTACGGTAAGTACGAAAATACTTTATTTATGTACCGAATTCTTATTTCAAAAACTACCTTTTCCATCCTGAAATACTTGATTTGAGACTATTTCGGAATATATTAACCAAATTTTGAATTATTATTAAAGTGTTTTTAGCTAGTAATAAACTTAAGTCAAGCCCGATTAACTCTCAAAGCAAGTACAACATATGCTTTCTTAAAGTGCAATAACTTTTAGTGTCAATCAAAAAAAAACTTTCTAGAAAGAAAATCAGAGTAAACTTTAATCAATTAGATAATGTTCTTGGTTTGATTTCACAAAAATTCTGAGGTTTGTACCATTTTGTTCTAGGATGAGGTGTGTGTTTCAAACCAAAGAAGGTTAGAAATATGCAAGAGCCATAACCCAAGGAGAAAGTTAGAGCTACTGTAGCTCAGAATTTAACCATAACTTCATAACAAAAGTATTAGAACCAGTTGGGAATTTGAAGAACAGGCTCGCTTAAGTCTACTTCGCGTTTTCTGTTGCATACTTCTTGGAGCTGGCTTCATAAGTCTATTTTGTGCTCAGTCTTGAACTTGAACTAAGAACTCAGTTTTCTTGAAATCTTGCTGTAAGAACACAATGTTCTTGTATTAAAAACATTTGCTCTCATATCAAAACTGTCATTAACAGTCGTTTTTCGGTTTTAGAATGTTTCGTACTTAGTTTAAGTACACCCAGGAACGAAACATGCTCTAAATTGTAAGTACAAAACACCGGCAACCCTTTGTTTTATTTTCGTTTACATTTTAGGAAAATTTTCAAATTTCACATATGATGGAAGAGGACCTATCCAATTTTACAAGATCGTAAAACATTATGGGCCGATTTCACATCCTCTAGAATCTAGATGGTTGCTATGTGACAGATAAATAGAGAGTTTACTCTGTTATTTGAAAGTTTAAGTGACAGATAGGGCAACCTAGATGATGTGAAATCGGCCCTTAGAGGACTTATAACCCTACAAGTGCATGGACGCACAATTTCACATTTGTGTGCTGTCTGTGTGCTCATTTCTTCTTCAACGTTTGCCAGAACTCTAGTCCGAATTCAAGTTTATAAATACAATTTGTGGTTTTACCATGTCAAACTCATTGACAAATGCCTTATGTCCAGTTTAAAGGATTATGCCTGATAAACAAATCGCTTGGCCTAAAGTGGTCATCATTATAACCGACCCATGCCCAAGTCCAAAGCCTCAACCTCAACCACCCGCACACTCACCCAGTACAGGCAAATTCACACGTTTTATGGGCTTTGATTGTTTTTGACATTTATTGATTTATTTGGACAGGGGGACATGCATCTGTGTGCTGTGCGTTTGTCCAAAGGGGGCGAGGAGGGAAAGGTGGTGTGTCAATATTTATAAATTGCTGATATGCAATTAAAAATTACAGCAACCAACCCGGCCATCAGCTTCATTGACAGCTGCCTCGGGTACAAACACACGAAATGAAGTCGTTCTAAACAGTTTTCGAGGATTAAGAAATGCTTGCGGTTTTCATCAAGTTGCTGTGCAGTCAAACAGTTTCGGGGACAAGTTACTCCGATTTGAGCTGTTCAACCAGAAATTGCATAATAACAGGCTTTAATTTCCAAATTGAGCATGAAAATTTACTGTAAATGACCCACACACTCGAATGGACTGAAAGATTGCTAAAGAAACAACAAAAAACCAGAAACAACAACTCCAGCTTTCGCACATTTGTGAACTACGAGTGGTACGAATTCAAACAATACCACTGAGTTTTCCACAGCATTTGCACATTTCCAAAGCTGTTTTGTGCGGCAGGATTTGTTTGAGTACGAAGTGCAGTTGGCTGCAACTCCTCTCGAATTCAAAATGCACTTTTGTGTCTGTGTGTGTGTGTGTGAGTTTGTTCATTGAATGGGATAAGCTCACACGCAATTTTGGTCCCTATTTCATGAAATGATGAATTGATGCCCAAACAAACAAAAGAAAATTTGCTAATAGACCCATCAATCGGTTGAAGTAGATTGGCAATGATTTCGAAAACTTTGGCAGTGTGTTGGAACCGCATGAAGCTGGGCAGGGGTTTGTGGACGGCGGCGCTAATGGAAAACCAAATTGAAATATTGTTCGGAAGAGATTTTTCCAAGAAATCGTATTGAATTGAGGGAGTGATTGGACCACAAAATGTTTGGAGTTTTCAACAAGAAAGTAAGCAATTGGTCTTATTATTCCCTTTTTTATTGAGACAGTTGTAAACTTTTAACAGTGTGACCGTACAAAAGAATGTAAGATGGTGCTATGCAAATGTCAAAGTCACTTTAAGTAGGACTTAGTCTAGAATTTATTTCATACTTCTAAAGAAATATTTAACAATTGTTGGAGTGACCGTATAACAATATGTTTTGAGTTTTCATAAAGTAAGAGACCAATTGGTCTAAGTCAGACTTTAGTAGAAGTAAGTCTGCATATCATTGAATGTTGTAAGTAAAATGGTGCCCTAAAAATGTCAAAATTTTGAAAGAAAGTGACCAATTGAAGCTGATCACTTTAAGTAAGACTTTGTTATAAATCTTAGCAAATCAAATTGTTTATAATTTATTTCATATTTACTTTCTTACATTTTCAACAATTGACAGAGTGACCGTACTTTTGAAGATATATTTAACAATTGAGAGAGTGACCGTATCAAAATATGTTAGAGGTAAGCTGGTGACAACAAGTGTAGAACTTTCTAAGAAAAGTGTCCTCTTCGACCTGGTCACACTTAAAATCTTGATTTATGCCTTAAATGCTTGCTCAACAAAATTTCGTTACTTGCAGAGGGTATTATACAAGTGTTTAGATGTTTGTAACGCATAGAAGGAAGCATTAAGTAATACATTCTCGAGCTGAGTAAATTCAGTCCGTCCGCCCGTCTGTCAGTTTGAAAGCTTTCTTTACCAAACTTTGCACCAAGCCTTTTAGTACAAATACGCTGCACATTTGTGGAAACCGGCCGGATCGGATGACCATAGCATATAGCTGTCATGGGAAGGAACGGTCGAAAAAATAGTTTTAGTAAGAAAAACTTCTTTGTTTTCAATGGAAACGCCTCCAAACTTTGAAGTTCTTAGTTTGCTATGGTTTTTCATGACTCCACTGAGTTTGGTTCAAATCGGACATCTATATAGTATAGCTCTCATAAAAAAGTAGTGTCTGAAGAGTAGTTTTAGTGAAAAAAACTATTTTGTTTTAAGTGGAAACGCCTCCAAACTTTGTAGTTCCTAGTTTGCTAAGCTTTTCCATTATTCCACTAAGTTTGGTCGAAATCTGAAATCGATATAGTACAGCTGTCAAAGAAAAGTGCAGTGTAAAAATTAGTCTTAGTAAGAAACATTTTTTTGTTTTAAATGAAAACGCCTCCAAACTTGACATTTCTTAGTTTGCAATGCTTTCTCATGATTCCAGTCAGTTTGGTCGAAATCGCTCATCTATATAGTATAGCTGTCATAGAAAAGTAGAGTCTGAAGAGTAGTTTTAGTGAGAAAAACTTTTTTGTTTTTAATGGGAATGTGCTTAAACTTTGCATTTTTATACCCGTTACTCGTAGAGTAAAAAGGGTATACTAAAGTCGTGCAAATGTATGTAACAGGCAGAAGGAAGCATCTCCGATATCATAAAGTATATATATTCTTCATCAGCATCAACAGCCGAGTCGATATAGCCATGTCCGTCCGTCCGTCCGTCCTAGATCTCACAGACTAGAAGAGCTAGAGCAACCAAATTTTATACGTAAGCTAGTATTGTCTGTAGGCAGATCAAGTTTGTTTCAAATTTTGGCCACGCCGCCTCCCGCCCCCGCAATAAAAAATATTGAATAACTCCCACAATTTGTAAGATATTGAGCTCAGATTTTGCAGTGTAGTCTATGTGGCCAATGCCTACAATCTCACAAATTTCAAATTTTCAAAAGGATCGGATAATAAATGGCCGAGTTAAAAAAATGTTGCATACTTATCCGAGCTGAGCTGAGTAACGGGTATTTCGAAGTCGAGCAGGGCCGACTTTAATTTACGTTCTCTTACACAATTCTACAAAGTTTTGTCAAAATCGGATGACTATAGCATATACCTGCAGTACGATCAGTCGGTGGAAAAAGAAGTTCTATTGAGAAAAACTTTTATGTTTTGCATGGAATCGACTCCAAATTTCTTATATGTTCGTTTGTTAGGCTTTTGCATGATTCCACCAAGTTTGGTCAAAATCGTACATCTATATAGTATAGCTCCCATTGAAAAGTAAGGTCCAAAAAGTAGTCTTAGTTGGAAAAACCTGCTGCAAGGGTAAACAAACTTTCTGAGAAAAGTTTCCGATAACATTTTTTGAGTAAGATGACCTTGAACAAATGTCTAACTTTCTAATGAGAGTGACCCATTGAAACTGCTCCTACTTAAGTCGAAGTAGGTGTTCTTCATAGACCCTCGAAAAACCTTTATTTTTCGCCTTAAAACCAGTTTTTATACTCTGTACCGTAGGTACATAGAGTATTATAAGTTTGTGCAAAAGTATGTAACATCCAGAAGGAAGCATCTCCGACCCCATAAAGTATATATATTCTTGATCAGCATCAACAGCCGAGTCGATATAGCCATGTCCGTCTGTCCGTCCGTCTGTCTGTCCGTATGAACGCACAGATCTCAGAGATGGTAAGAGATAGAGGTTTGACATGTATGGGACATATGCTTCTTATGTCTGCAGGCAGATCAAGTTTATTTTCAATTTTGGCCACGCCCCCGCAATATGGAAAAAACGTCATATCTCCCACAGTTTTGAAGATAGATGGCTTGTTCCTTCTGGACATATTTAGTTATTAGGATAACTTATCGATCCGCCAAAGGAATGAAGAAGATCGGATGAACGGTTTTCGAGTTATGATCAAAAGACAAATTTTTTTAGGTGCAGAGTATGTTATAGTCGGGCTTGACCGACTTTCTTTCTTGTTTTTTTAAAGAAATTCTTAACAATTCACAGCATGACCAAAGCAGCTGCAACTAAATAATGTCCAACATTTTTCCTCAAAACTAATCACACCAAAAGTCGGTCATTTCAACTTAACTATTGTTTCGTTGATTTCAAAGGCTTCAAACCACGACCCAAAGCTGTCAATTTCTTTGTTGCTGTCTCTTTGTTTTTGTATTTTGTTAAGTTCTTTGCTTTTGACATTTGTAACTCATTCAAATGTATGTACAATTAAATTAATTCAATTAAATGCCCAAAAAGCAGCCTTGTGGAACATCATCATCATCAACATCGCCGTCGTCGCCGCCGTCGTCGTCACTGTACTACACAAACATCAAAGAATTTTATAAATCAAGTGCCAAATGTGCCTTATTCCAAGTCCCATTGTGCAGCCCTTGAGCAAATTGCCAACAACTCCAACAAATATGACTGCGAATGCCAAAGCGAATGCGGTTGCTCTCTTATCGATCCAAGGAAAGTGCCTGCTGAGTGGCGGCTGGTGGTGGGGGGTGGTGGGGGGTGGTGGGATGCCGATGCCCACTACAAACAGTTTCAATTATTCATTTTGGAATGCGCCTCAAGAAGCATTGACAGGTTTATGATATAATTTGTTGCGGAATTTCGATTTGAATCGAGCAGCAGGATCCATGGGTTAGCTATGGCGAAATCCAAATGTTTATCTTACGCTCCATTTTGTGGTGAAAGTTTTCCAATTAAAATTAAATGCCGGCAACTGTTGGCAAACTAACTAACTGGACCAGACCAGACATGCATAAATTACATTGACAATAATGTGCAAAATTATTTACCACAAAATTTGCAAATGAATTTGGGTTCTCCACGCATTTCGGGGCAGACTCGGAGGCGCCCCAATGCCAAAGGTTCAGTTTTTTGTTCTGCGTGTTTTATTTGTTTGGGCCATCTAATTGAGTAAAATGAAAATGGCAAACAAATTGCCATGACTCAATTATTAATGCATATTAATTATTGGCATTTGCACAAATTAATCAAATTAATCAAATATGAATGGAAACTGAAATGGAAACCAGCAACAGTTGTCAACTGATTGCCCGTCCTGGTTCAATTCAATTATATTTATGCTGGCTGCGGCCACACAGCAGAAAAACAAAAGCAACAACAACAAAGTACACGTACATGTAGAAAAACCGAAATTGAAATGCATTTTGTGCGCAACTCAGCGTGCGATTAGCATGAAAATTATGCAAATATTAAATGAATGCAAAAGGCACAAACTACTGTGACCCGGCTGGGTCAGTGGAAGGAAGGAAGGACGAAACGGGACGGTGGGGCGGGGGGTGGCGCAAAAGGAAGCTCAACAGTTTGTCCTTAAATTACAATAATCACAACATCAACGCAAAAATAATCACAAAAAAGTCAACTGAAATTAGGCAGGGTTCAGTGGGCAATGCTTTTTAATCGAATCTGACATTGCGAAATAAGTTTTCTTTTGTTAATGCTTCGACAATGGTTTTGTAATTTATTGATTTGATGAAGCGGATTATTCAGAAGAGAACAACTTTAAAGCTCTGCGCTTTAATTCTATCTACACAGAAACTTTGCATTCGGACTAATTTGATATTTTTGGGACAATTTCAGTTTGACCATAAAGAGAAAGGCACGTATAGAAAGTGCAAAGATGAAAAGAGACAATTAGAGTTTCGGATAGAGTAAGATAATGCGCCATTCCTTAAGTGTTAAGTGAAGGAGGTATTGAGTTAAAGCCACAGTTAAGAAGGGGTAAAGTAAAAAGCTCTCTAAAAGTGAATTGCAAGTTATATAGGATGATAAACCCCTCATTTCCCATCGATTTTTGTTATTCTGTATCAAAATAAGATTAAAAAACAAGAAAGAAAGTCGGTCAAGCCCGACTATAACATACTCTGTACCAAGAAAATTTGTCTTTTGATCATAACTCGAAAACCGTTCATCCGATCTTCTTCATTCCTTTGGCGGATCGATAAGTTATCTTAATAACTAAATATGTCCAGAAGGAACAAGCCATCTATCTTCAAAACTGTGGGAGATATGACGTTTTTTCTAAATTGCGGGGGCGGGAGGGGGCGTGGCCAAAATTGAAAATAAACTTGATCTGCCTGCAGAGATAAGAAGCATATGTCCCATACATGTCAAACCTCTATCTCTTACCATCTCTGAGATCTGTGCGTTCATACGGACAGACAGACAGACGGACAGACGGACATGGCTATATCGACTCGGCTGTTGATGCTGATCAAGAATATATATACTTTATGGGGTCGGAGATGCTTCCTTCTGGATGTTACATACTTTTTGCACAAACTTATAATACTCTATGTACCTACAGTACAGAGTATAACAAGAAAGAAAGTCGGTCAAGCCCGACTATAACATACTCTGTACCAAGAAATTTTGTCTTTTGATCATAACTCGAAAACCGTTCATCCGATCTTCTTCATTCCTTTGGCGGATCGATAAGTTATTCTAATAACTAAATATGTCCAGAAGGAACAAGCCATCTATCTTCAAAACTGTGGGAGATATGACGTTTTTTCTAAATTGCGGGGGCGGGAGGGGGCGTGGCCAAAATTGAAAATAAACTTGATCTGCCTGCAGACATAAGAAGCATATGTCCCATACACGTCAAACCTCTATCTCTTACCATCTCTGAGATCTGTGCGTTCATACGGACAGACAGACGGACATGGCTATATCGACTCGGCTGTTGATGCTGATCAAGAATATATATACTTTATGGGGTCGGAGATGCTTCCTTCTGGATGTTACATACTTTTTGCACAAACTTATAATACTCTATGTACCTACGGTACAGAGTATAACAAGAAAGAAAGTCGGTCAAGCCCGACTATAACATACTCTGTACCAAGAAAATTTGTCTTTTGATCATAACTCGAAAACCGTTCATCCGATCTTCTTCATTCCTTTGGCGGATCGATAAGTTATCTTAATAACTAAATATGTCCAGAAGGAACAAGCTATCTATCTTCAAAACTGTGGGAGATATGACGTTTTTTCTAAATTGCGGGGGCGGGAGGGGGCGTGGCCAAAATGGAAAATAATCTTGATCTGCCTGCAGACATAAGAAGCATATGTCCCATACATGTCAAACCTCTATCTCTTACCATCTCTGAGATCTGTGCGTTCATACGGACGGACGGACGGACAGACGGACATGGCTATATCGACTCGGCTGTTGATGCTGATCAAGAATATATATACTTTATGGGGTCGAAGATGCTTCCTTCTGGATGTTACATACTTTTGCACAAACTTATAATACTCTATGTACCTTCGGTACAGAGTATAAAAATTATATTACGTATTCGCCACGTGGGACATATGGCCGGTGAGGTAGTCGATATTCGATAATGATATTCTGTTTGTTGTTATCAAAAACACCAAGTTTCAACTTGGTTCAATTTGGCCTTTCAGCCCAATGTGCAAGGGTATACAAATTTCGAAGACTAACGACCCGAAGTTAACTTTACTTCATTTTTCACATATGTATATATATATTTTTGGATTTTTTTGTGTACCTACTTAAGTTCAGTTGCTTTGAATTTCGTGCTCACGCCACTCACGACGGCTCCGTACACAAAGTAAAGTGTGCCCAGAAAAAGTAAGGAAAATAGTGAATGCGCTAGGTCATTCTCTTCAATAGTTGACGCAATCGAAGTACTTTTTGGCATTTTGTTCAAGTCGGTATTTTTTCTAGTATATTTATCGATAGGTTGAACCTAATGCATTAAATCACCAAAAATGCAAATGGCATGCGGCAAAGTAGCCGAGCTTTAATTATCAGCAGTTTTCTTTGAAAATTGTCATTGGATTAGCAGCAGCCCATTCGGCAAGAAGCAACACTTTGACATTCCAATAATTTCACACAGAGATTACCCAAAGTCCTGAAAACAGAGAGAGAGAGAGAGAGGTGAGTGAGTGTTTAACCAAACCAACTGCAGCCAATTACCAAATAACTTGCCGAATTCTTGCAGCCGAATAGAACCATGGCGGATTATATGGATATAGACGAGTTGGTGGCCCAAATGAAACGCCTGAATTTGGAGGAGGAACTGGAGGAATCTCCAGCTAACGCGCAGAAACCAGGAAAATCGCTTACCTATGGCGTGGAAACACTAATTGCCATCGGTCGCCAAGTGGCCAAGCAAATGCTAACCTTAAACGATCCCACACGTCGCCGTCTGGAGCAGCGTTTACGTGAGGTGGGCATCCATCGCCAACAGTCGGATGCTCGAGGCGGCGGCTCTGCGGCAAATACTTATAAAATGAAACCGGCTGTCGCCAAGCCTGGTGATGCTGATCCTAATCCCTTGACAGTTTAGCTACTCCAATTTCTTAGTCTATAATTATTTATATTTTTTGTACTTTTCTCTTTGTCATAAACATTTACTAATAACAAGTCAAAACTTGAACAGAAATCGTTGCAATTGAAGTGGCATCACCAATCTAAGCCAACCCGAAGAGGAATAAACCCCAACCATGTGCACTTCTAAGTTGCAGGGAAGTCGCTGTACATATTTGGAAGGTGAACTAGAACCGATTGCCCAGAGGGAGTGGTGCCCTCTCTTCACTCGTCTGAATCGAAATGACATTGTTATGCCTGCAAAAGTTTTTTTTTTAAGAAAAAAGTCCAGAAGGTACTAAGAGTGACGTCCAATTGGTACTGGGAGGGATGTGGCTCCACCTTAACCACGCATCGCGTAGGAGTGTTCGTCCATTAGAATAATGTGAATCAAGTAGAATGAGGAAAAAATGCATTTCCGGCTGTCTTCTCACACCGAAAAAGCAGGTCAAATGTCTTGGCGTTGTCTTTGACAACAGGAATCAAATGATCTGGTGGTGAAAGGAAGGAAGATATACGTATTAAGTAAGCCGGGCTCGCGGAATGTTGGGTCAATTGGGTACAACTGTTATCTAGCAGATATCTGACCAGGTTATTGGGGTAGCCTGACAGCCTCTGCATGTGTTTCTTTGCTAAATCTGTTAATCTTCTTTCGTCCATCCATGGAATTGAGCTACCAGTGCAGTTCTTCGTTGATAATCGCAGCTATCCTTATGGATAGCTACTCTGCAATGTCTGGATATTCATAATATTTGAAGTAGATGCCATAATAGTTTATCTAGAGCCTTGTAAATAAAGTAAAATAAAGAAAAATGTATACAGAGCATAAAACTCAATCCCTGTTGTCGCTTGGACTACAATCCTGTTCATTTTCACTCCGCTCAATGCGGCTTTTTGTTCGTTTGTCACAAGAACGAATGGGCGTTATCACCTTGTCTGAGTCACAGAAGGAAGACAGACAGCTGGATTGGGCAACCCAAATGTCCCAGCGGCGCAAATCGGCATTACATAATGGATTACTCCTTCATTACATTGCCTTCAGTATGACGGATATAAGCCCTTACAGTCTGGTTTACTTTGCCGCTTTGTAGACGGAGTGCGCACATTCTGCATTACTTGTAATGCAAGTTGTATACTGCCATCGGATTCCCATTACAAATGCGTATAGATTCTTTTAAATTGTAATGCGGATTGTTTGCAGTCTGTTGACTTACCCCCTTTACAGAAAACCAGCAGTTGTAACTCATTACTTTCGACAGAACACATTTAGCTGTCCGCCCCTAGTGTGTTTGCATTGGTGAGCAGTGGTTTTTATACTCTGTACCGTAGGTACACAGAGTATTATAAGTTTGTGCAAAAGTATGTAACATCCAGAAGGAAGCATCTCCGACCCCATAAAGTATATATATTCTTGATCAGCATCAACAGCTGACAGTTCTTCGACCTGACATTCGATGCCCTTGAAAACAACTAATTTGCCTTTCCTGATCTTCCTGTGAAGGTGTCTTTACTTTACTACTCCAAGGTCATAGAGCAGCTCTATATATATTAGACGTTTGGAGCTTCTCGGTGATTCCACAATACAAGTTTTTCTATAGGCTGCTTCCATATTCACAAGGGTTTGTGCCGCCCAGGATGCCCAGCTAGAACAGTCTTCTAAAGCAAGCTGCACTCCGTGCGTGGAGGCTAGATTTACCCATTGTCGGAAAAACTGCTAACGTTCGCGTAGTAGAGACCGGGCCAAAATGTTGGGCAGTCTATGTTCGGGCATGTGGAAAACTTTTTTTGACATACTTGAAGTGCATGTCTGCGGTAGTCATATGCAGCTTACATAACCCAGTTTCGAGGTGGAGCATTCTGTTTTGGTGGAACAGTTTTTTGACCAAATAACGCAGCAGACTCTCCACCTCGTCATATTCCATGATTCCCCAAACTTGGGCGCCGTAGCACATTATCGATCTTACTGCTGCTTCGATGAGTTGATACTTAGTGCTGATTGGCACATCTTTTTATACCCGTTACTTGTTGAGTAAAAAGGGTGTACTAAAGTCGAGCAAAAGTATGTAACAGGCAGAAGAAAGCATCTCCGATATCATAAAGTATATATATTCTTAATCAGCATCAACAGCCGAGTCGATATAGCCATGTCCGTCCGTCCTTCCGTCCGCCCGTCTATATGAACACCTAGATCTCAGAGACGAGAAGAGCTAGAGCAACCAAATTTTAGATCAAGTTTGTTTCAAATTTTGTCCACGCAATAAACAATGTTGAATATCTCCTACAATTTGCAAGCTATCGACCTCAGATTTTGCAGTATAATGCATGCGGCCAATATGTACAATCTCACAAATTTTCATAAAGATCAGATAATAAATGGCAGAGTTTAAAAAACATAGCATACTTATCTGAGCCGCATGAGGTTATAAAACACTAATTGCCTTGAGTAACGGGTATTTCGAAGTCGGGCAGGGCCGACTTTAACTAACGCTCTCGTTTATTCAATAGAGATCTCCATGTACAGTTAATAGCCACTTTCGCGTCTTTAAGCTTCTCTTGTAAATGGTATTTAAACTCCGCCTTGTGGTATATCCAAATTCCCAGATACTTGTATATTTTGACTACCTCCAAATCAATCGATCCTAAGTGCCATTTTTCATTCCGTGCTAGTCTCCTCCAATGCTTCTTAAAGACGAGGACCTTGGACTTATCCGTGTTCACTTTAAGGCTCCATGTTTTGCAGTACCCTTGAAGTGCATATATTTTTTTTTGCATTTCAGCGTACAAAAGTGCTCTCACCTCGTGCCGATTTACGAAAATTCCTTCTGGAAGATGCTCAAGAATGTCATTAATGTATAGCGAAAAGCGGAGAGGGCTTAACAAGCAACCTTGTTCGACTCCGGATTGTGTTGGAAACCATTCCGATAGCATACTACTGTGGGCAAAAAGTAAGGTTAATTTTCAATTTAAACTTCGCGGGCCTAACAATTCGGGCTAGTTCTTTTTTTCTTGAGTTGGCAGGACTGTTGATGACATCTGGGCCAAATTTCATGTGAATGTCATTATCAGAAATATATTTACTCTTGTGTTTTCCAAACGACCAAGAGTGCATTTTTCGATTTTTACAATGTCTGAGCAGAGAAGTGCCATCAAATTTTGTTTGCGGAATGAAATTCCGGCTGCGGAAACGTTGAGGATGTTGCGGAAGGCCTTTGGTGATTCTACCATGTCACAAAAAAATGTTTATAAGTGGTACAAAGACTTCAAAGAGGGTCGAGAACGTGTGGATGACTTGGAGCGCTCCGGACGACCATCGACGTCAACAGATGACCAACACGTCAATGAAGTGGAGGAATTAGTGCGCAAAAATCGTCGGTTGACTGTTAGAGACCTTACTGATATGATCGGAATATCAGAAGGATCTGTGAAAACCATTTTGAAAGACCATTTGGGCCTACGAAAAGTCAAATCTCGTTTTGGTACCGAAAGTTCTCAATTTTTTGCAAAAAAAAAGTCATCAAAAATTCGACGCATATCGTTCCGCAACCACCGTATTCGCCTGATTTGGCTCCGTGTGACTTCTGGCTATTCCCAAAACTCAAGAGACCACTTCGGGGAACGCGTTTCGAGTCGCTTGAGGAGATAAAAGCAAAATCGAAGAAAGCGCTGATGGCTATACCGGAAAGGGACTATTTGGCATGTTTCGAGGATTGGAAAAAACGTTGGCATAAGTGTATTTTATCGGGAGGGGATTACTTTAAAGGGGATGAAATTGATTTAGAAGAGTAAATAAAGATTTTTCATTTTTACAAACAAATTCACTTTCACTTACTTTTTGCCCACGGTAGTATCTAAAACCCAAAAACTGCTGCCTTGTTGCTGCTGTACATGCTCTGCAGAGTGTCAATGAATTTCTTTGAGATGCTCATATTGCTTAACTTGAACATTGAATCAAACGCTGCGCGGAAGTCTACAAAAAAGGCGTACAGTTGCCGTCCACTGTTAATGTATTTTCTGGCAATACTTGACAGGCTGAAAGTATGGTCTATTGTGGAGTATACTTTCCGGAATCCAGCTTGGGACTCTATCAGCAGGTCGTTGTTTAGCCTATCCAAAAGCACCGCAGAGAACAATTTGACTCGCCTTACTTATAGATTGGGAATCAACTTTCCATCTGGAACCCTTCCGTCGCACAGTGGTCGGGCCTGTATGGAGCGAGCGGCCAAAAATACTTCCAGTGGAGATATCATAGAAAAACTTGCTGAGCTTGCCTGAGCCCCTCCAAAGCGCACCCCACCACCCCCAACTAAAAAAAATTTTTTTTTAGCTTTGTTACTTTATATAATAAGATATAATATTAATATCATTCCAACAAATCAAATACAGATTTCTTTAAAATTAATTTTTGCTTTGGTGGCAACTTTCGCTGTTGTGTTATAAACGGATCCGATGTAAGGAGTAGCCGATTTAACAAATCTGTATTTGTTGCCATACGAGAACGAGAACAACCGAAATTTTTGTATATCCTAATTTCTGAACTCCCCAATCGATCCAAGCATTTACAAGAAGAAATTAATTTTAACAGAAATTAGAATAACAGATAAACAAATGTAAACTTAACATGAAAATATCAATTAAATCACTACAAAACATATAAATATTCATTGCGTAAATGGTACAAAGAGGACATTCACAATTAATGGCACAACACAGCACAGAAGATAATCACAACAAACGGTTCAAGAATGTACAATTACACATACAAAAAAATAACCGAGAAAAGCGAGGCAAATCGCAAATCATCGCAGCTGAAATTTAAACCATATTATCTGTAAATAATGACAATTATTTGAAAATAATTTTGATCGTTAGCTTCGATTAGCTTCACAACCAAAAGCTTAAGTGAAATTAAACTTTTCACTTTTTTAGTACTTAAACAGATAACTATTTTACATTCATTTTTTAACATTAACACCAAATGTTAACTACCCGCAAATTGTCACAAAACATGGTTAATACCTTTCTTTACAATATTAATTGCTTCCATTGGACTAGCACTCTGTTTTAAACGCGTTATTTAATTTTATTTGCGGCCGTAACTTGCAAGTGGTTCAAGCTGTCAAACTGAAAAAATGTTATGCTCTCTCTTTTGATGCTATTCTTTGACAGGGCGGTTAGTGGAAAAAAAAAACAAGTAGGGGCGCTGCAGTTGAGTTTCCCGACCACAAAATACCCTGTTCATTTGTTTTCATTTAATTCTTTGTAACCAAATGTCATCCTAAATGTAGGCAACACTTTTTTCTAGTCCTGACCAACAACTGGGGGGGTGCTCTTATCAGCCCAACTGTTTCGCTTATAACTCCGGTGTTTTTTGTCCGATCTGATTGTACTTTTCAGAATAGATAGATAGATAGATGTGGATCTGACGGTTGTTTAGGTCTAAGATTTCTAGAGGAGGTCTTGGTTTTTTGGGGATAAAAGGAGGACGGGTGGGAATTTTCCAAATCTGAAACAAACTTGATCTGCGTACAGCATAAATCTACCTTCGTGCAACAATTTGTGGCTCTATCTCTTATAGTCTCTGAGATCGACGCGTTCATACAGACAGACAGACGGACGGACGGACGGACATGGCTATATCGACTCGGCTGTTCATGCTGATCAAGAATATATATACAGGGTTGCCCATATTCGACGGACCCATGTTTTTTTTAAAAAAATCAAAGAAAAAAATAAAAATTTGGCGGTTGGCAATCTTAATCATTTAATTTGTTCCAAGTAGATTTGTTTACATCAATTTTTGAATATGATATCTCTCAAATGGCCGCGTTGATGGCGCATTGTGCCCTTTTTGCAGCATTTTCCATCGTTTTCGCCAACATTTCGGCCGGAATAGCGGCTATTTCTTCACGAATGTTGTCCTTGAGCTCTTCTACGGTCCTTGGCTTGTTAACGTAAACCTTTGACTTCAAATATCCCCACAAGAAGAAGTCAGGCGGCGTCAAATCGGGCGAACGCGGTGGCCAGTCCAAATCACCACTTTTCGACATCAAACGGCCCGGAAACAATTTCTTCAGAAAATCGATTGTTATGCGACTTGTGTGCGGTGGAGCGCCGTCTTGTTGAAACCAGAACTGCCTCATACGCTTTCGACGAATAATTGGCATCACAAAATTGGTCATCATGTCGCGATAACGCTCCTGGTTGATGGTAACAGCATGGCCATTTTCATTTTGGAAGAAAAACGGCCCAATGACCGTTTTCGCACTAACGCCGCACCAAACTGTGACTTTTTCGTCATGAAGAGGCACTTCTTGAATCTCCTGAGGATTTTCAGTGGCGTAAATACGGCAATTTTGCTTATTTACGGTCCCATTCAATGTGAAATTTTAATTTTTTAAAAGCACGTTGAGTTTTCACAATTGACTTGTTCTGTTGAATGTAAATTTCAACTATTTCAGAGCGCTCGCGTGGCGTGTATTGTTCCATGGTAAAAATCTGCTTGGACTGACGCTTCAAACGCGGTATGTCATTAAGCGATCTGACATCTCTGTCAAAAGTTATGGCGTTGCCAGATGGGTCCGTCGAATATGGACAACCCTGTACTTTATGGGGTCGGAAAATTTTTCCTCTCCTTTTCTTCTCTCTGTCTCCCTCCGACACTCACTGAAGCATTACTTCGGCTAGCATTCGGCGTGAATTACCGAAAGTGTTCGGCCCTGGGGGCTATGGGTGAACATCGCTGCTTTATAGAGTCGAAAATGCTTCCTTCTGGCTGTGTTACCCGCTCTTGCGCAAACTCAAAACACTCTGTGTTCCTTGGGTGTAGGGCATTAAACCCATTTCGTCACGGTCGCCAACTGTTCCACTGCGAAATACTTAAATGTCTTAGGCTTCCAATACTAACAAATAGCTCTGTTAGTTATTATTAGTTGACCCTTTGATCTAATTTTGGGCAATTCTCTTAAAAAGACAAAAACTTTTGCTTTTTTGTCAACTCATATTCCGCACTCACAAAAATTGTTTCTTATAAATTTCAATTTCCTTTGTGCTTGGGTGGGTGGAAAAAGCATTTTAAGCATTTTTTTTTTGCAAATTCCTCAGCAAGAAAAGAAAATGCTGGCAACTTTTTCAGCAGCCCAGGGCAAACAGGGGGCACCCCTTCCCCACATCACTTATGGTTATTTGCAATGCAACACACACACACACACAGACAAAAAATATTCCTATTGCAATTTTGGTTTCATTTTCGTGCGTTTTTTTTCGCCCCACCACTTGAATTTGACCCTAAGAACAGGAGCGGGTCGGGCCGGGCCGGGCCGGGCCGCCTCTTCCTTTTGACGGAGCATTCCTTTATCGATATGTTTTCATTTCCAATTTGTGCTCTGCTATCTTTAGATTTCAAATTGGTTTGGCCCCGGCACAAGAAGGATATGCAAACTCAAAGCAAGGCGACTCCCACTGCTACCTATTTGTACCCTGGAGAATATGGCTGGAGCCAGGATTCCGACACCTTTCACTTGGCAGTAAGCAGAGGAAACTATCAGTCTCTTTGGCTGTGCACACAAAGTAGGGTAAAAAGAATGAAATCTGCCCACGAAGCGTAAGGAGAAGCGTTTAATGCACGATTTGTGGACCCGGGCACAAAGACGACGACTCACTCGCTCACTCCTTGGCCACTTTGTTCTAGTGTTAATTGCGCCAAAGAATTTTGTATGAGGCCCAAAGGTAAGTAAGTGGCAGCCACATACACAAAAGCAGGAGGTACTTGAAAAACAAACTTGAGATGAGTCAAAGCGATAACGACTATAAACTACCCTGGGGGATAGGTCAGTTTTTGTTTCGGCTAGTTCCCCCCTGGCCCCCTGTTATGCCCACTTCACGCCCCTCGGGCGAGCACCATTTCCTCAAGTCCTACCAAAAGTGGAAGTGTATGCAATTTATGGCTACAACCAGCCAGGACATCGACTTGGAGTTGGACATGGCAGCCAGTTTTTCGATTGCAATCTAAAGTTGTGCACAACACGGGGCAGTCCCACATTGATGGCCAATTGATTGGTCCAAGTGGCAGTAAGTAGCAGCGGTTCAACTCCATATTGCAGGGGTGTGGCCAGCAATTTGAAACCGTTTTATATGGCCAACATATGACTCAAGTTGGAGACGAACCTGGTGCTGGGAGCTGGCCACTGGTCACGGCATATTCACATGCATATTCCTACAATTTACCGCAGAGCAGAGCAGAGCCGGGCGAGGAGACCGAGAGACCGCATGGCTTATGCAGACGAGACCGAGACCATACCGTTGGCCTGCTGGCAGAGATCTCTCTGGAAGGGGGGGGGGGGGTCCACAGTCGGTAGTCAGACAAAAGCATGCAAAAACTTTGTTGCAAAACACTTAACTGCGGACACACACACACACACGCAGACAGGCGAAGCATTTGGAGGCGACAAAAGTGTCCAAAGAGATTTAGTGGCTTTTTTACATTTCCAATTTCGGACAAAAATTGTGCTAAAGATGCCAAAATTGTAGAACAACACATTTTTTCTCACTAAAACTAGTTTTTCGACCGATCGTTCCTATGACAGCTATATGTTAGGGTTAACCGATTTTGACAAAACCTTGTACAAATGTATGAAAGTACATAAAATAAGTAAATGCAATAATAGAAGACGGTGTCATTCAAATTAAGAAAGTTTTCCTCACTAAGACTAGTTTTAACACCATACTTTTCTATGGCAGCTATGCTATATAGTTGTCCGATTTCGAACAAACTTGGTGGAATCATGAAACAGCATAGCAAACTAATAAATACGGAGCTTGGAAACGATTCCCTTAAGAACAAAAAAGGTTTTTCATACTAGAACTAGTTTTTCGACCGATCGTTCCTTTGACAGCTATATATTAGGGTCAACCGATTTTGACAAAACTGTGTATAAATGTGTGAAAGTGCATAAAAAAAGTAAATACAAAAATTTGATATGCTACCATTGAAATTAAGAAAGTTTTCCTCACTAAGACTAGTTTTAACACCATACTTTTCTATGGCAGCTATACCATATAGTTCACCGATTTTGATCAAACTTGGTGGAATCATGAAAAAGCATAGCATTTTTATAAGTGTGGCGTTCGGTGAAGTTTCCGTTGAAAACAAAAAAGTTTAAAACTAGTTTTTCGACCGATCGTTCCTATGACAGCTATATATTAGGGTCAACCGATTTTGACAAAACTTTGTATAAATGTGTGAAAGTGCATAAAATAGGTAAATACAAAAATTTAAGATGCTACCATTGAAATTAAGAAAGTTTTCCACACTGAGACTAGTTGTAAGACCCATCTTCTCTATGACAGCTATACTATATAGATGTCCGACTTCGACCAAACTTGATGGAATCGTGGAAAAGCATAGCAAACTAGGAAATACAAAGTTTGAAGGCCTTTCCATTGAAAACAAAAAAGTTTTTCTCACTAAAACTAGTTCTTCGACCGATCGTTCGTATGACAGATATATATAGTCAACCGACTTTAAGCCTCGATTACTTTCCTACTGCTTATTAGCAGCGTCTCCGTCTTCTGTGCAACCAGGTTCATTCTCTCAAGCCACCGTTTCACCATAGAATAGGGTGCACTTGCTACATACGCTTCAGGCGCATTTGTTATTCTCTCGCCCTCTGCGATTGCCGAGCGTATATGGATCAAGCATAAAGAAATTGCAGCCAAAAACGATCGGAGCCATTACTTTTAAGTTAGGAAACTCAATGGGACTTTCTATTCAACCTGACAATTTGCATACATCAAACAGGCAGTGAAAAGTTTATGAAAACCTTGTCGCCTGGCTGTCCGCCTGTTAAATGCGCGACGTCACATTTCTCACAGGGCGTGCGTGCGCGTGTGTGTGTGTGTCTGAGTGTAAGCGAATGTTGTGCATTGTCTGGTTAGTCCTTTCCGCATATATTTGAAATAAAGTTACGACAAGTTGCACTCAATTTTCAGCATTTACTGTCAGCACACTGGCATGCCATACCAAGCCATACCAAGCCATGGCCTGGCAGTTGAGGCTGTGCGGGATAGCAGTTAGCAGGACTACACACAAACGTACATACGTATGAAGGACCTGGCCACTATGGTAACAAACAACAAAAAAAAAAAAGCCAGAAAGAAAAAAGTGTGTCAGCCCAATGGTGGGCTTGCCATGGACTCCGCTATGTTTGTATGTAGAATGAAAACAAAAGGCGAACAACGCACAAAACGCTTGAAATGAATACGTATATTCGTATAACAACTATTGTCCCGCAGCTGCCCGTTCACTATCTGGCCCATGGGCATATCAACACTCCTCCAAGCTGGACTGCTGCGGCTTCTTTCCTTTCCTGGTTGGTCTTTTGATTTGCAAAACCATTTTCATTTTCATTTTCATTCTGTGGCCAATGAAATAATGTCGCTTCGTTTGGTTACACAGCAGGGAGATAGGTGAGAAGAAGTGTCATGACAGATACAATCAGACATTCAGTTTACTTTCAGTCACAGAATGTTGGTTTCTTATTGTAGCTGTCTTAAAGTTGATTTTCCAACTCACTTGCTTGAAATTCTCAACTGGTTTTGGCATTTTACGAAATTGCTAGCTAACTTCTGGCAAAAACTTAACTTATTACATTTGGAGTTTACAAAATAAAAAGGAAGCAGTCTTTTTGCCACTGTCTGCAAACATAACTTTTTTAAAGGACTGGTGATCAGCAAGCATGCTATGGAAAATGTGTCTCATTTAATATACAGCCAACTCCACTCAACTTTTCAAGTACAAAATCTTCTCCTACACAGAAAAAAAGATAAGTTTGGCCTGGATATGTCTTTCAAACATCCAAATTATGATTATTAATGATCATTTGATACTTGAGTTTGAAAGCTATCTTCACCAAACTTTGCACAAAGTCTTTTAGTACTAATACGCTGCACATTTGTCGGTACCGGCTGGATCGGTTGACTAAAGCTTATAGCTGTCATACAAACGATCGATCGAAAAACTAGTTTTGGTGAGAAAAACTTTTTTGTTTTCAAAGGAAACGCCTCAAAACTATGTTTATCTTAGTTTGCTATGCTTTTCCATCATTTTGCCAAGTTTGGTCGAAGTCGGACATCTATATGGTATAGCTGTCATAGAAAAGTAATGCCTGAAAAGTATACCTAGTGAGAAAAACTTTTTAGTTTTCAATGGAAATGTTCTTAAAATTGGCATTTATTGTTTTTATATGCTTTCACACAATTCTACAACGATTTGTCAAAATCGGATGACCATAGCATATAGCTGTCATAGGAACGATCGGTCATAAAACTAGTTTTAGTAAGAAAAACTGTTTTATTTTCAATGGAAACGCCTCCAAACTTTGTATTTCTTAGTTTGCTATGTTTTCCCATGATTCTACTAAGTTTGGTCGAAATCGGACATCTATATAGCATAGCTCCCAAAGAGATGTAAAGTCCGAAAAGTAGTCTTAGTTAGAAAAATGTGCTGCTGGGGTATACAAACATCTCCAAAAAATAAAAGGTATTGGCTGTAGATCACAAAGGTATCATTACTCTCTAAGCAAAGTGCTAGAACAAGTTGGGAATTTGAAGCACAGATTCGTTTCATTTTCATTGAACTTTTGATTGCAATGCCAAAACAGCAAATTGATACTATCCAAAGGATTAAGATGCCCCAGGAAGTACCTATTATAAGTGATTCTTCGTGCCCTCCCGCTGTGCCGGCTGCTCAGCTCAATATTTAGTTTCTGTGCGGCAGGAACATCAGAAACATTGACACACTTACTGCGAAATGCGAAATGCGTTTCTTCCACAGCCATTACCACCCACTCGCCCGCACATTTTTGGGGTCTTTTTACGGGCAAATTGCTTGGCTTGGCTTAGCACGTGGCCCAACCACATTGCCCGGCTCCCGGCCGCGCACCTAAAAACAAGTTGTAAAGTGCAGTGGCACAACCATTTGGGCCAGGTTTAATGGGCATAACAACAAGGCGCAGAGAGGGTTGAGTGGGTGTTGGGCAATTTCCAAGCAGTTAAAATAATTGCAACAAATTTTCAAGTTCCCTTATTATCCGTCTCCCCCTCCCTTTTTGCATGCCTGTGCAGATAATCCAACACAAGCAACAGCTGTGAAGAGGGGAGGGTGTCCCACATAAATGTTTTAAGCTGTTGTGAATTATGGTAATGAATGTCAGCACAAACTTCCGGCCAGACCATCCTGTCTTCATCGCAATCCCATTCACCTTGTCCTTTTGTTTTTGAGCGTCTTTTGTTCTGCTGCAACGTTTTCACTGCATGCGAAACATAATTGACAAACGGTTACAATGACACCGCCAAGCCACCAGCCACCAACCACCAGCCGGACCAGCGTATCCTTTGGCCAGGACACAAACACACACACACACACACACACTGATTTATGGCGGCGCGCATTGCCATTTTTACCTGTCCATAACAAATTGGACACCAGTTGATAGAAGCGGCCACTTGTCGCAATGCACCAAGCAAAGGACGCTTCCTTCCTCCAACCAACGACGCCCGCACACACACATAAAGTCCCTGGAAGCTTAAAGCGTTACCCCTGGGGGGTAGAAGCAAGGGAAATTGACAATTCACGAATTTCGACTACTTTGCGCCAGTGTAGGGTGTTGCGAACAGAATCCCCAGCCAAGGTCGAGATTATTGAGCAAGTTTTTATTTGAGGCAAGAATGCAGAAATTTCGGTTTAGAGGTTCTTACCCGCCCCAAAATCAAAGATTCCAACTAAATCAACTAATTTTGTACTTGGACTTAAGAGACATAAGTTAAGGAGTGTATTACTCCCAAAAATTCATTCTTGACCTAAGATCGCTATTTTTACTCTAGAAAGAAGAATTCTTGAATCAAATTATGCAATTTTGGCTTCGACTTAAGAATTTTCGTGTTCCGAAGTTGAATTCTTCTAAAATTCTTAACTTTAGTAGGTAATTCTGGTTTCAAGATTGTTCTTTTCAGTTCAGAATGAAGAATTGTTGGATTAAATTATGCAATTTTGGTCTCTACCTAAGAATTTTCAGTTCATAAGCTGAGTACTTCTGAAATCCTAAGTTTAAGTAAGTAATGCTTGATTCAAGACCGCAATATTCATTCCAGAACGAAGCATTCTTGCAATAAACTTTACAAATTTTGGGTATTGTATTGCATTGAATAAAATTTTAGAATTTTTTACTTGACTTAGGAATTTTAAATTCAAATGTTGAACAATCCTGAAGTTCTTAACTTTAGTAAGTAGTTTTTCTTACAAGTTTCCGTTATTTTCATTCTAGAACGAATAATTCTTGCATCAAATTGTAGATTTTTCTACTTGACTTAAGACTTTTAGTTTCAAATGTTGAACTATACTGAAATTCTTAACATTAGTGAGTAGTTCTTGATACAAGACCGGTATTTTCATTCGAGAACATAGAATTCTTGGCTAAAATTTGGCAATTTAGTACTCGACTAAAGAATATTCAATTGAAAATTTGGATAGTACCAAATATTCTTGATTTTAGTATGTAGTTCTGGCTTCAAGTCTGATATTTTCATTCTAGAATGGAGTATTCTTGCTTCAAATTTAGCAATTTTGCACTTGACTTCAGAATTTTTAGTTCAAAAGTTGAATAATACTGAAATACTTAACTTTAGTAAGATATTCTTGGTTCAGGAACCAATAATTCTTGAATATGATTTTGCATCTATGTACTTAACTTAAGAATTTTCCATTTATAGATTTAACAGTACCAAAAATGCTTTATTTTAGTACGTCATTCTAGTTTCAAGACTGTTATTTTCATTCTACAAAGACGAATTCTAGAATCAAATGAGGCTCTTTCGTTCTTGATTTAAGAATTTTCAGTTTAAACGCTTAAAAATCCCTAACACTCTTGATTTTAGTACGTAATTCTTGATTCCAGACCGTTGTTTTCATTTTCGAACGTAGAATTTTTGGATCAAATTAAACAATTTCGTGCTCGACTTAAGAATTTTAAGTTTAGAAGCTGCTTAATTCCAAAAACTAACGATTTTAGTACGTAGTTCTTAATTTAGGACCCTTAATTTCATTCTAGAACAAGGCGTTCTTGGTTTAAACTTGGCACTTGACTTAATCCAGACTATTATTTTATTTTAGAACATAATTCTTGATTTAAGACCGTTTTTTTTTTGTTAAGTCTCGCCAGATTGGACTTGTCTTAGGAACCTAAGAGTTCCTCAGTATAGTGCTTTCTTACTTTGGTTCTAAATACTTGCATAAAATCTTAAGAACTTTTGAAAGTTTCAATTCTTCAAATAATAATCCTAAAAGTTCTTTATTTTTAAATGAATTTGTTCTGAAAACAAGAACACACCAAAAAGGAAATCGCTCTTACAAAGTTCTATAACAAAATGCTATAAATTCAAGATAAACTCCACTCGAAACTTCACCAGCTATTTGACCAAATCATTTGAAAATGTTTGAATGCAAACCAACCTGAATTTTATGCCTTATGGGAAACAACTTTAGTCGCCCCACAGCTTGCTTCTTAATGCACAACAACCGCAGGCACTTATACCATGTAAATGTTGCACTCATCAGACCAGGCAAAAACCATCTGCCTGTGCCCCGGTACGTGCCTGGGCCCGTTAATTGTGGAGTAGTAAAAATTAGGAAATTCCAAATTTAACTAACAGCCCAAAATGACAGAATGTTGTCCAACACAAAACTGTCCACAAATGTCTCTCGAGTGTTTTTTTTTTTCTGTTTTTTGTGTTTGTTTATTTCCCCTGTTTTAATGGGCCACCAGATTTATGAGCAGCTAATTTACTAAGCTAATTTGTTGAAATTTAAATACACTTGCAGCTGCCCCAAGAGGCGGTGACAACTTGATGCCTGAGTTGTGGCACAAATTTTCATTTTTAAATGGGAATTACTGACGCAAGATGAAGCGTCGTGTGGGTGGTTGGATGGATGGAATGAAAGTGTGATGTATAGACTGAGAATGATTTCGAAATGTGTTTCAAATAGGTAAATGATAAAGAGTTTTGGAGAAAAACTATAGAAATGGTGGAATACTTTGTAGAAGAGATGCGCTAAACCTTTCTTTGTGGCCCTGGATGGTGTAAGATGTCCAACAAGAAGAGTGTGAATTGTGATCCTCTACATAGCTGATATGTGTCAGATAAACTTAGGGCCGTTTTTTAATCTACCACATAGAGCTATCTGTCACATAATCCTACAAATAACAGAGCAAAATCTTAGTTTATCTGACACATAGCAGCTATATAGAAGACTAGGAATCGGTCCTCTGCTATTTGTAAGTTAATTTGACATATAGGGCTATCTAGAAACTCTGAAAACGGCCCTAAGACTTTGAGTTTGAGCTTATATAATCAAAAGTTATAATGTTAATTGAAGAACCAAACTTTTAGTGGCGGTCTTCTGGCTAGAAATTGCACTGGTGCCTGCACTAACTCCTACGCAGAATATGGTCTGACCAAAAGAGGCACGGTCGCCAACTTGAAGGTAGATGATTCTTATTAGAAATAAATATTTGACCTTACACAGCCCAAAGGACCAAGCCTAACTTCTCTCAATTTCTCAGCTTGTGTAGTTCTAATTTTCGCCAAAGAGAAGTAGGTTTATAAAGGCAGAATCGAACACACTATGGTAAGCACGGTCGCCATCCTGAGCATGGAAATTGCCATAAAAAGTACAGTTGAGTTTAGTAGCAAAAGCACGGTCGCCACCGGAAGATTGAACGATTTTAAAGGCGCATTAAGCTGCAATTTCAAACAGAGTTTGAAGTACAGCAAAGGTGCATGTTCAATCATTCTTTTGCTCATAACTTGACTACCGTGCATCCGATCTTTGCCAATTCTATGGCGAATCGATAAATCATTCTAATGACTTAATATGTCCAGAATGTATGAACTTTCTAACTATTAAGCAGAAAGAGATATGACGTTTTTGCTAAATGTTAGGGGCGTGGCAAAAATTGAAAATATACTTTTTGTTGCATACACGTCAGTTGGAAAGGAGGGGTATACAGAATGAGGACGCCTACAAGTGGAAAAACCTTTCTTCCTGTGTGATGGCGAGACTTACGTGGCCAGCATTCGAGCTAAGACGTACTAACACACTTTTATGTTACAGAAGGAAACACCTATTGATTCTGGTAGGTACACTTACAGTTCACTTTTTTATTGACAGACAGACTGTAGTAGTTGCAGCTATGAAGAACAAGAAGAAATGGTCCAGCAACTTCTGTATCATTGTCCCGCCTTGAATGGGAGTAGACTTCCGTCACTCAACCTCTCAAATACATCCGAGCTAGAGATCCCAGCTCTACCTAAGTTTATTCTGAACAATGGTTCAGTATTGAGGAACAACCAAGGGTCTAATAGGGTTTAACAGGGAGTATAGGGCTCTTAGCCCTTGCAGCCTAACCCAACCAACAACATATTTAAAACAAGAATCAAATAACTTACCGAAGTAGCCGCACTTTTAATGTCAGTTGGGTTTAAAAACTGTCAACGTGTTTCCAGCAGCAAAATCAGTTAGTACATTCAGTCGTCTCTAGAAAGTGTTGTCGCACAGTCGTGAAATTTGTAAACAATTATAAATTAATACAAAAAAACTTATAAAACAACAACAATTTTTGGGTTCGTATACAAATTTGCAAAAAAAAAACCTGAACAAAGAGAGGTAAGCAGGGTATGAGGGTACGGAATCGCTCTTCAATGGCAGCTCGCAGCTCTTAAGCAGAAGCTCTCGCGGCTGGAAGCTGAGCTGCAACAGCCCGCGAGCTGTGAGCCAGTCCCAGGTGAATTTACTTACAAGGTGAGGCACTCCCTGGTGGAGAGGGGTCTTCATAAGAGTCATCACACTATACGCTTTTGCTGACAAATCAAAAATAAGGTCCCTTTAAAGAGAGAGACTAGCTGGGGGTGTAAGACGATTGTAAGTAAATTCATCCATAAGCCAGCTTCAGCTCATAAGAGAGCCGTAAGGAAGTCAGCAATGCCGAACCCTCATCATAATACAACAAATTTGTACAATATCCAAATAACTTTGCCAATTCTTAAACTCAAAGCACAGCCATGTCGAATGATATGGATATCGAGGAGTTGGTGGCACAAATGAAGCGCCTAAGCCTGGAGGATAAGGAGGAAAATGAGGCAACGGCAAATACTCCAAGCTCTAAAAATGCTCTAGTTAACCAGAAGGAGGATTCTCCAGTGAAGGACTTGGCTCTTGCCATGCAAAAACCAGACAGCTCGTTGACTTATGCAGCCGAAACTCTAGTTTCCATTGGTCGTCATGTGTTCAAGCAACTCCTCGCTTCCAGCGATCCAATACGTCGCGGTCTGGAGAAGCGACTGTATGAGGCAGGCATCCATCGGGATCAGTTGGAGGCTGGTGGCGACCCTTCCGGCGACTGTGCTGCTCTAGCCTTGCCCATCAATAATGATCCCTCGATTGTTTAGGTTAGTTTAGTTTATTGTTTAGTTTAGTTAATTGTTCTTTCTGTTTTTGCTTAGTTTTAGATTTAGATTTAAATTGGGATAGATAAGAAATCCGTGTCGCAAAGGTTTTTCACATTTAAAACACACAAAATATTGTGAAATTTTTTAAGTTAATTAAATTATTGTTAATATTTAAGGTTTTGTGTTGCGAACTTCTACTTCCATTTTGAAGGGTGGGCGATTTGCATCAAATGGGAAGTTGTACAATTATATGAAATGATTTGATGCATGTTCCAAGTCCGTTGAATCCAAGGTTCGTATCTTTTAGACTTATTTAGTAATCAGCTTTATATACTGATCTGACGAAGGAATGGAAAAGTTGTATTCTGTTAGCTCTTGAACTGCCTCTGATTGGATTTTAGAACGGGTTCGGCAATTCGGTTTGTTGATAAAACCAAATGAGCTGTGTCGCTGAACAGAGTTTTTTGATGAAAAGGTGAATCTTCATTTCATCCCATTCCATTGTGGAAGGTCAAAAAGTTTTGTATTATGCACCAGCTGTATGTCTCTCATAGGCCAAGGGCCTTACACAAATTCACACTAGTCCAATTGTTGAGACACTTCTCTCTTCTTCATTGACGCTGGCCAATACAGCAGCCCAAAATGATGGATTAGTGTTCCATTAAGTGAAATTGTTGCAAAATTTGGTCACACTAGCTGGTATAGCCTGTGCAGTGGGTCGATTATGATGGCCTTTAAAGGAAACAGTCAACCACAGAGCAAGAATTTTGTTAATATAACTCAATGGTATAAAAAAGCGCTGTTCATTGGTTGATCCATTCACGTTGAAATGGCAAACCCTACAGAGCATTTTTGGCGTTGCCACCTGTTAGAAACTAAGCGTGAGTTGTTAATAAATGTACACTGAACAACCAAATGACATACAAATCACTCTTTATCAACAAGAATTAAGAGCTACGCTCTGCTATTCTGGTTCGCCTCACGATGCAACAACAAAAGTGAGGCACTGCAGTAGCAAGAGGAACACGTTTTCTTTAAGCAGTGAAGAGCACCTCTGTGCAAAAGGTTGCGATGAGCGGACCGTCAGTGTGAGCAGAGAGTGCCAATGCGAGGGAGCATAAGAGAGAGCGTATGTAGTTTGCCGCATACTTACAGACATGCGTTGAGATGGGTAGCCCAGTCGGATTTGGCTGCACAAATCTAGGTCCCAAAAGAATGCCGCATTTCTTTTTACAAAAAAGAATGCACTACCAACATTTGCAGTCTGAAAGAAGGCATATAATCTGTATGAAAATTATGCTTTTCGCAGTAGTTTAGAGGCGAAGAAGTCTGCACAACTTGCAATCGTCTCTTCCAAAGCGTGCTATTGGAAAATGGGACCCGAACCCTTGTCGGTCGTTCGCGCTTTTACGAAGTTAAGCCCTACAACAACAACCCATGCAAACGTTCCTTCTATTAGAACAGTTCCTGATCCTAATTCTTAGTGATAAAAGTTGTATAGGATATGTGCTTCTGACATGCAGTCAAGTCCGACTGGTTTATGGCGACCTCTGCCAAAAAGTGCGAGTGTATTGATGTGCAAACTAGCTCTGACCTGCCCGCCCTGATTCATAGCCTGCAACTGAAAGCAAACTGAGCGTAGTTTTTTGCTATATTCAGCCAAGTTTCGATATGGATAGCGCAAGATGTCGGGTCCCTGCGGGCCAGGCATGAATATTGCTGTTGTAAAGCATTTGTTCGCTCGTTTTTGGTGGTAAACTGGGTTAATTGTACTCAACCTATTAGAAACGCAATTCGCCAATTTACTTAAAAATCTGCTCGAGCTTGCAAAAGAAGACAATGAAGCATAGGTTTTGACATGCAGTCAGAAATATATTTCTCATATTTCAGCCATCAAAGTCTGTTCAAAGATATGCATAAATGCATTTGACTCCATTTACCTATGACTAATAACCAAAATAGACCAAAGAACCCTTAGAAAAGGGACACATCTGTTAGTAATAAAGGTAAAGTCAGCATCAACAGCCGAGTCGATATAGCCATGTCCGTCTGTCCGTCTGTCTGTCCGTATGAACGCACAGATCTCAGAGATGGTAAGAGATAGAGGTTTGACATGTATGGGACCTATGCTTCTTATGTCTGCAGGCAGATCAAGTTTATTTTCAATTTTGGCCACGCCCCCTCCCGCCCCCGCAATTTAGAAAAAACGTCATATCTCCCACAGTTTTGAAGATAGATGGCTTGTTCCTTCTGGACATATTTAGTTATTAGGATAACTTATCGATCCGCCAAAGAAATGAAGAAGATCGGATGAACGGTTTTCGAGTTATGATCAAAAGACACAATTTCTTGGTACAGAGTATGTTATAGTCGGGCTTGACCGACTTTCTTTCTTGTTTTTTTTAGTCTTTCTGGCTATTTTCAGATTAAGTACCCAATTAAATCCAAAAATTGATTTAAACAATTTCGCGATTTTAATTTCTAGGCTCTGGTGGATCTGGTGGAAGGGAAATTGGCCCATAAGAGGGTGAAATTTAGGTAAACGGTTACCAATTTAGATACCATTTACTCAAACTGCTGGTAAACTTATGAATTCATACACTTAAGACATCTAGAAGTTAATAATATGCCATAAAATGATCAAGCTATGGATCTAAAAGCGCTCTCAGCTTTAACTCTGCAAAACTGGATGAGCGAGCACTGCCCGCAGATCGGTGATGTACAACCTATGGCCCCGTTTTGTTCCTTACTCATCCCCGAGTGTGGCAAATCGAGGGCAGAGAGCAGCGAAAAGGCTGGCTTCCGGCTCTCGATCTGCCACTCTAAGCTGCGCTGGAACGCTCCTCCAATCCTTTCGCTTATCAACCGAAACATTTATTCCAAAATTTGTTTTATTTCCAACCAATTTTTAAGCATCAAAGTAGTCCCTGTCTCTGCCCTCCCCCCCCTGACCTGGGCTGTAACAGGTCTAGGCAGTTCACAGAAAGTCTAAAGCATTCGTAGCTATCGGACGTTAGCTCCCTTTTATTTATTCAGTTTTTTCCTCTATATATATTTTTTGTATCTCAGCAATATATTCTGAAGCGCCGAAAGTAACGTTTCGCGTATATTTCTCTTAAAATTCAGTCAATTTCTCAATTCTTCTCTTGTTGCAAACTCTAAGAGCCATGTCCGACACAAAATTCGAGCCGGAACTATCCGGCAAGCAGTTGGAGCTGAAGAAGCAGGAACAGCGCTCAAGAATGAAGAACTGCGCCGTGCAGGTAGATATCAAGGTGTCGCGTACACGTCCATTGAGTTACCCGAGCTGGCGTAGGCCTCATAGCCGCACCCTAATGACCGGCGATCAGAAGGAGGGTAAGAAGCAGGAAAAGAAGCCAGAGACTGCACCACAGCAGTACTACCAGGCCCTGGGCTCGGCCATAGTTCCGATGAAGCCACAACCAACAGTGGCCAAGCCGCCTTATGTGCCTTATGTGCCGCCAGCAGTTCGCGAGCGACAGCAGTCCACCAATTGGCGTGCCAATCCGGAAACCGAACAGTTGGAGCCGAGCTCCGTTAAGGACGGTAAAACATCATGGTCCACTTACCTATCGCGTCGTCGGCTGACCCAGTCGCCAAACGCTCCAGTGGCCACTTCTTCGCCCAGGAAGATGCTCTCGAAGCTGCCCTCGAAGCTACCATCAAAGCCAACCATCAGCAACTGGCGTGCTCGTCCCGCTGAGGTACCAAAATCTACTGGTTCGCAACTGGATCAACCCTATTTGAGGGCTCTCAAGCAAGCCCCACCCAAACCGCTGGTTCCGCCCAGGCCGCAAGCCGCCTCACAAAAGCCCCTGGCCCCTTCCAAGCCGCAGGCTCCGAAATACCGTCGTGGTTCAAAGAACGAGCAGCCGCCTTGGTCACAGCAAGCCGCCGGCGCAAACAATACTGTGGGCATAGGATATCGCTCACCCAGTTGCCAGGCGGCACTCAAGACTCCGGCATCGCCCCAGTTGATGATGCCGCGCAAATCGGCGACACAGTCTAGCCTACCCGGTCGCCAGGGTCGTGGCCGACGGCAGCAGGTTGACTCGCAGGGATTCGTCATGATTGGTGATGGCAAACAGAAACCCGCCGAAAGCACTGATTTTGCCGGTTTGGCGGGTTTTTGTCGGTGGTGCCCAAAGAACAAACCCAATCCCTTTGACCTTTTGGACAATCCCGAGGAGTTTGCTTAAATTTTATGTTACAGCATTAAAAAAATTGTTTGGAGTCCTAATCTAAAAGAAGATTGAAGCCGAGTTGTATCTGGGGGGAGGATTGGTCTGGCCTGCATCCGATTCAAGGTGAAGAGTTGGAATTTCCATTGGTCGGCAATGTGGGCAGCACAGTTGCCACTGACCATAGAGAAAATTGTCGTGGGGTTTCAATTGAAAGCTTTCGAATGCTTTGTTGGTCTAAGTGCAGATGAGCGGTTTTGATTGTACATCTTCAGTAAATTAGTGGTCGGCCATGGAAGCAGAGAAGTTGCCACTGGCAACTGAGAACAATCTATACATTTGCAAAATCAGAAAACAGGCAAAGAGCTCTCACAAGCTTACTTGGCTCAACCGAGACGGGAGAGCGTTAAAGCTCGTCGGCGCCTCTGCTTTCATTGCCGACCCCTTGTTAAGCAAAGATAAAGCAATTTCTACACAAATCTCGATTCATTTTGTGTTCGGCCATCTAAGCAGAGAAGTTGCTATTGGCAGCTGAGAAAAATATACATTTGCATAAACAGATAACGAAAGAACATTCACAACCTTCTCTTTTCACAGGGATACAATGCCGACACCTAACTAAGCCGAAATAAAGCATTTTAAACAAGTTGCCAATGGCAGCTGTTCTGCTGACATTGCCAACAACTCAGTTAAATTCAAATCTATTCAAGCACGGTCGCCAACTCTTCAAAAGCGGCCATTTTGATAATCTGGTAAACAACTAAAAATCTTCATGAGCGACTCTACTTATAAGAAAATCCCCATAAATGCTTCAAGCTGTAAAACAAATGGCACTTTATTTGATTTAATGTTCGAAACACAAACCATTTTTGAATATTCTTATAAATTTAACTAAACGGATTTTGTACGTTTTTGTGTCTTGTTGTCTTACCATCCTAATTTAAATCTAAAACTAAGCAAAAACAGAAAGAACAATTAACTAAACTAAACAATAAACTAAACTAGCCTAAACAATCGAGGGATCATTATTGATGGGCAAGGCTAGAGCAGCACAGTCGCCGGAAGGGTCGCCACCAGCCTCCAACTGATCCCGATGGATGCCTGCCTCATACAGTCGCTTCTCCAGACCGCGACGTATTGGATCGCTGGAAGCGAGGAGTTGCTTGAACACATGACGACCAATGGAAACTAGAGTTTCGGCTGCATAAGTCAACGAGCTGTCTGGTTTTTGCATGGCAAGAGCCAAGTCCTTCACTGGAGAATCCTCCTTCTGGTTAACTAGAGCATTTTTAGAGCTTGGAGTATTTGCCGTTGCCTCATTTTCCTCCTTATCCTCCAGGCTTAGGCGCTTCATTTGTGCCACCAACTCCTCGATATCCATATCATTCGACATGGCTGTGCTTTGAGTTTAAGAATTGGCAAAGTTATTTGGATATTGTACAAATTTGTTGTATTATGATGAGGGTTCGGCATTGCTGACTTCCTTACGGCTCTCTTTTGAGATGAAGCTGGCTTAAAGTGAATTTACTTACAATCGTCTTACACCCCCAGCTAGGCTCTCTCTTTAAAGGGACCTTATTATTGATTTGTCAGCAAAAGCGTATAGTGTGATGACTCTTATGAAGACCCCTCTCCACCAGGGAGTGCCTCACCTTGTAAGTAAATTCACCTGGGACTGGCTCACAGCTCGCGGGCTGTTGCAGCTCAGCTTCCAGCCGCGAGAGCTTCTGCTTAAGAGCTGCGAGCTGCCATTGAAGAGCGATTCCGTACCCTCATACCCTGGCTTACCTCTCTTTGTTCAGGCTTTTTTTTTGCAAATTTGTATGCGAACCCAAAAATTGTTGTTGTTTTATAAGTTTTTTTGTATTAATTTATAATTGTTTACAAATTTCACGACTGTGCGACAACACTTTCTAGAGACGACTGAATGTACTAACCGATTTTGCTGCTGGAAACACGTTGACAGTTTTTAAACCCAACTGACATTAAAAGTGCGGCTACTTCGGTAAGTTATTTGGTTCTTCCAATAAATCTGTTAATGGTTAACCACAGGGTGAACCACAGGTTAAACCACAGGGTGATCTTCCATACTGAACCATTGTGTTGACCATATATAACCATAGCTCGCATGTTTCCGAGAGAAGGGTTTGACCCAGTGACCTAAGCCTACTCCTACTCAAAGCTGCATTGTGTCCTCTTCTTCTTCATATCTGCTACTTGCACAGAAATCATGATGTGGTACGCCCAGGTGTCAATAGAGTTTCTACCAGAATCGATATGTGTCAGTACACTCGGAGAAAAAATAGAGAATTTCATACTTGGATCAAGAATGTTCGATGTCAGAAGTGAGATTCTGGATCCAGGCATGAATCTTTGAACCCGTTTTTCTTGATCCAAGAGTTTTAATACTGCATTCGCAAATCAAGCTGAATAGTTCTTGAATCAAGTGCTAAACATACTCAAATTCAAGATTGCTCATTCTTGAATCAAGAGCATAACAGCATTGTCAAAAACAGAGAGTGGTCTTTTCAGTATCAAGAGCTCATCAGGTTCAATAGTAAGATCGTTTACTCTGAAATCAAGAGCTTCACAGATTGCAATCAAGCAACAATTTAAAATCAGTTGCTTCACGCTTCGCCTGTCAACTGTCAACTCGAACAGCTGTCTCTCCATGCCAGCAATGACATAAATGGTTGGGAATTCCAAAGCAACATGAGGTCTGAAATCGATAGCATCCCCGCACGGCTCTCTACCATAAACAACATAGCTGACAGAGCGAGTTCAACGCTGTGTGCTCTCACATGCACTTGCTCTCCTCTCTGTTTCATTACCTCTCACTCGCCTTGCCTATAAACACCATACTGAGAACGAATTAAGCTCAATTTCAAGAGCGAAACGAATGTATTTTTTTAAGAGCGTTCGTTCTTAAGCTATTCGTTCTGCTTTTTTCTGGGTGTGTGGAAAAAATGCATTGTTCGCGCACTGGTGACGAAATGCGCAATTTTTGTTTTAATGCTGCTGGGAGCAAATCCCAAGTCACGTTTTATGCTCACGAGATATGATTTTCTGCTTGCGCAGTGGATTTCGACGAACTCAATCTTTCACAGTGCGCGCAAGTCCGGATTTTGCATGGCCTTCAATTCCAGCAGTAAATTCATATAACTTCACGGTACGATACATAATGCTATGGGTGATTTCCTAACGAAAGACTTCACTTCAAACTGAAGCCAAAAACGTTGGATGCACTAATATAGCATAAAGAGTTAAAGTTAGAGTGAAGGCGTTGTGGCTACCTGGAAGCCTGCAAGGGACTTTGAAATGAAGCCTGCTGAAACTGTTATGCCTTGAGGATTAACACAAGTTAAAGATTTTATTTGACTAAACACTAAACACATTTGAAAACATTCTATTAATTTAATTGTCTGTCGATTTGTGTATCTGGTTTGTTCTGATCAGCAGCTAATCGATATCCTTGTTCAAATCATTGATGATTTGTCAAACAAAACAGTTGGAAGAACTTAATGAACGAGTGGTCCGAGTTTTCCAGATCAGAGGCTTTTACCAAGCTGGCGTTGTCACCGTTCAACTGATTGCCATAGATGTCTTGTTCGCCTGAATCAGGCATCTGCTGGTCCAATTGGACCACTTGGAAGTGTTCCACTGAAGGCACCACCACATGGCTAACGGCAGCCACCGGTGGACTGACTTCTTCCAAGCTTAGGCGATTCATTTGGGCCACCAGCTCTGCCTCGGCTTGGTTAATGTTATCGGACATGGCTGTAAGCTAAAAGTTAATGGGGAAATTGCAAGCAAGAATTAAGTCAGCACTTACCAAGCTTTGCAGTGGATTTCAGCCAAAAAGTGTTGTGGCTTCTGTTGTTGTAAAATAATAAAAAATATATGTATTTTTCAGTAATACTTTCCAAATGTACAAACTGAGTTTTGTGCTTCTCACAAAAAACTGACAAAACGGGTAGAGTTGTTATACTCTGTACCGTAGGTACATAGAGTATTATAAGTTTGGGCAAAAGTATGTAACATCCAGAAGGAAGCATCTCCGACCCCATAAAGTATATATATTCTTGATCAGCATCAACAGCCGAGTCGATATAGCCATGTCCGTCTGTCCGTCTGTCCGTCCGTCCGTCTGTCCGTCTGTCTGTCCGTATGAACGCACAGATCTCAGAGATGGTAAGAGATAGAGGTTTGACATGTATGGAACATATGCTTCTTATGTCTGCAGGCAGATCAAGTTTATTTTCAATTTTGGCCACGCCCCCTCCCGCCCCCGCAATTTAGAAAAAACGTCATATCTCCCACAGTTTTAAAGATAGATGGCTTGTTCCTTCTGGACATATTTAGTTATTAGAATAACTTATCGATCCGCCAAAGGAATGAAGAAGATCGGATGAACGGTTTTCGAGTTATGATCAAAAGACAAAATTTCTTGGTACAGAGTATGTTATAGTCGGGCTTGACCGACTTTCTTTCTTGTTTGGTTTTTATACTCTGTACCGTAGGTACATAGAGTATTATAAGTTTGTGCAAAAGTTTGTAACATCCAGAAGGAAGCATCTCCGACCATATAAAGTATATATATTCTTGATCAGCATCAATAGCCGAGTCGATATAGCCATGTCCGTCTGTCCGTCTGTCTGTCCGTATGAACGCACAGATCTCAGAGATGGTAAGAGATAGAGGTTTGACATGTATGGGACATATGCTTCTTATGTCTGCAGGCAGATCAAGTTTATTTTCAATTTTGGCCACGCCCCCTCCCGCCCCCGCAATTTAGAAAAAACGTCATATCTCCCACAGTTTTAAAGATAGATGGCTTGTTCCTTCTGGACATATTTAGTTATTAGAATAACTTATCGATCCGCCAAAGGAATGAAGAAGATCGGATGAACGGTTTTCGAGTTATGATCAAAAGACAAAATTTCTTGGTACAGAGTATGTTATAGTCGGGCTTGACCGACTTTCTTTCTTGTTTGGTTTTTATACTCTGTACCGTAGGTACATAGAGTATTATAAGTTTGTGCAAAAGTTTGTAACATCCAGAAGGAAGCATCTCCGACCATATAAAGTATATATATTCTTGATCAGCATCAATAGCCGAGTCGATATAGCCATGTCCGTCTGTCCGTCTGTCTGTCCGTATGAACGCACAGATCTCAGAGATGGTAAGAGATAGAGGTTTGACATGTATGGAACATATGCTTCTTATGTCTGCAGGCAGATCAAGTTTATTTTCAATTTTGGCCACGCCCCCTCCCGCCCCCGCAATATGGAAAAAACGTCATATCTCCCACAGTTTTGAAGATAGATGGCTTGTTCCTTCTGGACATATTTAGTTATTAGAATAACTTATCGATCCGCCAAAGGAATGAAGAAGATCGGATGAACGGTTTTCGAGTTATGATCAAAAGACAAAATTTCTTGGTACAGAGTATGTTATAGTCGGGCTTGACCGACTTTCTTTCTTGTTTGGTTTTTATGCTCTGTACCGTAGGTACATAGAGTATTATAAGTTTGTGCAAAAGTTTGTAACATCCAGAAGGAAGCATCTCCGACCATATAAAGTATATATATTCTTGATCAGCATCAATAGCCGAGTCGATATAGCCATGTCCGTCTGTCCGTCTGTCTGTCCGTATGAACGCACAGATCTCAGAGATGGTAAGAGATAGAGGTTTGACATGTATGGGACATATGCTTCTTATGTCTGCAGGCAGATCAAGTTTATTTTCAATTTTGGCCACGCCCCCTCCCGCCCCCGCAATATGGAAAAAACGTCATATCTCCCACAGTTTTGAAGATAGATGGCTTGTTCCTTCTGGACATATTTAGTTATTAGAATAACTTATCGATCCGCCAAAGGAATGAAGAAGATCGGATGAACGGTTTTCGAGTTATGCTCAAAAGACAAATTTTCTTGGTACAGAGTATGTTATAGTCGGGCTTGACCGACTTTCTTTCTTGTTTTTTCTCAATTAGCCTTGAGATTGTGTCAAATTAAGCCTGTTTGCATACAAATCCCATCAACACACCCTTCCGCTGACACTTTTACAATTTACTTGGGCAACAGATTCCACTTCACAAAGGACTGTTGATTAGATAAGCTTCAACTTCCTGCAACGCTTGCAAATGCCAATGCATTTGTATGTTGCGCTTCATTTGAATCAAGTTCAAATTCGATTAGCCCAAAGAGTCCGTTTTGCCATGTCCGAAGTGCCGAAGTTCGTGTCCGTGTCCACATGGCAACGCATGCCAATAACGCAAAGTCCTGGCTTATGTCTGTCAAAATGGCATGGATTTTGCTGTGCGGCGTTGGCGGCGGCGGCGGCGGCGAGGGGCTCGATGGAGATCTATGCATCTGATTTTCATTGCTGGCAATCAAAGTTTGAACAAAAGCCTGACGGAATAGCACGAGGCAGACGAGAGATGGCCTAATCTGAAATTGCATAACTAAAGCCACTTGTTGCAGGAGCTGAATTTTCACGCACAAACAAATTTGACAGCTGTCGCGTTGACCGTTCCGCCAACTCCTAGTCCCCCATTATGATGTGTTGATGCCTGATAGCTGATGTGCCCTAATTGGCTTTGTCATCGACTTGGCTTCCAATGTCTCCGCAATGTAATCGTCAATTATTAAGTGGGCAAGGCAAATGCGAGGTTTGGTGAGGCAAGAGCATTTTAGCGCATCTTTCAAGTTTTTAGCTTTATTTCCTGTTGCCAAACAGTTTCAATGAAGTTATCAACTTCAAATTAAGTTTATGGGTAGGGAAAACTGGCTTACCAAATCAATATCCATTTTCAAACCAGCTTTCAGAAAGTGGTTCAACAGTGGTTCGGGGCCATAACTCTTGAATTATTTCTAATATCAATCTTAAATTTGGTGTTTTGGTTTCTTCAAATGTATTATAATATTGAAATCACAAAGATATATGCCTTTGGATCATCTTTCTAGTTCTGGAAGTGCAAAATCAGACCATGAACCAGCATCAAAGATATTAAAACCTTAACCTTCGGTTAAAAATTACGTTTGTGCCTTTTTTTATACCCGTTACTAGTAGAGTAAAAAGGGTATACTAAAGTCGTGCAAATGTATGTAACAGGCAGAAGGAAGCATCTCCGATATCATAAAGTATATATATTCTTCATCTACACCTAGATCACAGAGACTAGAGGAGCTAGAGCAACCAAATTTTAGAGTAGTAAGCTAGTATTGTCTGCTGGCAGATTAAGTTTGTTTCAAATTTTGGCCACGCCCCCTCCCGCTCCCGCAATTAAAAATGTTGAATATCTCCTACAATTTGTAAGCTATCGAGCTCAGATTTTGCAGTATAGTGCATGTGGCCAATATGTACAATCTTGCAAATTTTCATAAAGATCGGATAATAAATGGCAGAGTTAAAAAAACGTTGCATACTTATCTGAGCCGCATGAGGTTATTAAACACTAATTGCCTTGAGTAACGGGTATTTCGAAGTCGGGCAGGGTTAAAGTCAACCCTTACGCTCTCTTTTACCTTTAATATACTGAGAACTAAAGTTCATAATGAAAACAAAGTGTTTACTAAAAAAGATAGCATTTATAGTACCAAAACGATATAAAGGGGTGTTCGTATTAAACTGGCATGTACTAGAGATTTGTTTATATTGCTGGTTGGAATAATTTCACAGAGCAAAGGTTTGCCAAATTCCCGGTAGTTTAGCCGTTTCTGGTAAAACAAAAACCTGAAAAATTCACAACTTTTTCGAAATTTGAAGCACTAGATGCCAACTTTTGGGGTCAGTCTGTTCAAGACTTTTTATAATAATTTTGACCAGCAGCTTGCAACGCAAAGAAATATTCATTTTCCACCCCATAAACTATAAATATTCCTGATCAGGGTGACGAGGTGAGTCGATTTTAGCTTTGTCCGTCCGTCTGTCCGTCTGTCAGCCTGTTTCTATGCGAACTGGTCTCTCAGTTTTAAAGCTATCGAGCTGAAATCTTGCACAGTGTCTTCTTTTTGCTGCACACTACTAATATGTCGGAACCGACCGGATCGGATGACTATATCTTATAGCTGCCATAGGAACAAGCGGTCGGATAACTAGTTTTAGTATGAAAAACTTTTTTCTTTGCAATGGAAACGTGTCCAAACTTTGTAATCGCAGGTTTTCTATGCTTTTTTATAATTCTACCAAGATTAATTTAAATCGGTCAACTATATGGTATAGCTGCCATACAAAAGATGGGTCTGCAAAAACAGTCTAAGTTAGAAAAACTTTTTTGTTTTTATACTCTGTACCGTAGGTACATAGAGTATTATAAGTTTGTGCAAAAGTATGTAACATCCAGAAGGAAGCATCTCCGACCCCATAAAGTATATATATTCTTGATCAGCATCAACAGCCGAGTCGATATAGCCATGTCCGTCTGTCCGTCTGTCTGTCCGTATGAACGCACAGATCTCAGAGATGGTAAGAGATAGAGGTTTGACATGTATGGGACCTATGCTTCTTATGTCTGCAGGCAGATCAAGTTTATTTTCAATTTTGGCCACGCCCCCTCCCGCCCCCGCAATTTAGAAAAAACGTCATATCTCCCACAGTTTTGAAGATAGATGGCTTGTTCCTTCTGGACATATTTAGTTATTAGGATAACTTATCGATCCGCCAAAGAAATGAAGAAGATCGGATGAACGGTTCTCGAGTTATGATCAAAAGACAAATTTTCTTGGTACAGAGTATGTTATAGTCGGGGTGGACCGACTTTCTTTCTTGTTAATGGTAGCATTCTGCAATTTTACATAATTTGACAAATTTTCGGCCAAATCGGATGACTATATCATATAGCTGCCATACGAACGATCGGTCGGAAAATGGGAAAAATGAGTACTGGGTTGTCCATATTCGACGGACCCATCTGGCAACGCCATAACTTTTGACAGAGATGCCAGATCGCTTAATGACATACCGCGTTTGAAGCGTCAGTCCAAGCAGATTTTTACCATGGAACAATACACGCCACGCGAGCGCTCTGAAATAGTTGAAATTGACATTCAACAGAACAAGTCAATTGTGAAAACTCAACGTGCTTTTAAAAAATTAAAATTTCACATTGAATGGGACCGTAATTAAGCAAAATTGCCGTATTTACGCCACTGAAAATCCTCAGGAGATTCAAGAAGTGCCTCTTCATGACGAAAAAGTCACAGTTTGGTGCGGCGTTAGTGCGAAAACGGTCATTGGGCCGTTTTTCTTCCAAAATGAAAATGGCCATGCTGTTACCATCAACCAGGAGCGTTATCGCGACATGATGACCAATTTTGTGATGCCAATTATTCGTCGAAAGCGTATGAGGCAGTTCTGGTTTCAACAAGACGGCGCTCCACCGCACACAAGTCGCATAACAATCGATTTTCTGAAGAAATTGTTTGATGTCGAAAAGTGGTGATTTGGACTGGCCACCGCGTTCGCCCGATTTGACGCCGCCTGACTTCTCTTGTGGGGATATTCGAAGTCAAAGGTTTACGTTAACAAGCCAAGGACCGTAGAAGAGCTCAAGGACAACATTCGTGAAGAAATAGCCGCTATTCCGGCCGAAATGTTGGGAAAATGCTGCAAAAAGGGCACAATACGCCATCAACGCCAGAGGCGGCCATTTGAGAGATATCATATTCAAAAATTGATGTAAACAAATCTACTTGGAACAAATTAAATGATTAAGATTGCCAACCGCCAAATTTTTATTTTTTTCTTTGATTTTTTTAAAAAAAACATGGGTCCGTCGAATATGGGCAACCCTGTATTTTTTGAAAATATGTAAGCGAGCACTTGCAGGTATAGAAACTTCGCACAGACGAAGTTAGCTTAGCTTTCTCGTTTTTTTTCTAAATTTCAGTTTGGGGTGCAAGTATGTTGGGTATCAACAAAACATATTTACGATGTGATAGTTATATTGGCATGTTACGAGTTTTTCGAAGTCACTGCTCAGTCATCATCGCTGCCTCCTAATACGAAATTGAATACACTTCACAACAGCCACCAAAACATACCTGTACCTGTATCCATTGCTGTTCTACTTGCCTTTCATTATATCTCTCAGATCCTCTTCGGATTTCTGATCTTTGCAAATCCTTCTCGTCAATCCATACGTCTGATGGGTCAAAAGCCTAATATCCTCAATGCCTTTTCTCAAAGTGAAAAGGAACATGTTGACTCCCTCAATGGAGTAGACGTAGCCCAGCAATCTTTCTGTCTTTCTTGAACTATAAGAACCATGTGATCCGTTCCGAAATGAAGCAGATGTCCGTCCATACAAATATTTGTGAACATTCAATTCAATTTCAACGACAGCCAACAACTCACTTTTCTGGACTTATCTGGCTTTTGTTCTTTCACCTCTTGCTACTGGCGATCGTGTCAAGCATAAACGTCTTCCCAGCCACCAGATAAGCCCATTTCGGTGCCTCCTGAGTCTCCTGTTGCTCAACCCATTAAGATGGTTGCTTACTTCGGGTAGTGGTTCAAAAGTGGCTCAGAGATATAACTCGGAATTGATTTAAGCCACGGCCTTAATATTTGGTATTTGAGCTGGCCTGTTCCCATTTCCTAGTGGAATTTAAAGTAAACCGTTTGCAACTCCGTATAGCTTTCACTTTGGGGTGCCCGTTTCCGAGTGAAATAGCAATCAAATTTAATTTCGAATGAATGTTTATTAAATATGCAGGTGGATTTGCATGAAATTTGTAAGACAAAAGTTTCTTAAAAAACACCTTTCCTCTATGGACTTAAAACTAACTCTTGCCCACTTTTGGCCAAAGTGTAATTGTTATTAAAGTGTTCTTGAAAATATGCACTTCAACTTGTTATCAATACTTTTTGCCCGATTTTGCCCGGTCTCCGACTCTAGGACGCATGTTCGAACGAGACAAACGATACCTTGAAAAGGTTTTTTGAACAAATTTACAGGCAAAACGTAAGCCTCAATGCGAATAATACTACAAAACCTAGAAAAACTAATTAAAAATACAAAAAAAAATAACATTATATTACGCATCCGCCAGGTGGGACCATTTGGGCGGATCGGTTTGCTTTTAAATTCATCAAGTTTCAACTCTAAGGCTGCCTTTGTCGAGTTTAGGCCTTTCAGCCCAGTGTGCAATGCCAGCTTCAACGGTTTCTCAGAAATGCAATCACCTGCTTACATCCATATTCTTATATAATATGTAAAGTGTGATTTTTTTAACAACTTTCTTGATAACAACACTGTTTTCGTGTCACATATTACTGTCAAACATGTTCAGTTTGGTCAATAGTTTAAACATGAATCGACTTACAAACGAACAACGCTTACAGTTTACTATATTTATACTCTGTACCGAAGGTACATAGAGTATTATAAGTTTGTGCAAAAGTATGTAACATCCAGAAGGAAGCATCTCCGACCCCATAAAGTATATATATTCTTGATCAGCATCAGCAGCCGAGTCGATATAGCCATGTCCGTCTGTCCGTCTGTCCGTCCGTCCGTCTGTCCGTCTGTCCGTCTGTCTGTCTGTCCGTATGAACGCACAGATCTCAGAGATCGTAAGAGATAGAGGTTTGACATGTATGGGACATATGCTTCTTATGTCTGCAGGCAGATCAAGTTTATCTTCAGTTTTGGCCACGCCCCCTCCCGCCCCCGCAATTTAGAAAAAACGTCATATCTCCCACAGTTTTGAAGATAGATGGCTTGTTCCTTCTGGACATATTTAGTTATTAGGATAACTTATCGATCCGCCAAAGAAATGAAGAAGATCGGATGAACGGTTTTCGAGTTATGATCAACAGACAAATTTTCTTGGTACAGAGTATGTTATAGTCGGGCTTGACCGACTTTCTTTCTTGTTTCACTCGATTTTTGTAAAAATCTTTGGTTTTCTTATCGATTTTTATATAGAACTCAATAACTCAAAATAGATTTCAAATATAAACCTGAAATCTGGAGGAAAAGTAGTTAATAAACAGATCATTTTCCCATTGCAGCAAAAAAAAAGGTTGAACTGAACCACATTTTTTCAAAGCTATTTAGTTTGCTGTTGCTTGTCAAAAACCAAACCAGTTCAAGATTGGTTCAATGCCATTTTATGTACATTTTTTCTTCAAACTGGTTCAGTTCCACATGTTGTTCAATTGGCGTGTACCAAAAAGAAGAGTATTTCAATTCCCAAGCATCCAACTTTGCCTATTTTGCCAATTTGGTCCAGTTCTCACACAGAAAGGTGAATTCTGATTTGTTGTCTCTCGCGCTACGTCAGTTAAGTCCACACCCCGTGTCTGTCTGTCCGTCAGTCTGTATTCCTTTTTCTCTCTCTCTCTCTCGCTGCTTCTATCTCTATCGGGCATAATTCTTTCCTAAGCACATTTCAAATCAATTTGTGTGCTAAGTTATGTGCGACTGGTTAAGCAACTGGCCATGTGGAAATTGAAACGGATCATAGGTTAATGCAAGTGAGAAAAGTGAGCGAAAAAGAGATGAAAAACTTTGCTAATAAGCGACCTCAATTAAATTATGTTGATGATGATGACGATGATGAGACCTGAGAATGAGACTGAGAATGATGAGGATGATACTTAATTAAATGGCAACATTTAGCAATCGATGGTTAAATTGACGCTTGGAAATGGTGCAAAAATTATGAGAAATTATGACAAGTGATGGCTTTTTAATTAGAAAATGGTTTCAACAAGAGTTTTAGTATACAAATCATCTACAAGTGTCCTTGTGCAACCTATTTATACCTCTGATTCTAGTTGCAGCTGATAAAGCTAACCTCAAACTGAACCGAACCCAAAACCACAAATCTAAACAGTTTGGTTCGATTCAATTCAGAGACGAGTTTTGGTACGTAGAAATCTGATAGTCTGATAGGAAGAGTTATAAGAGTTAGATGGGGTAAAACTAAGGGCAATCCAACAACAGATTGGAGAAGTCTTAAAACGTTTTTCGGAATGCCCTACATATGAAAGTGTGACGCTTCATCAAATGTCAAGCATATTAGTATTAATAAACAACCCTCTGATGGGATTCAAACAGCTAATAGCCAATTCAAACTAGCCCACATCTACCAAAGACGGTACATAAGAACTTGCCGTGCCAAATTTTCTCAAAATATTCCCCAGTCGGCTGGGGATGTTCCTATCTCATGCTGTTTCACTCATCGTGAATGCGATACTTCTGAGCCCACCACTACAAAAAATGACATTCGCAGCGAAAACGTAAACAATGTAGGCGCGACAAGTGATTGACAAACTTCAAATGTCAAACGTCTACCATAATATGGCCATGCTGATGAAGGAAAGAGGGATTGAATTCCACTGGACTAATGTAAGGACGAACTGATTTCGTTGGCTAGGGAGAATTGAAATGCAGAGGAAGCAGACTCGAAACATTTTGCGGGAAATGAGTGCCCAAAACGCCTCTTTTCAATTTTTTTTTATTTTTTTATTTTTTTATTTGTATTCGTATTAGTGTTCAAAACTTTCATATTAACTTATTTCTGTACAAGTGTGGCAAGAGTTGAGAGTTTGATTATGGGAGAGTGAATTTGTGTTGATATGAAACATGTTTAGTGTAGTGGTTAAGCGTAGTGTCTAGCGTTAAGAAGGTGATGTGGTTGCTATGGTATATGTCTGTTAGGAAGCTCTCTGGGGAAATGCTTCTTGAGGCACCGTCTTACTCTTCTTCCCGCTTCTCTTCGTCTGCGCAAGAGCCTTCCCAGTGGCGCAAAATGCTCATTATTACGTCCATTATTAATGCATTACCTCTCGCCTGTACGCATTCAAAAACCCAATACAACCTGCCTTACTTTCTTAAGAAATGGCCAAGTTTTCCGCACGGTACATGAGTTTATTGAATTTTGTAATGCAGAAAGTAATGACGTGCCGAAGTTTCTTTCGGGTCCCCATTACACAAGCGTATTCTTTTACCATATTGTAATGCAGAAATTCTCGAGCCATTACAAATGCGCTGAAAAAAAATCTCATAGGTAATGCATTACATTGTGGCTCGTAGGTAATGCATTATTTCGACCGACCACATTCAGCCCAGCGCCACTGGGTTCTGGCTAGAGCGTTGGGGTGGCTTCTCAATCGTTCTATGTAAGCACCAGCCTGTGTATTTAACACGTCTCCAATCTTGGGTACTCTTAAATCACTCTCTAGGTGTCTTGTGCACATACTACTGTGGGCAAAAAGTAAGGTGAATTTGTTTGTAAAAAAAAAAAAAAATGAAAAATCTTTATTTATTCTTCTAAATCAATTTCATCCCCTTTAAAGTAATCCCCTCCCGATAAAATACACTTATGCCAACGTTTTTTCCAATCCTCGAAACATGCCAAATAGTCCCTTTTCGGTATAGCCATCAGCTTTTATCTAATCAATCGACTTGAAACGCGTTCCCCGAAGTGGTCTCTTGAGTTTTGGGAATAGCCAGAAGTCACACGGAGCCAAATCAGGCGAATACGGTGGTTGCGGAACGATATGCGTCGAATTTTTGATGACTTTTTTGCAAGGAATTGAGAACTTTCGGTACCAAACGAGATTTGACTTTTCGTAGGCCCAAATGGTCTTTCAAAATGGTTTTCACAGATCCACAGATTTCCTTTCACAGTCAACCGACGATTTTTGCGCACTAATTCCTCCACTTCATTGACGTGTTGGTCATCTGTTGACGTCGATGGTCGTCCGGAGCGCTCCAAGTCATCCACACGTTCTCGACCCTCTTTGAAGTCTTTGTACCACTTATAAACATTTTTTTGTGACATGGTAGAATCACCAAAGGCCTTCCGCAACATCCTCAACGTTTCCGCAGCCGAAATTTCATTCCGCAAACAAAATTTGATGGCACTTCTCTGCTCAGACATTGTAAAAATTGAAGAATGCACTCTTGGTCGTTTGGAAAACACAAGCGTAAATATATTACTGATAATGACATTCACATGAAATTTGGCCCAGATGTCATCAACAGTCCTGCCAACTCAAGAAAAAAAGAACTAGCCCGAATTGTTCGGCCCGCGAAGTTTAAATTGAAAATGAACCTTACTTTTTGCCCACAGTAGTATGCTATCGGAATGGTTTCCAACACAATCCGGAGTCGAACAAGGTTGCTTGTTAAGCCCTCTCCGCTTTTCGCTATACATTAATGACATTCTTGAGCATCTTCCAGAAGGAATTTTCGTAAATCAGCACGAGGTGAGAGCCCTTTGGTACGCTGAAATGCAAAAAAAAACGAGAAAGCCAAGCTAACTTCGTATGTGCCGAAGTTTTTATACCCTTGCAAGTGCTCGCTTAAATATTTTCAAAAAATACTCTTTTTCCCATTTTTCGACCGATCGTTCGTATGGGAGCTATATGATATAGTCATCCGATTTGGACAAAAACTTGTAGAATTACGTAAAAGCACGAGAAACAAACAAATACAAAATTGCAGGATGCTACCGTTAAAAACAAAAAAGTTTTTCATACTAAAACTAGTTTTCCGACCGATTGTTCCTATGGCAGCTATGAGATATAGTCATCCAATCCGGTCGGTTCCGACATATTAGTAGTGTGCAGCAAAAAGAAGACTCTGAGCAAAGGTTCAGATCCATAGCTTTAAAACTGAGAGACTAGTTTGCGTAGAAACAGACGGACAATGCTCAATCGACTCAGCTCGTCACCCTGATCAAGAATATATATAGTTTATGGGGTCGGAATTGAATATTTCTATGCGTTGCAAACTTCTGGGCAAAATTATAATACCCTTTGCAAGGGTATAAAAAAAAACACTTACCAAACAGATTTAAGTCTCCTTAAGACTTTGCGCTTAAATAAAAATCCCAAGGGTGGAGTTCCTAGATTATAAATGAGTTTTTGGCGCTTTATTGTTTAATACTTGGCGTATACCTTTGCTTTAAAAAATCGCATAATTGTTTGGTATAGTTTATTTTAAAGCTAAGGAGTTATCCTGTGCTACCCTATCAAAAAGAGTATAGTTTCCATATAAAACGTGTCTCAAAATGAACAAAATATGCATTTTAAGCAGTTTTAAGCTTAAATTTAACAAAATTCTAACTGCAAAGCAGGGCTGCAAACCCAAAAAATTTCGTGGATCTCCGGCTCACGGGTTCGAACCAAAATAAAACAATGGTTCAGGTTCAGAATTTGGAGGTTCAAGGTTTTTGGGCAAAGGTTTAGGTTCGAACCTTGGTTCAGCCCATGCTTAATACATGTTTATATAGGATTAAACTGTAAGGAAATTGCGTCGATTTACGTACCAAAAGTGTTTCCACAGTAATGTTAAGCACTTATTTTGTGAATAATACAATAAGCTTTGGAGAAAAGGATCTTAAGAAACAGAGGCTAGGGATTCTATTGGTAATTCTGAACATTTTTATGGATGCTTACATTAAACTATCCTGCCGATTGTCAGACTCAGTCTTTCAGAACCATCAGGATAAGAGAAGAAGTTGCTAGGAAATAGGTATACTTGTATTATGTCTTTAATTTTTGTTGAACCGAACCAAAATTATGGGTTCGGAACAGGTTCAGGTTCAGCTTTAGTAACTTAAGAGGTTCGGTTCGAGGTTCGGTTCACAGTAATCTGAAAGTCGGAATTCCGGGTTCGAACCGGTTCGGTTCAAACCGGTTTGCAGCCCTGCTGCAAAGGACCATTTACAAAAACATATTCGTGAGCAGCACCAAAAAGATCATCTAGAATCACTACCAACACTTTTATAAAGTGGAGTTTTGCGATGCAGCCTCTTTAGGGATGGAAACAATATAATAAAATAAAACTCCTTTCAGAGAGCAGGCAAAGACATTAGATTCAAGCCATAGATGGTAAAGCTTAAGCAAAGGTTTCCCCTTCAAATGCTTCTCTGTAGCTAAATTGTGACTTTCGTTCATTTAAGCTATGCAATTGCAAAGCAAATATGTATATCATTGTTATGGTCTATCCTATATAATTCCAATTTGTTGGCTTGAAACTTCAATTTAAAAAATCATTTTAAAAGCAACTTCCACTCCCCTCCCCCAAAAAAAGAAAAGGAACTCCCAAAGGTAGGCCACACTTTTTTTGGTATTTGTATTTACCCAAGAAAGGCAACTGTTTCATGTATTTTTGATTTGCGTGTCTAAGCACAAGACCAAACACTCTCTCTCACACACACACACACACACAGACAGCTTGACCGAATGTCGTTTGCCAACTTGTTGCGCTTTGACAAAAAAAAAACCGACTCAAAACAAAGCGCCACATGCGTGGGTTGTATGCGCGCGAGGGGGGAGGGGGGGTTTTTGGGTGGCGGCTGATTTTTCTGGTTGAGCTTAACTCAAAGTGAACAAGTGCGTGGGGATTATGCACAGTTATGAATGTCAAGACAAAGTACAAAAATTTAATCAGTGAATTTGAGAGACAACTTTTTCTACTCCCGCCCTGTCCCCCTGGCATAATTGTTGCGTGTTGTTAATTAACTGAAATCATATTAATAAACTTACTTTTTTGAAGTGCGGCTGCATATGCGTTTGTCTCTCTGCACTGTTGTGTGTGTGTGTGTGTGTGCCGCCGCAGCGCATAAAAAGTTTTAATTGGCAGGCGACGACGAAGTGACCTGACTCTGGCGGCAGTGGCCGCGGGGACACACACACACACACACAGTCTCACACATGCGAACAACTGTTTTTAAGTGCAGGCAGAAGTTAAATAATATTTGCACATTTTACCCTTCCATATTTTGGCCAAAAGTTTAATAGCAAAATTGTGTTGTTACATATAATCCAAAGAGAATAATATATGAATTTTATAAAATTTTAAGCAAATTATGCATTTATTTATATTGCACACTCTTATTACATGCATTTTCCATTAAAACATTGACAATTAACCGTCATCCACTTCTTTTACTCCGCTCATTCCACTTCGCTCAAAACAAAAAAAGGACAACAGAGGGCGCTGCATTGAGTTGAGTGTGTTTCAGAGTGAGCGAGTGAGTATGCCGTGTGTTTCTCGAGTTGAGCAAGCGTCAGTGGTTGAAACAGTGGGACCAGTGGCCCAAAAATTGGTGGTTTTCATTTTGAGCGCAAATTTAAGTGAAAATATATGAAAAAAAACTGTGGAAATTAAATTGCTTCGTGATCCAGATGGATTTTGAGCCCGTTATAAAGTGTAAGATGTTAATTGGACCTCTTAAACGCATCTTGGGTTATCAAATAAAAGGAATCCATGGTATATATTGAAATAAATGTTTCCGGTCTTAAAAATTAGAAAGCTTTAACAGTTCTTAGTAAATTGAATTAAATGAGTAATCGAAACGAACCTGTTTTTATATAGACATTAATTTCGACCATTCCAGTTCCTTAGAGTTTGGTTCAGGATCAGTTTGAAGCCTTGAATAAAACACATATCATTGAATAAACTCGTAATAATGCATTTAAACCATATTAAATAGTATTCTGAAGCATTGATCTACGGATTATGAATGAAGTCAGTATATCATTGTAAATTAAAATATTCCAAAGAGTTAACCATTTAGATAAAGTATATATAAAACATTATAAATATCAAAAAAAGCACAGATATCTGTTTCAAACATTATTTGCCTGATCGTTTTTCTGGACTATAACCAAATTTTAGCTGGCACTATTAAAAAAATCAAAACTACTTCAACACAATTATTTTTTGGAATTTTTTAAGCTAACCAATAACTTTATTTAACACTGCTTAAAGTATTTTTGGACATTTAAATAGGCCAAGACCTTAAAACTCATTTATTAATTTTTTTCATATTAATTTTGTTTTAATTAATATTGCACATATATTTGTGCCTTATTTTTTTTTAACACATTTCCCTGCTGTCATTTTCCATCGCTTTGCGGCCCACTGTGCCCAATAGCAACAGCCACAGCAGAGCCAGAGGCAGCGGCGCCAGCGCTTGGCTTTGCTTCGAATTATTTCACAGTTTGTGTTGTGCGCGCGTCGTGAACGGTTCGTTTTGTGTGAGTGCCGCCGCCTGGGCTAAAGAAAGCAAAGAGCAAAGCGTGGCCAGTAATAACGTTGTATGTCACGAAATTTAAGCGTCCGTCGGATCGCGCAATGATCTTTCCAATAATTGTTTGTTGATATTCCCCACCCCCCCAATAATACCTACATATATTTTTTTTCTGTTCTGTTTTTTTGTGAAAGAAAAAAGTGTCAAAACAAAAATGCAGAAAATATAAACAACATCAGAAATATTGTTTAATTTTTTGTACACAAAAATTGAATTGAGAATGTGTGTGTGCTTGTGTGCTTGCATGTGAGAGGAGAGCAAGAAGAAGAAGCAGAAGAAAACGAGTTCTGGCAAACAACCAGTCCCAAAGGGTTCAAACAACAAGCCAAAGAAGAGAGTGAGAGAGCGAGATCTTGCAGTCGGCCAGTGCTGCCAATTTAGCTATTTTCCCGCTAGATCTAGCGGGTTGCAATTGGCAAATGCGGGATAATTTGTAAAATAGAGGCTAGCAGGAATTATAGTGATTTTGCAAGCAAAATTGGCGTAATTTTATGTATTCGATGCCACACTTAAAAACTTTGTAGGACTTTTTCCATTTGAATGGCACCCGTTAAGCCAAAAAAGCATTAAATTTTCTATATAGTTTTTCACTTTGAAATCAATTAAATCGAGTTTTATACCAACACCAACTAGGCATTTCACAAATTATGAATCGATCGCGAGTGCAAGGTGAAAGTGCCTCAAATATGTAAGCAAAAACCTCGACATGACCCTGCATTTAGAGACTGGCTTACTTTATTTGTAGATACGGAACACACCGGGAAGATAACTGTATGCTCAAAAAAGATGGGGGCCAATCAGACCTACATAATTTCAGCTGCAGAAGACTATATGTTTGACAAACTTGGGAAGTTTTACAAAAAGACTGGATTAATTAAATAAAAAATATCGTTTTACTACTCTAGCGTTTTATTTAGCTACCAACAAAATGTTCTGGCTGTTTTTAGCTTTTTTCAAAGGCTAGTTTAGCTTTCTTATGACACGTAGAGTTGCCAGCACTGCAGTCGGCTCTACCTGTGACAGGTGTGTGTGTGTGTGTGTGAGTGAAGGCGAATGGCTAGCACAAAGCAAAATGTGGCAATATTTTAACTATTTTTTTCTCTCTCTCTCTCTCTCTGTCTGTCTTTTTGTTTGCGCCTCTCTTAGTCATTAGCCAAAATGTTTCATAAAATCAAAATTTAAGTAGAACAACTTGTAAGTGAAAAATATAACATAAAAGCCAACTCTAGGCTTGGGCTCTCCCTCTCAACAAAAAAAAGAAAGACAACAACAACTGGCACAAATGAAGCGCAGGCAGCGACGATCGTTGGCGTCGTCGCTGCAACCCATCAAAACCAAAATGCTGTCGACGTCTGCAGCGCTGCTGCTGCTCCTCTACGGCAGCTGCTCATGTTACGCGGGTAAGTTCTGTTCTTCTTCTTCTGCCTCTGCTTCGTTTTCGGGTTTTCAGAAACGAGAAAAGACAACAAAATTAAAAAACAAGTACAAAACAAACAGCCGTGGGAAAAAATAAACACACACACACTCACAAAATGTTTAAGAAAATCTATGCAATTGCAATTTGCTCTCAATTTTACACTTCGATTTGATTGGTCTTATCAAACTGCAAATTAAGTCAAGTAAACGAAACCCATTTAGAAAAGTTAGTTGTTGTTTTTGGCAGTCTTACCCAGCCAGACACACACACACACACAGAGAGACGCGCGTGTCTTTGTCTTGACCAAATATTCATTTTTCTTGGAAATATTGTAAATGCGCTTCCCGCTCTCTGGAGAGCAGTTTTACTTCTCAGATGATGACACTTGAGATTATATGAGAAACGCCCTATAAAAATAATAACCGTAAAATGAGTAGCGGGTTTTTTGGTTTTTTGTCATAATTATTTGCGCCACCAAAATGCCGCCTGCCTGCCGAAGTCATGCATCATTGAGAGTTGAGGGAGAGAGAGACGGTCACATTCTTATGTTCTCTCTCATAGGGAGAGAACACTGCTCTGAAATGTGCCTTAAATGAATAAATGCCTTATATTATGGGAAGTGAAAGGAGCAATTAAAAAGTTTAAATATCTGCGAACCGAAACTTTTTCATTTGAGCCATAGTGCAAAAATACATAGAAGCTCTCAATGATTTGGTGTGATCTTTAAGAGCTCATACGATAGTCTTATAGTAAAAAGCGCACTTAGAGGTGGACTGTAGTCTTTTGGGCTAAAACTGTGTCTGCTCCCTAGTGGGGTATAATCCAATGATCTTGGCGTCCAAATCAATGGTCCTTGGTTTCGCGTGTCGTGTGCTCAAACCACATGTCAACCAAGTACAATTCTTCCATTTTAGGCCTAAAAAGTCGGTAATCATCGCACAGTAAGTCGTATAAGACAGGCCTAACTGTAAAGAAGGGCTATAAATTTAATTTAATTATCAATTTAATTTAATTAATGTCAAATAAAGTGAAACTGTTGCCAAATTTGGTCACAAGAGCTTGAATAGGCTGCTTGGTGGGTCGATTTTGACGATTAAGTGAACGAAAGTTGAGAAATTTTTAAAGATCTCTAATTTTTATGATAAAGTTCACTAATATGCAAGCGCTGTGCGTTTGTTGATCTAATCATGCTGCAGTAGCCAACCTTACTGAGCATTTTTGGCATTGCCACATGTTATGAATCATTTGTGGCGTGTTAAAAACCTAATAGCTTAAAAAAGAACTAATCAGTTTTAAACAGAGCTGCAAACCGGTTCGAACCCGGAATTCCGACTTTCATTTTACTGTAAAAGTACAAAAGCTGAACCTGGACCTGTTTTGAACCTCAAATTTCGGTTTGGTTATATGCCTAGCGACTACTTCTGTTATTCTGATGATTTTGGGCGGCTAAGTCTTACAATCGGCAGCTAATTTAAAATCTATAAAAATGTTCAAAATGGTCCTAACATACTCGACTCCAAAGCTTTTTCAATGGACTTAAACTTGAGGCTCTTTTGTGGTCTGGAACATATTTTTTCATATTCAAAAATATTGTAATATTTTAAACTTCGGAATGCATTCGGAGATGTATGTAGCTACTTTTGTGAAGCAATTTTTTTCCCAAAATAACGCATTCAAAAAATACTTAAAACTAAGCGATTTTTACAACTTTTTCTTTAGTTCTACTTAGCCGATTTTGATGTAGAAGGGCTTAATGAAAGAAAAAACATTTATTTTACTAATTTTTGGGAAGCACAATCTTACATTTAAAGTAAGTCGAATATGATCAGCATTTAGGTTTAGAGATTGTTTCCTTTCGGAAGCACAAAACTTACTCAGAACTTTTTAAAATGCGTCAACTCTTTGGTCTCACCGCTTTCCCAGCAGCGTTACCACTTTGATATGTTTACTTTTATGGGTATTCAAATGACTGAACACTTCTGCAATCTGACCCATTGCAGTCTGATGATCGTCTGGCTTCTGTTAGGGAAAAAAGCTGAGTGGGTAAAGAATTGGTAGACTTTACAATCTGATATATGTGCTATCAGGTGTACGTATACTCAGTGACTATCAAACTGTGCAAATAAGCTAAATTGTGTGTCCAGCTGTTGTCTACTTTTTCTGTTTTTCTTTGTGCTCTCGTTTAGCATTTTCTTCTATTTCTTGTTTTTTCTTTTATAGACAGTTTTTGTCATCATCTCGGGTTACACGGAGCCAGCGCAGAGCTAAAACACGGAACACAGTTTGGCAGCAACAGACAGTTTTATAATTGGCTTCGAATCGTCGCCATCGTTGTTGTTGTTGGTGTAGTTTTTGTTGTTGCACTTTACGGCTATTCATTAACTTGTGACATAAATTTAACAGTGCAACCAAATCGCTTTTCAAGCCAAAATAAAAAGTGACGAAAAGTGAAGCGCAAAAAAAAGGCACACAAATTAAATATGAATGAAATGGCTTTTTAAGCCCACTTTGGAGAGGAAGACATTTCACAATGTGTTACTGAAGGTTGACCAAAATCAACGTTAAATTAAAAAGAATGATGGGCAAAAGTATTACATAAGCAAAAATGGGTTTGTTTGGATATTCAAAATGTTTACAGAGCTTTTTTTTTGTATACCCAAGGTCTGTAAGTTAACCTTAACACTTACTTACCTAATTTGGTTTACATAAGTCGGACAATTTTTGACATTTTTGACACAACTTTTCTTTAAAAACTGAATTTCCTTGTATTCTCTGACAAATTTCTAAGCAGAAATCTGATAATTTTTACCTAGAACTTTAAATTATTTCTCTAACATGCAAACATCCTAAGATATAGCATCCCCAACTATAACTAACCTATGGTAACTAAGCTTACCTCTATGGAATTTCAACTTTTTAAAGTTTTGAAAGCAATTGGGCAAAAAAATGTAGAATGCAATTATTTTTTTGGAGTTTCAACGAAATGTCATAAAATTCTGGTTGTTAGTCACTTTGGAACGCTTCACTCTTAGTCAAAATGTGGATTTTTGGTATTAAAAAAACATTTTTCGTGCAACTGTAATTCAAAAAACCTTAAATGTACACTCCCTACTAAAAACTAGCCTAGTGTAACTCAGCTTCGCCTTGACAGATTTTCATTTTTCAAAGAAATACTGCTTAAAAATTCCATTTCCGCACTTATTTTTGCTAAGTAAATCTTTAATTCTCTAAAAAACACTCCCCAAATATTACTTATCTATTGTAACTCAGTCTTTCTTTATTAATATTCAATCTTTTAAGAAAATTCCGTGTTTTTGAATTAAAAGATACAAAATATAGCTCTAAGGAACCAAAGAAAACCATTGAAACTCAGTCTTCTTATGAAAGATTGAAAGAAAAATGTGAAAACTATATCATTTGCAAACTTTGAATCTGTTAAAAAAACACTCCTTACCAATAACTAAGCCATGTTAACTCCGTCAAATTCAAATCTTTTAAAGATAAAGTGTATATAAAGGTCAAAACAAAGTCTTTTTCCTTTAAAAGAAAGCTATAGCTATAGCTAAAGCTATAGCATTCAGTTTTTAACTTTATATTTCCACTTAATAACAATTCCTTTGCAACAGATTTTTTTTAAATTATTTCTTGAAAATCGCAACAGTAACCAATTCCAGTCAATCGAATTCGTAAACTAGAACAGACCTTATAGATTCCATTTTTGTACATTTCAAACCAACAGCTTCTGCTTGAGTCATTCCATTGATTACCATATTTTGATGATTCATGCATTTATTCATTTCTCTTATCAATTAAAACAGTGAAAAAAAAAATAGCTCATGCAGCGTCTTTTTGTAATCTCTTCAAACCAAATGGAATGCTATTTCAATTGAATTTTAATCAAAATATTCTGTTTGGTTAATTTCTCAAGTTGCAATTCACAAATCGATGATGTTTTTTTTTTTGTTTGAATGATGTACAATAGCCCAAGCCAATGGCATTAACCAAATATCAAAATACAACTAGAAAAATAAACAAATTGCGTTTTGAATTTCGTGGAGCCCGCCGGCTGCTTGTTCAGCTTGGGCTTGTGTGTGTGGGACACTTTAAGTGGGTGACCATTGGGATATTTGGTTGTTAAAGTTAATTAAGAAAATCCAAACAGCTGTTAAACTACTTTGTTGTATTTATTATACAAATAAAGTTTGTGCAAAAGTCTGTAACAGCCAGATGGAAGCAAATTCGACCCCATAAAGAATATTTATTCTTCATCTTAATTGACTTTTTTTTTATGGAAATAGGCATGTACAGACAAAGAGCCTTTTTAAATAATTTCCAATCATTTTGTTTTGAAAAAAACTTAAATCGTTCAACTAAGAGCTGAGCTACAGTTGATTAGATTTAGTTAGGCAATGTTTTTTGAGGGATTTACAGGGTTGTCCATATTCGACGGACCCATCTGGCAACGCCATAACTTTTGACAGAGATGTCAGATCGCTTAATGACATACCGCGTTTGAAGCGTCAGTCCAAGCAGATTTTTACCATGGAACAATACACGCCACGCGAGCGCCCTGAAATAGTTGAAATTTACATTCAACAGAACAAGTCAATTGTGAAAACTCTACGTGCTTTTAAAAAATTAAAATTTCACATTGAATGGGACCGTAAATAAGCAAAATTGCCGTATTTACGCCACTGAAAATCCTCAGGAGATTCAAGAAGTGCCTCTTCATGACGAAAAAGTCACAGTTTGGTGCGGCGTTAGTGCGAAAACGGTCATTGGGCCGTTTTTCTTCCAAAATGAAAATGGCCATGCTGTTACCATCAACCAGGAGCGTTATCGCGACATGATGACCAATTTTGTGATGCCAATTATTCGTCGAAAGCGTATGAGGCAGTTCTGGTTTCAACAAGACGGCGCTCCACCGCACACAAGTCGCATAACAATCGATTTTCTGAAGAAATTGTTTCCGGGCCGTTTGATGTCGAAAAGTGGTGATTTGGACTGGCCACCGCGTTCGCCCGATTTGACGCCGCCTGACTTCTTCTTGTGGGGATATTTGAAGTTAACAAGCCAAGGACCGTAGAAGAGCTCAAGGACAACATTCGTGAAGAAATAGCCGCTATTCCGGCCGAAATGTTGGCGAAAACGATGGAAAATGCTGCAAAAAGGGCACAATACGCCATCAACGCCAGAGGCGGCCATTTGAGAGATATCATATTCAAAAATTGATGTAAACAAATCTACTTGGAACAAATTAAATGATTAAGATTGCCAACCGCCAAATTTTTATTTTTTTCTTTGATTTTTTTAAAAAAAACATGGGTCCGTCGAATATGGGCAACCCTGTATTACTTTTATTTGAAGGAACACCGCTAGTAATCTCTTTTTTCACACAATTTAGTTTTGAAAGATCATTGTCTGACAGCAGAAGCTGAGTTGCTATAGGTTAGTTATCGGTAGGAAGTGTATTTTTGAGGATTTCTAAAATATGTTTAGCGGATCAATGCTAGTATTCTCTATCTACACATTTCAGTTTTGAAGGATCATAATCTGACTAGCAGAATCTGAGTTACCATAGGTTAGTTTTTGGTAGGGAGTGTATTTTGAGAAATTTTTGACTTACATTCACTAGATCAACGCTAGTATTCTATTTCTGCTCACTTAAGCTTTGAAAGGTCATAATTTGACCAGCAGAAGCTGAGTTACAAAAGGTTGATTATAGGTAGGGATTGTATTTTAGCGAATTTATGACTTACATTCGATAGATTAATGCTACTATTTAATTTTTAAGCCTTTTACCTTTGAAAGGTCATAATCTGACTAGCTGAAGCTGAGTTGCAATAGATTAGTTATTGGTAGGGAGTGTATTTTGAGGAATTTTTGACTGACATTTAAGAGATCCGCGCTAGTATTCTCTTTCTAAACACTTAAACTTTGAAAATAAAAAAAAAACTATCAATTTGAAGCCGATTTATAATAGATTAGTTTTAAGTAGTAGATTAGTTTTCAGGAATTTATGGCACTTCTTGCTTATTTTGTTTGTAAACAAGAAAGAAAGTCGGTCAAGCCCGACTATAACATACTCTGTACCAAGAAATTTTGTCTTTTGATCATAACTCGAAAACCGTTCATCCGATCTTCTTCATTCCTTTGGCGGATCGATAAGTTATTCTAATAACTAAATATGTCCAGAAGGAACAAGCCATCTATCTTCAAAACTGTGGGAGATATGACGTTTTTTCTAAATTGCGGGGGCGGGAGGGGGCGTGGCCAAAATTGAAAATAAACTTGATCTGCCTGCAGACATTAGAAGCATATGTCCCATACACGTCAAACCTCTATCTCTTACCATCTCTGAGATCTGTGCGTTCATACGGACAGACAGACAGACAGACGGACATGGCTATATCGACTCGGCTGTTGATGCTGATCAAGAATATATATACTTTATGGGGTCGGAGATGCTTCCTTCTGGATGTTACATACTTTTGCACAAACTTATAATACTCTATGTACCTACGGTACAGAGTATAAAAAGAGGTACAAAGAATGCTTAATTATATGTATAACATAGTTCATTTATATAAATTGAATATCAACAAACCTGTCCCAAATCAAACAAAATAAAACCGTCACTATAGATAATTTTGAGCCCCAGAAATCGCACCATAAACCGAACCATACAAGAACCCAAATCGAAAATATCTCCTATACTTTTGGCATTAAGAACTAAATATGAAACAAATTCAGATAAAAGTACTTACATTAAGAACCGATACCAAAAGCTTTAACCTTCAAACCACACAATAAATGCGAAATTATACAACAACAAAAGCAAATCAAAACAATTTTAGCAATCAACTTGTCAAATATGTTTCAAGTGGTTGAAACAAAATTGTATGAATAATTAATTTCTAATCTTATCTCTTTTCATATTGACTTGTTTTATCGGACTAAGTGGTGACTATCCAAGTAAAATGATAGAGAATGTTGGTTTAACTATGGAAATGGGAGTCGAAAAGATAACAAAGATTTGGCAAATGTCTAGAAAACGGATGATTTCGAATTTGCAATTATCTAAAATTAAATTAAACAAAATTAAAACAGAAAACTGGGGTTCAATGCCTATCGGTTCAGAACCGAAACCCACAGAACCAGTTTATTACGGTTCTTTACATTCATGGATTCGGCCCAAGGATCAAAACTTCTTCTCGAGCTCTGACTAAAAGTTGGCCTTAAAAAGGCAATAAACTGCTGCCAAGGCCAAGTGCAACTTGAATGTGTCTAGCAGCTCCAGGATAAACTTATTTATTTTGTCTTTCAAAGTTATTTATTTCTGTCCACTTTATATGTTTTGGCCACATTTTTGGTTGAGAGAAATGGCTAATCAGCATGATTCACAATTTGCATAGGCTAAGAGACATGCCCATTATTTACATTAACTTGTATGCAGTGTTGGCTGGCATTAGGGTGATGGGGCGGTGTCTACTGATCAAACACTGTCCCGCTGGTTATAATTTGGCATTACAAATGCCGTTGACCGCAGCGTTGCCTGCTGATTTTTGGCCTCTTCTCTGGACCATGTAATTGTTATTGTTGTTATTTATGCTGCTGCTGATGCTGCTGCGACTGCTGTATGCCGTTGCGATTACATTGTCAATAAAAATGCATTAGAATAATGCCCTACCTCCGCATCTCTGTCTCGCTCTCGCACTCGCTCTCTCCCTCTCTCTCGCTCTCTGCACCCATTTTGTGGGTCAATCAATTTTGGAAGCCCAAACAAAATGTGATTTATCTAATGCGGCCCAGCAGGATCGGTTCCATTCTCCCTGTTTGTGTTAAATATTTGAAATATATTCCCATACCCATTGCAACTCCCGTTCAGCTTTGGCCACTTAAATGCGCTTAGTGGCTTAAAATTGTTGAAAAGCCACTGTCCGAATACAACAAAAAAAAAAACACAAAAAAACGTATAAAATCATGTCACTATGTTTGATGAATAGCATCAAACCACAAACAAATGGGTTGTGGGTTGTGTGTGTGTGTGGGTGTGGGTTGTTGGTTCTGGCCAAACTAATCGAATTTTTCAGGTGATGCACACAAACAGGCACGCACACACTTCCATGTCCACAAATGTTATTCTTGGTAGGATTTGGATAGCTTAATGAATATAAAAAAAAAACTATTTTTTTTATTAACCACAACTGCAGCTTGTGGTTTAGTTTACAAATACCAAAGCTATGAAAAGAATCCTAGATAAATACACAGAAAGCTATGAAAAATATCTTACAAGTAATAGAAATAAAGCAAATTGATCAATTGAACAGAGATCAGTTGATCTTCTGTCTCTGATCTTGCTTAGACTTCTATTCGGTGGAATATCTTTTAAATTTGGAACTTAGGATGATTTTGGTAAATTTCAATCATTAATTTTGACAACTTTTGAAGGGGGATTCTGCAGGGCTTGGAACGGGTAAATGGTCACGGTCGCCAATTTTTAGATAGCTGATAATATTTATATATGATTTTTGTAACCCTCTTAAAAATTTCGACCTAAACTAATAATCTATTAGTCGTTATGGATTCATAGGAATCTGTATTATACTTCCCATGGGGCGACAATATTTTTGTACCTTTAGTACCTTTTTGTAGCCTTAAAAGGGTTTAAGAACCCAATATGCCAGAATTTTCTAAAATCGGTTGGTGAAATACCTTCTACCTGGCTCTAAGAGGATGTATTATCCTAATATTCGATTACAACACTTGAAATGTCTGACCACCTCGTTTAATTTTGATCTAGGTTGTAATGTTTTCCTGGAAACCTGTATTACACTTCTAAAAACCCGACTTTTTTGTGCCTTAAAAGGGGTAACACTCACAATACACAAGTATATCATCTAGATAATCTTTCGACTCCCATTTTTGGCGACATAAGGTAATCAAAGTGGTCGTTATTCATTTCTGGGGGCCTGTATTACAACTTCAAACAACAGATCTTTTCTTGAATCGGGGTTTAAGGTACATTGATCGGTCGTTAAGGTACCTTGATCAGTCGTTAAGAGGGTGTGTCATCCCAGTATTCAAGTTTGTTGTCTATATTATGCTACAACTATGACATATTTCGACCTAGGGTGATCAAAATGGCCGCCATGGATTCCTGTGAATCTGTATTCTACTGCCTAAAACCGATCCTTCCTTGAATTGGGCCTTGATGCACCTTGATCGGACCTTAAGAGTGTGTTTTATCCCAATACAAAAGAAAACTAACTGAATAATCTTACAACTAGTTTGAAAAAAATTATTCGTTTTGGATTCCAGGGAACCTGTATTTTAACTCTAGAAACCTACTCCATAAACGGGCTAGGAAGCATCTGTGTGGGGACTGGAGAGGGTCTACGATTCCAATATACGAAAATCTCGATTGTTTCACTTATTATATGAATGGTAGTACTACACCACGACTTTTTCTAAAATCTAGCCATAATTTTTTCTTTTTTATGCCCCAAAACACTCTGAAGACTCAGATATTTTATTAATTTTAATTTTAAATTTTGTGTGGGCCTTTCTTATACTTTCCTCCTTAGCCCGAACTAGGATTATGTAAAAATTTAGATTTTTTCATATTTAAATAATATTTAAAACTATTAACTAAGATTTTGGAAATGAAAAAAAAAATTTAATTTTTTGGAAATTTAAAAAAATATTTTAAGATTTTGGAAAATTAAAAAAAAATTAAAATTTTTTTAGAAATTTAAAAATTTTTTTATTTTTATTTGAAAAAAAAAAATTTGTAATCTGAATTTTTTTTTTTTAAATTTTAAAAAAAGAATTATTTGTTGTAAACTTACATTTTTTTTTATTTGTTTTTAAATTTAAATTTTTTTCAAGTTCAGGTTAAAGGCACCCTTGTTTTAAACCAAGCTGTCATTTTTTTTAAATTATTATTATATAAATTATTTTGCGTTTTTGTATTTTGTTTTTGTTGAAGTATTGATAAATTTGTAACTTTTAATTTTAAAAACCAAAGCCCAAACCTTGCTCTTCTAGACTAGAAACAAAAACCCATTAATTTCTATTGCCTTGAAAGTTTATTTGAATTTTCTATGCCTGCCTTGCATTTAAATTAACATTGAAATTTTTTAGAAACTCTACAAAAAGAAACTAAAAATGCAATCAAAATTCTTAAAGACCTTGCCCCCGCCTTCTTGCAGTTTCCTGCCTGTACGTTTCGTATTTGTTATTAGCCCATTCGTCAATAAAGATAGACATCGATATTTTGGTGGTGGTTGTCGTTTCTTTTTAGTGTTTATTAAAACCAGCTAATGAGCTTACACATGGCAACATGGGGCACGTACATTCAACCCAACACAGCACAGCAAAGGCCAATTGTGTGGCAAGTACAATAAAAAAAAAGAAGTTACTAAACTTTTATGAGAATTTTCAATTTGCTTCGTACATACAAAATTAATATGCCAAAGAGGTAACAACTGAAGAATTTATGTGCAGAGAGTGCAGTCCGCAAGCGATCAAGGCCAATGGCTGTGGGGGAGGAGGAAGGCCGGCTGGCTGGCTGGCTAGTCCATTGGACCTACTCGTCTCATTTGCATAAACTGCGTACAAATTTCCAAGTGAGTGTTGCATACACAAAAACCCACCAAATGGCCACAGAGACAAAGACGTAGCCGTGGCCAGGTGCAAATTGGTAGGCTCAGGCCCACACACACACACACATGCATACATATGTAAGTATGAGTTTTGCGGCGACAATTCCACAACGCGCGGCTTCTGACTCAACTCGAGACGGTCGACTCTCTTGTGAATGTGTTGTGCTATCATTAGACATTTCCGGTCTTTGACTGCACTCACATGCACACAACCGCACACAAACACACTCTCACACACACACACTCACTCTTCGTTTTTTGGTGGGCTTAGACCTTCTTGCCCTGCTAGCCCATATGCCGCACATATGTATGATTTCAAGTTCCTTTGGCAGGTAGTAAAACCTGGCTGTCTCTGGCTTACTTTTTGGGTGTTTATTGTCGTTTGTTGTGTGCATTTAGTTTAAATCCAGCCTCCCTTCTCAGAGGGGTGAGTTTTCAAGTAGAGAGCGGTGGAAATTTGATATGAAGCAGAGATAAAGAGAGGGAGCAAATTCTTTAAGAATTCTTCTATTCCTATTTTCTCGACTTGGTGTTATATTTCACTTTCATCAGAATTTGGCGGATTTCAATCGGTTTTCTGACCAATAATGGTAGCTAAATTTTCGACTAAATGGGAAAATGGAAGCACTCATTCTATGAGTAACTATTTTCCGAACGTTGGAATTCAGCGTACTGTTTGATTAGGGGTGGTTCCAGAATCTGTGGAAATCTCCGTAAAAATCTGTGACATTTTTTTTGTATATATCCGTTTCACCAAATCTGCGATCAGTGATCAGTGCTTAAAGCCAAGTGGATTTTAGTTATACTGTTTTCCTTTCAAGTGTTTAAGTAATCAAACCATTTCTTTTCCATATCGCATTTAAAATCATTTCACTTAAGTTTGAAATGTTTTAAAAACTCTAAGCTAAAACTTTCCAATTATTTACGATTTGAAAACAATTTTTCAAAGCTTGAAAACTATAAGTAGAGTTACATAGTATATTGAAATGGAAAACTATGGTTATAAATAAAGTCGATATGTAAAATATTGGATATATATAAAAGGTATCGAAATGTAAATGCATTGAATCTTTATCCAAAATGAGGTTTAGGGTTCTTAAAAGTATACAAGTATTAGAGTGTGGAAACTAAGAGTACCAAAACTCGAAGTATCAAATCTATATAGTATAGTATTGAAAAGTTTTGAAATGAAAAAATTATATGATCGGAAAATTTTGAAATGTGAAAGTGTGAAAATATACAATTTTGGAAATATACAAGTATAGAAATGTAAAAGACATTGAATCCAAAATAAGACGGTCCGGCTTAGGTATCAAAATTTAACGAAAAATATGAAAATTTAAAAAAAAAAATATATAACAAGAAAGAAAGTCGGTCAAGCCCGACTATAACATACTCTGTACCAAGAAAACAAGAAAGAAAGTCGGTCAAGCCCAACTATAACATACTCTGTACCAAGAAAATTTGTCTTTTGATCATAACTCGAAAACCGTTCATCCGATCTTCTTCATTTCTTTGGCGGATCGATAAGTTATCCTAATAACTAACTATGTCCAGAAGGAACAAGCCATCTATCTTCAAAACTGTGGGAGATATGACGTTTCTAAATTGCGGGGGCGGGAGGGGGCGTGGCCAAAATTGAAAATAAACTTGATCTGCCTGCAGACATAAGAAGCATATGTCCCATACATGTCAAACCTCTATCTCTTACCATCTCTGAGATCTGTGCGTTCATACGGACAGACAGACAGACGGACAGACGGACAGACGGACGGACGGACAGACGGACAGACGGACATGGCTATATCGACTCGGCTGTTGATGCTGATCAAGAATATATATACTTTATGGGGTCGGAGATGTTTTCTTCTGGATGTTACATACTTTTGCACAAACTTATTATACTCTATGTACCTTTGGTACAGAGTATAAAAATAGTTAGTGCCGGTTTTATTTTGAACTGTCATTGACTTGAGAGATAATTATTCTTTTGAATAAATCAAAATACCAAAATATCGAAAAAGTATGGAATGCGCTAAGATCATTATTTTTGAAATATAAGCGAGTGTCGCTCACATGTTAAAGTCTTGAACTATCAACGTTTCCATAATTATCCTCTGATTATTTGATGATCGAACTCAACAACAACAAATTAAGTGGTGCTATCAGCGCCTTTAAGTGATGAGAAAATAAACGGGTAAAACGGTCAAACTAATTGCGTAAGCGGTCATAGGTAAAAAGGATAAAAGGGATACAACTAGGCAAATGAATATAAATTGTGTACACTAAGCCCTTGCCCCATCATGCATAAACAACTCAGAGGAATGGAAAAAAAGTGGCCACAATTAAGTGCGCGCCGACTTCGCTCTCCGCTAGCAGCAGCAGCAGCAGCAGCTAGCAGCAGCAGCAGTTGAAGGCAAGAAACCAGCAACAGCAGCAACGCTTTGTCAGAAAGCCGCAAGAATAGGGAGTTGCTAGGTTGGTGGATCAAAATGCAAACACCAGCAACTTCAAATGTGCAGCAACGTGCCCAAGCACTGGCTCTAGGTTTCACTCTGTGTTTTTTTTTTTGCCGTCGTCGTCGTCGTCGCATTCGGTTTGTCGCGCTGGGGCTTATTTAATATTTAAAAGCGTCAACAGAAACAACAAGAACAACCAACAACTCGCCCGGAGGCACTTGGACCTCTGTGCGGCCTAACAAAATGAACAATAAAACTCGTCGGTGGGAGGGAGGAGTGGGTGCGGTCGTGCCCGTGATTCGTGTCTCTGGTAAAGATGATAAAACGTGTAAAAGAATGCAAAATGTGTGCATAATCAAATTAGCGATACCAAGTGGCCAGGTAAAGGGAATCCTACAACTCAACCTCTGGCCACCTCCAACGTAACGAGGGGAGGAGGATTCGTGGGACATGGGATTCCGTTGGCAAAGTCGTCGCCCGTGTGGTGGTTAAGTAGGTTAAAGATAAAAACGTGCAAGCGCAAAATTAAAGGAAACATTTTTGACCAACAAAAGGATTAAGCATTTTTTGGATGCCTGCCAATGTCCAATGGACGCGGGCCAAAAGGCAGGCAACTTAAACAGTTTTGCTTAAAGAGAACACTAAAGATGTCCTGTTAATCGAAGGAAAACAGGAGTGGCGACCGTGCTGCTCTCTGTTTTCTAATTGTTATCTCTTCGCTTTGAATTTTATAAATAGCTTTGTTTTTCCGAAAGTAACTGGCGTAGCTCGTAGGTGTTGCCCCCTGGGCATGACGTGTTAAGGCTACGAATGACTGACGCTTCAGCACGGCTGGATAATAAATTTAGGCGCTGCCAAACAAAAAAATATACATAAAAATATGCAAAAATCTCATCATTCTGTTTTTGATCAAATTAAATTATGTTGGGCGTTGGGAGTTGGGCTCTATTTATGTGTTTTATTGATTGCCTTTTCGTATGTGGTGGGATGCGTGACGAGCACAAATTTGTTTTCAAGTTCAACACAATTGCTGACGTCGCCGCCGCCTCAACTCAATTCAGCTCAGCTCAGCTCAGCTCAGCTGCAACTGCTCCGTGGCACGCTAATGGACCTAATTATGCTCCATTCCTGGGCAGGGGGCAGCAGCGAATGCACAGAAAAGAAGGACCAAACTAAACGACAATTAATGACAGTGCATGATAGAAGAGGGCCAAAGGCGGGGACGACAGTAGCCGAGAAGGAGCTAGCCAGCTTCTAAAGGCCTGCGTCTAATGACTTTTAAATGCGTTAAGACGACAACAGCCAGAAAGACAAACAACAAACAAGAACAAATAAAACTAAAAGCTAAAGAAAATATGAGAAGAATCAAGTAAACCCAAGTAGTTGGTGGGGTGGGGGGTGCTTGTGAGTGTTAGTGAAGAGCATCGACCAGGGGCATACCCTAGAAAGCATTCGCTTATTCTACTCAGAGTACATTTAGTTTGTGTCAAAGTATGTTAAAAGTGTATACTTATACAGCTTTGTTCTCAATTCCACTTCCGCATAGATGTGGCGATTTGAAACCTATTTTGCACCAAGAAATTAGTCTTTAAATCACTAGACTTTTGCGGAAGTGGAATTAAGTAGAAGACTCATACTCTGGCCTCATCTTTTATCCTATTTCTTTGCATACCCTAGCAGCGGGTATTATAAAATTGTACGGATGTTTGAAACGCATAGACGGCAGCATCTCCATCCGTCCGTCCGAAAGCTATCTTCACCAAACTTTGCACAAAGTCTTTTAGTACAAATACGCTGCACATTTGTCGGTACCAGCCGGATCGGATGATTATAGCATATGGCTGTCATAGAAACGATCGGTCGAAAAACTTGTTTTTGTAAGAAAAACTTTTTTGTTTTCAATAGAAACGCCTCCAAACTTTGTATTTCTGAGTGAGCTAAGCTTTTCCATGATTCCATCAAGTTTGGTCGAAATCGGACATCTATATAGTATAGCTGTCATAGAAAGGTAGAGTCAGAAAAGTGGTCTCAGTGAGAAAAACTTGTTTGTTTTCAATGGAAACGCCTCCAAACTTTGTATTTCTTAATATGCTATGCTTCGCTATGATAGATATCTTTCTATCTATCTACTTCTTTAGTTGTTTTCTTTAATTCTTTTCGTTCTTCTCTTAATTCTTCTCGATTTTTAATGTTTTACTTAGTTTCTTTTATTCCTTACGTTCTTCTCCTAATTTTATTTCGTTCTTTCCTTAATTCTTTTCATTCTTCCTCCAATTCTTTTCGTTCTTCTCTTAATTCTTCTCGCTTTTTAATGTTTTACTTAGTTTCTTTTATTCTTTACGTTCTTCTCTTAATTTTATTTCGTTCTTTCCTTAATTCTTTTCATTCTTCCTCCAATTCTTTTCGTTCTTCCCTTAATTCTTCTCGATTTTTAATGTTTTACTTAGTTTCTTTTATTCTTTACGTTCTTCTCCTAATTTTATTTCGTTCTTTCCTTAATTCTTTTCATTCTTCCTCCAATTCTTTTCGTTCTTCTCTTAATTCTTCTCGATTTTTAATGTTTTACTTAGTTTCTTTTATTCTTTACGTTCTTCTCTTAATTTTATTTCGTTCTTTCCTTAATTCTTTTCATTCTTCCTCCAATTCTTTTCGTTCTTCTCTTAATTCTTCTCGATTTTTAATGTTTTACTTAGTTTCTTTTATTCTTTACGTTCTTCTCCTAACTTTATTTTCGTTCTTTCCTTAATTCTTTTCATTCTTCCTCCAATTCTTTTCGTTCTTCTCTTAATTCTTCTCGATTTTTAATGTTTTACTTAGTTTTTATACTCTGTACCGTAGGTACATAGAGTATTATAAGTTTGTGCAAAAGTATGTAACATCCAGAAGGAAGCATCTCCGACCCCATAAAGTATATATATTCTTGATCAGCATCAACAGCCGAGTCGATATAGCCATGTCCGTCTGTCCGTATGAACGCACAGATCTCAGAGATGGTAAGAGATAGAGGTTTGACGTGTATGGGACATATGCTTCTTATGTCTGCAGGCAGATCAAGTTTATTTTAAATTTTTGCCACGCCCCCTCCCGCCCCCGCAATTTAGAAAAAACGTCATATCTCCCACAGTTTTGAAGATAGATGGCTTGTTCCTTCTGGACATATTTAGTTATTAGAATAACTTATCGATCCGCCAAAGGAATGAAGAAGATCGGATGAACGGTTTTCGAGTTATGATCAAAAGACAAAATTTCTTGGTACAGAGTATGTTATAGTCGGGCTTGACCGACTTTCTTTCTTGTTTTTATTCTTTCCGTTCTTCTCTTAATTTTATATTTCGTTCTTTCCTTAATTCTTTTCATTCTTCCTCCAATTCTTTTCGTTCTTTATTTATTTTTTCCTTCTACCTTCAATTCTTTTCATCTTTTCTTTTCCCCATTTCCTGTCTACCTTCCTTTCTAGCTTTCTGTTTAGCTTCCTTTATACCTTTCTTTATAGCTGCCTTTATACCTTCCTCTCTACCAACCTCTCTGCGTTTCTTCCTCTACCTTTCCTTTCTTTCTTCTCCTTTTCTTCCTTAAATCTTCTTTCTATTTTTCTTTATTCTTTGACTTCTCCGCATATTTATCTTCTTCCATCCCTCTTCCTGGTTTCATTCATTATTTCTTCTATTAAATTGTTCCTTTTCATTAACTATTTCGTCCCATATATTTGAATGCTTTACTTTTGTTCCTACTTTGTGATTGCTCCAGACTTTCTGCTTTATTTTTCGTACTTTCTTGTTCTTTGTTCTTTTTTTGTTTCTCTTTACCTTCTTTAGTTTAATTATTTCAACTTAATTTCTCCTTTTTCCCTCTCTCCCATCTCTGTCTTTGCATCCTAACCTTAACTAAGGATTCTGCAATTGCGATCCCTGGTATTTTGCATTTTTTTTTGTAAGTCTCAAGAATTTTTGGTGTCTTCAACTACAAACAGAAAATACCAAAGACCCTTCAATCGGTAGCGAGAACCTTGCCCCGGGCGGTGGGCGTGTGTGTGGTTTAGTAGCCATTGGACTGATGAGCAGCAGCAGCAGCAGCGTCATCGTTGGCGGCGGCGGCGGCCAAAAGTCAAAGGGCTTTATGCTAATTGCTTGTAAACTCTCGGACGCTATCCCTCTCTCCCTATCTCTATCCCTTTCTCCTGCTGCTGCTGCTGCTGCTGGTGTGTGCGTGCGTGACTGTCTAGTCTTGTTTTAAATATGAACTTCCTGTTTGCATTTAAGCAAGAGACACACAACGCCGAGATGCTGCTCCTCTCCTTATCCCAGATCCAGGGCAATGCTGCACAGCTCAGTCAGTCAGTCAAACAGACGAAATGTTTGTTGTGCGTTGCTTTCTGGGTTTTTTTTGTGTGTGTGTGTTAAATTGATGTTTGGGTTTTGTTTTTGTTTTTTTTTTCTTTGAGGGATCTTAAAGCTGTGTCGGCTGTGGCTATTTCCAGTGAATTATAATCGGGCCGAGCAGCAGCAGCCATATCAATTAAAAAGATCTTGTTCATTTACTGCATGTCTGTGTGCTTCTGGGGCCCTCCCAGAATCTCCACTGGTCTCAACATTCAACATTTTCCACAACTTCTTTGGTTGCATCAACTTTTGCCCATCTTCTTTTTCTTTCCACCTCACATTGTGTGTGGTTCACCTCTTATGGCCATACGGCATTTTCTTTTTATTACTACAGCAAACTGCAATAGTATTTAGCAACTGTGTTTGTGCCCACAAATGGTACAGAACACGTTCCCAGCGAACAACACGGCGCGGCGGCGGCGGCGGCGGCGGAAAACGCGAAGCCGCAAATGATAAAAATAATTTGACAAGCACTGCAAAAATGTAGCAAAATAGTTGTGCTTGGCCCGGAGGAAACCGTGCTGTGTGTGTGTGTGTGTGTGTTGTGTGCAAACAAACAAATCCCAGCATCGTTGACGCTTCCGTGTTCTCTTCTGCTCCTCCTGGTGCTGCTGCTCCTCCTCCTACTCCTCCCGCTGCTATTCAGCTGGTGTTGCCTTCCCTCTTTTTCATTAACAAACAAACAGAAGGGAGGACTAAAGCTCAACCGAACCAGGAAGTGCGCTACAATGCACATTCCACGTTTTTGAGGTTAGACGGCACTCGGTTGACCCCTACGACGCGTTTATGTTGGTTTACGGAGCAGAGTCCTTGTCTCCCTTGGTGCCCTGGTGCGAGTTCATTATTTTGCAGGAATTCGCTTTGGCCCGGCTGCAATTCGCGGAAATCTTTTATGGTCTAGCATTCACACTTTTTGGGGGAAAAAGAAATACGGCAATTCTTCAAATAGGCACAAAATTTGTAAAATAAATGCAAAAATATTGTAAGAAATCTTGGGTCGTGAGTTCTCATTTGAGACCCTTAAAGTATAGTTCATAAATCGCTTGCATGCTGGAACTTTTTTTTGTTCACATACTGTTTTTATGCTATATACATTTTTTCTGCGTGCATAAATTGCGTTTTGAAGTTGGACAAACACATGGCATATCCCCTGGTCGTCTGTCCTTGTGGCATTATCATGAGATGTTGCAACTCATGTGGCTGTGCATTTTTCTAATGATTTACATGTAGTAAGTTGCAAAGGCTTTTCTTCTCTATATAATCCATCTCTCTCTCTCTGTGTGTGTGTGTGTGTGTGTGTGTGTGTGTCAAACATGTGTGAACCACACCCCCACACCGTGGGTGTGCAGCTCTTAATTATGAGCCAAGCTGGCGGGTGGGAGGAGGGGGGAGAGAGAGAGAGCGAGCGAGCAAATATGATTTATATGCGAGGTCTTGGCATTTATGTTGTTTGGAATTATTTTAATTTGGTTTTTGGTTCGAAGGGGAGGAGCGTGGAAGTGTATGTGAAATATTAGTTCCTACTTACACACTTAAATGGGTTGGGGTCAGAGATTAACTTGACGCTGGGGATCAGTTCTTAGTTCAAATCGACAGAAAGGCAATAGCAGCGACTGCCAATTAGAAGAGCAACCATGGCAATGGATGGGTTCAATGCAGTTGAATTGAATGCAAATGGAATTGAAATGGATGCAGGCAAAAGCTAAGCTAACTTCGTCTGTGCAAGTGCTCGCTGAAATATTTTCAAAAAATACTCCTCTCCCATTTTCCGACCGATCGTTCGTATGGTAGCTATATGATACAGTCATCCGATTTGGACAAAAACTTGTAGAATTATGTGAAAGCATGTGAAACAAACAAATATACAAATTGCAGGATGCTACCATTAAAAACTAAAAAGTTTTTCTTACTAAGACTGTTTTTCAGACCTATCTTTTGTATGGCAGCTATACCACATAGTTGTCCGATTTTAATAACGTTTCCATTGAAAACAAAAAAGTTTTTCTCACTAAAACTAGTTTTTCGACCGATTGTTCCTATGGCAGCTATGAGATATAGTTATCCGATCCGGTCGGTTCCGACATATTAGTAGTGTGCAGCAAAAAGAAGACTTTGTGCAAAATTTCAGCTCGATAGCTTTGAAACCGAGAGACTAGTTCGCTTAGAAACAGACAGACAGACGGACGGACAAAGCTCAATCGACTCAGCTCGTCACCCTGATCAAGAATATACAGGGTGCGCCATATAAAGTGTCGGTATGGCAACACTGAATAACTTTGACATTTACCAACCGATTGCTTTTGTTAGACATGTTTTGGAAACATCAATCTAGTACAATTTTGACCATGGAACGCTTCACACCAAAACAACGTGCCGAAATAGTGACGCTGTTCATCGAAAATAATCGTTCAATTGTGCTAACAAATTTTGATGACCGATGAGGCCCATTTCACGCTTTCTGGTGGTGTTAATAAGCAAAATTGTCGCATATGGGGCACGGAAAATCCACACCGCATCCATGAAATACCTTTACACGTCCCTGGACGCCTGGTATCAAAAAGAGGCGATATTGACTGGCCACCCAGATCTCCAGATTTGACCGCCCCAGACTTCTTTTTGTGGGGCTATTTAAAAAGCAAGGTTTACGTCAGCGATCCACAGACCATTGAAGAGCTTAAGGCCAACATTCGTGCCGAAATCGCCACAAAAACTTTGCGATTTGATCATCAAATCGTAAAAGTTGGTGCTCCGACACTCGGAAATCGCAAAGTTTTGACGTTTTTAAACCGGCGACATCTGAGTCCGTGCAAAATATAGGTTGATGCACAAACAGACAGCCCGCGGAACTATTTTTATTCAGTTCCTTGACCTTTTTAGATTTGTCTTACGGACTCTCCCACTCCATTCGCACTAAGGCAATATTTTAAACAATTATTTAATAGAGATACACAAAATTGAGCGAGATGGAAAACTGCTCACAACAACAACAATTTGCGATTTGGCCATGGTATATATCGATATATAACTATCGATAGCATGAGTAGTGGCGCTCATCAGCTGTTTATACCCTGTTCCCATTGAAAATGGGAAAAGGGAGATCATGAAGTTGTGCGAATGTATGTAACAGGGAGAAGGAAAATTTTCCGATCACATAAAGTATATATATTCTTGATCAGCATGAACAGCCGAGTCGATATAGCCATGTCCGTCTGTCCGTCCGTCCGTCCGTCCGTCTGTCTGTCTGTATGAACGCGTCGATCTCAGAGACTATAAGAGATAGAGCCACAAATTTGCACGAAGGTAGATTTATGCTGTACGCAGATCAAGTTTGTTTCAGATTTGGAAAATTTCCACCCGTCCCCCTTTTATCCACAAAAAACCAAGACCTCCTCTAGAAATTCTAGACCTAAACAACCGTCAGATCCACAATTTTCAAGTTAGAGCCTCGTGGTTTAGTATGCATCAAGCTAGGCCCAATATCTATCTATTCTGAAAAACACCGGAGTTATAAGCGAAACAGTTGAGCTGATAAGAGCACCCCCCCAGTTGTTGGCCAGGACTACCAAAAGTGTTGCCTACATTTAGGATGACATTTTGTCACAAAGAAATAAATGAAAACAAATGAACAGGGTATTTTGTGGTCGGGAAACTCGACTACAGCGCCCTTACTTGTTTTGTTATGTGAAATGACGCAAAACAAGTTGGGAATGGAACATTATCGATAACGAAAACTTGCGAATTTAGGAGCGCTCTAAACTGAAATCGTGCGAATTTGCTGAAATCGCAATTCGTAAAAATAAGTGAAAGCCGGAGCATGGCTGACAATGATTTTGAAATAAAATAGAAATTAAATAGAAATAAAATAGAAATGAAATAGAAATGAAATAGAAATGAAATAGAAATGGAATAGATGTGAAGTAGAAATGAAAAAGAAATGACGTTGAAATGGAACGGAAATGCAATGGAAATGGAGACGTAATTAAAATGCATTGGAGATGATTCGAAAATTAAATAAAATGGAAATAATTTTGGCATGAAATGGAAGTGAAATCGAAATAGAAATAAAGTTAGAATAAAGTTAAAAAGATGCAACCAAATAGAATGGAAAGAACTAACGACAATTGAAACGAAATGAAAATGAATCGGATATGAAACATATATAAATAGAGACGAAAGGGAATAAATACGTTACTTAGGTGGAAAAGGTCTGAAATGAAATATAGAAATTCGCATTTAAATGGCAGTAAAATAAAAACGGATATAATAGAAATTTGAGATTAAATGGAAATATAATTTATAATAAAACGGAAGGGCAATTTTATGGAGATGGAAGAAAATGATGTGGTAATACAAATGCTTGAAAAATTGGATGGAATTCAGTTGAAATTTAGTTAGAGTGTAGATGAAATGAATTGAATATAAATGGAGATAGAAGCTTAACTAAAGTAAATTAAATGAAGTGGGAATTAAGGCGGCAACGAAATGGTATTGAAATGAAACGAAAATTAATAGAGATGAAAGGGAATTTTTTTTTTAGAAATTAAATAAAATAATATAAATATAAAGAAATGATATAAAAATGAAATAGATATGAAATGGAAATAGAAAAGAAATGGACAAGAAATGAAATGGAAACGAAATGGAAATTAATGGAGATACAAGAGAAATGATGTGAGAATAAAATGAAATAGAAATAAACCAAACATGGAAATGAAATGTAGATGAAGTTAAGTTAAAATAACCAAAAATACATATGAAATGGTGATAAAAGGAACTGGAGTTTAATGAAGATGGAATAAAAATATTATAGGAAACAAATAACATCACCTTACGGCCTGTACCTTCTGGGATATTGCTCTAAGCTCTCTAAGGCCTTGCGTCCACTCGTTGGAGTTCACTGCAAAGAATTTGGTAGCAATTCAGTTCGAGAAACTAAGTTGACCACTCAATAAAGTCCACCGTTTTGTTTTCAAATCATTTCCCCACAAATTATGAAAAATATTTTGGATCATTGTCCGTCTGATATATACTGAAAGAAATTATTGTAGACAAATCAAACTATCGGGTCTGTTTCTTGCTACGAAAAGCAGCACTAAACCATTATGTAAGCACCAACATGCTTGACTGCTTTTTTTTGTGAGCTCAACATGGAATTCTTAAGGCATTGTTACCAAACACATTAGTTTCAACACTCGGGAGAGTGTTGCGCCATTTGTTTGCACACTCTGAATCAATGCCAAGATTATTTTCTGGAACTATTTATAAGAATCATGATTACTTTATATGTTAATACATAATACGATTTTCGGTTCTTGTTGAAGAAGTTTTCTTGCTTTAAACGTTTTCTTTCTTATTTTTGAGAGATGCCACAATTGAAAAAAACTCGAGATATTCTTCTTAAAACAAACCCGCCCAGCTGAAGGCAGACTTTAAGACTGCCAATCCAACTATATTCAAATACGCAGTTGGTGCGAGTGCTTTTTATATGTGTGCAGCTAAAATTGTGAAAGCTTTCGACCAAATTTGTAATCCCTCTTCCTGCATATATAAATAAAATACAGCTCCACTTTATTTCTCACAAAAATTTGTTGGCTTTTAAGCTGTGCGGCTTATAGCAATGCCCAGTGGAGAGTTTTATGCTTTTTTTTTTTAGGTTGTACCAAATTTTTGCGGTTTCTGAGCGAGTGTTTCTGACTTGCTCTTTTTGCCGTATTGTACTTGATTGACTTTTCAATCGCTTTTCATTCCAATACACCTCTGGACAGAGGCTTATTTTCGTCAGAGTATAAAAAGCAGGGCAGCAGGACCTGTTTTCCGCCAAACCCCCCACCCCCCATTCCAAAAAAAGAAGCATTTAACTAAATGCTCTGCCCTGGGGCCGCTTGTAATAATTGTTTTGTTTGTTTGTTGTTTGCTTTTTGTAATTGTTGTGTGTGTTTCTCTTTGCTCATTCTGTGTCATCGTCTTGTTGGCAGCAGCGCTCTGCTTTACATTTAATTTCTATTTATTTGTGATGGTTTTATGGGTATTTATTTAAAATTTGATTACGTTTAATTATAATTTTTAATGGTTGTTGTACCATTTCTTTCTTTCTTTTGCTCACTTGCTTTGGCCACACTTTCCCCCGAAAACTGTGCCACAGAGTAGGGGTATGAAGAGGTGCCGGCATTGGCGCCATCTTGTTTACTTGGTATACCAAAGTTGCCCTTTTCCTGCAGCAACACCAAAACACACACTTGATTTTTGTTTTGATTTTTTTTCTTTCTCGCTTTCAAAGAGCCATTTGCTTGTTTTTTTGCCGAGGAAAATAAAGTTTCCTTTCGTATTTTCTTGTTTTTGTTATAGGTTAAGAGGTGGAATGGTGTTTAAAAGCTGGTTCCTAAATCTAAGCTGCTTCTTTTCACTTACAGAAAGTCACTGACTTTTTTTTTTTTGAGAGCATTATAGAATTTTATTGAATTTTAGAGTATTTGAAAGATGGTTTTTTTTTTCAGTTTTAAGAATTTAGAGAACTTAATAAAGAGCTAAAAGAGCTTTAAAGAATTTTCTAAAATTTTATATGGTTTTTCAACGAACTTTTCTAGCATTTTATAGGCTTTTTCAAAATATTAAAGATTTTTACAAAACTGTGCAGAATATTACAGATCTTTGGAGAATTTTACAGACTTGCAGAATATTACTAGCATTTACAAAAATTTGTTGATTTTTACAGAAATTTACGGGACTTTGAGGTATTAATCGGAATTTTATAGAATTTTTCAGATTTTTATACTCTGTTCCGTAGGTACATAAAGTATTATAAGTTTGTGCAAAAGTATGTAACATCCAGAAGGAAGCATCTCCGACCCCATAAAGTATATATATTCTTGATCAGCATCAACAGCCGAGTCGATATAGCCATGTCCGTCTGTCCGTCTGTCCGTCCGTCTGTCTGTCTGTCTGTCCGTATGAACGCACAGATCTCAGAGATGGTAAGAGATAGAGGTTTGACGTGTATGGGACATATGCTTCTTATGTCTGCAGGCAGATCAAGTTTATTTTCAATTTTGGCCACGCCCCCTCCCGCCCCCGCAATTTAGAAAAAACGTCATATCTCCCACAGTTTTGAAGATAGATGGCTTGTTCCTTCTGGACATATTTAGTTATTAGAATAACTTATAGATCCGCCAAAGAAATGAAGAAGATCGGATGAACGGTTTTCGAGTTATGATCAAAAGAAAAAAATTCTTGGTACAGAGTATGTTATAGTCGGGCTTGACCGACTTTCTTTCTTGTTACAGGTGTAGAATTCGACTGGCTTTTAGAAGATTTTTCAGACTCTCTGAATTTGACAAGCTTTAAGAAAACTAAAATGAATTTTTATAGAATTTCACCGTATGTCACATAATTTTGGTGGCTTAACCAAAATATTATATCATTTTTAAGATTTTTTGTAGGATTTTATGTTTATAGAACTCAACAAATGTTCAAAGCCTTTTATATAATTTGACTGGCTTTTAAACAAATCTTCGCAGACTTTTAAAAAATTTACCAATGTTGAAGAATTTTACATAATTTCATAGACATTTACAAAAGAGGACAGAATTTCACAGAATACCACGTACTGAGTATTCATAGGGTTTTAAAAGGGTTTTTTTTTACAGCCTTTGGTAGCTTATACACAATTCGACTTACACCAACCGTCTTTATATTCGTCTTTATGATAGTCATAAATTAAATATAATTATTTCAAATAAAATTTTGATATTTTTTGGGCCGTTCAGTTCTCCTATTTGTCGCTGCTATGAGGCATTTTAGCCACAGCCTGTCTCCGAGCTTCTGTTTCACACTGCTGTCGTCTCAGCAGCTCACTGGTATGCGATTTGTATTGAGAATTGCTGGCGTCGATTGCTCGCCTGCTTAGGCGTTTTTGCAGATCTCATCCTGGCCTGCCGCCTAATTTGCTAATAAAGCCAGGTTTGTGATTGTTGGGGAATTAAAGATTCAGGATGCAATGTGTTACCGGCGTCGATTGCTCGCCTGCTTTGAAGTTTTGATAGCTGTTCGGTCGGTTTGACAGTTATGGTTGACTTCTCATTGTACTCATTCGTCTATTATTCGGATCTGAACCAAACCGAACCAAACCAAAACCGAACCGATTGAAAAACGGTTCGGTATGTTTCACTCCACTGACGCGTTTTTAAAACCTGAAGCGGCTATGTTCCTTTAATTTGATTTAGCAATCCGACATGTCTTTGTCTTAACTATAATAATTTTCCCAAATCTTTTTTCTCTACACAAAAAAAGCACAGCCAAAATTTTGCCAAAATTTTGCTTTGGTTGAATGGCCTTTTATTTAGGACTTTTCTACGTGGTTTGTTGTGCGTAATAAGTTTTGATTTGTTCTTTATAAAAGCTGTTATAATTTCATTATATTTTTTCTTCATTTTATTCAGAGCATTTTAGTTTCGTATGAAAATTTGCACACAACTAGCACTTTTTGCATTCTCCCTTTTTTGTTTGTTATAATGTATTTTTTTTGTTTTATTTTGTTTTTTGGTACATTTTTAAGCACTTTGAATTTGCATTTTAATGCGTGAATGTGTAAAGCGTTTTTCTGTGGATTTTCGCCTGAAAGTTAACCGAGATCTGCCCAGCCCCGCACTGCTTGCTGCCGCTGCCGCTGCCTGTGGTCGCACACCACTCACTTGGTACATTTCTTTTATATGCATATATAAAATCATATGTATTTTCTTTTATTTTTTGTTTTCCATTAAATTTGAGGAAAGCAAAGTTGGCTTGTGCTCTCGCTCGCTCTCTGTGGGCTGCTGCTGCTGCTGCTTAATTGAGCATCAATTAAAAGTGTCTCGCCTCATTAAATATATTCGCTTCGTTATGAATAAGTCGGTGTGTGTGAGTGTGTGTGTGTGTGTGTGTACGCATTTGACTGATGGACTCATGCTGCATTTATCAGTCGAGTTGGCGATCTATCCAGGCTGCTTCTTAAAGCAACTGGTTTGCAAGGGAGTCATCTTTTTGATAGTTTTATGGGCTAGCAAAACAAAACTGAATCATCCATTTCCAAGTTCAATTTGCATTGCATTTGTAGAGCAATGCATATAATTAAGCTGCAACTGCCAATTTGTGGTCAAGTGAGGCTTTCAACTTGTGTTTCAATTAATTGAGCAAGTGGCACTTGGTAGAAATTTTCGTATTGTTTTTATACAAAATTCACAAAAACCAGAAAATGGTCATTTCAAATTTCAGACACAAGCTCCCAAATATTGGGCCGAATTCCGAGTTCTTTAAGGGCCACTGGCTGCCCTGGTCTGATTTTAAACTAAGCTTTTCAGCTTGTTTGTACAAAAAATCCCATAAATTATTTCCATAAACTAAAAGAAAATGAAAACGGTTAATGAAATCATGCTCTCACCCACATTCCACTGCCCCCACTATAAACTAGATTATTATATTATTATTTATACAAGAGGGGGAGGGAAGGGGTACCCGGCGTGTTTTTTTTTTCAATTGAGTTTAATAGGCAAATATTTACATTATGCTCCATCGAAGATGTTGTGCCGCCTGGCTGGCTGGCTGCGTACCGATAGAAAGAAAGAAAGAAAGTACAATCTGTTTTTTTTTGGGCTCCGATTACGTTTAATGAGCGAGTGAGTGTTGCCCGAAATTACCGCATTTAAAATTAACAAATGTGCAAAATAAAGAAAAGAAAACCAACCAAAATTGTGGGAGGGAGCAGCGCTTTCACAATGATAATGATGACCACCGACTCCGCGCTCCAGTGAACAAACAGACAAAACTTAACAAACAAATTTCATATCAGGTGTAACAAAACTTGCCAGAGAGAAGAGAGGGTCACCCATAATAATTAATAAACAAGCAGGCGGAAGGAGTAGCAGCCAGCAGCTGTCACAAATTCCCACCATCTAAATTGGGTAGGCGGTACCGTACTCTAGGTGGAAAATTATTGGCACACACACACACTCACATTACAGTAAAGTTGTTTTTCCTTGTGGCTTTTTGTAAAAGTTTTTTGTTCCCCCTATTCTATTAACTGAAATGTGCTAGATAGTTAAAAAGTTGTGAAAGTGCCAGAAAGTGTTGTTGAAAACTTGCCGCCACTTTGAATTTGCTGGAGAATCAATCTAAATTGTTAGAAACTGAATAAAATATATAAAAAGCTTCCGAAACCAATTAATAAATGAAATATTCATTTCGATTTTGAAGGTCCCCCCGAAATCAAACAATTTTAATAATTCTTTTGACTAATAGAAACAATTTCTTTCTTCTCTTTTTAGGTAAGTTTTATACATACAATGACGTGGCTTCTTTTGAAAGTATGGTAAGCCATAATTCTATACAAAAGAGCAACACTCAGGGGTTTTCTATAAAAATCAGCTACTGGTAGAGTTTTGCGGTTCAACTTGCTAGCATATAAGTAAGCGGTTCGGTTCGGTTCGGTTCAGAACCGGTTGGCACCTTTTTGATCTGCTAATTTCTGGTCTTCTGCGATTAAATCAAACCAAACCAAAAGCCTCAAAACATTGAAAAAATAGATGAGAAAGATAGGTCTGTCATTCGGTTCAGTGAATATACAAGACATGAACCACTGAATTGAAAAGCGGTTCAGCTTGGTTCAAAAACATATTATGAAAGTAACTTCCACACAGACCAAGTAGGATTTCATTTTCTAGTTCTTTATTTTTCAAACAAGAAAGAATTTTGGTTTTGAATCTCAGTGATTTTTGGTAATATCAAAAGGATTCAAAAAACTCTAAAAGAACAGGAAAAATTAAGAGCCAAAGTGCCGAGTATTCTACCTCAGTAAGAATATATAAAGCTTGAACCACTGAACCGAACCGAAAATGAACCGAAATGAGTTTTTTCAAATCTAAGTGAACCGAATCAGTTCCTTTTTTTTATCGAAGGTTTGCAGTCGCTGATTTTAGGGCTACAAACTGGCTTTAAACTGAAACGGTTACCAACATATTGTCACCGTGAACCGAACCTTAAACCGAATCAAGTGTGAACAAATAGTTGTAAAAATGGTTTGGGATTGGTTGAATAAAACTTACACATTACAAAAAAATCTGAGCTATTTAGTAGTGATTTGTATACCCTTGTAGAGGGGTGTTTTAAAGTTATCCAGAAGTTTGTAACGCATAAAAAAAGCATCAGAGCGACGAGCCGAGTTCATAAAGACTTGACCGTGTTCTCCGTCCGTTTGAAAGGTACTTTCAACAAACTTTGCACGAATCTTTAGTACATATACGCTGCACATTTGTCGGTACCAGCCGGATCGGATGACTATAGCATATAGCTGTCATACGAACGATCGGTGGAGAAACTTGGCTTAGTGAGGAAAACTTTTTTTGTTCAATGGAAACGCCTTCAATTTTTTGTATTTCTTAGTTTGTTATGCTTTTCGATGATTCCTATAAGTTTGGTCGAAATCGTACATCTATATAGCATAGCTGTCATAGAAAAGTACAGTCCGAAAAGTAGTCTCAGTTAGAAAAAAGTGCTGCAAGGGTATAAAAACTCCTATCCCTCTTTTTTTTTTTTTAATACTGTTTTTTACATATATTATAGTATTTTTTAATATAGTTTAGTATTTTTTTTATAGTTAAGTATATTTTTTTAATATAGTTTAGTATTTTTATGAATATTTTAGTATATTGAAAATATATTTTATATATATAATATATATTTGACTTTTTTTTTTTTTAATATATGTGACTGGTTTTTACGACCTTTATGCTAAGTAAACCTGCTGTTTTAGCCGACTCAAGGTCATTTTATGCTTTCGCACAACTTTGAACAGACACACAACACCACTAAGGAGGCTGGTAAATCGTACTGCTGTTTCAAGAGGAACCACCCTCTATCATCAGCGATCAATGCCTACCAACTGAACGTAACTCAACCGTCTCTTCATGCCTGCGATGGCATAACCGCTTGTGTCTCTGTTTAAAGTTGAGCGAAAGCATAACATGACCTCGAACCGGCTAAAACTGCAGGTTTTTTGTTTTAAAGTATATTTTGGTATTTTTGATATAAATATTTAAGTATTTTTTATATATATTGTAGATTTTTTTTTATGGTATATATATATAATTATTTATATTTATATTATATTAGTATTTTCATATATATTTTAGTATTCTTATGCATTTTTTTTAGTATTTTTAATAAATATTTTAGTATTTTTAATGTATATATATTAGTATTTTATAAATACTTTAGTGTTTTTTAAGCAGATTGTAGTATTTTTATATATATTTTAGTATTTTTTTTATATATTTTAGTATTTTTATATATATTTTAGTATTTTTATATATATTTTAGTATTTTTTATGTAGATTTTGTTGATTTTGTTATGTATACTTTGGTATTTTTTACATAAACTTTTGTATTTTTTTACTTATACTTTGGTATTTTTTATATATACTTTGTTATTTTAATATATATTAAAAGTTTTTTCATATAAATTTTGTATTTGTTTCTATATAATTTGGTATTTTTCATAAATATTTTAGTATTCTTGTAATTGTGTTATATTTACACTCAAGTATTTCTATTCCATAATTCGCTGAAACCTGCTTGAATCCTTTTGCACTGCAAACCCGTGTAAAAATTACTTTTTGAGGCCAAACTTGAGTAGTTAACTTTGCATTGTACAATTTACTGAGTTGCCAACTTTTCCCACAGAAAAAGCCTACACATACACACACGCACACACGCACACACTTACTGGCTGTTGTACAATGTAACATACATACATATGTATGTAGGCACTTATGAATGCATGTGTAAGTTTGCGTTGTTCTGTGCCCCCCCTTAATATCTTGTTCTTAATGCTGCTTTGCAATTTATGTCAAATTAATTAAGAAGTTGTCGTACAGTCGGAACATTTTATTGTCTTGAGCACTTTAAACTTCGATTCGCTGCCTCTCCCCCCTCGTCTCTTCGCCCCTCTGCCTCTCTCTCATTCTTCCTTTTCTCTGTCAATTGCCAGACAATTGCATTGTAACGGTGTATAAGCACACAAAAAGAGTTGGAACAACATAATAATTACCACATAATTATGTAAGTGCAGCGCTCCTCTGCCCCCCACCCCTTCCCACACACACAAATCAGACAAAAGACGAAAGTTTATCAAAAGTTGTGCTTGTCTCCGTTTTTGTTGGTTGGGGGTCAGGAAAAATCTCAACAACAACAACAGCAGCGGCGGCAGCAGGAATGAAAGGCATACACATTGCCTAGATGTGGGTGGAAAGAAGGGCAACATTCCCGGGTAAATGCCGAACGCGCCGCCCGCACGCAAACTACAAATAACTCAAATAGCTTAACAATGGCGAGTTTAGATTGTCATCTGTGCTGGGCAGGGTTGGTGGAGGGGGGGCTCGGGCAGCCATATGCATACATTAGTGACAGAGATTTGCCGGCCCGTTTAGCCAATTAGTTTACCTCATTTTAATCAAAAGCCTGTATGCATTTAAGACAGAAGAAGCCAAAAAACCGCACAGAATGCCGATAAGAACAGTTTCATTTAGTTCATTAAATTAATATAAAATTACAAAATTTGATTACGGCTTAAATTGAATTAGATTTTCCACAAGGGGGGGAGGGGGAGACCTCAAAAGTAAATACATTTATGGGGATTTACAGAGAGAAAGCAGAGCAAAATTTAAATTAAGTTTGATATTTGAAATATTGTAAGTATTATTAAACAGGTTTCATTGTCATTGTTTGGAGAGTCATTTGTGCCCATTGACCAGAGATTATGCTGTGCAGCTTGATTAGTTCGTCAAACTATTTGGGTTTCCTTTACAAAAGCTCTCTACGACAACGTTGTGCAAGGACGAACAAGTTGACAAATCCATTATGATTTTGGTCACCCAAGAACTGGCTGAACTAAAGAACTAAAAATGTGTGACAAAAGTTTCGAATTGTAATTATTTGCAAAAATATACATTTTTTGGGTTAAAGCTTACAATTTACTAAGGATTAATATCTCTCTCTCTCTATACAATTATCGATCATCTGTTCACATTCCTTTAAATTCAGCGGAATGAATGTTAAAACCAGCGCTGGCAAAACATGATCAACCAATTTTTTGTGTGCTGTCTGCTCACCAAAATGACAGAAGCACAGAAAACATTGGTTTTGGCTTCTGATGTGTTTTCTGTTACATGGTTCTCGATGAGAGAAACACACGAAGCTGTGAAACGGGATCATTAAGCTCGGCTTTCAGCAGCTGAGCACAAACAACTGACCTGAGACAACGGGCTTTTTGTGTTGTTAATCGATAGGGTTCACTCTAGCACGCAGACACACTTGCAGTTTATTGAAAGACACGCACAACTCACCTACATTCCCATTAGCCTAAGACACTTTTGTTAAATGAAAGAAAACTCAAAGGGAATACCTCAATTCGGGTCTGTTTTTCATGTTGTTAGAATCCTAGAGCCCCGCCCTAAGAGGCAACTGCTTGTTTTTCTGACAGCCTGTAAGAGGCAACACTTTTTGCAAGCTCTGGTTAAAACTAATTTTTATACTCTGTACCGTAGGTACATAGAGTATTATGAGTTTGTGCAAAAGTATGTAACATCCAGAAGGAAGCATCTCCGACCCCATAAAGTATATATATTCTTGATCAGCATCAACAGCCGAGTCGATATAGCCATGTCCGTCTGTCTGTCTGTCCGTCTGTCCGTATGAACGCACAGATCTCAGAGATGGTAAGAGATAGAGGTTTGACGTGTATGGGACATATGCTTCTTATGTCTGCAGGCAGATCAAGTTTATTTTCAATTTTGGCCACGCCCCCTCCCGCCCCCGCAATTTAGAAAAAACGTCATATCTCCCACAGTTTTGAAGATAGATGGCTTGTTCCTTCTGGACATATTTAGTTATTAGAATAACTTATCGATCCGCCAAAGGAATGAAGAAGATCGGATGAACGGTTTTCGAGTTATGATCAAAAGACAAAATTTCTTGGTACAGAGTATGTTATAGTCGGGCTTGACCGACTTTCTTTCTTGTTTTATTTTGAGAATAAAGGCTTCATGACTACGATATCTTTTGTTTTATCATCTGATTCAGCTCGAACTACCTGAAAATTAAACAAATTGAATGCACCAATCTACTGAAAGATTTTGTTTCAGAGCGATTGGCTTCAGAATCATTTATACCCTTGCAGCAAGTTTTTCTAACTAAAACTTCTTTTCGAACTCACTTTTCTTTGGGAGCTATACTATATAGATGTACGATTTTGACCAAACTTAGTGGAATCCTGCAAAAGCCTAACAAACGAATATGTTAGAAATTTGGAGTCGATTCTTTTCCAAACAAAAATGGTTTTCTCAATAGAACTTAGTGTTCGACGGATCATTCGTACTGCAGCTATATGCTATAGTCATCCGATTTGGACAAAACTTTGTAGAATTATGTAGCAACATCTAGCAACATTTCCATTGAATACAAAATAGTTTTTCTCACTAAGACTACTTTTCTGACTCTACTTTTCTATGGGAGCTATACCATATAGAAGTCCAATTTCGATCAAACTTGGTAAAATCATGATAAAAAACTTAGCAAACTAAGAAATACAAAGTTTGGAGGCGTTTCAATTGAAAAGATAAAAGATTTTCTTACTATGAATACTTTTCTGGCTCTACATTTCCATGGAAGCTATGCTATATAGATGTCCGATTTTAGCCGATCTTAGTAAAATAATGGGAAACCATAGCAAACTAAGAAATACAAAGTTTGGAGGCGTTTTCATTGAAAACAAATAAGTTTTTCTAACTAAGACAAGTTTTTCGACCGATAGTTCCTATGCCAGCCATATGCTTTAGTCATCCGATACGGCCAGTACCAACAAATGTGCAGCGTTTATATACTAAAAGACCTCATGCAAAGTTTGGTTAAGATAGCTTTCAAACTGATGGAGGAGATGGCATAGAAACAGAAGGATATGGCTGCCATAGGAACGATCAGTTGAAAAACTAGTTCTAGTGGGAAAAACTATTTTGTTTTTAAAGGAAACGTTTCCAAACGTCGTATTTATGAGTTTGGCTATGATTCCTTTAAGTTTGGTTGAAATCGGATAACCATATAGTAGATCTGTCACAGAAAAAATAGGTCAGAAAAACAGTCTTTGTGGGAAAAACTTTTTTGTTTTCGATGGTTACGTTCTTAAATTAATCATTAATGTATTTCATGTGCTTTTACACTATTCTACAAAGTTTCATCAATATCGGTTGACTATAGCATATAGCTGTCATAGGAAAGATCGTTCAAAAACTTAGTTTTAGTAAAAAAGTTTGTTTGTTGTCTATGAAAACGTTTTCAAACTTTGAATTTATGAGATTGCCATGCTTTGATATGATTGTTGTAAGTTTGGTTGAAATCGGATAACTATGTAGTATAGCTTTAGAAAAGTAGGGCCTGAAAACAGTTTTGATAAGAAAACCCTTTTTTTATACTCTGTACCGAAGGTACATAGAGTATTATAAGTTTGTGCAAAAGTATGTAACATCCAGAAGGAAGCATCTCCGACCCCATAAAGTATATATATTCTTGATCAGCATCAACAGCCGAGTCGATATAGCCATGTCCGTCTGTCCGTCTGTCCGTCTGTCTGTCTGTCCGTCTGTCTGTCTGTCCGTATGAACGCACAGATCTCAGAGATGGTAAGAGATAGAGGTTTGACATGTATGGGACATATGCTTCTTATGTCTGCAGGCAGATCAAGTTTATTTTCAATTTTGGCCACGCCCCCTCCCGCCCCCGCAATTTAGAAAAAACGTCATATCTCCCACAGTTTGGAAGATAGATGGCTTGTTCCTTCTGGACATATTTAGTTATTAGAATAACTTATCGATCCGCCAAAGAAATGAAGAAGATCGGATAACCGGTTTTCGAGTTATGATCAAAAGACAAATTTTCTTGGTACAGAGTATGTTATAGTCGGGCTTGACCGACTTTCTTTCTTGTTGTTTTTCAATGGTAACATCTTTGAATTTGGCAAGTGATGAATTCATCAAAGTTTCATCAACATAGGATGAATATCTGTTCCGGGCTCATAGGGCCACTATGTGCCCTTCGCAGGTTCCTATTTGACTTGGATACAAAAAAAAAAATGTTTGTACTAGAACCACCTGCCTAGTGACCACCGCCTTTTGCATTTGCTGTTCACAGAAAGTAATTTTGTCGCCAACAAATGAGTCTAGAAAGTGTGTAATTTGTTCTTTGTTGTATTTTCCTTTTTTTGTTGTCTGTGTTTTATTATGATGACGATTAGCTGGTTGGTTGGTTGTTTGCCCGGTACAAAAAGAAAAAAAAAATTGTAATAATAATAATACGAAAGCCACACAAAGCCGGTAACAAAACAGGGCAGCTTATCGCAAGGGCACAAACCGCCGCCTTTCCCCCCACCTTAATAATAATGAGCGTCATGTGTGGGGCTTTGGTTTCTTTGTTTTTTTTTTTTTTATCTTGATCGGGGGGCCAAGACTGTTATCGGTTATCATTGTTTTGTGTTGTTCTTTTTTTTGTGTGTGTCCAATTTCCTATCGATGATGAATGTTGCTCTGCGATTAGCTAATACCCCCAACTACGAGCAGACAAAGGTGCTTTTTGTGTCTTGTGGGGCAGTTGAATTGTGAAATGTGGGCCAGGTTGGGCCGGTGGCAAACGAGTTTAGTGGTGACCCTCCTTTTGCTCCACCATCACTCCGCTTTATACAGGCATTTTAACCGCATGCATGCCCCTGGCGTGAATCATGCATATTGATCTCTCTCTCTCGCTTGCTTGGTCTGGTCTCTGTGTGTTTGGTGAGTCAGCTTTTCTGTTTGTTGCCAACTGTTTTGGCCAAGAATGAGAGACGGAAACGGTCAAGCCGAATGTGTGTGGAAGCGATCAATGAATGGATTAATTAATAATTGTTTCAACACTTGGTGTTAGAATTCTTCTTAACAGAAACTTTTTCCGTCTGTCTTGTGCGAGTTGGCAACAGTTGGTCGCATCAAGCGTTCCATTATCTTCCACACCTGTGTGTATATGGTAAAATTTTCTACTTTTGCCTCATTGACACATTTTTTTCCCCCATTGATTGTCAAGCCCTTTACCTTTACCTTAACCCCACCATCATCATCATCGTCGTCGTTGTCATCTGCATTCCTATCACACAGAAACCCCACCCAGTCAGTCCCCCCTCCCAGACCCATCCACAACAACTCAACTCAACTCAACCCGTCACAAGACATTGGCGCAGTCGCGTGTGTTGTTTGTCAGTTTTTATTTGATTTTATTTATTTCCCTACCCAACCTTCCTCACCCTCTCTTCCCTACCCACTTCCCCCAGCCCCAGACAAGCCATACATAATTCACGCAACTTGTTGTTGTTATTGCTCCCTGGATCTTTTGCTGAATGTTTTGTCTGTCAGTTAGCTTTTGGCACTCGCGCGAATGCGCCACTGTGCTGAATAAACACGGCAACTACAACAGCAACAACACATATGGAAAACAACTATTGGAAGTACCCAGGGGAACGACTAACGGTTACCCTGTGTGGTCACAAATACTGAGAATTTTAATTGAGAGCAAAAGAAGTGAAGAAACAGCTACTTAAAGTGTGACCAGGCCTACTTAAAGTGCCACCAGGTCTTCGAAAGGTGTGACCAGATCTACTTAAAGTCTGAAATTTTAATGAGAGATCAAGAAGTAAAGAAACAGCTACTTAAAGTGTGACCACTCATACTTAAAGTGTGAGCAGGCCTACTGAAAGTGTGAACAGACCTACTTAAAGCCTGAAATCTTATTGAGAGAAAAAAAAAGTAAAGAAACAGCTACTTAAAGTGTGACCGAACCTACTTAAAGTGCCACCAGGTCTACTTTAAGTGTGACCAGGCTTACTTAAAGCCTGAAATTTTATTGAGAGAAAAAGAAGTGAAGAAATAACCACTTACAGTGTGACCAGACCTACTTTAAGTGCCACCAGGTCTACTGAAATCTTATTGAGAGAAAAAATAGTAAAGAAACAGCTACCTAAAGTGTGACCACACTTCTTCTTTCTTCAAAACTTTTAGTTGTTCCCGCCACTCTGTCTGTTCCCTGAATTCCTTTGAGAAAATCTTCAAAATAATTTTCATTCCATTCTTTTATTAAGTAACATCATGCCCCAGAAAAGCATTTATAGGGTATGTCAACTGTTGTTTAAAAGATTGACGCCGCATTGCATTTGTTTTTGAGTGCTACTTACTTTGCTGTCGCTGCCGACGCTGCTGCTGGTGTTCCTCCTTCTCCTTTGCCCTGTCAACATTTAAATGAAGTCAGTCCCACCCGTCTTGCCTCCTAAGGGAGTGTGCCGTTTCCCCCCTCCCATTAACATCTGCATTTTTGTTTATTTGTCAACCGAAAATCTTTTCAAAATGTAAAACAGCCAATTTTTTGGGTCGGCTAAATAAACCATTTCCGTATTCTTTCCTCCAATTTTGTTTGTTGTTGTTTGACGTTTAATTGGCCAGCTAACACGACAACAGTTCATTAGGTTATTGTTTATGGTGGTGACACATGACCTAGAAGGGAGAAATGGAAACTTTTAGACAACGAAATCAAGACAGAAAAGAGCTATTAATAGATTGTGGAATTATAGTTTTAAACCTAATTTGACTAGGATATGAAATAGCTTTACAGTTAATCTGCAGGGTATGTAACTTGATTATGCAGTGTTGTTCTTGACAGAAGAAACTCTCCTGGCTAAAATTGAATTAAGGTAAAGAAGTACTGCAGAATATTGAAAATATTGTCTACTAAAGGACGACAAATCAATTATCAACTTTTAAGAAAAGAATGAGATTGATATTAGGCGGGCAATTGCAGAACGAAATGTCGTATATAAATTATCTTAAGGAAACAATTCAAATTCCCAGCGTAATACCGGAATAATTGGCTAAAGAAAACTCTTCAAAGTACTGAATCGAACCGTTTTTCTTAGTGGTTTTCGCTTGTCCGGATGTTTGTAACGCATAGAAGGAAGCATCTCCAACCACATAAAGTATATATATTCTTGATCAGCACGACGAGCTGAGTTGATTAAGCCATGTCCGTCTGTTTCTATGCTATCTCCTTCGTCAGTTTGAAAGCTATCTTCACCAAACTTTGCACGAAGTCTTTTAATACAAATACGTTGCACTATTGTCGGAACCTGCCGGATCGGATGACCATAGCATATAGCTGTCATGGGAACGATCGGTCGAAAAACTAGTTTTAGTAAGAACAACTTTTTTGTTTTCAATGGAAACGCCTCCAAACTGTGTATATCTTAGTTTGCTATGCTTTCACATGATTCCAATAAGTTTGGTAGAAATCGGACATCCATAGAGTATAGCTGTCATAGACAAGTAGAGTCAGAAAAGTGGTCTCAGTGAGAAAAACTTTTTTGTTTTTAACGGAAACGCCTTTAAGCTTTGTATATCTTAGTTTGCTATGCTTTCACATGATTCCAATAAGTTTGGTAGAAATCGGACATCTATATGGTATAGCTGTCATTGAAAAGTAGACTCTGAAATATAGTCTTAGTGAGAAAAACTTTTTTGCTTTAAATGGAATCGACTTCAAATTTCTTACTTGTTAGTTTGTTAAGCCTTTGCAAGATTCCACCAAGTTTGGTCGAAATCGCACTTCTATATAGTAGAGCTCCCATATAAAAGAAAGGTCCGGAAAGTAGCCTTAGTTAGAACAAGAAAGAGGGTCGGACAAGCCCGACCATAACATACTCTGTACCAGCGAAATTATATGCTCAGCATAAATTTTGATGCTGCAGTAGCAGCTGGGAACAGTCTTTTGATCATAACTCGACAACCGTTCATCCGATCTTCACCATTCCGTGGGCGGATCGATAAGTTATTCTGATTACTAAATATGTCTAGAAGGTACGAATCATCTATCTTTAAAACTGTGGCAGATATGACACTTTTTTCTAAATTGTGGCGGCGGTAGGGGGCGTGGCCGAAATTGAAAATAAACTAAAACTGCCTGCAAGTATAGGAAGTTTTTCTTTTCACAAACTATTTAGGTCATTCACCTAAATTTTGCAGTATTGTTTCCATAAAGTGAGACATTTTATCTACCGATACCAAAACAAAAGTGCCCAACCGTTTCAAACTCGATCAATATACAAATATTTTAGAATTAAGTGCTTGAAAATACATAAACCAAAATCTAATTCCCAAATTTCTTCTTCCATTTTCTTTACAGGTAAGTTATAAAGCCGGAATGGAATGCAAAATTGAGTCCAGCCGACTTAAAACGGTGGTTAAATAAACTCGTAAACCCGCACCCACCTTTTGTTCTCAAACCGAAAAATCCCTGGCTCAGCAACAACAACAACAACTAGAACAGCTCCTCCTCTAGAGGACAAAAGCCAAGAACAAACAAAAATATGCACAAAGTCAATTCGAATCGAATGAAAGAAAACGAAATGAAATCCTACCGCACAGATGGATGACTTTACAATAGTCCCAGTAGTTTTGTATTATAGCCGCAGAATTCCAATTTGTGAAACAAAACTCCAATGGCAAATTGCAAGGCCGAAAGTGAGGGAGCGGAGGGTGGGGGACGGCATGGATGACAGGCGCCTCACATGATGGCGTACATGTAAAATACTTTGTGACAAAACGGAAGCTTGAGTGGGGACTGGAAGCAAGCGGCTGGCCAACAAGTAGGCCGTCGTCGTCGTCGTCGGCAACGACACTCCCTTTTCTCAGGCAGCAATAAAACCCGACAACAGGCAACGGACAAAAAAACAACAAACCAGCAACAATCAATGACTAAAGAAAGCAAAAACTATTAAAATGCCATTTTGAAATTCTTGGCACTGGATAACGTCGCGTCGCCATCGATGTCGTCGCTGTTGGCTGGAGGAATAGAAGGACTTGAGGGAGTTCATGCATAAATGAAAGGGCTTCAAGAAAACTACAGACTGGCCACACTAAACGCGCAGGAAATCTCTTTATTAAATATTTTTGTATAATTTGAAGCTTCCACAATTTGCTTCCAAGAATCTTTGGCCTAGTCTTTCATACCGCCCCCCACCATTATGCTTTTTGCTCCGCTTTTCATTATTAGTAGTCGGATTCGAGTCAGCTGCAGGTGCATATTGTTGTTGTTGTTGTTGTTGTTTGCCATCTTGAGCCTGAGAGTGAGAGTCTCTTGGCCAGGCTAATAATAGAAGCAGCTTGAGAAAGAAAATTGCAGAGGCCAGGGAAAATAGCATGGCCAACAAAAACCAGTTTTGTTGTGTGTGAGTTTTTGCCCAAAGATGAGAAATTGTGAGCCGCTTAGATTGAGCTTTACAGGAGAACTACAAAGAGAAATCACAACTCGCCTGTTTTTAATTAATTCAATATGCAATACGGAGGAGACATTCAAAAAGAACGCTGGCCATGGGCCATCGGCACCAGCAGCGGTAACAATAATAATATTTATGCAATTCGTTTGTTGTTTTTTTTTTAAATGGCAAGCTAAATGCTTTTCAGCAGCAGCAGCAACAGCAGCCAGTTGTCGCCTCGAGGGCCATGTGAGAAAATCAATAAATGCTCAAAACTTGAGTTTGTTTTGTTTTTTAAACTTTTTTTTTTTGTGTTTGTGCAAGTTTGTGTGTAAAACTGTGCTTTTTGTTTTATTAGTACAAACTTTAGATGATTTGTAGTTTAGCATTGCTATAAACATTGTTGGCTTTTATGATCAATTGGTTGTGGGATTTTACAGGTATATTTCGTTTTTTATTTGAACCGAACCAAAATTCTACATTTCTATCGTTGTTATTTTCGGAAATTCTTAGACATGAATGTGGCAATGATTTGCAGGGCTCGGGCTCCGCTCATCGAGTTGATTAGGCCTTGTTCGTCCATCTAATTGGATTGATACTTTTTACTGAGCTATCTTTCTATGACTACACCCAAAATGGCTTTACTTTACTTTACTCTTAGATTGCTGATTACCTTAACTTTTGAGGTTATTTTAACCTTGGTTGTATACGGCTAAAAACTGCCTACAAGTGAGGAATTTTGTTCCTAAATGTAGGCTCAGAAACTGCTTAAACATTTTGACATTTATTTCCACACAAAGGAGAAGAGTAGTACAAGCCAAGGAAGTGCCAAAGGGTAGTGTTGTGCTATGATTCTTCACTCTGAAAAACTTGGGAAATACTTTTATTTTGAACTTTACCTTACCTTACTAGGATTCGAGCACGGCTCCTCCGCCAATTGAACACTATTGACTCGCCAACTTGACGTTTTTCACCATTGTCCATTGTACTTAAGACTGAGTAGAAATTTTAAATGGTAAAAACAAGAAAGAAAGTCGGTCAAGCCCGACTATAACATACTCTGTACCAAGAAAATTTGTCTTTTGATCATAACTCGAAAACCGTTCATCCGATCTTCTTCATTCCTTTGGCGGATCGATAAGTTATCCTAATAACTAAATATGTCCAGAAGGAACAAGCCATCTATCTTCAAAACTGTGGGAGATATGACGTTTTTTCTAAATTGCGGGGTCGGGAGGGGGCGTGGCCGAAATTGAAAATAAACTTGATCAAACATGTCAATACATGTCAAACCTCTATCTCTTACCATCTCTGAGATCTGTGCGTTCATACGGACAGACAGACAGACAGACAGACAGACAGACGGACGGACATGGCTATATCGACTCGGCTGTTGATGCTGATCAAGAATATATATATTTTATGGGGTCGGAGATGCTTTCTTCTGGATGTTACATACTTTTGCACAAACTTATTATACTCTATGTACCTTTGGTACAGAGTATAATTATGGGCAGCATTTTTTTTTGGAGGAAAATTCGTTAACTTAACGTTCGTAATATACTTTTTAAGCTCTGAACCGTAGGTACATAGAGTATTATAAGTTTGTGCAAAACTATGTAACAGCCAGAAGGAAGTATCTCTGACCCTATAAAGAATATATATATATTCTTGTTCAGCATCAACAGCCGAGTCGATATAGCCATATGCGTCTGTCTGTCCGTATGAACGCACCGATCTCAGAGATGGTAAGAGATAGAGGTTTGAGGTGTATGGGACAAAAACTTATTATACTTGCAGGCAGTTTAAGTTTGTATTTAAATTTGGCCACGCCTCCTGCCGCCCCCGCAATTTGGAAAAAACATTATATCTGCCACAGTTTTAAAGATAGATGATTCGTACCTTCTAGACATATTTAGTAATCAACATGATCTATCGATCCACCAAAGGAGTGATAAAGATCAGATAATCGGTTGCCGAGTTATGATTAAAAGACTGTTCGCTGCTGCAGCGCTGCTACTGCAGTCTCAAAATTTCAGCTGAGCGTATAATTTCGTTCTTACAGAATATTTTATAATCGGGCTTGATCGAGTTTCTTTTTTGATTTATCCGTGTTAGGGGTCGTCTTAGTTATATCTATATTTAACGAGGTCCATGTGGCTATTGATTAATGTTTTTATTAGCATTCTTAATTTCCATCAAATGTATGTTTAAATTTAGGAACCAAAAAATGTCTGGATGTTCTAAGAGCCTCGAACCAAAACCTTATGTTCGATACAGAATATACAGAAAATGTCAAAATGATATTGAAAAAATATCAATTTGATCTTAAAATATCCATTTCATTTTAAAACATTGGTATCGACTTTTTATTGATATGAAATAATATGAAATTTAATCCCAGATCATATCATAGCGGTCTAAGAACCGAACTTTTGAATCTTCAACGGGTTCGATCCTTCTACAGAATTCCAGTTGCTTGCAAGCCTGACCCTTATTTTAACTAAATCTATTTGAAGCTTGAGTTCTTCAATCAGTGTGACCTTGCTTTGGTTTTTAATGTGTTTTTGGTTACACTGTTAATAAACTATATTAACATACTATTGAAAACAACAATCGCCGACCATTGATGTTGCCGACTATCGTTAGTTCTTCCCTGTACTGCACATTAATGTGCTGAATATCGTATCGATAAATCGATAATATATGTATCTTGTGACACTTTAATATTTCTTTTAACAATATATCTAAACCAAATTTGTCTGTTTCGTTTATTTGTATCGCCTGGTTCTGTCTCATTTCACTGAATCGGATAATGTTTATATGCTAAAGTATCGATTGATGTTAAATTGCATACCTCTTCCAAAAAAAATTACTGCAAGGTAAACCACATAGATGATATTTCAGGGGCTTCTGGGATAGTTTAGTTAAGCGTTGTCAAATTTCAACATATTCCTCCTACGGATGGATTAGAATGTTCATTACACAGTGAAAAAGATCCAAAAAAAGTACCATTGGGACTGGATATGTCTGTAATATACAATTAATCATCCAATGGAGCTGGAAATCATGCAAATGATACTCATTATACCCTTGCAAAGAGTATTATAATTTTGCCCAGAAGTTTGCAACGCATATTCATTTCCGACCCCATAAACTATATATATTCTTGATCAGGGTGACGAGCTGAGTCGATTGAGCTTTGTCCGTCCTTCTGTCCGTGTGTCTGTCTGTCTGTTTCTACGCAAACTAGTCTCGCAGTTTTAAAGCTATCGAGCTGAAATTTTGCACAGAGTCTTCTTTTTGCTGCACACTACTAATGTGTCGGAACCGACCGGATCGGATGACTATATCTCTATATCTATATCCCATTGGAACAATCGGTCGGAAAACTAGTTTTAGTATGAAAAACTTTTTTATTTTCAATGGAAACGTTTCCAAACATTGTAATCGTAGGTTTTCTATGCTTTTTTATAACTCTACCAAGTTTTATCAAAATCGGACAACTATATGGTATAGCTGCCATACAAAAGATAGGTCTGAAAAACAGTCTTAGTTAGAAAAACTTTGTTGTTTTTAATGGTAGCATCCTGCAATTTTGTATTTGTTTGTTTCACATGCTTTCACATAATTTAACAAATTTTTGGCCAAATCGGATGACTATATCATATTGCTCCCATACGAACGATCGGTCTGAAAATGGGAAAAAGAGTATTTTTTGAAAATATTTAAGCGAGCATTTGCAAGGGCTTGTTCTTTCTGTGTACCCATCTTTTCGGGCATTTTGAAAGAATCTAGGATATTACGATTTATCGATGCTTTGATGACTTGATATTGAAATATCGATTTGAGAATGTTCGATTTTTGATACTATCGATATTCGATATCGATGCAAGGTTCATAAAATGTTGAATCTACGAGTACTAAAGACATTTCTAAAGTCAGGAGGTGCCCTAGGGTTTCTTAACTACGCCACAGACGCCCATACAAAGTTAGAAAATCATTTGTCAAGCAACAACAACCCCATTTAATGAAGCAAATCAAACCAGACCGCCAACTAAGGCCAATCCTATGCCTGTAAAGCTTTGATGGGCGTTGAACTGCATCTCTCAGTGGATCAACCAATTTGGTCACCAATCAAGTGCATGGCGTGTTACTTAATTCGCGTAGTTGTTAACCCTCTCGTCTCCTCCTTTCTGCCCACATTTCATGCTGACATTTTCATAACCCTAAAATTGCTAACAAAATGCTGTTGCCAGAGACGCTCCCGCTGCCGCCGCCATCAAGGTCGCAGCCAAATGTAGCAGGAAGCTCGCCTCAGTGCAATGTGGCAAGAACAACATAATTAGCGCATTTTCTTGCCACTGTCAACAGCAGCTGCAACTGGAGCGCTGCATCATCCGTGCCCGAGAAGCATGCAGCAACACGAGACGCACGCACACAGCACTTTGGGAATGAACTTCCCAGCACATCGTGACATTGAAACAATGCCAGACAACACCCCCTCTCCACACTTGGCAAACTTACATGCGCCTGTCATATGTAAGAGTCGACGTCTCCTCCTGCTGGCTGCTTCTATTATAATTAAGTTTTCTTGCCCAAGCGGAACCACCAGGAGGAGCCGCAACAGCTGCTGACTGCAATTTACAGCTCGATTAACTGTCACAATTTCTTGACTCAGATTACAGTCCTCTCTACATGGACTTTAATTGCCTTCCATATATGCTAATCCACCAAAATACTTTGGCTCCTGGAATGGAATCTGAAAAAAAGAAAACCCGCTAATTGGGCAAAGCAATTTACTTCATGATTCTTTTTCTTCTTTCTGTTCCTTTTGGAAAGGGTTGAGAGTTAAGACCAGCGAAGCAATGTTTCAGGGCAAATATTGATTTAGGAGAAAATTGCTTCAAGAAAATGGCAGAAGGGTTTCAGCTAAGGTGGTTTTCTGTATGCAAATTTCAAGTCATCAGTGTATCGAGCCTCTTTGCGTATTGTTTATGGCGCTTTTATTTTGATATAGTTTCCTCCAGCAATTATCATTGTTCATTGCCAAGCTCCCAGCACAATTTTCCCTTATTTCTGGTAGGTATGTAGCTCTTTTTTTTTCCCAGACAAGACAAGTTGGTTTGTTGCAGACGAGACGGGGGGACGGCGCTGTTATTCTTTATATTATGTTTATTTTGTTGTCCATTCTCGTACTTGTACATTAAGTAGTTTACTTTCAACCAAGTTGTTGCTGTTGCTGCTGCTGTTGCTACTTCCCAGAATTATATGTTACATATACATAATTTGTTTCTTTGATTTTATTGCGTTTTGTGCGCTCCCTTTTTTTTCTTGCCCCTTTTCTTCATTATGTTTCATAGGAATTTGTTAGCCTGGAGCTCAAAAGAAGTATAAGACCAAAAAAAAAAAGCTACAATAGTTTGTTAAAGGCAAACAAATTAGCTTCTGATGAAACAAAGAAAATGTTAAGAAAAAACCCACACAAATTTTTATGAATTTGTTATACAAGTCATAGAGAGTGGACAGTCCAGTTTTGATACGGGTTCCAATTCGCTGTGCTAAAACGTAAAAAATCGCATCTTATGTGATCAAAAGTTAAAAAGAACGCATCAAATTTCTACCTACAGACCCAAAAACCAGACTTATGGTTTGATATCTCAAAACAAAACCAGTTTTATATGGATCCAATGAAGTAAATATTCACTAAAATCTTTTTGTGGATGAAAATCTTAGATCAATTGAACACTATTTGGATGTTTTAATCAGGGATGCAAACCGTCTAGTAGTTAGAACTGATTTGGTTCAGTGGTTCATAGAGTTTTTACACACTGTACCAGAGCATAATAAGTTTGTGCAACAGCCAGTAAACTATAAAGTATATATATTCTTGAACAGCATCAACAGCTGAGTCGATATAGCTTCACTATAGAGTCTGTCTGTGCGTATGAACTCACAGATCTCATAGATGGTAAGAGATAGAGTTTGAACGTGCATGGGACAAAAACTTCTTATATCTGCAGGCAGTTTTAGTTTGTTTTTAATATCGGCCACGCCCTCTCCCGCCCCCGCAATTTAGAAAAAACGTCATATCTCACACAGTCTTAAAGATAGATGATTCGTACCTTCTAGACATATTTAGTAATCAACATTATTTTTCGATCCACCAAAGGATTCATAAAGATCGGATAAACGGTTGCCGAGTTATGATCAAAAGACTGTTCGCTGCTGTAGCGCTGTTCTCAGCTGTTACTCCGGCATCAAAATTTAGGCTAAGCGTATAATTTCGTTGGCACAGAGTATGTTAAAGTCGGGCTTGACCGACTCTCTTTCTTGTTCTAACTGAGACTACTTTTGGGAACTTACTTTTATATGGGAGCTATACCATATAGATGTACGATTTCGATCTAACTTAGTGGAATCATGGAAAAGCATAGCAAATAAGGAAATACAAAGTTTCATGGCGTTTCCATTGGAAACAGAAAAGATTTTCTCACTAAAACCACAATTCAGACCCTACTTTTTTATGACAGCTATACTATATAGATGTCCGATTTCTAACAAACTTTGTTTAATCGTGGCGAAGCATAGCAAACTAAGAAATACAAAGTTTGATGGCGTTTCCATGGAAAACAAAAAAGTTTTTCTTACTAGGACTACTATTCAGACCCTACTTTTATATGACAGCTATACTCTATACATGTCCGATTTCGACCAAACTTAGTAAAAGCATGGAAAGCCTAACCAACTAAGAAATACAAAGTTTGAAGGCGTTTCCATTGAAAACCAAAAAGTTTTTCCGACTAAGACTAGTTTTTCGACCGATCATTCCTATGACAGCTATATGCTATAGTCATCCGATGCGGCCGGTTCCGACAAATGTTCAGCGTATATGTACCAAAAGACTTTGTATAAAGTTTGGTGAAGATAGCTTTCAAACAGACTGATATGGCTTCAACTCTTCTCATCGTGCTGATCAAGAATATATATACTTTATGTGGTCGGAGTTGCTTCCTTCAGGGTATGAAAATCGTGTGGATTACTTAAAGAGTTCAAAAGTCGATGCATGCTTTAGTTATAGACCAAACTGAACATGTTTGACAGTAACATGTGATACGAAAACAGCTAAGCTTGGTCAGTTATTTTTGAGCAACAATCTCGGCTATCAAATGTAGCTCTCAAAATGTAGCTAACAATTTGTAAATCAAGTTCAAGTTTTAAGCTTAAATCCAGCCCCAAAATTGTATTGAAATTATCTGCAGCACTGTAGCTCATTTCCGTTTGGGCTGCGGGTTGATTACCAATCATTCGATTTTCACTAAAATCGAACCAAAAGCGGAAACAAACGGTTTTCAAAATTTCAACTCAATACAATTCAATAAATTATTTCATGCTCAGAACTCAACCTATTCACACTTGCCACTTAAATTTCCGCCCTCTCAAAACCAAACCCAAACCCAATAAAAACCGAAACCAAATTGCAATGTGCTGATTTTATAAACAATTTGCTATTTTCATTATGAAACGCCTCAATTTATTTTGTTAGGCAAAATGAAATAGCAACCAAAGAGAATGAAAAAATACAAAAAAAAAAAAAATAAAAAATCTATGGCCAGAATTTTAATGAGTGATTGGTGGTCGGGGAGGAGCAGGAGCAAGGGTCAGTCGTCCGCTTGATGCTGATGATGATGAAATCAGCTAAAAATGTTTATTGTTTATTTTTGTAGAAACTTTAGATGCATCCAATGCAACTCCTCCAAATGCCTCAACTCCACGCCGCCATACCATGTGTTCAACACATTGGAGGAGGTGGAGGGTATCTAAAATAAATGCTGGAAAATTTATGTTGCAGGTCAGCAGCAGCAGCAGCAGCAGAAGGAGCCAAAGAAGCAGAACAAGTAAATCAGGTTTTCTTTCCTTCGTTTGTTGGTCGGTCGTCAAGGTATTAACCTTTTCTGTGTGCTAGCGAGCGGGCTTCTGAAAATATTTCAAGCATTTCATAAAAAATAAAGTACGAGCATATAATAAAAAATACTGCTGCCCAGGCCCGGCCCGGCCCGGCCCGGCCTCCTCAGGTGTGCGCAAAAGCAACGGGCGGGACTTTTGTGGCCATTGGGCAAGTGGCGCGCACGATTACTCACATGGCACAGGTAAACCCCTCTGCACCCGGCACCCGTTTACACCCAGGCCAGCTGGTGCTGGTGCTGCTGTTGCTGTTGCTCCTTGAGCAGTAGTTGCCTCTGTGTTCTCCTTTTGAGGTCGCTTCAAGTGGCTTATTTCCGCCTCTTTGCATGCTGCTTGGCCACAGAGCATTTTGCTTTGCTTTTTGGCTTCGGCTTTGCTTTGCTTCGCTTCGCTTTTCGCTGGCTGGGGGTCAGTTTCGACATATGCCCAGTTAATAGCAACAACAACAACAACAACAACAGGAGCATGGGAATGAGAACAAGATTTGAAGTCAACTGCAAATAAGAGGTTCGACTGATCGATGATCTGTGTTTTCCTATACTCTCAAAAATGTCAACTAGGTCGGTGTAATTCAAGGATAATTCTTGATTTTTCAGCCCTGGGGCTCAATAATTTGACACTTGAGGTGGCCATACACTTCTTATACCATAATTTGTAATCGATAGTTATCGTTTGTTATCGATAGTATTAAGGAAAAGTTCAAATATTGGAAAAAGTACTTAAACAACATTTTATGAATTCTATAAAAAAATCGATAAAAATATCACAAAAATCGATAAGCAATTAAAGGTCCCATTTTGGGTAACATTTTTGTTTAACTTTCTTAAAAAAAACACCACATTTCTTTCCCTTTGCTTTCTTTTCTGCATATTTCTCAACTTTTAATTGTATTTCAACAATTGAACTTCTGATTTGTTTTCTTTTTCTTCATTGTAAACCAATTTTCGATTACTTGGTCCCCATTTTGCTTACTTTTTTAATATTTCTTGCTTACTTATAAATGTTGTTTGCCTATTCTACAGATTCTGTCTTGGGCTTCTTCTCAATGTTCTGATATATTTATAACTTTTCCTCTTTGATTCCTTCTTTGCTTCTAAATGTTCTATCATCATTTTATGTTGATTTCGTTCCTTTCTTTTGTTATTGTGTATTTTTGTTCTGTCTTTGCGTTTTCATTCACCTATTTTTCTGCCCCTTTCTTTTTTCCAGATGTTTATTTATATTCTTCTTTTTCTTTCTGGTAAAAGTTCTTTCTTTTATGTCTTCTGAATGTAAAATATAATTTCTTTCTTTGTTCTTAAAGTAATCTATTTTCTTTCCTTCTTTTAAATGTTCTTTCGCTTATTACTTACTTTTCAAATTTCTTTTTCTTCTTTTGTCATTCTTCTAAATGTGCCTTCCTTTCTTTCTATCTTTCGATAAGAACATATTTTTTCCATAGTTCTTCTGCCCTCTTTTTTGTTTCTTCTTCTTCCAAATGTTCTTTGTTTTTTCTGCTATTTATTTCTTATTGAAGTTTTTCTTGCATTTCTTTTTAATGTTCTTTAACGTACTACTCTCTTTTTGGGTTCTTGTAGATGTTCTTTCATTCATTGCTTTCTTCTTAATGTTTTATCTTTATTCATCTTTCTTTCGAAAAGAAAGAGAAGAGAAAAAGAATGTATTTCTGTTCAAACTCTTCCCTGTTTTTCTTTATTCTTCTGTCCTCTTTGTGTCTTCCAAATGAATTTTCTTGTATTTTATTTTGTCTTTCTTTAGTTATTTGCTTTGAAAAGTTCCTTCTGTCATTTCTTCAAAATGTTCTTTTAATAATCACTTTCTTCTTTGAGTTCTCTCTCTCCATTGCTTTCTTCTAGATGTTCTTAAGTTTATTACTTTCTTTTTGTCGTTCTTTGAAATGCTCATTAAATGGTTATTTTCTGCTGTTTTTCTTTCGAATTTTTGTTCAAAATTTTCATTTTCCTTTATCTCTTCTTCTGCTGTTTCTTCTCTACTTTCTTTTAAATATTCGTTTGTTTGCTTCTTTCATTTTACCTTCTATTTCTTTTCTATAAAAGTTCTGTCTTGTGTTTCTTCTAAATGTTCTTTATTGGTTTCTTCTAGTTGATCATTTGCTTATTACTTTCATTTTTATGGTCTTTTTTCTCGCCCTTCGTTGAATTGTTTCATTCCTAAGGCAAAGATTTATGTTTGTTCATACTTATCATTTTCTGTTCTTTATTCTTCTGCGCTCTCTTTTTATACTCTGTACCGAAGGTACATAGAGTATTATAAGTTTGTGCAAAAGTATGTAACATCCAGAAGGAAGCATCTCCGACCCCATAAAGTAAATATATTCTTGATCAGCATCAACAGCCGAGTCGATATAGCCATGTCCGTCTGTCCGTCCGTCCGTCTGTCCGTCTGTCTGTCTTTCCGTATGAACGCACAGATCTCAGAGATGGTAAGAGATAGAGGTTTGACATGTATGGGACATATGCTTCATATGTCTGCAGGCAGATCAAGTTTATTTTCAATTTTGGCCACGCCCCCTCCCGCCCCCGCAATTTAGAAAAAACGTCATATCTCCCACAGTTTTGAAGATAGATGGCTTGTTCCTTCTGGACATATTTAGTTATTAGGATAACTTATCGATCCGCCAAAGAAATGAAGAAGATCGGATGAACGGTTTTCGAGTTATGATCAAAAGACAAAATTTCTTGGTACAGAGTATGTTATAGTCGGGCTTGACCGACTTTCTTTCTTGTTTTTAAGTGTTCTTTTGAGTGTTTCTGCCGTTTTACCTTCCATTTCTTTCCTTTGAAAGTTTTTTCTTGTATTTCTTCTAAATATTCTTTAATTTATTACTTTCTTTTCTTCTAGATGTTCTCTCATCGATTACTTTATACCTTTTTCCTTGTTTACTTTTCATTTTTTGGTTCGTTTGTATTTTAAATATATTCTTTAATCCGCTTTTCTCTCTCTCCTATTCTGACCACTACTCTGGGCGGATTCTTCCCTTAACTTTTTAACAATTCTTCTCTCTCTTCTGCTGGATTTCACTTCCACTATTTATTCATAATATTTGAGAAGGCTTTTTGGTCCTGTCATCACCAGACGACAGACGACTTCACTTTGCAATTGCCTTTTAAACCAGTTGAGAATTCATAAATTCTTTGCCTAACCTTTGCCAAATTTCAATTGCAATTTTATCTGTCTATCTGTCCATCTTTTGTCTTTTGAGCTTCTTTGCCTAGGGCTAATATACCTGAGGCCTCCACCCCAGGGTATTCATCCATATCCCAAAAAGTGGCACACAAGCAAGCAAAAAGAGTTGAGCCAAAGCCAGATGTGGGGACGATGTTTGCCGCTTGCCTGCAACAAAGCGCCAAGTGTCGATAGCACGAAAAATGAAATGTTGCTGCAACTCTTACGCGCACACACACCACACACACACACACACACACCCCACAGCATTTGTGTTCAATTTGCCTTTTTGTTTTGCTTTTTATTCTTTTGTTACTCTCTATTGACTTTTTTCCTTTATGCTGGCTGCGCTTTGTGGCAGCAATAGCAAACGGCAGCAGCACCAGCAGCAGCAGCAGCAATCATTTTAACCCAAATTGTTGTTGCAATTCTTAAGTTCGCCCCGTGAAATATGTGTCGCTAGATGGGAGTGGCTCCCTCCCTGTGCAACGGAAGCTAACTCAATCTCCAAAGCAATTTCGTTTATTTGTTAATTTAAATTTGCATTTACTCCAATTTTTTTTTTGTGCTGGGATTGGTTGCGGTGCAGGAGGGAGGGAACTGCGAAACCAGACCAGGTGAAGCCCGGGAGCAGACTTATTAGCATGGCAGAGGCAACGGCGAGCGCGCGTTCAAGTTGAACGAACGATGGTTCGAGAGGGAGGCGGGGTGGGGGGTACCACGATAAATGACGAACAGTTTTTGTGTTTTTTTTTTTGAACAATTTCTTTTTTTTTTGTTTTTTGGGCGGTTTTTGTGTACAGTGGGTAAAAAGAGTTGAAATGTTTAGCTTAGGAAGGATTTATTTTGATATCTGATGCCTGAGCTCTAGAAATGTGGGTTTGTTCTTTAGTGTTGTATACTTTTCATAAGGAATCATTTACCGAATAGTCTGTACAGCTGTTTCAATAATATTCTTTCGTTAGGTCGGGCTTGGGTTTGCCATCATTGTTTTTGTCAGTGTCGGGCTTTTCATTCTATTTTGCCCTTTTTTGAAGGGGAAAATGTGGTTTAAATATTCTCTTTCGATTCATGATCGTCTCTTTTCTCTGTTAGAGTCAGCTGAAAACCGGGAATGAAAATTCTTACTTTCATTATCATTTCAAGGATTTGTCAAATGCAACTTTCTTCACTTTCGCCTTGAATAAGTCTGAAACTCTTTATTCTTTGTCAATTCTTCTTTTTATACTCTGTACCGTAGGTACATAGAGTATTATAAGTTTGTGCCAAAGTATGTAACATCCAGAAGGAAGCATCTCCGACCCCATAAAGTATATATATTCTTGATCAGCATCAACAGCCGAGTCGATATAGCCATGTCCGTCTGTCCGTCTGCCCGTCTGTCCGTATGAACGCACAGATCTCAGAGATGGTAAGAGATAGAGGTTTGACGTTTATGGGACATATGCTTCTTATCTCTGCAGGCAGATCAAGTTTATTTTCAATTTTGGCCACGCCCCCTCCCGCCCCCCGCAATTTAGAAAAAACGTCATATCTCCCACAGTTTTGAAGATAGATGGCTTGTTCCTTCTGGACATATTTAGTTATTAGAATAACTTATCGATCCGCCAAAGGAATGAAGAAGATCGGATGAACGGTTTTCGAGTTACTTACTTTTTTTTTGCTTCTTTGGTTTATACATATTTCTGTATGACTACCTACCTTTCACTCCCTACCTTCTCATATTCTTACTCGGCTTCTCCCTCTTCTTTGTTTCTTATTTCTTGCTTCTTTCTACCCTTCTTCCCTCTTCTTTGTTTCCCATTTCTTGCTTCTTTCTACCCTTCTTCTTTCTTTCATACTCCTTTCTGTCTCTGTTAACTTTCTTCCTTTATGGCATGTGTTTCTGGCTTCTTTCTTCCTTTTCTTTTATTACTTTATTCTCCTGTTCTTTTCGGCTTCCCCTTATTTCTTTATAACATCTTTCTTTGATCTACTTGATTTTCTTCTTTCTTCCCTTTCTTTCTTCCCTGTGGCTACTTTCTTTCTGTATTTTTCTACAAATTTTGATCTGTACTCTTATTCGATCTGGTATTTTCTTCTATAACATTCTCTGTTTCACTGTGAAAGAATAAAAATTAAATTCCCCAAAATATGGAAATCTGCCAACCGACATTCTTTTGCATTGCTCAATCTTTAAGCACTTTCCATATTTGATTTACGATTAAAGCAATGTTAACATATGATTTGGAAATTCTATTTTATCGAGTAATAATAAAAGGGCAGTGGCTGGGGGGCGTGGGCTGTGCCGCGGGGACACAGTCAACAAACAAATCGCGTGAAGCACGGCGTGAAAATTGTTTACTTTAGACATTTATCGCCTTCAACGATAAGGCCCGGCATTATGCCTAAACTGGGACACACACACACTCACACATAACACCGAGATTCTGTTTTTATTCTTTTATGGATTGCTGCTACTTGCACCGCTGAGATTTACTTTCTGTGTAGTTTTTGGCATAGGGCGGCCGATGGTGCAACCAGCCAGCCAACCAACCAACCAACTCATAGGCGCAGGCGGCCAATTGAAGTGTCTTAATTTAGTTTGCCGACGATGTCTGGCAGTGGCGGCAATCAGTGGCAATCAGGCAATTCAATCAGCCCCAGTCTCCGCCCCCGCCCCCGCCCCCGTCGCCCGACTCATCATCAACAAGGCCCGCAGCATCAACCAAATGCATTTGTACTACGTAGAAGGATTTACTTGTCTATTGTCTGATTTTGGGCCAGCAGAGAGAAAGAAAGGCAGAGAGAGAGAGAGCTGAGACTTGTACCAAAAGTTGTTGACAACAAATGAGACTCCACTTTAGACAGTTGCGCCTGGTCGCATAATTCCTAAATAAGTGCCCCCTCCCTCCTCTCAAACAAAAAAGTGCAGTCAACTTGTGTTGTTATCGCCTGCCCAGACGGCCAGACAGCCAAAAGCAGCGCCAAGACGCGCCAAGCCAAGAAGTTTTTCCAGCCCCCAAAACTACATGCCGTTGTTTGTTGTTCTTGTCTGGCTGAGTTGGATGTTGGGTGCAGGAGGGTGGAGGGGGTAACTCCAAACTCTGCCTCTAGATAAGCACAGCTGCATTTTTATTTTAATTAACGCATGAAAATGCAGTCTTGAGTTCAAAAGGGGACTATCTAATTATAAAAATTGTCTACATAGAAACTTAAGATTTTCCCCCCCTTAAAAATAATGTGTACAGACTAGATTCTTAATCTGGTGACTTTAGACATTCTAAGTAAGTGATTTTATTTGATTTTCTTTACTAAAATATTCTTATGAGAATGTAAACTGATGAATCTGATCTTCTTCTTAATTATTCCTGCTTTTGTTAGCTTCGTAGATCTCTTCTGCACTTCCCCTACGCTTTTCCATCATTCTTTGCCCTTAGCATTCTCCACAGTTCGATGAACATTGCATGCTAAACATGCCGATCAATGTTACCATTACCTCTTCCTGGCATTGTAACAGCTATCAAATGTTTCCTTTAAAACCAAACCTTTGAAATACACAAACCAAAAAACATTTGCAAGGCGTTTAAAAGAAATGACCGCCTACTGCGCCACTTGTTGAACTTTCATTGAGCTAAACTGAAAACAAAAATTGCGCTTACAGCGATACCTGTTAAGCACGTACCGTCTTTTCCTTTTTTTTTTCGTATTAATTACGAAGAATTCTGCAAATGCACAAATAGTACACCCATATTTTACCTTTGAAATACCCAAATTAGAGAAGGCAAACATAAAACAATGTAGATTTGGAAAACAACTTCATAAAAACAAAAAAAATCAGAAAATTTGCTGAACTGTTAAATAAAATGACCGCCTACTGCGCCACGTGTTGAACTGTCATTGAACTAAACTGAAAACTAAAATAAATTTTAAATAAAATAAAAATGATTACAGCGCCACCTGTTAAGCACAAATATCATAAAAAACATTTGCTGAGCTATTTAATAAAATGACCACCTACTGCGCCACTTGTTGAACTTTCATTGAACTAAACTGCGCCACCCGTGAAGCTCTTTCCTTCTTTTCCATTTTTTTTTTTCCTATTAATGAAGAAGAATCCCAGAAATGTACATATCTCACACCATAGTTTAACTTTGAAATAAGAGAATTAGAGAAAGCAAACATACAAAAAACATTGTAGATTTGGAAAACAACTTTAAATAGACAAGCAAAAAAACATTAAGAACATTTGCTAAACTGTTAAAGGAAATGACCGCCTACTGCGCTACTTGGTGAACTGTGATTGAATTAAACTGGCTACAAAAATGGTGCCTACAGTGCCACCTGTAAAGCATATACCGATTTTTCCTTTCAATTACGAGAAAACCCTCAGAGAGAAGTATCCAAATTGGTCCACTTATTCTTAAGTTATTGCTCATAACTAAACAAACCATGATCCATTTTAATACATATAGTATATAGATAATATTCTAACATTTCCAATATATTTTTTATATTTGTTTTAACAATTGTTTTATCTTTCTTTTCTTACAGGTAAGCTTTTTCTCAAATGAAACTCCACTTTTGTGAACTGATGCCTTGATTGAAGAAGCGTAAGTTTGTAAGAGAGAACATGTGGGCCAAGAATTACAAAATCTATTATTCCATCAATGCTGCTGAGTTGTTGCCGCCTTGTTTATGCAATGCATAACACAGAACGACAGCACATTAAGCGATTCATTTGTTTATCCTCCTCCTTTTTCTTCTTCTCTCTTCTCAAAAACCAAAACGACAGAAGCAACTTAATGGTTGGTCGCCTGCTTCTAAAGCCACTTAAAGCTTCTATTGTTCCAACCGCAACCAGATGAGTAATAACAACTGATAAACAAAAAGCAAAATAAAATACTACGCAAAACAACAAAAGAAGTTTTACAACTGAGATGAAAGCGGACCAAGGATTCCATGATTCATGATTCATGAATGAATGAATGAATCATCAGGCGAAAAATATATCTCAATTGAAATGTAACAAGTTAATGGAGCTCTCTAGATGATGATCCATCAAGTGCTGGGTAGTCGACATATATTCCGATCGATCAGGTCTCCGTTCCAACCAATTACAAAATGCCAAAGGACACACAAGTGTGTCTCATGTACTGCTGCATGCCTGTGCAACTTAACTAAGCTAATCAAAGTGTTCCTTTGGCTTCAGGCTGGCTGCACCCTGTTTCCACAAAAAACAACAAAAACGAAATGTACATGGAGTGCTGCGTGTGCATCAAGAGGTCGACTTCAATTATTTCCTGCTGCAGTTGGCAAACTGCTGAAGCATATGCAACTGTCAACCAATTTAAACGATCCCCTGCTCCCCCACTCGCCCTTTTTGCCTGCCATCCTTTTTGCCGTTGACATTGCCAATGAGACACAAAATGCAAAAAGAAATTTATTTTTATTTTCGCATCAATTATTTTACATACACAACAATTTTATGCAACAACAGGAAGCAACAACTGAACTGAACTTGTCACAGTGCATGTATTGTGTACTGTGCAGTGCGTTTGTCCGGCAAAATTTAAAGAGACATTTAAGTAGGCAAGGTTTTGTGAAGAAGTTTGCAATTTTTATGTTGGTCATCGGCTTAAGTTTTACTGGAATAAGTTTCTCAAATCTCCCTTCTAGTTCGAAACATTTTTGGTTTCTAGGTTAAAGCTTATATGGCAGCTTAATTCAGTGAACCCAAAAAGATTGTCAAGCTCAGAGAAACGATTTATGCAAAACTTTAGCTCTCTCACTCGCACAAGCTTAAATCGACACTCATGGACAGTAGAATAGGTGTGAAGACGATAGAAGTCAATGTGTATATTAATAATTTGTAAGTCTGGCAGCACTGTTAGAATAATTGGTAACAAAATAGTCCTACAATTCCATCCCCAAGAAGTAGGCAGCGAAAAATGAGAATTATTTTTGTAACGAATCTGTTCTTGAAATTCCCAACTGGTTTTAAAACTGCGAAAGCCTTTGGCATTTAGTTGAGACGTGAAACAGAAGGACGGTAGCTGAGTGGTACACACTTATTACTCTAGATCGTCGAGTCCCTATAAAAGCATCGTTTTTATACCCTTATCCACATAGTCCTGATGTCTGTAACGCATAGAAAAAAGCATCTCCGACCTCATAAAGTATATATATTCTTGATCAGCACGACGAGCTGAGTCTCTTCCTTCAGTTTAAAAGCTATCTTCAGGAAACTTTGACCGTAGCCTTTTAGTACAAATACGATGCATGTTTATTGGAACCGGCCGGATCGGATGTCCATGGCAAATAGCTGTCATAAGAACGATCGATCGATAAACTTGTTTTAGTAAGAAAATTTTGTTTGTTTGCAAAGGAAAAGCCTTCAAACTTTGAATTTCTTAGTTAGCTAAGCTTTCCCATGATTCCACTAAGTTTGGTCGGGATCGGACGTCTATAAAGTATAGCTGTCATGGAAAAGTGGAGTCTGAAAAGAAAAGATTTTGTTGTTTCCAATGGAAACGCCTTCAAACTTTGTATTTCGAAGTTGCCTATGCTTTCCCATGATTCCACCAAGTTTGGTCAAAATTGGACATCTATTTAGCATAGCTCCCAAAGAAAAGTAGAGTCTGAGAAGTAGTCTTAGTGAGAAAATCTTTTTTGTTTTCAATGGAAATGTCTCCAAACTTTGTATCTCTTAGTTTGCTATGGTTTCCCATGATTCCACTAAGTTTGGTCGAAATCGGACATCTATATAGTATAGCTCCCATAGAAAAGTAGAGTCTGAGAAGTAGTCTTAGTGAGAAAAACTTTTTTATTTTCAATGGAATTGTTCCTAAAATTGGCATTTATTTATTTAATATGCTTTCAAACAATTCTACAAAGTTTTGTCAAAATCGTATGACTATAGCATACAGTTGCAGTACGAATGATCGGTCGAAAAAGAAGTTCTATTGAGAAAAACTTGTTTGTTTTAAATGGAATCAACTCCAAATTTCTTACATGTTCGTTGCTTAGGCTTTTGCATGATCCCACTAAGTTTGGTCGAAATCGGAAATCTATATAGTATAGCTTTCATAGAAAAGTAAGGTCCCAAAAGTAGAAAAATAGAGGAAAGTTGACTTCGGCTCGACCGAAGCACTTTTTTCTAACTATTTGGAACGTCCAGAATTCGAGCAAAGGCACTACAAGGCAATTCTGATTCCCGTTACCAGTTACTAATCAGGATAAACTAAAGTCGTGCAAATTGTTTCTTATAAAGGCATGTCCTTCCACCACCAAATTTCCCTTTTTTTAAGCGTAAGTCAAACTGAAGTTTTGAACTTATAAATTAGAAAAAACCTTCTTCACTTTTTAACAGGTGGATACAAGTTCTTATAAGGCAATTCTTCAGTTTTTACAACGCCATTTGTAGGGCGTTCATCAACTGGGCACACAAATGCTACCAGAGTGGCGACCGTGCTCAAATTGAAATGCGAGAGATTTTTAATATATTTTGGCGACCGTGCTTTCATTCTGCAATACCAACTCCTTTCTGTTTACTGTGGTTTTCTGTTGTGTCTGCGTTTTCAACTCTGAACAACTGGCAAATTTACGCATAATACTCGGCCTCGCATACAAAATTCTCATCACTTACAAACAGGCGCGCACACAACAACACGGAGGAGAGGAGGCCACAAAGTCAAATTCATTCCTTCATTGCTTCATTGCTTCATTCCCTCATTGCGCTTATGTTTTATAGTTGTTATGGCTTTGTGTGTAGTTGTTATTGTCGTTGTTGAAGTCGCGACCGCGTCGAGTTCATTTGTTGGCTTTCGGCTTGAAGCAGTTCTTCTCCGTTTTTTTTTTTTACTTTTTATGTTGAAGCCTTTATGTTGATTGTATTTTACTGCGCTTTTTGTGGCTCTTGTTGTTGTTGCCGTAGACTCTCATATGCAGCTCTCTCTCTTGCTGCTGCTGCTGCTGTTGTTGATGTTTATGTTTTTAAGAACTTTACTTTGTGTTCTTTTACATATATTTTTTCCAGGTCTCTGCCGCTCGACGCTTGTATAATAAAAATGCATATAAATTATGTTTAAATTTCATGTTGACACTTTTTATGCGCCAACCTCTCTGTCACCCAGCCAGCCAGCCAACCCGCCCCTCCCGCGCTCGTATCAGTCGTGGCAATTCGCCATTATAATAATCCATAATTTGTTGCAGTTGTCGTGCCGGGGCATATTATTTTCAATTAAGTAATTGATAGCTTGACTCCTTAAAAATGAGGTGGAACACTCGCGGAAACTCCAGACGGAGCCTTATTACCTACCCCAAATCGATGTCATTTAATTAATTTCCATTTCATTCCTTCTTCAACATCCAAAATGTCAGACCGGGGTCAGAGGAGGAGGCAACCTTTTGTTAAATAATCAAACAAATTCACGCACATCCCAACTCACACACACACACACACGCTCAAAGTTAGAGCCCTTTTGTGTAGCCTACTTCGCCGCGCGTTAAGCACTTAAAACACTTTTTCAATGTCAATGCACAAGTCAAAATTTCGTGTTCGCACGCTAATTGGCTACAGAGCTGAGCTCACAAGACACAACATAAATTTTTGCCCTAGTCACTGAAATGTCATCTGGTCATAAAATATTTAATCCAGTTTTATAAATGTGCTAGTCATGTGGGTCTCTAGGCAAGTTCTGGTTGGTCTCTCATAATTTGGGTACATTTTTTGTTTGAGTTTTATATTAACTTTCAACTCAAAAGGGCGTTGAGTAGGGAAATACAATCTATTTCTATTTTATGAGTTTTTGACGATCACCAGAAAAGAAGGCAGAGGAGTTCTTCAAAAAGCCTTCAAGTGAATTTGGTGTAAAATGTGGAAGTTGTAGTTCATCTGAGACGCGGCAGCTATAGAGAGAAATAGAAAGCGAGAGTTGGATAGAGAAAGAGAAGGAAATATATAAGAGACAGAGGAAGAGGGTGATTGCAGAAGATAGGGAAACAGGAAAACAGAGGAGATAGAGAGGAACGAAGAGCAAGCGTGACGGAATGAATTGGACAATAAGAATGCGTGAGAGGAGAATGAAAAGAAGGGACAAGAAACACAAAGAGAGGTCAATGTTGAGACTAAGATTCTACGAGAATGATGGAAAGAGTGGAAGATAATGAGAGAGAAGATAAAACCTTGGAGTTTTTCCCCTCTACAGATGGTGAAGAACAGGGAGAAAGAGAGCGGAAAAGAAGACAGGAAGAGTGGGTAATGAAGAGAGAGAGTGGGGAAAAGAGAGAAAGCGATAATAAAGAGAGTGAGTAAGAAAGGGAGAGGAAGGTAAGAGCCAGAAAAAGTGGGGGAAAAATAGAGGTTAAGAAAAACAGACTGAGGTCGAGGTTGAGACCATGGATTCTAAGAAAATGAGAGGAAGATGCTAAGAAAATGAAAAAGAAGAAGATAAAACGAGAGAAGAGGATCGGGGGAGAAAAGGAAAGAAGAAGGAAAAAAGAGAGGGAGGAAGGAAAAAAGAGAGGGAGGAAGGAAAAAAGAGATGGAGAAAGGAAAAAGAGAGAGAGGAAGGAACAAAGAGAGGGAGGAAGAGAGAGTGAGGAATAGAGAGAGAGGAAGAGGTAGAGAGAGGAAGGAAAGATATAGCAAGTGGGTAAGAAAGAGAGAGAGAGGGTGGAAGGTGTGATTGAGAGCGGAAGATTGAAGGTAAGATAGAGAGTAAGAGTGAGACTTAAAGAGTAAGGGTAAAACACAGAGAGTAAAAGCGAGGGAAATAGGGGGAAAAAAAACAGAATAGGGGCTTAGAGTAACAAAGAAAGAAAGAGGCTAAGGGAACGAGAGGGAGAGAGGAAGAGGCTAAGAGAACGAGAGGGAGAGGAAGAGGCTGATACAAAAGAAGCTAAGCGAAGAGAGGTTAAGAGAAACAAAGAGAGAAAAAGGTTGATATAAAGAGGCTAGGAGAAAGAGGCTAAAAGAATGAGAAAAAAATTAAACTGAGGGAGACGGAAGGAGGTGGAGAAGAGAGGGAGGGAGAGGAATTAAAGAATGTCAAAGAGACTATAAGAAAAAAGAAGACACAGAGAGTGAGTAATAGTGAGAGATATAGAATAAGAATGGGTGAGAGAGAGAAAAAGAGAAAAAAAAAGAGAAAAACAAAATAAAGGCTGGGAGTAACAAGGAAAGGAAGAGACTTAGAAAACTAGAGAGAGAGAGAGGAATAGGCTGATACAAAGGAGGCCAAGCGAAAGCGGGACCGGCTGAGAAAGGCTGTGGGCGGCTGATAAAAACAGACTGACAGAAACAGTGATAGAGAGCGCGAGGGTGAGAGTAAGAGGATGAAAAAGAGGCTTATAAAGAAAGAAAGAAAGGCAGAAAGAAACTGAAAGGAAGGCTGAGAAAATGCTATCTGGTATAACCAAAATCCTTCAAAACGAATTCAAAACAGTAAAATATACAAGTGATCAACACTTATACAAATGATCAGTGATCACGCGGTGCTGCTGAATGCACCCAACTTTTATTTAATATATTGACCACTAACCAGAAATGCATTCAACCTTTTGAATTACTCTAACTACTCCCACCGATCATTGACTTCAACCGCCTACCAAATTATTCAAAAAAGTAAGCACTGGCTGAGTTCAGCGTTGATTATCGAAAGCTCAGTCACAGTTTCCTGTTACCTTTTGCGCAGCACTGATTCCCTAATTAGCTGTGGCAATTTGGTTTAAATTGGGGGGCGGGTCTTGAAGCTAAACTGATTTTCAAAGTCAATGTCGCGACATTGTGGAAAAGTTTTTGGCTTGAGTGTGTGTGTGCGTGTGAAGTTTTCATTATATATTCATAGTACTCAAACACACACACGAACACACGCACACACACTTGGCACAATTTGCTATTAGACGCTCGTTGGAAACTTTTCGACTTTTTGGTGCGCACAATTCAATCAACAACAACGACAATGCCAACTGGCAACTGGAGCAAGGAATAGGAAATAAGTACAACTATGCAGACATTGACAGGGGCTTGTTAGAAACATACACGCAGCCAAACACACACACACACTCACACAAAATATAACAAAAACGTGTTGATTTGCTGGAATGTTTTTTAAAACCATTTTCATTTTTATTGAGCCAAAAAGTTGTTCAATAAAGTTTTCCAGTTTTTTTTGTTCTCCTTCTCTCTCTTGCTTCTTCCTGAAGGCTGTCAAGTATTGTGTGTGTGCATGTGTGTGTGTGTGTGTGTTTGATATGAAGACATCCTAAATTCAATTGTCAGAGATTTTTCTTGGTGCATCCATCAAATTGAGGTCTTCTGTTGCAATTAATGCAGCAGTCGTTGGACTGTTGGTTTTTAACTGTGTTGAAGATGTTCTGTACGGATAAATCCATTGAAAACTTTGTTTAAAGAAACTATTTCCAAGAAATTATATCACACATTGTTATTTAACGTCGCGAAAACATTGAAATCGATTTAAAAAAAACTCGCGTGTTTGCTCTTGCAAGCGAATGGTCAGAGCAAACACAATTCAAAAGAATCGACAAAGAAATGTGTGATAACAAGAAAGAAAGTCGGTCAAGCCCGACTATAACATACTCTGTACCAAGAAATTTTGTCTTTTGATCATAACTCGAAAACCGTTCATCCGATCTTCTTCATTCCTTTGGCGGATCGATAAGTTATTCTAATAACTAAATATGTCCAGAAGGAACAAGCCATCTATCTTCAAAACTGTGGGAGATATGACGTTTTTTCTAAATTGCGGGGGCGTGGCCAAAATTGAAAACAAACTTGATCTGCCTGCAGACATAAGAAGCATATGTCCCATGCACGTCAAACCTCTATCTCTTACCATCTATGAGATCTGTGCGTTCATACGGACAGACAGACGGACGGACAGACGGACATGGCTATATGGACTCGGCTGTTGATGCTGATCAAGAATATATATACTTTATGGGGTCGGAGATGCTTCCTTCTGGATGTTACATACTTTTGCACAAACTTATAATACTCTATGTACCTACGGTACAGAGTATAAAAACAGCAATAATTAGCGAATCCTTTAAAATTTGCCCAAATTTGTTTGCTTAAAGAAATATGTGTCCAAACTTGCCCTTTACAGTGTAAATACAGGCTCAAATAATTAACGTAAAAGACAAAATTGGAGCAAATTTTTTCAACTGCAAATATTTGCGCATGTGGCAACACCAAATTTGTTTTAACTAAACATTTGTATTGTGCTTACAATGTTAGTCTTCAACCATAACTGTTTGTGGACAAATATTTGGTTATATATTTTGTAAGAGCAAATATTTGCGCATGTGGCAACACCAAATTTGTTTTTACTAAACATTTGTATTGTGCTTACAAAGTTAGTCGTTAACCATAATTGTTTGTGGACAAATATTTGGTCAAATTTTTTAAGTGGAAATTTTTTTTTTGAACATTTGTCAACACCAAGTTTGGTTCAAAGCAAACATTTTTTAATGTGCCTACAAAAGTTTGACTTCAACCATAATTGTTTGTGGACAAATATTTGGTCAAATTTTTTAAGTGGAAATTTTTTTTTTTGAACATTTGTCAACACCAAGTTTGGTTCAAAGCAAACATTTTTTAATGTGCCTACAAAAGTTTGACTTCAACCATAATTGTTTGTGGACAAATATTTGGTCAAATTTTTGAAGCGCAAATTTTTTTTTTAGCATTGTCAACACCAAGTTTGGTTTAAAGCAAACATTTTTAATGTGCCTTCAAAAGTTAGACTTCAGCCGTAATGGTTTGTGTACAAATTTTTGGTCAATCTACAAAATTTTGTGTTTGTCAAAGAAATATGCAATAAAATTTGCCCCTAACAGTGTGAACTCTTAAGCATATAATTAGTTTCACTTGAAAATTTGTTAAAAATTTTTTGAAAACAAATATTTGCGCACAAAAAACCAAGTTTTTGTTGTAAGACAATATGCAATCAAATTTGCCCCTAACTGTGCGCAAATAACTAAAAGAGCTTAAAAAGTTGGCACATTTTATAAAGAGCTGAAATGTGTTTGGTAACGGACATATGCCATAAAATTTGCCATTAACAGTGTTAATTCAAGCGCGAATAACTAGCAAAGGTTAAAAATTTGTGCAAATTTCTTAAAAGCAAATATTTGTGCATTTAATGACCGTTTAAAATGCCTTATCAAAGATAAATGTAAAACAATTTGTCCCTAGCAGTGTGAAAATAAACGCAAATAATTAGCATACGGTTAAAATTTGCTTAAATTTATTTACGAACAAATATTTGCGCAAATGGAAACACCAAATTTTTTGTTAGCAAACATTTACAGCAGAGGGAAAACTTTGTTGGCCCAATACAAAGTCAGTCCTCAACTGTTATTGTTTGTGCACAAACTTTGTTTGCCCCTGGGTCTTTAACGTATGACTGCAAACCTTATTTTAACAATTCTAGCAAAACCCTCATCAAGTAAATGACTTATCAGCATAGCGCTTTAATATTTTAAAGCTTTCATTCTCAAAAGAGACAATCGAAAAGTGAAAACTATAATAGAACCGCTGCCGGCTTAGATCAAGAAAGCATTTAAGTCAAAAATGTTTGCTGCTGTAGACCCTTAGCTTAAAAAAAAAATACCCCCCTCCTAGACTAAGGAAAAGGAGTGATGCATCGGGGGCAATTTTTCACGTGCCGCACAAGAGAAGTGAAGTGAGCTTGCGCGGATTAGGCAATGGACGAGCAACTGGCACGGACAATTTATGAGACGTGTTCACAAAATGGAAGAGAGGGCGAGGGCGAGGGTGAGTGAGTGTGAGAGGAAAGCAGCTCCTTGATAAACGACAATGGTGACAGCGTCAGCTGTGGAAATTGGGAAATGTTAAGGGAAATGAAACCAAAACCAGGGGATGCAATTGCCACTTGAATGCAAGTTTTTACACTCCACTCAACTCCAGTTCTCCCTCGCCTCTCTTACACCAAATGATGTAATTTAAGGCATGACATGTGGTCGCTCGAGCGGTACGAGTTTTACGAGTTTTATGCATAAATTATGCGCTCGTCTCATGAATCCCACACACAACCCAAACCCCTTTGCAACTGACTTATTGAAGTCTATAATTAAAAAAAAAGAAGAAGAAATACAACCACATTTTAATGAGCTATCATTAGCCAACATAGGGGTCAAAGAAAAATCTTGAACAAAAAGAGAACTGCATCAAATGCTAATCAAATCCCATAAAACGTGTGTAAGCCCAAAGCCGTCCAAAAAAGGAAAGGGTTCCAGTTGAATTTTGTTTTCTTGCTTCTTTGATTGATGTGCCTTGCTCGTTGTGCAGACAACATGAAAATTAGCCAAGAGACTTGAGTTGCTCTCGACGCGTGGGTGCGGGTGGTGGTGGTGTTTGGGTCGGTCAACATGATGGACAGCTTAACAAACGAGAGCTGGGCGGATTTTTCAACCGCAATTGTTTATGGTGAAATGGTGGCGTTTTTTCTAAATGATTTCGATTATCTGTAAAAGGCAGTGTGAGCTGTTGATAGCAAAATAGGACAGGGCCGCCCTCATGCTTCCGATTTCAACTCAATTCCATACCGTTTTCATACTCATTTTACAAGTATCTACAGTTTGTCCAAAATTTTCAGAGTTGGCGACCGTGACAGGGTGCATAGATTCGGCTGTACATTCGTTTTAGGGCAATGCATAAAAGATCTTACCTTCAACTTTAAAAAGCTGCTTCATTTGAAAGCTTTTGACAACTATCTTTAGTTTCTTTCACAATTTTTAGAGGTGGCGACCGTGCTAGGTCGCTAAGTGTAGGCTGTACAGTTTTGTAGGGCAATGCGTAAGAAGATCTTGCCTTAAGCTTTAAGGGGCTGCTTTATATGGAAGCTTTTGACAACTATCTTCAGTTTTGCCACAATTTTTAGAGTTGGCGACCGTGCTATGTCGCTAAGTATCGACTGTACAGTTTTACAGGCTTTAAAAAGCTGCTTTGTTTCGATTATAAAAGCTATACTATAAAAGAAAGTTCGCTCTGATGCTGAAATTTAAACTGTTTCAAGCATGGCCAAGCTTCAAGCTTCTCCCAAGCTTTCATGCAGTTGGCGACCGCGATTCCAAGCTTTATGTTTTTGAAACTGCATTCGGAGATGCAAATTCCCCGTAAATTCTTAATCAGGTAACAGCTGCTTCCCTTCTTTATCTTTTTTGTAACTCCCACTTTCACCCAAACTAAGCTGCCAACTACTTTCAACATCTGGTGTGGTTAGCTGTAAGTAAGTGGCACACTTTCTTTCCTTCCTATTTCAACTGCAACAAATTGCTTCAAGAGGGAACACCCAACTAACCATCCATCCACTAGCCGGAGGGGTTAATCAAAAACCATATCACTATCGCATTTCAATGCAGATGCCCACACGCAACGCACACACACACACACAGACACATTAACAACAGGGAATGCCACAGGAGGAAGCTTCTCCTTCTGTTGAACCAAACAAATTTCAACAAAAGCTCACTTGTGCGGGTGCGAGTGCGAGTTGCGGGTGGAAGCGAATCTGACACAGTTTCCTGTTGGCCTGTCGGCCTGTACTTAAGTGCCTGCTTGCAAATTGAGCGCGTCACCAAAAAAGAAAAACAACAACAACAGGAGCAAGGGGAATGTTACCATCATCAATGCCGCCACCTAGTAGAACCGACAACAAGGTTGTCATACTTGTAAGTGCCATCATCCCAATATCAAATGACACGGCGAAGCCATGGAAAATGCATTGGCTCGCGGTGGGCTGCTGCGCATGCGCAAAACCACAAAACCCCGTGAGCCGGCCACACGCGTATGAAGTGGTGGTCCTACCACGCACGCTCCCCCCCTCGCCATAACTCTCTACCCCGACCCATCCCCTGGCTTAAACACGTTGGCAATTTAACGCCTGTTTTGTTTGAAGAGCGAGCCAGAATGCGAGATTGTTGTGCCTCTGTCGTTGCGCGGAGGTTGGATTGGGTGGTTGGGTGCGAGGGGAAGGAGGAAGGGGGCAGTGGCACCTGCCTCTGGTTTGGTCATCGTCAACATGGCAACGCCCTTGTAGTGGCCTGTGGGCAAAGCTATTGACTTGAACTGAAACCAAACAACAACATAGGGGTATCAGTGTAGTGGGTGGAGGGCAGGTAAACTCACTGATGCGTGGCTCCATAGACTTGGAAAGTAGATGCTAGCGGGGGCAGTTCCAAACAAACAAAGAAAGAGTAGAGCACCAGAAACGGGGAACTAGAAGAAACAAACAGAAATTAAGAAGAAAGAAGCGAGAAAACAAATCACAAAGAAGGAAAAAATGTACAGGAAAAAGCGGGGAATTTCAAAGTAAGGACACTAAAAGCCAGAAAATTAACTGTAGGAATGAGAAGAAAAATGTGCTTTAAACAAGAAGAAAGACTACAGAAACGTAGATTAAAAACATGGGAAAATAAGTATGAAGTAAAGCACAGAAGTTTGGATAGAAAGTTACGAGAAGAAGAAAATAGAAAGGAGCCGTTATTTCGTTTCCCCCCCCCTATTTCTCTGCGATATAAATAAATGGAAGGAAGATGAAAGAATGAAGGATGGAAGATGAAAGCAAGAAGAAAGGAAGAAATAAGGAAAAAGTGAGGAAGAGTAATAATAATAAAGTGAGAAAGAAGTAAGGAAGAATTCCGGAAGAAGTAAGGACGAAGGAAGGAAAGAAAAAAGGAAGGACGAAGGAAGGAAAGAAAAAGGGAAGGACGAAGGAAGGAAAGAAAAAAGGAAGGACGAAGGAAGGAAAGAAAAAAGGAAGGAAAGAAAAAAGGAAGGTCGAAGGAAGGAAAGAAAAAAGGAAGAACAAAGAAAGGAACGAAAAAAGGAAGAATTCAGGAATATGTAAGGACGAAGGAAGGAAAGAAAAAAGGAAGAAGTAAGGACAACGGAAGGAAAGAATAAAGGATGGAAAGAATAAAGGAAGGAAAGAATAAAGGAAGGAAAGAATAAAGGAAGGAAAGAATAAAGGAAGGAAAGAATAAAGGAAGGAAAGAATAAAGGAAGGAAAGAATAAAGGAATGAAGGATGGAAGGAAGGATGGAAGGAAGGATGGAAGGAAGGAAGGATGGATGGATGGATGGATGGATGGATGGATGGATGGATGGATGGATGGAAGGAAGGAAGGAAGGAAGGAAGGAAGGAAGGAAGGAAGGAAGGAACGAAGAAAGGAAGGAAGGAAGGAAAGAAAGAAACAAATTAGGAATGAAATAAAGAAAGAAAAATGGAAGTAAGAAAGTTAAGAAATAAGGAAGTGAGGAAGCAAGGAAGCAAGGAAGTAAGGAAGTAGGGAAGTAAGCAAATAAGCAAGTAAGCAAGTATGCAAGTAAGTTAGTAAGCTAGTAAGCTAGTAAGCTAGTAAGCTAGTAAGCTAGTAAGCTAGTAAGCTAGTAAGCTAGTAAGCTAGTAAGCTAGTAAGCTAGTAAGCTAATAAGCAAGTAAGCAAGTAGGGAAGTAAGAAAGGAAGAAAGAAGGAAGAAAGTAGGAATAAGAAAGAATGGACGAAGGAAGGAAGAAAGTAAGAAGAATAAAAGAAGGAAAAAGGGAAAAATAATTTAGGACGGAAGAAGGAAGGAGGGAAGAAAGAAGGAAGGAATGAAGGAAAAAGGAAGGAAGTAAGATGGGAAAAACAGAAGGACGAAAAAAGGGGAAGAAAGAAGGACAACAGAAAGCAAGGAGGAAGAAGGAAGGTCAAAAGGAAGCAAGGAGGAAGAAAAAATGTCAACGGCATGAAGATTATCAATAAAATGCCAATAAGAGAAAAATAAGGTTTGACAGTTAAAAGATAAAAGAAACAAACAAGCAGGGTATACAAGTAGGGGAGAAAACTACTAATAAGAAGGGGAATTGAAAGCAAGCGAAAAAAGAAGAAAAAGGTCAAATGAAACCCTGAAAAAATGAAAAGAAACTGAAATCTGCAAACAAACAGCTAACAAAAACGAAAGCAAAGATTTTGACTATAATACAAATTAAAAGCTGTCTTAAATTTTTAATATTGCACAAGTTTTGGGATTTCAAACTGGTTTTTGTACGAGTGTTGGTCTCAAAATCGCACAGGAAGTCGCAAGGGACTGGCACAAGCTGAGGGACTGAGAACATTAGATGCTTACCAATATTCAACGTTTTTTGATAGAAACTATTCCTCGCGACACTTGAATTTCAATCAAAACCAGCAGAGTTCCTGCGCTTCCCCCTTTCATGCCAAACTTTCATTGCTCACCTCAGATAACTATCTGATTTCTGCACACTTAATTTGTTAATTGCCCAGGCCGGAGGGGCCCGACCAACAACCAGCTGTGGGCTGCTTTGGTTGCCGTCTGGCCCCGGAACACACAGTTTGAGTGCTGTTTTTAGTTTGGCCACCAAAAGTGCCAAAAAACACAAGCCAAAACTGTTTGTTGTTTGTTTTGATAAATGCGGGGAATAAAACTCTACCATGTTGAACGAGTGGGAGCAACAAATGTGTGAGTTGGAGTCAAGTTGGCTAATTAGCTAATAATTGTTTATGCAGTTTTATCAGAGTTTTTAATTTTCTGGAATATTTCTAAAATTCGAAAAAAAACAGACCCAACTCTCAAAAAAAATCAATTTTTTATCTCAATAATTTGCCAACACATCCTGTCCCACCAACCCCCCACCAGCCGGCTTTATTTTGTTACTGCGACCCAAAAGAGAAAAACATTTTTTGTTTGCATCTTTCTGTTTTGCCTGTTTGCATTGTAAATGAATTTATAATCCCACAAACGGGTCGGGTCAGCACAACAAAATATTTGTAATAGAGTGGACAGAAGCCAAAAGCTGCGGGAAAGCCAAATTCGCTTTATGTGGGGGATGTGCCCGCTCCCATTGCCGTGTGTATTTGTGCTGGGCTCAGGTAGCAGCAGCAGGCTCAGCAAATAAAAAACGAAATAAAATACACATTTTTATGCACAAATGAAATAATTTGCGAATGGCGGTTTATTTTGTGTTTGCCAGACGCGCGGGCGGGCGGGCTGCCAAAAGTGGGCCTCAAATTAAAATATTGAACATTTTTTCCTGCATTTAACTTGAAATCGAAATCAACATTTGTTTCCTGCTTCTTTTCCAGATGCCGTGGTGGCCGCCGCCTCCCTGCCCTCGGCCCAACATCAACAGCAGCAACAGCAAGCGCCACGTTTTACCACGCATCCGTCGTCCTCCGGTTCCATTGTTAGTGAAGGAAGCACCAAGATTTTACAGTGTCATGCTCTGGGTAAGTTTAAGCCCCGCCATAAAGTATAAGTTCGTTGTTCGGACTAAACATTACACTTGTCCTTCAAAACGCCCGAGACGGCTAAGCTGATGTGATGGGAGGGCGGTAGAGGGAGAGGGCGAGTGACTGGGTGTAAAATGAAACCATAAGCGTAAACACATTTCTTCTTCACGTGCTGCGCGCTTTTGAAAGATAATGAAGTAGAAAAACAATAACTTTTATGAGGCTTCCCTGTGTGTGTGTGTGTGTGTGTGCAATCCTTTGAGCCGTGAACACGGCCACATCGCTTCGTCGCTTAAGGGCGTGTCCAGCTGCCGCTGCTGCTACTGCTTTTGACAGTCTCAAGTATCGGTTTCATATTGTTGTCTTGTACCAAAAAATGCCAGTGAAAGACAGCTTAAAAGGAGCAAGCACACCCTCAAGACAATTTGTGTGTGTGTGTGTGTGTTGAATGAAGCGGCCGGCCAACTAATGGGCCTTTTTATTTTTCTGTTTGGTGTAGAGTTTATAGAGTGCCGTGGGCGACTTTGTATTATATGATTGTCATTTGGCTTCTCAACAATGAAGCAATGAAAAGAAGCTTATTCTACTAAATTATTCAGTTTATTCCATTTTCGTGGAGATTTTAAACCATTTTTTATGTACTGACTTAGTTAATTTGGCATTTTTGCCACGCCCTGGAAAACTTTAAATTGATTATCCCACTGATACTTTTTTATTTAACCTCCCCTTCCTTGCGTCGGTTACGAATTCTCAGAATCACGCTGGTATTTAAGGTGTTCAGCAAATTGCTGACGTCGATTGCTCGCCTGCTCTGACGTTTTGATAGCTCTTCGCTGGCTCTTATTAAATTTCGTATAATCAGCAAGGAATATTGTGCATATTGTGGAATATCGTACCAGACAGAAGCAGCTTGGGAACAAAGATCAACCCATGGCAGACTTTACATTTCTAAGGGAAAGAAAGCTATGATTAGTTGATAAGTTGAACTAGAGTTAGAATTTCTGTTAGTCAGTCTCACCCAATATCGATAAATCGCCAAACCTATCGATCGTTGCGTCTCGTTATATTGTTCAGTGACTCTTTTTTGAGAAACTCTTCTTCATTTACTCTTGATTGGATACTAGTTTTCAGTGAGCTTTGATTGGGTAGCTATTTGTTCACTGACTCCCATAGAGTAACTCTTGGTCAGTGACATTTGTTCAGTGACTTTTATTCAGTGACTGTTTTTCAAAGGTTTTATTTAGTGACTTTCGTTGAGTGAGTATACGCCTAGTGATTAATTTTTAGTCACTTTTGCAGGGACACTTTTTCAGCGACTCTTCTATGCTGACTTTTGTTCAGTGTTTCTTTGACAACATTTTAATTCAATGACTATTGTTGAGTTAGTATTTGTTTAGTGACTCCTATAGTATAACTCATTTTTTTATAATTTTTAATTCAGTGACTTTTGTTCAGTAATTTTTGTTCAGTGACTCTTTTTCAATATTTTTATTCAGTGACTTTTGTTAAGTAAGTACATGCTTAGAGGCTCCTATGGATTAAGTTATTTTCAGTGACTTTTGTTCAAAGACTCTTGTTTAGTGACTCTTTTTCAACTTTTTAACTCAGTGACTTTTGTTGAGACTCTCCTATAGAATAACTTCTTTTCAGTGACTCTTTTTCAGTGACTTCTATTTCAGTGATTTACTCTTTTTCAGAGACTCTTGTTCACTAACATTCGTTCAGTTCCTCTTATTTAGTGGCTTTTGCTGAATGAACTTTCTTCAGTGACTTTTCTGCGGTGACACTTCTTCAGTGAGTCTTTTTTACTGACTTCGGTTCAGTAACTTCGTTTCAGTTACTCTTAGTAAGACATAGTTGATCAGTGACACCTGTTCAGTTTCCTTATTTAGTGGCCTTTGATCAATGAATTTTGAAGAGGGTCTCTTTTTTAGTGACCTTTGTTCAGTGACTCTTTTAGCACTTTTAAATTCAGTCACTTTTGTTGCAGATTAACTCTTTTTCACTGACTTCTTCAGTGACGCTTCTGCAGTGACACTTCTTTAGTGCGTCCTGTTTGCTGACTTTTGTTCAGAGACTCTTTTTTAGTGGTCTTTAGAGGTTTCTCGTTTAGTGACCCTTGTTCAGTGACACTTTATAATCTTTACAATTTAGTGCAATTTTTTGAGTGAGTATTAGTTTAGTGAGTGTTCCAGAGTAACTCCTTTTCAGTGACTCGCCTTCAGTGACAACTGCTCATTGTCTTCTTTTCAATGAGTCTTGCTTACGGAATCTTGTACAGAGACTCTTGTTCACTGACTTCTGCTCAGTTCCTCTCATCTAATGGCTTTTGATCAATGACTCTTTTTTAGTTACTTTTGTTGAGAGACTCTTGTTGAATAGCTGTAGTATGTTTAGTTCTTTGTTCAGTGAATGTTCAGCGACTCTTGTTCAGTGCCTTTTTTGCAGTGACTTTTGATCACAGAATCTTTGTGCAGTGACTTTTGCTTAGCTATTATTTGCCTTAAGTTTCTGTTTACTTAAGTAAATTGTTGCTTTATGACAAACACTTTTGTTCACTTGTGCATTTCTGATCTAAATGTCACAAATGTGGGTCAAGTTTTATTTTTATATAAAGCCAACTCTTATTCCAACACCTCTTTGCTTTGCTTGCCAATTGATTTGCGCCTTTGATGTTGTTGGGGGGGGAGCGGTCTTTGGTTTCCTCTATGGAGATTCGGTTTTAGCCATTACACACCTCCATCCCATCATCTCCCTTGCACCCCCACCATATGTAAGTATTTATGCGGATCTATGCAACGTCAGCCGACAGCAGAGCCATGCACTTTGCATAAGCTGCAAACGGGGCGGAGGGGGAAAAACACACACAGAAAAAATGCGACGCCGTGACGTTCGGGAAAAAAATGCAAATCTTTTTAGCTGCTCTTTGGTGCCGCGAATGAGTTGTTGTTGTCACAAATGCCGCTGCGGCGTTCACGCACTCAGTCACTTTGCCGCTTTTAGCTGTCAACACACACATTGAGAAAGGGAGAGGAAGATAGAGATTCAGCCACATCCTTTGCCCATATGAGATGGTTTCCCCTGCCGCTTTTTTTTTTGTTTGTGCCTAGTTTTTAGTTGAAGTTTATTTTCCCCTCCCGCTTCTATGGGAGATTTTCCATCTAGCTGAAACAAGTTTTGTGGCTTGCTAACGTTTCTGCGCGACAATAAAGCAAAAACAATTCTAAGAAATACGCTGAAGAAACTTGTCAACTTTTGTAGATATAAGTCGGATCAAGGGATACCCTGTGAAAGGCAAGGGGGGTGTTGGGGGAGGAGGACGAGCAAGTGGCTTTATTTTTTATAAAGAAACAGATTCAAGCAGACCACGAAGATCCCATGAAAAACGAAACAAATTGCAAACTGTTTTTAAAGTGTCACCACATTGGTGTATCAGGCTCTGATGTAAAATTGGTAAAAAATGTTATTATAGGCTACATTTGTTCAAAGTCTGGATACTGGTTCCGAAAACTAGCTCCAAACCGTTGAAACTGTTTTCCAAACTAACTTAAATTGTTCTTAACTGAACACTAACAAGAAAGAAAGTCGGTCAAGCCCGACTATAACATACTCTGTACCAAGAAATTTTGTCTTTTGAGCATAACTCGAAAACCGTTCATCCGATCTTCTTCATTCCTTTGGCGGATCGATAAGTTATTCTAATAACTAAATATGTCCAGAAGGAACAAGCCATCTATCTTCAAAACTGTGGGAGATATGACGTTTTTTCTAAATTGCGGGGGCGGGAGGGGGCGTGGCCAAAATTGAAAATAAACTTGATCTGCCTGCAGACATAAGAAGCATATGTCCCATACACGTCAAACCTCTATCTCTTACCATCTCTGAGATCTGTGCGTTCATACGGACAGACAGACAGACGGACAGACGGACATGGCTATATCGACTCGGCTGTTGATGCTGATCAAGAATATATATACTTTATGGGGTCGGAGATGCTTCCTTCTGAATGTTACATACTTTTGCACAAACTTATAATACTCTATGTACCTACGGTACAGAGTATAAAAACTAACTGTAATGGTTTCAAAATGTGTATGATGCTGGTGTTTCACTTATTAATTTCCGATACTTTTTACTCAACTAGCTGCTGAACTGTGGGAACTGGTTCCAAAACTATTTCAATAGGTGCTCAAATTATATTCAACTTAGTTTTAATAGTTCCAAAATGTGTAGGCTGTTGTATAAGGTTTGGAAAATTACTTTATGTCTGACAATTGTTGAAAATTTGGTTCTTGGTTTCTAGAACTTGTTCCCAACCGTTGGAACTGGTTCCAAAACTGACTTCACTAGGTTTCAACTTTATTCTCATGGTAACAAAATGTTAAAGCTGTTGATCAAAGGCTTATATGCTATATAATTGTAGCAAATCTGGTTCTCAAACTAAACTTAAACCAAGGGAACTAGTTCCAAAACGAACTAAACTGGTTCTCCCCATTTATTTGAACTTAATTTTAATAGTTTTAAAAAATACAAGCTGTTGTGAAAAGGTTTGAAATTTGAAAAACTCCTGTTTCCTGGCTTCTAAAACTAGTTTCAGACCATTGGAACTGGTTCCAAAACCAACTCCAATAGGTTTCTACTTGATTCTAATGGTTACAAAATGTTAAAGCTGTTGATCAAAGGCTTGTATGCTATACAACTATAGCAAATCTGCTTTTCAAACGAAATCCAAAGTAAAGGAACTAGTTCCAAAACTAACTCAACTGGTTTTCAACTTATTTCTAAGAGTTCCCAAGTTAAATGCCGTTGTAACATGGCTTGAGAATGCTTTTGTAGTTTTGAACCTGTGTAACTATTTTCTAAATTTGTTCTAAAACATAAGAACTGATTCCAAATTTAGTTTAAACTTAATTCTAATTGTTTTCAATAGGTTTAAACTAGAGTTAAAAGCTTTGCTATCTACAACTAGGTTTTAACTAAGTCTCAGCTCCATCTATCTAAGCTAACTGAAATCTTATGATGGCTTGAAAATGTTTTAATAGTTCCGAACCTGTATAACTGGTTCCTAAACTAGTTCCGAACCGTTCGAATTGATATCATAATTTACCGAATTGGTTCTTAACTTAATTTTAACCTAGTTCTTAGTTAGTTCTGTTGGAAAGGGTCTTTACAGCACCGAACCAAAGGAACTGGTTCAAAAACTTTTTGCAAACCATAAGAACTGGTTCCAAAACCAGTTTAAACTTAATTTTAAATGTTTCTAAAATGTGTAAACTAGTGTTAAACGTTTTGTCTGGTTTCGGATTTCTAGAACTAGATTCTAACCTTTGATACTAGTTCCAAAGAAACCATAAGAACTGGTTCCAAAACTAGTTTAAACTTAATTTTAAATGTTTCTAAAATGTGTAAACTAGTGTTAAACGTTTTGTCTGGTTTCGGATTTCTAGAACTAGATTCTAACCTTTGATACTAGTTCCGGGTTCCTGAAACTATGTCCATACCGTTGGTACTGGTTCCAAATCTTACTTAACTAGGTCTCAGCTCTATTAAAAAATTTAACCAAAACCGTTCCTTAATACCAGGTTGATTAATGATTGCGAATCAGTATAACTGGTTCCTCAACTAGTTCCGAACCGCTAGAACTGATTCCATAACTGACTGAACTGGTTCTTGACTTAGTTTTAATCTAATTCTTAGGGTTTCAAAATGTGTAAGCTGGTTAAATAGGTCTTTATAGCTGTACTACAGGTAGCCAAACTAGTTTGCGAAATCAAAATGTGGTTCAAATGGCTCTCAATCCCTTTCAAACGCTTTCCTAAGGCCTGCGAAGCTTATAAGACGGAAAATGACCCCCCCAAAAGTATGCCACAACAATTTCACCACCAATTAACTCTCAATAATTAAGCCACCAACCAATATACCCACGATTTGTACATTAAAATGTGCATTAAATTGTTGCTAGCCAACAAAATGTAATGCGCCGTGTAGACGGGCTGACTGACTGACTTGACTGACTGACGGTTGGGATGCCTGCCTAGCTAGCTGGCTGGCTGCATCTCAAATGTAGCGCATTCACTTGCAACAAAGACTTTTATGGCAACAACAAAAGCCATGAGAGGGGCGGGGGGGAGCAAAAAAGAGACCAAGTCGAGGCAGCAGAAAAAGTAGGAACAAGCGGGAGACACAGAAGCCGAGAATGTGCGTGGTTGGTTGGCTGGCTGCTTGGTTGGTTGGTTGGTTGGTTGGTGACTTGGTTTGGTTTCAGTTTGCTGCTACTTTCTTTTGCGAAAAAAGCAACAAAAAAAAAACAGAGAAGAAACCCCAATGGTAAGCTGAAAAATTGTAAACTATTGTTTTTTGTTGTTTGCTGCTTTTTGTCGCATTTTTCTAAAGGCACACAAAATGCGTGCTTTTGTTTGTGTGTGTGTGTGTGTGTGTGTGTGAGTGTATTGTAAGTAGTCCCTGTTTCCTACCGCAGTTGCACGATGGGCCCAGCATGTTGAGAGAGCCTTTTTCAAAATTTTTTTTTAGTTTTGAATATTTAAATTTCGAATGATTGAAAAAGGAAAACGAGCAAAGTTTGGTTGGCTGCCGCCTTTGGCCCACTGTGCGGTCGAGGGCGTGTGCTAGCCCCGCTGCACTTGTCTAAAACTCATGTGTCCTTAGGCTGGTTAAAGTGGATGCGGATATGGAAAACAGAGCAAGAGCCACCAACAAATCGAAGAACGCCCAAAAAATTGGAATTGTTTTTTGTAAACTAATTTTTGTTTCAACCGTGCAGGAAACAGCACACAGTTGACACACTTCCTAGTTTCTTTTACATTCACTTCGCTCTTCTACGTATTTGTGATTAAAGCCACACAAAGATGTGTAAACAATGGCAAAATGCATAAAAGTGAAATGTTGCTCTGTCCCAAGAAAGAAAGGAAAAACATAAAACAAAACAACTAGAAGAAGACCAACAAAAACAAAGTAAAGCAGCATCAACAGCAGCAGCAGCAGCAGCAGCAGCAGCAGCAGCAAAGCCTTTAAGGCACTTTTTTAAAGTTTACCTAAATTCAAGTGCAGCCACAATAACAACAAGAACACACCACAGGGAAAGACACCTTCTTATAAACAAACAAAACACTTTGTGTGTGTGTGTGTGTGTGTGTGTGTGTGTGTGTGTGTGTGTGTGTGTGTGTGTGGGATAAATGCAGCAGAGCAGCACAATTTGTTGTTGTTGTTTTTCTTTTTCTTGTGAAGCTTCTGCTCACTTGGGCTCAAAGGCGGCGACGCATTGCTCTGTGCATAATTTAGCAAACATGTGCCACAGTTGCCATGCACACACACACACACAAACACACAGATTTACACAGGCCAAATACAAATAAAGCAAATAGTATAAAGTTGACATCAAGAAACACAAGTAAAGTGGAGAGAGAAGTTGGTAAGGGGCAACCAAATTGGCTCAGAACTGGGAAAGCTTGCACTGAAATAGCCCTCAGTCTATTTGCATTTGCGTAGCACCAAAATATAGGCCCTGTTTAGAAAAGCACACGACACAGGCTCTGTGACATTAAGTCGGCGCGTTCTAATTATACCCATTACTCGTAGACCATAAAGGGGTATACTAAAGTCGTGCAATTGCGTGTAACAGGTAGAAGAAAGCCTAAGCTATATGCATGCTGTATGAAGATCAGCATCTGAATCGATTTCAGTGGGAACAGAACTCAGAGATGGTATGACATAGAGGTTCGACGTGTACCCTTTAATACTTAACAAGAAAGTCGGTCAAGCCCGACTATAGCATACTCTGTACCAAGAAAATTTGTCTTTTGATCATAACTCGAAAACCGTTCATCCGATCTTCTTTATTCCTTTGGCGGATCGATAAGTTATCCTAATAACTAAATATGTCCAGAAGGAACAAGCCATCTATCTTCAAAATTGTGGGAGATATGACGTTTTTTCTAAATTGCGGGGGCGGGAGGGGGCGTGGCCAAAAGTGAAAATAAACTTGATCTGCCTGCAGACATAAGAAGCATATGTCCCATACTCGTCAAACCTCTATCTCTTACCATCTATGAGATCTGTGCGTTCATACGGACAGACAGACAGACGGACAGACGGACATGGCTATATCGACTCGGCTGTTGATGCTGATCAAGAATATATATACTTTATGGGGTCGGAGATGCTTCCTTCTGCCTGTTACATACTTTTGCACAAACTTATAATACTCTATGTACCTACGGTACAGAGTATAAAAATTAACCAGATATTTCTTTTAGATGGAAGCATTTCCGACCACCTAAAGTATATATATTCTTGAACAGCAAGTTCGTCTGTTTCTATGCCTCCTTCTTCGTCAATTTCCTTACTAAACTTTGGAGGAAGTTTTTAAATATATACATTGCTCATTTTTTGGAAAAGGCCAGATCGAACAACTATATAATATAGCTTTCATAGCAGCGATTGGTCGAAAAACTAGTTCTAGTGAGAGAAACTTTTTTGTTTTCAATGAAAACGTGTTCAAACTTCGTTTCTTAGAGTTTTCTATGCCTTTCCATAATTCCCCTAAGGTTGGCTGGAATCGGACATCTATATAGTATAGCTGTCATAGAAAAGTAAGGTCTTAAAAATGGTCTTAGTAGCGAAAACTTTCTTGTTTACTTATTGCATTTACTTATTTTATGTACTTCCACACAATTCTACAAAGTTTTGTCCATATCGGATGACTATATCATATACCTGCAGTACGATGATCGGTCGGAAACTAAGTTCTATTGAGAATAACTTATTTGTTTTTTTTGTGGAATCGACTCCAAATTTCGTAAATGTTCGTTTGTTAGGCTTTCACATGATTCCACCAAGTTTGGTCCAAATCGGACATCCATATAGTATAGCTGCTATAGAAAAATAGAGTCCAGAAAGTAGTCTTAGTGAGAAAAACTTTTTTGTTTTCAATGAAAATGTCCTTAAAAGTGGCATTGATTTATTAGAAATGCTTTCACACAATTCTACACAGTTTTGTCTAAATCGGATGACCATAGCATATAGCTGCCATAGGAACGATCGGTTGAAAATCTAGTCTTAGTAAGGAAAACTTTTTTTTTTGTTTTGATGAAAACGATTCCAAACTCAATATTTATTAGTTTGTAATGTTTTTCCAAGATTTCATTAAATTTGAGCAAAATTGGACTATTATATGGTATAGCTGCCATAGGAAAGATCGGTTGAAAAACTAGTCTTAGTAAGGAAACAATTTTTTGTTGTCCATTGTGGCGACTTTCATTTTTGCATTTACGGACTTCATGTTTTTTTACACAGTTCTACAAAGTTTTGTCAAAATCGGAAAAGCATATAGTATAGCTGCCATATAAAAGATCGGTCAAAAACCGAGTTTAAGTCAGAAAATTTTTTTGTTTAAAATTTTCGGCTTCTTTAAGCATTGCTTGCTATTAATATTATCTGTTTTATCACAATTTCTCATAATTTTATCAAAATCGGATGAATACATATACGGCCCTGTTCCGAATTCCGAATCGGTTTTCGTGTAAACGTTGCATTGTAGAGCTTAAACATAGAAATGTTATAAGGAAGGCGACAAGCATTTCAAAGGGTACTTGATGAGGTTTGAGAAAAATCGAAATTGCTTCAGCAGTTGAAACCGACAGCTCAATTCCAAGTGGATTCAATTCGACTAAAATAGACGACCTGATCTAGTAGGCACAGACATTTTCCTTACTTTTCATAGAAAACTGTGGGATTTTATGTACAACAAGAAAGAAAGTCGGGCAAGCCCGACTATAACATACTCTGTACCAAGAAATTTTGTCTTTTGATCATAACTCGAAAACCGTTCATCCGATCTTCTTCATTCCTTTGGCGGATCGATAAGTTATTCTAATAACTAAATATGTCCAGAAGGAACAAGCCATCTATGTTCAAAACAGTGGGAGATATGACGTTTTTTCTAAATTGCGGGGGCGGGAGGGGGCGTGGCAAAAATTGAAAATAAACTTGATCTGCCTGCAGACATAAGAAGCATATGTCCCATACACGTCAAACCTCTATCTCTTACCATCTCTGAGATCTGTGCGTTCATACGGACAGACAGACGGACAGACGGACATGGCTATATCGACTCGGCTGTTGATGCTGATCAAGAATATATATACTTTATGGGGTCGGAGATGTTTCCTTCTGGATGTTACATACTTTTGCACAAACTTATAATACTCTATGTACCTACGGTACAGAGTATAAAAACTAACGTTTACACGAAAACCGACTCGGAATTGGGAACAGGGCCAATAGCCAAATGTTTTAAGAAGAGGCGCCATCTATTGGTCAGCTTGGGAAATCCCTCAGCTAGCACTTTGCCAAGCCAAAACGAACTATGTGACTGTTACTGAGTTAAAAACTTTATTTGTATTAATTTTACGTGCTGAAAAGGTATATAATCTTAAAAAACTTTCGTCTATTATATCCTGCATAATACCCTGTACCCATTGAAAATGAGCAAAAAGGCATCATGAAGTTGTGCAAAAGTATGTAACAGGAATCATTTCCGACCCTATAAAGGATATGTGCAATTCCACCGAAAGGTCCAACTAGACCAAGAAACTAAAAGTACTTAGATTTTCATGGGGAATCCCTTAATTTGAACAACACTACGCCACTAAAAGCTTTTTCGTTAGATGTCCCCAGGCGAGATCGAGAAAATCCGGTATTGGCCAATTTCTGACATCGTTTGAGATTAATTATACTCTGTACCGAAGGTACATAGAGTATTATAAGTTTGTGCAAAATTATGTAACATCCAGAAGTAAGCATCTCCGACCCCATAAAGTATATATATTCTTGATCAGCATCAACAGCCGAGTCGATATAGCCATGTCCGTCTGTCCGTCTGTCCGTCCGTCCGTCTGTCCGTCTGTCTGTCTGTCCGTATGAACGCACAGATCTCAGAGATGGTAAGAGATAGAGGTTTGTCATGTATGGGACATATGCTTCTTATGTCTGCAGGCAGATCAAGTTTATTTTCAATTTTGGCCACGCCCCCTCCCGCCCCCGCAATTTAGAAAAAACGTCATATCTCCCACAGTTTTGAAGATAGATGGCTTGTTCCTTCTGGACATATTTAGTTATTAGGATAACTTATCGATCCGCCAAAGAAATGAAGAAGATCGGATGAACGGTTTTCGAGTTATGATCAAAAGACAAATTTTCTTGGTACAGAGTATGTTATAATCGGGCTTGACCGACTTTCTTTCTTGTTTTAAGTCGCAAAACTCGGATTGGTTTTCCTTGTATGGTAGGTAGGGGTGAAGTCATAGTCTAGGCATTGCCTCTCTGTCAAATTTCAATCCGATACTTCAATATTTGTACTGTAAGCCACATTTTTGAACATACTGACCATAGTGCCCCAGGCTACAGGTCTTTAGGAAACCATGCCTTATATTTTTATCAATCTAGAGCGCAGATTCAGGTTATATATACTCGGCAAGGGTACTTTAAAGCATAGAATTTTGACAATCTAATAGGTTTTAAGAAGTATTATTTGGATGCCGAGCAATGAGACCCATTTATTAACGGTTTGTAGAAGTTACGTGCAGAAAAAACTAAATATCAAGCAACGAAGGGCATGCAGTGGCCCCTGGGGCGCTTAAGTTCCCAACCAAAAAGTCGGTCCTGCCCGACTTCGAAATACCCGCTACTCAGGGCAATTAGTGTTTAGTGTAACCTCATGCGGCTCAGCTAAGTATGCAACGTTTTTTTAACTCTGCCATTTATTATCCGATCTTTATGAGCATTTCTGAGATTGTAGATATTGGCCACATACACTACACTGCAAAATCTGAGCTCGATATCTTAAATAATGTAGCAGATATTCATTATTTGGGCTTCGGCTCTTCTAGTCTCTGAGATCTAGGTATTCATACAGACTCGACACGACTATTGATGCTTCCTTCTGCCCTTTTTACTCTTCGAGTAACGGTTTACCCAAATTTTGTTAATTTGTTCGTCTTCCCAAAGACAATTCTTCAAATTGTTTACAATCTCTGCTCTCAGAATGCATTTGTCATCAAATTCTTGTTCACTGCCGCCGGACACCCACCAAAAAGCACAATGTTGTGTCTGAAAATGATTTTGACAAGCAATTCAAAAGTGAATCAAATCGTTGAGTCAATTTTGATCTATAACACTCTTATCTGTCCGGATGCCACTCAAGAGGGTGGGAGGGGGTGGGGGGAGGCGAAAATCAGAGCGAAAAATGGCAAGAAAACTGCTGCGGTGCCCAGTTAGACAGACGATAGTTAGTCAACGAAAGTTGACGGATTGACGACGACAACTATGTGCTGGCCTGGTGGCCACCCAACCACCCGCTCCCCAGCGCCGCGCTCCGCATATGTGCTTGACACAAACATTGATGGCGGCAGCAGCAAAAGTTATGAATTGGGCCCCGGAGGAAAGGCTAAAGTCGTCGTCGTAGCGTTTTGGTCTCTTACCTGACTGGTTGTAGAGTCCTTTTTAAAGGCTTGTGTGAGCCCTTCAATCAAGAGCCAGCCACAAATCAAACAATTTCCGCTTTGCGTGCCTCCGTAAGGGGTGTGAGGGGAGGGCGACAGCGAGAGCGACACACACACACACACACACACATATGCTCACACTCAAATGCAATTTGTTGCGGTGCGTCGCTTCGCCTGTTTATTGAATTTATTTATATGCAGTGGCTTAGACATTGACTGATTGATTGAGTGATTGACTGAGTGATGGAGCGAGCGACTGGCAGCTTGCTGCCTGTTTGAGGCTGCCAAATGGTATAGAAAATGTGTAGCATACATTTTGGGGCTAATCGGCCCAACATACGTTACATCTACGTATTATCATTTTTGCCAAATAATAAAGATTTCTGATGGTCCCCCCGAGGCTGTATGCAAATTTAGTTTGCCTTTTTTCCGCACACTGACTTTGTATGGCTTGGGCTTAAAGGATTTGTCAGTTTAGTTATTAAAAACTCATTACACACACACACACACAGGGAGAGGGAAATGGCCCTTCACTTCGATTTAGCGCTGACACATGTGCTTCAGTGTGTGTGTGTGTGCCTTACAATTCCCCAAATTGTAATTTTATAGCAGCGTCATTGCCCAAATGCTCAAATAGACTTTAGCCTTGCTTTACTTCTTCCCCCCCCCCCCCCCCCCATCTTGCCAAACTTTTCGTCTTGATTCTTATTCCACTTGTAGTTTTCTAGTAGTTTTGCCCCGACTCTGAACTGCAGCTGCTGGAAAATGCTCAATTCGATTTAGTCGACTGGCCAAAGTGCTGCAAATGCTGAATGCCATTGCAATGGCCACTGGCTACGTTTTTTAATGATACCCTATAATTCTGCCCAGGCACTTAGCTTGGCATATGTTGGAGCTGTTAAAGAAGTTGCCAAAGTTTTACTTGCCCTAAGTTAGAGTTAGAGATTACTAGTTATTATTATTTGGGAGGGGGGAGAGGGGAAAAGGGAGTTGACGTGTGGAACACATTTTGGGTGCAGGGTGCAACTTTAAGGCAAGGGAAATGGAACTAAGCCAAGATATTAACACAAAATGAGTTCACTTTCGCCTAAATAACCTACGTATTGAGCTGAAGTTCTTAAGTTCCAATAGAATGCTAATAGAATTCTTTAAATCAGTGGTGGGCAGCAAATTTGAGTTTGGGAGCAAGTTTGAGTCGAGAAGCCAGACACACACTGCTCATTGGCTTGCCCATCGCTGCTTTAATTGATGCTTTTCTTCCTTCTAATTGAAAGTGGAGTTATACTTGGGGTAATTTGATACAACTTAAAGGTGATCTTAATGTTTCTATTAGACTGAAAACAACGTACCACTAGTTTTGGGCCTTTTGCGCTGCTTCTAAAATACCTAATAGACTATCACCATTTCACCACATACTTAGCTCGTAAGTAAGCCAAACCCTAGCTAGGTTAGGCGTTAGGTTAGGCTGCTATTGTATCTAAGACTGGGGCGTAAAAAACTGTGGCTAAATATCGTTTGGGCGTCTTGAACGCATTGCTCCTTATATGTCAACCAAGCCAATAAGGCTATAAGGCGGTATACTCTGCTTTTTATACCCTTGCAGAGGGCATATTGAAGTTGTCCAGATGTTTGTAAAGCATATACTATAATATATTCTTGATCAGCATGACAAGCCATATCCGTCTGTTTCGATGCTATCTTCTCCGTCAGCTTAAAAGCTATCGCGAACTTACTTTGCATGAAGTCTTCTGGTACAAATGCGCTGCACATTTGTCGGAACCGGCCGGATCGGATGACTATAACATATAGCTGCGATCTAGCTCTAGCAAGAAAAACTTTTTTGTTTTCAATGCTAACGTCTCCAAACTCCGTATTTACTAGTTTTTCATGCTTCTCCACAATTCTGCTAAGTTTGATCGAAATCGGACATCTATATAGTATAGCTGCCATAGAAAAGTAAGGTTAGAAAAATGGTCTTAGTGAGAAAAACTTTTTTGTTTTCCATGTCAACCTCTTTAAAATTAGCATATATTTATTTTTTAAGCTTTCACACAATTCTTTAAAGTTTTGCCAAAATCGGTTGACTAAAGGTTATAGCTGCCATAGGAATGATCGGTCGAGAAACTAGTTTTAGTGAGAAAAACTTTTTTGTTTTCAAAGAAAACGCCTCCAAACTTTTGTATTTCTTAGTTTTGCTATGCCGTTGCATGATTCCACTAAGTTTGATGGAAATCGAAACATCTATATGGTGTAGCTGTCATACAAAAGTAGAGTCCTAGTGGACATGTCGTTCAAGTTAGTTAGAACGAGAGCGTAAGTTAAAGTCGGCCCTGCCCGACTTCGAAATACCAGTTACTCAGGGCAATTAGTGTTTAACAACCAATTGCGGCTCAAATAAGTATGCAACGTTTTTTTAACACTGCCATTTATGCTCCGATCTTTATGCAAATTTGTGAGATTGTAGATATCGGCCACATACACTACACTGATATTCAACTTTTTCTATTGCGGAACGGAAGGGGGCGTGGCCAAATTTTGAAACAAACTTGATCTACTAGTCTACATTTAAAATTTGACGGCTTTAGATGTTAATACAAACAGACGGACATGGCTACATCGACTCGACTATTGATACTGATCAAGAATATGGGGTCGGAGATGCTTCCGTCTGCCTGTTACATACATTTGCACGACTTTAGTATACCCTTTTTACACTTCGCATAACGGGTATAAAAACTGTGGCAGGAATTTGTTGACAAATTTGCAGCCTTGAAATTAGCAAATTTTCCTAAATTTGTATAATCATCCATCCCAAATGGTTTGTGTCTCAAAACCTGTTCATCCTGCTTGGTTGCCATCCCTATGGCACACATGTATACACAAACGCTATTTCTCGTAGGTAGTTGAACAATTATTCGTGCCAGTTGCATCATAAGGTATTCATTCAGTCGCTTCCTGTCGAACCCTTTTGGCTGAATATCTGGTCAAGTCTTACCCAACAGCTTTCTGGCATTTTAAAGCGTTGATGTGTGCCACTGGGCGCCTGGGGTCTTGATAGCCGGATTTGGCTCACTGGACAGATGGGCTGCTGTTGCCGTCTGCCGTTAGCCGCCCCTGCTGCCCCCTGCCGCTGCTGGCGCTGACCTGATCCACTCTCTGCATTCTCAATCCTGTTGCATCCTGTGTGCTGTTTGGTTTGGGGCCAGTTAGGTAAATCGGATATTTTATTTAGACATTCATTTAGTTTGCTCCGGCCACATGTAGTTTTTTGTTTAGCCATTCCCATTGCAATTCCATTCCACTTCTCTCGACATAAATCAACTTTCATTTAAATACTACTAACCAGAGGACGATGAGAAGGATGCGCACACACACACACACACACACAGATCGAACTCGAAAAACGCCGCCTATAACTACACGCCCTTCCCAGTTGTCCTGGCCAAGCATCCTGCCGGGGCTGTCCCTTAACGGAAGTTCAAAAACAAATAGTGTAGCACATAGCAGGACGAGTGGCGAAAGCCGCCGCAGTTATAATATCCTTTTCTCTCCTAGCACAAGATTTAATCGCATTGCACAAAAATGAAAAACATTTTCATTATGCAACAAGAGGTAGTACTAGGGGCAGAATTATGGGTTTTCTTTTATTCTTGCTAAATATTGAGATGGGTGTTTGAAAGTGTGTGTGTGATTTTCTATGAACAACGACACACAAATGTGCACAATTATCTGGACCGATGTGGAATATCAAGGCGTTTGAGTCGTCTCCTTAGAGCCCAGTTGTTCAATTCGTTAGGTTTTATGTCTTTACGATCTTCTCCGACACTTGTTGTTATTACTTCTGATGAAAAGTCAGAAAGCAATTCTTTGTCTTTAAACCTTTATAGATAATGTCCTCCAAGTCACTGATCAAATTTGTATCAAAAGAAGCTTTTTTGAGTACTTAAACCAAATTCCCAAAATTTATTTGAAGATGTTCTTTGCACCACATCTTTCTTTCTTTAAGGAAAATTGGGACTTAATCCGGCGTATTTTTCAATTTCAAAATCTATCAAAAACTGGGAAAAGTCGGAATTGCTTGCTGTTTCTTTCGTCGTTTTAAACGTCTCAAACCAAATTCCCATATCGACATCCGACCACATCCGATTCATTGAATACGAAAGCGAGAACAGGCCTGTATATCGAATAGCTTCAAATTGGTGGAACGAACACAATAGAATTTGAAACCTTTAAAACGTTTTAGTCTTAAATATACATAAATTAAGTAAGCAACATTCTTATAACTCCAAGTCGACCAAAAAACTAAATTTTGTTCTAAAGCTTAAGTAAGAAAACGAACTCTACGAAAAGGGAAAACTAAAACAAGAAAGAAAGTCGGTCAAGCCCGACTATAACATACTCTGTACCAAGAAAATTTGTCTTTTGATCATAACTCGAAAACCGTTCATCCGATCTTCTTCATTCCTTTGGCGGATCGATAAGTTATCCTAATAACTAAATATGTCCAGAAGGAACAAGCCATCTATCTTCAAAACTGTGGGAGATATGACGTTTTTTCCATATTGCGGGGGCGGGAGGGGGCGTGGCCAAAATTGAAAATAAACTTGAACTGCCTGCAGACATAAGAAGCATATGTCCCATACATGTCAAACCTCTATCTCTTACCATCTCTGAGATCTGTGCGTTCATACGGACAGACAGACGGACGGACATGGCTATATCGACTCGGCTGTTGATGCTGATCAAGAATATATATACTTTATGGGGTCGGAGATGCTTCCTTCTGGATGTTACATACTTTTGCACAAACTTATAATACTCTATGTACCTACGGTACAGAGTATAATTAAAGAAAGCGTAAAGAAAACATGATTTTTCTTGCAATTCCCAACTGATTATATCACTTTGGTTATGTAGTGAGAATAGACTTGGATCATACACCATGGGAATTGGTACATAGAGTATAATAAGTTTGTGAAGAAGTATATACCAGCCAGATGGAAGCATCTTCGACCTCATAAAGTATATATACTTGATCAGCATCAACAGTCGAGTCGATTTAGCCATTTCCGTCTGTTTATCTGTCCGTATGAGCGCACAGATCTCAGAGATGTTAAGAGATAGAGGTTTAACACGTATGGCAAATATGCTTCTTATGTCTGCAGGCAGATCAAGTTTATTTTCAACTTTAGACACGCCTCCTCCCGTCCCCGCAATTTAGAAAAAACGTCATATCTCACACAGCTTTAAAGTTAGATGGTTCGTACCTCTTGGACACATTTAGTAGTCAGGTTAACTTATCGATCCGCCTAAGAAATGGTGAAAATCGGATGAAAGGTTGTCGAGTTATGATCCAAAGACTGTTCGCTGCTGCAGTGCAGTAGCAGCGCTGCTTTCAGCTTGTTTTTTGGACATAATTGCAATAATATTAGATCTTAAAACTTCTTAACAAATTCTTAATTCAAATGAATGTTTAACTCAATCAGCTGACTTTCACAAAGAGTTGTCACCCAAGTGTGAGTTTAAGCCCATGGTATCTGCTCCTGCATCGGCTCCTTTATTACCCCCAATCCCCTTCAACCCACTTTAATGCAATATTCATTTTTCTCTCTCTCTCTCTCTCTCTCTCTCTGTTTTCTTCCTTTATTCACAGGTTATCCACAGCCCACATATCGTTGGCTCAAGGATGGCATCCCCGTTGGCGATTACTCATCCAGTCAATTTTATCGCATTCACAGCACAAGACGCGAGGATGCCGGCAGCTATCAGTGCATTGCCAAGAACGATGCTGGCTCCATATTCAGTGAAAAAAGCGAAGTGGTTGTTGCCTGTAAGTATCTCAGATGCAGTGGGATGTGTGCGGGTGTGTGTGCGCGTGTAAGCTCAGTTAATAAGCCGCCCATTGTTGAAGTAAGCGCATTAGGCAAACCGCTTAGCCCCATTATTATTCAATATCAATCGCAGCCTCTAGCCGAGTTAGTAGGTGATGAATTGGAGTTAAATGTGCGTGCTATAAGGTCAAAGTATCGCCCTAATTGCATTCATCCATTGAATTCGCATTTCAATTGAACTCATCAAGGGAAGGCACCTACTGATGCTGGTGATGATGCACACCAAACACCAAAACCAGTACGCCCGCCCGCCCACCCACTTGGCTGGGTGTAGGAGTCACAATAGGGCTTTTAGGTTAATTTGATACTGGGAGTACCACACGTCGATTAGATAGAAACCAGTTTGTAGGCTATCACTTAATAGCCTCGCATATCACACAGATTAAATGACACACAACAGATTAAACCTGTATCTGTAATGGGAAATTTTCTGGATATTTGATAGATTAAGCAAATCAATCAAATGGAAATGGATATATCATGATAAGAGAACTGTAGGTAGTGGCCCGACTTTAATAATTTACCTTCTTTAGTAGCAAAATCGAGAACTTCTCTGTTGATCTAAGCAAAAGCTCTTAGTTGTAAAATTCGGGACTTACACGGTGAAGCTTACTACAAGAAGTTTTTGAAAAAGCTTGCATTTGTGGCAGAGAAGCTGAGTAGTGTTGTCGATTGCCCCTCTACAACTCTTTCCACCAAGCAACAGCTTTTTCAAAAACTTCAGGAAGTGTAAAGCCCGTCCATGATACAACTAACAAGGTGCTTAGTGCTTAGTTGTCTCTTCCACGAGCTTTCGGAAAAAGCTCTCAGTTGTCAATGTTAGCACAAGCGTCATTTCTTGTTAGGCAGAATTTACTTGGTAAAGCAAGCTTTTTGAAGTTTTTGAAGAAGCTTTCTTCTGTAGAAAAGAGGTGTAGTGGTGTCGCAAAATCTTTGTGAAGTTTGCTTCACAGTGTAAATCCAGTTATAGTTGTGCAGCGATGCATTATACAGAGAACTATATTTTAGAGCTTTTCAGTCTACGCAAAGCTTTTGCAACCATTCGCTTTTACAGCTTTAGTGTCTGCAGTACCTGCTTCCGGCTTCCCTTTCCCTTCTTCCCTTCCCTTCATTCCAAACGAAAAAGACAGCAGAGGTGTTGAGCTTTTTTAATCAAGTTTTATATCTGTCTAAAATGAGATTTTTTGATCCGACATTAAGAAAATAGAGCTGTGTCTTTGTGGTAAGGAAAGAGCTTCTTAAAAAACTTCGTGAAGTTTGCTTTACTGTGTATATAATGCAGTTTTTGGATAAGCCTTTACTCATAAGAATAGAATGTAGTAGCTTTAAAAAGCTCTTTCTTAAATTTAAGTAAGTAAATCACCTCTCAGTTGGGCACCATTGACCGAATGCAGAGGTTATGCCAAAGAGCTTAAAAGCTTTGTTTTCCAACTGTTTGGAAAACGAAACAACAAACTGAAACCTATACCTTTAGCCATACATTTTCATCCTGCTACCACCACCCACTCATTGTTTAAACTCAATCTAAATACTTTTACATATTTCAACAACACAAAAAAGGCGTAGCGCCATCAGTCATCAGATAACACTTTATTACTCCCTTTAAGATGATTTCAGACAAACACTTCCCATCATTTCATGTTCAACATAGGCTGATGAGATCAAAACTTGCTTGAAATCATCGCCACCGTGGCGTATTGTTGCAAAAGTCTGGTTTTATGATAAACAAGCTATCCATGCGCTGACACATTCTCCAACCAGTTGTTTGATACTGGCTATGGAAAGCTCCTGTTCATGAAAATATTAAAATTGGTTGCTAAATTCTGATTAATAGTATAGCATTTCAGAGCCGTAAATGATTGCTGCTACCAATTTCAATGACTCTCACAAACTTGACAATTGATTGGCATTCGCAATGACAATCCATAGAAAGAATGTGCCTTAATTTTGGTTTTTTGTACGTGGCATGTTCTCGAGTGGGCAAAGCATCAAGATATGAATGTATTACTTCTTTCTCTTTCAATTTTTAAGAGATCTAACAGTGAACATGTCCCTTTCGTTAAGGAAATATATTGAAATACATTCATTTGTCTGTCTTAGAACCCTTTCCTACACTTAACAACCACAATATCCTCTTCAAAACTTACTTGAGTAGCTGATCAGAATCAAAGGCTTTACCATTCGAAGAGTTTCAAACATTTTTTGAAAGTGCAAGCTAGAGGTTTTGCAATAGATTTGCTACTGCGGAAAGCTTTTTATCCGACTTTTCCTTTAATTGCTGTTGAATTCTAACTCTCAACTCTCTGACATTGAGCTACTGTAAACCAAATTTCTTAGACATAATGTTTCTCTGGCTCCAATGGCCGTTGCTTCTTTTAACTAAGAAATTGTTGTACCCCCCACCCCCCACATTTCTACGACTTAAGCTGCCAATCAATTGGCTGGCCCACTTCTTGTTATAATTGAAATAAAGATCATTAGGTTCAATGGTTCAATAATTTAATGCTCAATGTGATGGGTTTTAATTAGCATCGCTCACAGCTTAGAAGAAACTCAGGGACAAAGTCAAGCAGCGGCAGCAGCTGAGAGACAGCGACAGCAACAAAAGTGTCAACTTACAGCTAGAAGAAGTGGAACTGGGAGTGCAAAGCCAAGGGTCATGGATGTGGAAATTGGTTGAATGAGATGGCGGCGGTGGTGAGCGGCTAATCAAGCATCTTTAGCTGCCGCTGCTGCTGTTGCCTTTTGATAGATGTAGCTGCTAATTTTTCTTTAATGCGAACTTAATTGCAACAACAAGCTGGCAAGGAGGTGGAGGTGGGCACGAACAATTAGACGCACACACATACTGACACGCTGACACTTCACTCATTCATGTGTGTGTGTACGAGTGCGCATTACCCAACTACTTGAACCTAATAAATCGAGCACTCGACATGCCCGTGCTGCTGCCGCTGCCGCTGCTGCTGCTGCTGATGGCGTGCTGGCTGCCTGTTGGTGACCTTCTTTTGGGCTTGACGATGACGATGATGGCAATGTTGACTCGTGCTTGGGAGTGGCTGACTTGGAGCAGCGTCTTGAGCACTTAATTAATTGTAGGAGTGCGCTTAAACTGAACTAATAACCTTTAAAAAGCAGTCAAGAGTGAGAGAAGAGTGCAAGCAATTCGAACACAAGAGTGTGAGAAGGGGATTAGGTCAATGGGGGTGTTGGGTTTGGGGGGGTGGGTTTGAAATTCAATTACGGGCGATCCCTGGTTAATTATTTGGATTGCGCAATCCTCTTATCACCCCCTGGTCCAACACTCGAACACTGCTGTGCCTAAGTCGGGATTTGATTTGGGAATTCAATGTTGAGTGCAAATAGAAGTCTGACTTTTGATTTATGGTGAACATAAACCTACCGAACCTTTATTGTCGTTGCGTTTCGACTTAAAATATTATAAAAGTCCAGATAGATGTGGAGAATCTGTAATCAAATCTCCCACCTAATCCACAGAGAAGACTAGAGGATGGTTTTGGTTGAAACCGCTCACCTTCACCAGCTATTGGCGCCAGCTTTGAAATAATTTGACTTGAAAAAGCATCCCAAAACAGTATCTGTAAGCAGATCTCAACCCAAATCCATAGAGAAGACTAAAGGATAGTTGTTGTTGTTGTCTGTTCCTTAAAAACTTATACACCCGTTCACCTTCACCAGCTATTGATGCCAACTTTGAAATAATTACCCAAGAAAAAGCCGTACGGATTTCGAGTTAAACTCTAGGCCCTTTGGGTCTCTGTAAAGCCAAGTCTAAGTAATCAGCATATATTAGAGGTTACATTTTGACAGCCTACAAGGTCTCAAAAGAGTTGTGGTTCACTTTCAGAAGCAAATTATCCTACTGCAAACTTTTTTGAATGGTTTTCCATGAGGTATGAGACTATAAAGCGGAGGTCGGCAAAGAGAGCAGAAAAGTTGCCACTGGCAAATGAGAAACTTGCCTGTATTACTTGTACAAATAAGTTTTAAATCAGCTTCTTCTTCTGCCAACGAATAAGAAATCTGTTTGAGTGTGGCACTTGGTTACTTGATGCCTCAAATAGACCAAAGACAACTTATATAGCTGCTTTTCAAATTGTCTAAATTTGGACAATTTTTATTATGTTGAACTGTGAAAAATTTTGACTAAAACTCTGAATCCAAAAAAATATCGAAAAGTTAACAAAAATATAGATCAATGCTGTGGCCAATTACTTGGCTGTATTGTCCTCGTCTTCGTCATCGTCATTGTCTTCATCTTCGTCTTCAACTTCATCACCGCCATCGTGTGCTTGAAATCCCGCATCAACTTTATACAACACCTCCAATATCAACCGTGAGCGCACCTCATTATCCACCACATCCGACAGCGACTCCAAGTCCAGCAGTTTCATATAATACCAGTTTCGTCTATCCTCCAAGCTCAACGGACGACCCTCGGCCACTTTGGCCTCTAAGTAACTATCCCACTGCATTACTTGCTCGATGAAAGGCTGTACCTCCGTTTGACAGGCCACATCATGACAAGAAGCGGCTTCAATCTCAAATTTCTGATACCAGCGACGTGCCGCTGCCTCGTATTCGCCTTTGCCTTGTGCCTTCTTAACCATCTTACACATGCGACAGGTCCAATTGAGTAGGCACGAAAAGTCACCATAGATCAGACCCACAACTGGCATACACAGTTTTTCGGGCGACACTCCCAGTTTCTGGAAGGCCAACTCCAGTTGCTCAAAATTGCCACGGAATTGGCTGGTGCGATTGCAGACAAAGCGAACGCTTTGTAGATCAATTATACCCGGTTGAACCAGATCCATGAGCTGACAATATGCAGCTCCTGAGCACAACTCCTCCAGTTGATTGAAGCTGGCATTCAGTGTGGTGTTAAGCCATTTGATTAACTTGCCAGCCAATAATAGTTGATGGTTTGAGGAATCCATGTTGTGGTAGCTCGTAATAAGAGAGAGATATGCGACTAAGTGAAGCGTTACGAGTAGAATGAAGCAAGTAGAGTGAGCCGACTGTTGGGACACTTGGAAGTATAGTTCAAAGCCTACTTCAGGAATTGAAAATGGCAAGGAAATTAAATGGAAATTTGGTTTAAAATTGGACCAAAGTACACCTGACTTAGGGATAGGGATAAACCACTCGCACTCGGATTGAACAATCGGTTGATATTGGCATTGTTTGCAACTGGAATTATCATAATGAACCCAATATTTCATCACCAGTCACTATATGAGGCAAAAATCCTTTTCGATTTACAATTTCGTCATTTACAATGCAGCGAAACGACACATACTGAAAAAGCAAGCCTTATGATGAGACTTCCAAATAAGGTTGATTTTCACATTGCTTGATACGATCTAACACTAGTAAGTCCGACTTTGAAGGTTCCTTTAAAACTTTTTTGTACAGGTATAAGAAAAATAGGAATTGTAGGCAGTTATACAATACAAATGTTAGATTTACTACTCAATACTCACTACTCAGCATACACTTTTGTTGGTACAGAGTATATTATAGTCGGGCTTGAACGGTTTTCTTAGTTCCTTTATAAACAAAATTACTGAAAATAATTTCAATTTATTTATAAAGAATATTTCCTGCTCAAAATAAGGCTTACCTTTAGATCAGGGGTGCCCATGCCATATACGCTTCAGGCGCATTTGTTGGCAATCGCTGAGCGTATACGGACTAAGCATAAAGAAATTGCTGTCACAACTTCGTATGTGTTTCTCTTTTCTTTCTCTCGAATGCCTTTTGCGAAACAGTTCGTCTGCACCGTTGATTTTGTTGTTATCGTGTGCTTTAGACAGCCACAAGCACGCAAAATCAAAGCATTGCGCAATGATTGGGTTTTCCCTTCGCTTAAAAAAAATGTTTTATATGTGTTAGTGACTGCGCTAGCATTGGGAGCTGTAGGGCAGCCCTGTTTTAGATATTTGAGGTCGAAATTATGGTTTTAAGCTAATATTTACGCCTTTGCATGCCTGTTTAAGTGAGTGCCCATATATGGATGCGTATGTAAGTGTGACCATTCGGCTAAACATTGATTTGCTAAGGTCAATATAAATGTAACGGTTCCCGGAACATATTGAGATATCGTTTTAATCCCGATCCCAAACCAAATTACTTACCTAAACGTGGCTCAACTTGACCACACAGGCCCTGGATAGCGCCTAACTGTAGTTATGGTATGCATTTACTGCCAAAACTCATGTGAAGAGATCTGTGTACTCCACGGAAGAAAAAAGTGAGATTGTTTGTTGATTCTCTAGATGATTTTTTGATAATTATACTCTGTACCGTAGGTACATAGAGTATTATAAGTTTGTGCAAAAGTATGTAACATCCAGAAGGAAGCACCTCCGACCCCATAAAGTATATATATTCTTGATCAGCATCAACAGCCGAGTCGATATAGCCATGTCCGTCTGTCCGTCCGTCTGTCTGTCCGTATGAACGCACAGATCTCAGATAGAGGTTTGACATGTATGGGACATATGCTTCTTATGTCTGCAGGCAGATCAAGTTTATTTTCAATTTTGGCCACGCCCCCTCCCGCCCCCGCAATTTAGAAAAAACGTCATATCTCCCACAGTTTTAAAGATAGATGGCTTGTTCCTTCTGGACATATTTAGTTATTAGGATAACTTATCGATCCGCCAAAGGAATGAAGAAGATCGGATGAACGGTTTTCGAGTTATGATCAAAAGACAAATTTTATTGGTACAGAGTATGTTATAGTCGGGCTTGACCGACTTTCTTTCTTGTTTTTTGATAATTATTTGGATTAGATACTGCAATATCATTTTGTGGGATCCATTGTATGTTTTCATAGACGCTTTTACTTGGAAAATGTATCCATTACTTATTTAAAAACTAACCTTTTGAGCTGTGGAACAATATTCTAGATGTTCATATCAATTGGATCTTAGTAAATGACCCATTTGATCTTTTGTTAATATCCTTAATGTATTCCATAGATCCGCTTCTCATATACTCTTAATATCCATTTGATCTTACTGTCATATCCCCTGGATATGTAAATAATGTACTTTTAATACCCATTTGATCTGAATTACACATCAAACAAACGTTATGAAGCTTCTTAAAAGGGCAGGAGAGAGGTTGCCTACAAACGTAAGCTTTTTCAAGAACTTCATGAAGCTTGCTCCACCGTGTATATCCAGTCGAAGTCGGCTGCGCAGGTTCTTGTTTAAGGTAGATAACGAAGATGCTGATTTCCTGAGTCCGAATCCCTCAACACCCATTTGTAGCTTTCTGTGCTGACAAAGATCTAATGAAAATGTGCCTTTCTTTCAGATATGGGCATCTTTGAGAACATTACCGAGGGACGGCTGACCGCCATCAGTGGACATCCGGCCGTCTTTGATTTGCCGCCCATTGAATCGGTGCCCGCTCCTTCGGTTATGTGGCAATTCGAGGATGGCCCCCTCAACTATGACATCAAATACGCCTTTACCCAATCAAATCAGTTGATTATCCTAAGTGCCGATGAGAATGATCGTCGTGGGTATCGTGCACGTGCCATCAACACGCAACTGGGCAAAGAGGAAATCAGCGCTTTTGTGCACCTAAATGTCAGCGGTGATCCGTATGTGGAGGTGGCGCCAGAAATCATTGTACGACCGCAGGACATGCGGGTGAAACGTGGCACCGGTGTAGTCGAGCTGCAGTGCATAGCCAATGCACGTCCCTTGCATGAACTGGAAACGCTGTGGGTCAAGGATGGCCTGGCCGTTGAAGCAGCCGGCGTTCGGCACACACTCAACGATCCCTGGAATCGCACACTGGCCCTGCTGCAGACCAATAGCTCACATTCGGGCGAGTATGCGTGTCAGGTGCGTTTACGCAGTGGTGGCTATCCCATGGTCAGTGCCTCGGCACAGGTACAAATCCTGGAGCCACCCGCCTTCTTTACGCCCATGCGTGCCGAAACGTTTGGTGAGTTTGGCGGACAAGTTCAATTGGCCTGCGATGTGGTGGGTGAGCCGACGCCTCAAGTGAAATGGTATCGCAATGCAGAGCCCGTGGAGGCGCACATCCAGAGTGGCAGGTGAGTGGCGCGCTGCACACACAATATTTTCTAATTAGGAGGCAAACTACTCACCCGTTCCCAACTGCAGATACGCCCTGGGTGCGGATAATACGTTAATAATTAAAAAACTCAATCTGGAGGATGCGGCCATGTTTCAGTGCTTGGCCTGGAATGAGGCTGGTGAAAATTCAGCCAATACCTGGTTGCGTGTGAAAAGTAAGTCAAGAGGCGTTAAGAGGGGGGGAAATGCTAATGCCTTCAACATTAATCCATCGCGTGCCTAACGCTTAATCTCTCCCCATCTCTTTGTCTCTCTCCATACAAACATACATACATACTTACATAATCCCACCCCCCGCCCCCTGTGCAATACCTAATACTACTACTTACTACTTACCTAGCCACAAACCAAACAAAATCGCGCGTTAAACGTTTGGCGCAACCGCGCATTTTGCGGGTGAGAGCTTCGCATGCTGGCATGGGATCGGGTACCGCTTCCAACCCGGGCACGGTCTATAATAGACGCAAGGAATTTCGCTTTGGTATGGGCATCCAGAATGCAGCAATGAAAAAAATTGAAAAAAAAAAACACACTGCACTCTACTCACTCATTCAGTCACTTACACAAACCGCATGCCAGGCACTCCAATTGCACACGCTATTTTGTACACACGAAGCACCCACTTTTGATACCCAATCCTTTAATATTTAACAACTTTGTTTTTGGTGTTTAGCTAAATATTTCTGTTTGTGTTTAGCCTGCTTAAGTAAAACTAAATGCATGATCACTTTTTGATAGTAACTCCAACATTTACCGAACCTGAAACAAACTTGATCTGCGTACGGTATACACCTACCTTCATGCAAAAATTTGTGAAGTCGACGCGTTATGGCTGTATCGAATTGGCTGTTCATGCTAATCAAGCATATATATACTCTATGGGTTCAGAACTGTTTTCCTCTCCCTGTTACATACATTCGCACAACTTCGTGATCCCCCTTTTCCCATTTTAAATGTAAACAGGGTATACAAATCGGGGAAATTATCGAGAACGTCTTCATTTTTGTGTGCTATAAGCTGGGAAGAAATGTAGTAGAACACTGGAACCCAATTGAATAAATGATCTATCAGCCATACTCTCAATTCCACTTCCACTCAAATTTTGTGATTTGAAACCGGTTTTTGGGACAACTTTTTGTATTTAAGTCACAAAACTTTTGCGGAATGGAAATTTGCTTACAAACGGAGATTCCTGTAGATCAGCACAAAATAAAGCTCATCTTTCTGGTGCTGAATTTTTACAAAATCCAAGAATCAGGGCTGCAAACTACGGGGTAAAGGTTCAGGTTCAAATCGATGAAAATCGTCTAGAGTGCCCAATATCTACACAGAAAAAACGAGAGCGTAAGTTAAAGTCGGCCCTGCCCGACTTCGAAATACCCGTTACTCAGCTCAGCTCGGATAAGTATGCAACATTTTTTTAACTCGGCCATTTATTACCCGATCCTTTTGAAAATTTGTGAGATTGTAAATATTGGCCACATAGACTACACTGCAAAATCTGAGCTCGATGTCTTAAAAATTGTGGGAGTTATTCAATATTTTTTATTGCGGGGGCGGGAGGGGGCGTGGCCAAAATTTGAAACAAACTTGATCTGCCTACAGACAATACTAGCTTACGTATAAAATTTGGTAGCTCTAGCTCTTCTAGTCTCTGAGATCTAGGTGTTCATACAGACGGACGGACGGACGGACGGACGGACGGACGGACATGGCTATATCGACTCGGCTGTTGATGCTGATGAAGAATATATATACTTTATGATATCGGAGATGCTTCCTTCTGCCTGTTACATACATTTGCACGACTTTAGTATACCCTTTTTACTCTACGAGTAACGGGTATAAAAAGATCCATTTGGGAAGGATATGTCTTAAATTTCCTTTTAATCATCCAACGGAGCTGAAAAATCATCGAGAGGATGATCTTTTTTCATATCCTTTGGATGATAAAAATGGATATTTAAGACATATCCTTCCCAAATTGATACCGGAAATCATTCAATAGACATTTTTTCATATCCTTTTTTTTCTCTGTGTACAATCTCTAAAATTGTCATACACATTGGTTAATAAATGGCAGAGTTTACAAAGAATGTTGCATACTTTTCTGATCGGCAAGCGATGTTGTCTAACATAATGTTGAAATTTTCACATTAATGTTAATGCTCTGTTAATTAACATTAGGAGGGGCTATTTAACATTAATATCGAAATCGGGCAGAACCGACTTCAACTTACGTTCTCGTTTTAATATCAAATTTAAGCTTAGTTTAAGTAAATCATTGAAATGTCGTGCAGTAAATTGATTTTTTTTTCTGTAAAACACGAATTTAAGAGTAGAAAAAGCTTATACAAAGCGAGGCAAAAAAGTGAGTGTGTATTGTGTGCTGTGCACTGCGCACCGCCCTCAAAGACGGCGCTGCTTACGCTCAAATGACCGACTTCGGCATGCGCTCGGCTCGTGTGTGCGTGTAAATAGTCGATTGCACTCTGCCCCTGGGGGCTATGTGATAGTTTTCTCAAAACTTAAAATATTTGGCAACTTCTTTGCCAAAGATTCCATATCAGGCTTCATCATAAGCTGAACATGGTAAAGAAACATATTGACTCTCATATTTCATTTATTCCCTTTGGGCGATTACTCAATTCTATGTTTCAATATGTTTCTGTGCAAGCTGTTTTTTCTCTAAACTCCAAAATATTTGGTTTCTTGAATCCAAAATAGAAAACACAAAGAATTGTGAGTAAATATAAAGTGTGAAAATGTTGTTTTAAACACTTCATCAAGGTGTTACTCCATTTATGCTGAATATTATAGAATTTGTTATCGCACTGGCGACGCAATGCTATCGATTTGTTGGTTTCAATGCTGTCGTAAGCAAGTGACCGATGCGTCTCTTGTATGCAAGTCACATTTTAAGATGTCCCTGCTGATGTTCATCTCACGAGACTTGATTTTCTGGTTGCGCAGTGGATTTGGACGAATATGATGGTCGATCTTCGCACTTTCGGCATTCTCAAATAACTTCCCGGTACAATGCACAAAGTTTCGGGTGATTTTCAGTGCGGAGAGGTAGAAGTTTAGACTGTACCTTTTTATAAGGCCCATCTGATTCGAAGATGTGGCAGTTGTCTGCAGAACTGACTAGTTTGAGTTCCGGTGATGATGAGGGCAGTCCTCTAACATAAAAGTTGAAAAGAAGTGGTCTTTGGCACCACAAAACTCAACACATAGGCCTGCTAACTTAACCTAACTGACTAGGCCAAAGGATACCCATGGCAGACTGAAACTATTCCCCCCCCTATAGCATTGTTCAATGTGATGTGTTTAAGTTGCATAACAGCTTTCAGTCGCCCTTTGGCTATTTCACTAGTTATTTATTATGTTTAACCTACATATTATTACAGTTATTATTAATATTAAGCAGACCCAACTTGAGTAAAGCAACAGCAGCTATGCATATTCATTTCTAATTTGCATCTTCATAAAGCCATTGAGGAGTTTTTGACACCCAAGTGCCGTTAAGTGCTTGTGACAGGGCAAACACCAACACAAACACACACACACACACACACACACACGCTCGCTCTCTGCTATGAGTTTGTATTTGCACTTGCCGGAGGAACAATTTCGCATTTTAATGAACTTAATAGGGCTGACACAAGTCACTTGCTTGGGGGTCACTTTGCCCAAATAAGTATGCTACATAATTTGACATATTGTTGTAGAAATTCTTGCGTATTGTTTACTTTTTTGTGTAGTTTCCTTATGGCGAGGTCTTTAAAAAAGTTTCGAAAGAAACCAGAGAACATTTTTATGGCCACCCAAGCTGAGCCAATGTAAATTTCAAATTTCTATGCATATTTTGTTGAGTTATTTCTTACCACACGACCCCCCCCCAGCAGCCCAGCAGAACCCCCACCACCACATTGCTGCTGCCGCTGCTGCTGCTGCTGCTGCTGCTGCTGCTGCTGATGTTGCATTGTATTCGAGTTAAACTAGTTAAAAGATTTTCGTCGTCTTGCGGTTTATTGAAAAACTTTTCTTTCAGTTAAGTTTTGGTAAGTTTTTTCGTGCTGGTTTCTTCGCCCACCACCGTCGCCACCATTCCATTCAGTCAAATCGGCATTGTGTCATCATCCACTTGGTTGCGCCTCATTTAATTTTATATGGCAAGGCAGGATCATCATTTTACTTTTACTCAATTTGTTTGTCTGCGCGAACGCATTTTATGGACAGAGTTTCATGTGTTTTTTGTTGGTTTTTTGTCTAAGTCTGGCCCTGTTCTGATTACTTTGGATGAAAAGTTTGTTGACTTTATTTGGCCAATTGATGTTAACTTTAAGACTTGCTCCCTCAACTGATATCGCTTCTAGACAAACTTGTTTTGTGGAAAATTGTTTGAGTTGAAGCATTAAAAGGACTTGGGAGATTAAAATTGAAACTATTTCTAGTTGAAAAGTGGATCAATAACTTAAATGATCCCCAAACAGTTTTGCCATATTTGTGGCTAAAAGTTAGTTTTTCAGGCCATTTGAAGCTGATTTTGTTCGCATCATTGGCAGACTTTGCCTTAGGTGTGAATTAATGGAGAGTAAATACTGGAATTATGTATTGAGCTGGCTCAGAGGATATTAAAGGATAGGATAGATTCCTACTTTTCTATATCAATATAAAGGTTATTGCGATTTAAATGATTTTTATCCAAATTTCAGTTCAGTTTTTACATTAAAGTAGCAGAAACGGTTTTTTTTACAATTTTTCCACAATTTTGCCAACTATTTCAAATTGTTCTTCAAATGTTTTCTGAAATTTTAAGCTCAAAGTAGCTTTAAAATTGACTTTAAACATTTATGGGTGTTTTTTGGACTTAACAAAAACCTTTTGAAACATTTTAACATAAGTCTCATATTCATTTCGAGCACCCATAAGTATGCAATGAAATAATAATTATTTCGAATTGTTCTTTAAATGTTTATAGAACCAGCTCAAAAAAGCACTAAAATTAACTTTTTACACATTTCTAGTAGTTTTTTAATATAAATTGCATATTTATTTGGAGCACTCATAAGTATGCAATGGAAAAAAGGTACACAAATTGTAATCATTTCACATTTTTCTGAAAATTTCATCTAAAAGTAGCACTAAAACGTACTTTTTAAACATTTCCAGGAATTTTTCAGACTCAACAAAAATCTTTTCAAACATTTTAACATAAATCTCATATTTATTTCGAGCACTCATAAGTATGCAATGGAAAAAAACGTGCAAAAACTGTGAATTTCTCAATCATTTCACATTTTTCTGAAAATTTCATCTAAAAGTAGCCCTAAAGAGTACTTTTTAAACATTTCTAGGAATTTTTTAGACTCAACAAAAACCTTTTCAAAACATTTTAACATAAATTTCATATTCATTTCGAGCCCCCATAAGTATGCAATGAGAAAAAAAATACTGAAGATGCAAAAAAATTGTGATTGTAGCTGCAATTTGCATCAATTGTCGCAATTAGTTTTTTCAATTTCAACTTTGGCTCGCTCGCTTATTTCACTTTTGATGCCAGCAACAAGTTATTTTAGCTAAAGAGTCTGCGCTGGTCTCAAGGGTGCTGCACTCGTGGGTTGGGTTGGGTCGGGGCTGGGGGGTTGTGCACTTTTGACTCAGTCAGTCAACTAGCTAATCATTTTCCAGCATGGCGCGCGTCTAAGTAGCGGCGGGTCTGTCTGCATTTTAATTGCACACTCTACAACAGAGGCCCTGGGCAAAGTTTTGCACATTTTTCTGTGTTCTGTGTATTTTTGTTTATTTTTCGCTCCATTTTCGTTAACTTGACGTAAATCTTCGCTCTTTGCACCTGGGCACAGCCAGGATTTTCCACATTAAGCACATTGTTGGTGTTGTTGTTGTTCTTTGCTGCGCATTTTCCGGCTGGGTGGTGTTCCTCCGTAACATAATTTCGTAATTTCCCGAAATGCAAAGTGATTTTAATCGCCGTTTCCTTCAAGCCGGCAAAAGGGTGAAAGTTTAATGAGGCGAAGTAGTAGGCCAGAAAAGGGTATGTGGGTGGGTTGGGTGTACGCGGATGTGGGCTTCATCCGGCTGCTGACAACACAATGCAGTTGGCCCAGGCTTGTGACAACAGGTGGCGCCACCACATGTGTGTGTGTGTGTGGGAAGCAGTGGCGGTTTTTCAACTGTTTTTTTTTTTTTGTTACGTAAATTGGCCTTAATACGTTTTTTCATGGAATTGATTGAGTTAAGACATGCAATTTTCATTAAGGAAACGCGTCACTTGATCTAGCGAGCGGTAGAGCCATCAAAGTTACTGAGCAAGTGAGTAACTGAACAAGTGAGCGACTAAAAAGGCAGAGTAACTGAACAAATGAGCGACTGAAAGGAAGAAAGGCAAAGCTTAGAGTAAGCGAGCAACTGCATAACTTATGCTTAGACCAAAATTCAACTGAACAAGTCAAAAAACAAAAGAAATAAATATCTAAGTAAGTTAATCGGCCCTTTTCCAAAATCCCAGTCGGTTTTCTTGTAAACAATTTGCATATAGGGGCTAAACTTAACAGTGGTCGCATTCAGCAGGCACATTTTGATCCCTGATTATTGATACTTTTTGTAGATATTTTATATAGCCTACATATAGTCAATTTCTATTCAAAACCTTAAAATGTTTCTTGTAATGAAAGTAATATCTTCATACTGATCGGTGATCAATTGTCTCTGCTGAACGCAGATATTGTTGTAGGCAAGGTGACAGACTTATCAACAATTGGTAGTTCAGGTTCAAGGAAAATCCCATATTGCTTTAGCAGTTCAAACGTATAGCTCAAGGCCAAATGGATTCAATTCGTTCAATAACTACAGACGTTCTGCTTACTTTTGATGTAAAACTGTGAACTTTGAGTTAGAACAAGAAAGAAAGTCGGTCAAGCCCGACTATAACATACTCTGTACCAAGAAATTTTGTCTTTTGATCATAACTCGAAAACCGTTCATCCGATCTTCTTCATTCCTTTGGCGGATCGATAAGTTATTCTAATAACTAAATATGTCCAGAAGGAACAAGCCATCTATCTTCAAAACTGTGGGAGATATGACGTTTTTTCTAAATTGCGGGGGCGGGAGGGGGCGTGGCCAAAATTGAAAATAAACTTGATCTGCCTGCAGACATAAGAAGCATATGTCCCATACACGTCAAACCTCTATCTCCTACCATCTCTGAGATCTGTGCGTTCATACGGACAGACGGACAGACGGACATGGCTATATCGACTCGGCTGTTGATGCTGATCAAGAATATATATACTTTATGGGGTCGGAGATGCTTCCTTCTGGATGTTACATACTTGCACAAACTTATAATACTCTATGTACCTACGGTACAGAGTATAAAAACACTCGCTTACACGAACAGGACGGAATAACTAAGAAACTGAACAAATAAACAGCTGAAGAACAAAAAAAAAAACCATGGAAGTGAACAACTGAGCAATTGAGAACCTCTTGAAGCAAGTGAACAACTGAGCAGCTGAAGAATTTAACAGCTGAGTTACTGAACAAGGTAGTTAAAGACTAAAAGAAAAAAAGAGGTAGTCAAATACTCAAAATTAAACAACTACTTCAAGCAAGAAACAACTGAACAAGTTTGAGAAAGTGAACCTCTGAGGAAGTGAACAACCGAGCTAGTGAAGAACTAATCCACTGAGCAAGTAAACAACTGAGCAAGTGAGCAACTGAGAAAGAATATAATTGAGAAACAGAACGTCTTATTAACAGACCACGTGACCAACTAAGCAAGTAAATATCTGTGCAAGAACAAGTTTTAAGCAAGTGAAAATCTGAGCAAGTAAATAACTAATCAGCTTAGTACCAAAGTAACAGAACAACTGAGCAAGTAAACAACTAAGGAACCAAGCGTCTGAGCAAGACAGCAACTAAGCATGTAAACAACGAACATGAGATCAACTGAGCAACTGAACAAATCGGAGCAAGTTAACCTCTGTGGAAGTAGTCAACTGATCAAGTGAACAATTGTGGGAGTGAAGAATTGAGCAACTGAACATCTAATTGATAGGCCTGTGAACCAACTGAACAAGTGTTCAATTGAGCAAGGGAAAGCTTATAGCAAGTAAACATGTGAGCAAGTGAACAACTGAACAACTTAGTAGCTGAGCAACGAAACAACTGAGCAACTAATCAACTGAGCACGTAAGCAAAGAGCAATGGATCAACTGAGCAATTGAACAATTGTGGGAGTGAAGAATTGAGCAACTGAACATTTTATTTATAGACCAGTTGACCAACTGAACAAGTGGTTAACTGAGTAAGGGAAAGCTTGTAGCAAGCTAACATCTGAGCAAGTGAGTATCTGAGCAACGAAACAACTGAGCAAGAAAACAACTTAAAAACTGAACAACTGAACAAGTAAACAACTGAGCAAGTAAACATACAGCAAGTAAACCACATCAAAATAGTGAACAACTGATCAAGTGCCCAACTGTGGAAGTAAATAAAGAACAAGTGAGCAACTTTCAACTAAAGTGAACAACTGAACAAGTGAATTATCCCTCGGTCAAATAAGACTCACTTCCAAACAAAAAAATGAAGGTGCTTTCCTTCCAGTTCAAAATCAACCACTTGCTACCCTAATCCACACTTGCAGTTAAAAATATGTGCTTCAACAGGACTAGCCACACTTGGCTCACCAAACTTCTTCAGTAACTGAGCTACGACAAAAGATATTTCTAGTAAATCTTTTGCTTTATACTTTCCCTGGAACTTCTTCTCTTGGCAGTAGCGCTGAACTTGTATCTTAAAAAAGGGCAACCCTTTGAAAGGAAAAATTTCTTAAGAAAAAAAAAAGTGGAGGAAAAAACACTTGGCATGCAAATTTTATGCAGTAACTCCTAAACCTTTCCATCTCGCTCAGTTTCTACTCGTCCTCCCCCTCCTCCCCCTCCTTGTCCTTCTCGTCCGCTTCAATGGCAAAGTAATGGCAATTATCGCCGGCGCACGCCATTCCCAGTGAGTGTTTTTATTATGGCTTTAACTCTGAGGCCGAGCCTCTTTAGTGGGTCAACTTGAAATTAATTACGTAGGCGACGTGGATGGCAGCTGGAGGATAGCGGGCAGACAGCCATTGCACATTGCATAAATCGCTTCCTTCACGATTGTCAGTTCATGTCAAATTTATCAACAAAGGGCGGCGGCAGCCCGACGGAAAAGTAGCTGAAAATTATGCTACAAATTTTTCTTCTCTTCTTTTTGGTCGTTGCCTTTAATATGCCCTTTGCGTGTGCCATAAAAAAAAATAAGAGAGAAATAAGTCCAAGTCCTCGGTCCTCGGGGAGGTAGGGAGGTAGAGGGGGGTCAGCAACTTAAGTACTTTTAACACGTTAACTCAGCTTTCTCCTGAAGCGAAGTACACCAAATTTTTTTCAAACAGAAGTCACAAACTATCTGCGCCCCCTGCAAGAGGCACTGCGTCGCATACTTGTTGTTTTTTTTCCTTCGCTTAATCAAAATAATGTCAAGTGAATTGCATGTCCTGCTGCTGTATTTAACAGCAGGCAGTTTCATTTTCGCTACCAAAGTGCTTAAATATCTTAATGTAAGCCGAGCGAGCGAGAGAGAGAGAGGGAGGGGGAGCGAAAGCCTTTTTTTTATTGTAATTTCATGCACTTATTTACATAAGCGTAGTTAACATGAATGCCGAATCATACCGAAATTATTACATTATTACTTTTGCCCACTGCGAAACAAAGGGACCGGGTCAGGTCAGGTCAGGCCGGGCCGGGCCGGGCCAGGCTTCATCTTCTCAGGCTGGCTCATTGTGGCATTTGGCCATAACAATGAAAACAAACTCAATAAATAATTGACTTTAACGAGTTCGGAGTTGGCAGTTGCGTGAAAGGAAACGCCAGCCCAAAGGCCAGCAAGTGGCATAAATGGGACTTTGGCTTAATATCATATTAATTGAGATTTCAGCAAATGATCCAAAGGGTGAAGCTAACAAAATTGAATGGAATTGAAGGCAAAGGAATGCCAATTTCCCTGTGTGTGTGTGTGTGTGTGCGTTGGAGAAAATATCTAAAGGGGTGAAATTTAAAAGAAATGGAAAAGACAATGTAAACCCTTGTTTGTAACGCATAGCAGTAAGCAAGTATATATATGCTTGATCAGTAGGACAAGCTGAGTTGATTTCGCCTTATCTGTCTGTCCTCCGTCAGTTTGTAACCTACATTCACCAAACTTTGCACGAAGTCCTTTAGTACAAATACGCTAGACATTTGTCGAAACCGGCCGAATCGGCTGACTATAGCATAGAGCTGGCATAGGAACGAGAGGTCAAAAAAAACGAGTATTAGTGAGAAAAACTTTTTTGTTTTCAATGGAAACGCCTGCAAACTTTGTATTTCTTAATTTGCTATGCTTTCTCATGGTTTTATTAATATTGGTTGAGATCGGACATCTATATGGCATAGCTCCCATAGAAAAGTAGAGTCTGAAAACTGATCTTAGTGAGAAAACCTTATTTGTTTTTAGTGGAAACGCCTCCAAAGTTTGTATTTCATTATTTGCTCTGCTTTCCCATGATTCCACTGAGTTTGGTTGAAATCGGACATCTATATAGTATAGCTCCCACAGAAAAGTAGAGTCTGATAACAAATTATAGTGAGAAAATCCTCTCCTCCAATAGTTGTATTTCTTACTTGGCTATGCTTTCCCATGTTTTTACTGACTTTGGTCGAGATCGGACAACTATATAGTATAGCTCTCATACAAAAGTAAGGTTAGAAAAATAGTCTTAGTAAGAAAATGTTTGTTCTTTTCAATGGAAATGCCCCTAAAGTTGTCATTTATTTATTTGATATGCTTTCACACAATTCTACAAAGTTTTGTCAAAATCGGATGACTATAGCATATAGCTGTCATAGGAACGATCGGTCGAAAAACTTGTTTGAGTGGGAAAAACATGTTTGTTTTTTAATGGAACACCTCCAAACTTTGTATTTCTTCGTTTACTTTGCATTTTCATGATTTTACCAAGTTTTGTCGAAATCGGACATCTATATAGTATAGCTCCCATAGAAAAGTAGAGTCTGAAAACAAATCTTAGTGAGCAAAACTTTTTTGTTTTCAAAGGAAACGCCTCCAAACTTTGTATGTCTTAATTTGCTCTGCTTTCCCATGATTCTACTAAGTTTGGTCAAAATCAGATGTCTATATAGTATAGCTCCCATAGAAAAGTAGAGTCTGAAAAGCAATCTTAGTGATAACAACTTGTTTGCTTTCAATGAAAATATTAAGATTAATCCATTTCAAATGAAAACCGAAATCATGCAATGAATATTTTTTAATATCCTTTATTTTAAGAGAGCCAATTAGAGGTAAGGCATCTATATGAACCGACCCATATCTGATCCTACAAAAAACACCGAAACTTACCTCTCATATTTCGCCTAGTTTACCAGATTTTATAGTTTTTCTTTCACCATTTGAACTTAGCACCTATTTCCTTATAAAACCGAATTAGATCCGACAAAAAAACACTAAAGTTTGGTGTATTGATAGTAAAATCATCTTGTTTACCTCACATATTTCGCCTATTCAGTCTGATTTTTACTTTTTCTATCACCATGCGAGCCTAATATTCACAAATAACCGGCACAAAACACCAAACTTATGCTCAGAATAATTATTTATGACACAATTCACATGTTAACCTTACATATTTAGCCTAGGTAAGCAGGGCTTATACATATTCTAGCCATTTTCGAGCCCAATATTCCAAAAGAATCGTGAAAAAAACAAGAAAATTATGCAGGAGTTGTTTATTGATGATAAAATCAATGGCAATCGCTAATTGGTACAAGTGACCCCCGCATTTTTACTTCTTCCTTAAAGCAGCGGTGGGCACATGGCTCCGAGAGCTACAGCAAAAACCAATATATGCCAGGTGTGCCAGGCCTCTCGACTTGAGTCTCCTTACAAGGGTTTGGTTTTTTCTTCAACTCAAATTTGATGCCCACCGCTGCTTTAAAGTAAAAAAAACATCAAGTTATACTAAATGAAGTCTAAATCCGACTTATGTAGCCTTTAGACTCGTTAATCAGAACAAAAACTAGTATTTAATTTTTGCTGTACTTTCTTTTTCAACTAAACTTACTCACAACACCAACATTAGCTTCAATTTCTTTGTTTGTAGTTGTAACTAAATCCGTGTAGCAGTCATATCTTGCAATTGTCCAATTAAACCTCATTTCTCATTTCCCCCCCTTTTTTAGCCTCCGCCCCCGTTTTGGAACAACCGCCGCAGAATGTAACCGCATTGGATGGCAAGGATGCCACAATTTCATGTCGTGCCATAGGCGCCCCCAATCCAAACATCACCTGGATCTACAATGGTAAGTGATCCAAAGTTTTAACCAACCAGCCTCCCCTCTGCTAGCGGACTTAAAGCATGCTCCAACTAATTATGATGCTAATTTCTCGTTGTTGTTTTCCTTGTTCTCTCTTGTTGCTCTCTGGCTAACCCACAATCAAACAAAACAAAAAAAACCTGTGTAACCGCAACCTGCAACTGCAACTGAATTCTGCCCCGCTAAAAACCCTTTCACCATCAACTCCTCCTGCCACACACACGCACGCACAACAATGTGTCGCCCAACAATGCAATCAAAATATGCAGAAACACAACTGGTCGAGATATCGAGCCGTGTGCAAATTCTCGAATCCGGTGATTTACTCATTTCGAATATACGCGCCACGGATGCCGGCCTCTACATTTGTGTGCGTGCCAACGAGGCGGGCAGCGTTAAGGGCGAGGCCTATCTAAGCGTTTTGGGTAAGTAATGTTGGGCCATTCACCCCCCGCTTAACCAGCGCAAATGTGGACCAAACTAAAAATGAACTGTTAGTTTTTAAGTGTGTGTGTTTTTTTTTGGATGGGTTTTCGGGGGATTTACCAGCAAGAGCTTTGCTTGGGGCTAAATCACAGCAATAACACCGGCTAACAATTGTGCAGAGTGCTGCATGACAGCATTACCTATCTTTGTGTATGTGTGGGCGATCACAGCATGCCTAAGGGTAGAAAAGTTGTATGTAGAATTTGAAACTAACCTTCTTAAGACATCTATTCCCCATGTTAGACACTCATCCTATTGTGTACTTACTTTAACCCTCTAGAAACTGTTAGTTAGGCTAAAGGCTTAAAAGTTCTTTACCTTTTTATACAATTTTCTGTTGTTTTAAGTTGTTTAAGAAAAGGTTAGTCACAGAACCGCTTTCAGCTGAGGGAAGCTAACGAGCTGAAATCTTGCACAGAGCCCATTTTACTACTCTCGGTCGGAAAATGAGTCTTAGTAAGAAAAACATGTTTGTTTAGAATCCTAGCGTTTCTAAACTCAGTTTATATGAATTCTATATGCCTTAAAACAGATGTTCAAAATTTGGTGCAAATCGGAAGGCTATAACTTGGCTTTTTAGCAATAATTTAAGAGTTGGCGACCGTGCCAATTGCTATCAACATTGTAAATTCTCCATTAAAATCATTGATAATCACCTTTGCGATCGAGCTTTTGTACTTTATAACAGCTAAGCTAATAAAAACAAGGATTATAATCAATTATTTGAATGTTGGCGACCGTGACGATTCAATTCCCCTTTAAAATTATTGATAATCAAGTTGGCGATCGTGTTTAGGGACGTTATATCAGCCATGTTAATAAAAAACATGGCTTTTTAGCAATTATTTGAAAATTGGCGACCGTGACGATTGCTGTCAACGCTAGAAATTCCCCATTAAAATCATTGATAATCAAGTAGGCAACCGTGCTTTAGGTTTTAATAACAAATAACAAAATAATAAGGCTTTTTATCAATTATTTGAGAGTTGGCGACCATGACGATTGCCATCAACATTGCAAATTCCCCATTGAAATCATTGATAATCAAGTTTGGATTGGTGTTTATATTATTTTTGGTGCTAAATAACAAGGCATTTTATCAATAACTAGAGAGCTGGCGACCGTGACGATTGCTCTTAACCAAGCTGGCGACCGTGCTTTACTTTTTTATATCAGCTAACCCGGTGACGAACGTGTACCTGTGCCCCAATTAAGTTATGAAATGATCAAAGGGAATCTAATTAGTTATCTTTCATATTAAAAAGGGATGGGATTTGCTTCATATTTGTTTCTTTTAGTATTTGCATACAGCAGACTGTGCTTAGAAATCATTTATATCCAAAGTGGCGACCGTGACGTGACCGTAAGCTTTAATTTGGCTCCCATACACTACTTAATGTCTGTAATGAACATTACATTACTTTCCCCTCAAAGTTTTACAATTCAATTTGGAAATCATTCAATCATAGTTTGCAACATCCAGCGAAAGATTCCAGAATAATGCATAATTCGTCAGACCAGCAACATGTTGCTAAAACCCCTAATTCGAATTCCCCATTTACTTACTGCCAGATGACCTAGTTCGTTGATTTCTCTTAGAGGAGTCACCTGTCATTGTCAGTTAGAGGCAAAAATCACAGTCACCACAATCGTGTTCAGCTCCCAGCCCACAGTTGACAGGCAACCGCAGAGATTTTACAGCCTCTCCCGTCGGGGAAAATAGGCGCACAAAGCCCGGCTACCACTCACACACACACACACACACACGCGCACAGAGAGAAACACCGCCAACATGTGTGACATATCAAATCAACTAAAATGCATGGTCCAATAATAATAATAATGTCATCAAAGCCACAGAGGGGGCGCCACCGTCGCGTAGCCGCACCCGCAACAACACATCAGCAGCAGCCAACATAAATTTAGAGTGGCGGCGCTCTTTGGCTCGACGCTCGACGGTGCAGTGCCAATTGCCTTTTGTGTGTGTGTAATAATGCACGAAATATATGTGCAAGTATATGGTTTATGATGGAGCAGAGGAGTCTGCCGTGCCGTACTTCAAATGGTTTTTTTCTCTGCATTTTTTCTTTTTTTTTTTGGTTTTTTTGCGTGAGGCCTCGTTCGGTGTTTGTGTAATTAAAGTCGATTTGCACATGCACATTTTGGGGCCTTTATGCGAATGGCCCTGTGTGCAGGTATGTGCGAGGGTTTGATTAGAGAGTTTTGAAGCCACTGAGGACAGCTTCGAAAGTTTGCTGGAGACAAATTTTGTTGGAAAGAATTGAAACTGGGGGAGACCATTCGATAAACTGGCGACCGTGACTCGAGCATTTGCTCTATGAAATGCTAGAAATATTAAAAGCTTCCCTCGCCCAAAGTTGGTACCTCTAAAAGGCACATCAATGTCTGCTAATTGGCAAAACGCCGCTCAGCCTAGCATCCTAGCAGTCAACATGGCCGTTTTTTCCCCCCCCCCCCCCCCCCCCATTTTTTTTGTGTGTTTTGTGTAGCATAAAACTTGACTACACACCAACAGAGTGAAGGAGAGGGGCGCCGAGCAAGAGTCCGGTAATCAAAAATCCTTTAGTCTCCGTCTGATGTGCACTGGGTGCCACAAACACAATGCTCGGTGCTTCTCTCTATGGGGCACGTTGAACTTTTGATGCATGCGGGCCAAGTGAGTGTACTGCAGGTTTTCCACATACCGAAGCTTTATGTATGCGGCTGCTCGATTTAAGATTAGTCTGATTTAAAGCCTTCCCAAATCTGTCCTTTAACTGTAAATACCCTGCTCTCCCTCCCATTCGCAGTGCGCACACAAATCATACAGCCGCCGGTGGACACCACCGTGCTGCTTGGCCAGATCGCCACCCTGCAGTGCAAGGTGTCCAGTGACCCCAGTGTGCCATATAACATTGACTGGTATCGCGAGGGCCAGTCGGCGCCCATTAGCAACTCGCAACGGATTGGCGTGCAGGCCGATGGCCAGCTGGAAATAAAGTCGGTGAGGGCCAGCGATGTGGGTAGCTATGCGTGCGTTGTCACCTCGCCCGGTGGCAATGAGACGCGCGCCGCTCGCCTCAGTGTCATCGAGCTGCCCTTTCCGCCCAGCAATGTGAAGGTGGAGCGTCTGACCGAGCCGCAGCAACGCAGCATCAATGTCTCATGGACACCGGGCTTCGATGGCAACACTCCAATATCCAAATTTATTATCCAGAGACGTGAAGTCTCCGAATTGGGTAAGTTTTTGCCTTGAACATATTGCCATTGGGTGGGTGGGGGCTTGGGGGGGTTGGCGGCGTAACGTAGTTTTTTTGCTGGTTGGTGGTAGGGGAATATGATTTATCAGACACACAGCAGCGTCATTGTGGACCCCACCATGTGTGGGTAGAAAAGCAAAACACATAACCAGAGACTGCAAAACCACCACAGAAAACAAAAAGAAACTGCTGTCGCTGTTTACATTAGTGGATAAAGAAGTTTTACCAATTTTTACTGCTTTCAACCAAGTAGAAATTTAATGAAGATTTTTGAGCGCCTTTTTGTAAACCATTTGTGACTTGGCGACCGTGATTTTGTATATACCAGAGCTGGAATTTGAGTGACCATTACCCATTACCCATTACCCATTACCCATTACCCATTACCCATTACCCATTACCCATTACCCATTACCCATTACCCATTACCCATTACCCATTACCCATTACCCATTACCCATTACCCATTACCCATTACCCATTACCCATTACCCATTACCCATTACCCATTACCCATTACCCATTACCCATTACCCATTACCACGTTACCCATTACCCATTACCCATTACCCATTACCCATTACCCATTACCCATTACCCATTACCCATTACCCATTACCCATTACCCATTACCCATTACCCATTACCCATTACCCATTACCCATTACCCATTACCCATTACCCATTACCCATTACCCATTACCCATTACCCATTACCCATTACCCATTACCCATTACCCATTACCCATTACCCATTACCCATTACCCATTACCCATTACCCATTACCCATTACCCATTACCCATTACCCATTACCCATTACCCATTACCCATTACCCATTACCCATTACCCATTACCCATTACCCATTACCCATTACCCATTACCCATTACCCATTACCCATTACCCATTACCCATTACCCATTACCCATTACCCATTCATTCAATTCAAATTTATGGCTCTGGTATATGCCGTACGTTTCCAAACTATGACCAACTTTGCACTGATTCTGTCTAGAACAGCTTATGAATGAAACTTTGTCTCAGAATCTTACAGAATCATTATGGAATCTTTAAATTTTAAACGGTTTTTCTAACAATGCCAACTCAAACTATAGCATTGGAAGCTTTAAACAGTAATATTAGAGAGTTGGCGACCGTGCCAAAGCTAATTGTTCAATTTAACCTTCAAACGAATGTTTCAGCAAAGTACAGTCCACTAATGTTAACAGTTTCTAAGCCGATTTCTTATCTTTTAAATAAACTTACTCTATTCAGGGGCGATTTCTTTTAAATGTGTAAGTTTATATGACAGATACATAGCTGCATTCAGCTAATGTGAAATCGACCCTGAATAAGCAAAGCTTACACATCAAATTAACAAACATTTTTTTTAAAACATGTGTTTATTTTGTTCTCTTCTCTCTCGTTTTTCTTCTTCATTCACTTTTTGTCTCTCGACTCTCATTTTCGTATACTTTTCCACGGAAACTGAAACAAATGTTTACAAATGTGTTAAATATTATAAATCATTTATATTATGTATAATTAATTACTAACTTTATGTACATTTTGTTGTAATTTGATTTTATTCACCACTACTCACCACACCACACCACACATCACTTGCTCACTCTCTCTCACTCTCTGTCTTCACCACACACCCTACTCTCCTACAACTGACGCCGTCGCTCTGTCCTTCCTCTCTACGCGTTTTTTCCCAACACATTAACAATCACAGAAAAATTCGTAGGTCCAGTTCCAGATCCTCTGCTCAATTGGATCACCGAACTGAGCAATGTATCGGCCGATCAGCGTTGGATATTATTGGAGAATCTGAAAGCGGCCACTGTCTATCAGTTTCGTGTGAGTGCGGTTAATCGTGTGGGCGAAGGCTCACCATCGGAGCCGAGTAATGTGGTTGAGTTGCCACAGGAAGGTAAGTGTACACATTGTATAAACATTTCTCTAGAGATCCCTCGAGATGTACTTATGTGTAGATATTACTACATCTAGATGGTTTATTATTTTTAGTTTTGCGTGTGTGTTGCTTTCATTATTGAGTTGAGTTTTAGTTTAAATCGTGTTGTTTTTGATCTATTCTTGGAATTGTTTGTTATTTGAAGTGCATCTACCACTACCACTGCCCTACAAAAGTTTAATATTTCGCTAGTACAAAATGTAAACTAGCAATTTCAAGCCGGCTTCGAGGTCACACAACACCACAAAGACCCACCACAGGTCTCTCATCAGCAGTCTTCTTGCCTGCATGTCCAGCAGCTGTCTCTCCTTGCCAGCGGCGCCAAAACCGCTTGGGAATTTCAAAGCAGCATGAGCGCAAAAAACTGACAACAGCAAGAGAGCGCCCGAGCAGACAGAAGCCCGCCCTTGTGTGTGTGTCCCATTGGCCTTACACACCGCTGCTGAAAGGATAACCTAAATTTAGTGAATTTTAGTGCATAATTTCGCTTTCGATCTTGGTGCAGCGAGTAACTATGGTAGTTTCCATTGGAAAGCTGTCAAAAATGTTAAAGAAGCTACTGTGTGGCACACATATGATGCAATAACCAGGTACGGCAAAGCTGCCTGTGCGTTCTCAGCTTAGTTCCTAAAATGTTAGGTCTCTTTGGTGCGTTAGGTAGTCTCCGCTCATGTCGATTTTACGCTGTGCGCTCCATAAAATGAAACTCATTGCCATAATTGTATCGTATTTTAATGTCTAATTCCTAAAGGCCCATGGAAACAAATCTGCAAAAAAAAACCTTTTCAAAGAAAATTATATCTTAGATGGCTGAAACAACAAAGCAAAAGCAGTTATGTGTGGGAAATATTCTCAGCTGTGAAAATTTATGAGAGAAAAAGGGCCTCCCATCAGCTTGGTAAACGTATCGACAACTTGGGTGGTTGCGACACCGGTGCATTTTTTTTTTTTTTTGTAGAGGACAATTTATTAGAAAGAGTTTGTCTATTGGTGTATTTCCTAACAAAACTAGCATTATTCTTATAGGTTATTGTGCTACATTCAGCTAGTACCAAGGGAACTCAGACTAAGACTGGGTTTACATGGTGAAGCAAACTTCAAACTTCGAAATTCAGCGGCGTCTTAAGTTGAGTCTCGATGTTAACTTGTTTATGACTACAAACTCTACAAACTTGATCAAGTGATTTGACTAGAGAGAATTCCTGAGTTATCATTGCGTTTTCTAGATGTGTTACAGTGTACTGGAATAGTTTTTATCGATGTTACAGCGCTCATGCGTTAGTTGATCGACACTTTTCACTATTTATGTACATGTCTGCCCACTTTTTGAAGGTGTTTTGAATCCACAAGAGGAGTACCAAGGACATTTTCACAGAAGAAACCCATTTTCCACTTAAGTTTTTCATTACATGATTTCAAAGTCTTTCTTTATATTATAATTTCAACTGTTCAGTTGATGTAGTATAGTGTTGTATAGTGTAAAAAGCAAACTAATGCTATAACCCTGTATGTATTGTACTTCTCAAAATTGCTATCATTGTCGTCAAACGCCTCGTCATCAACGTCGTCGCTCGCTCGTTGAATAAACGCGCTTAGAGTTTCCGCTACATCGAGGTAACGCACACACTCACACACACACACACACACCCACTCTAAGAATTACTTTTGCCACACTGTACACCCCTATGCATAGTATCTTTACTACTTGAGTCTTTCCTTACTAAAACCACTTTGATTTCCCCCTCAAACAGCTCCCTCGGGACCACCTGTTGGCTTTGTGGGCTCTGCCAGATCCATGTCTGAGATCATTACCCAATGGCAACCGCCCTTGGAGGAGCATCGTAATGGTCAGATCTTGGGCTATATACTGCGCTATCGCCTGTTCGGCTACAACAATGTACCCTGGTCATATCAGAACATCACCAACGAGGCTCAGCGCAACTTTCTGATACAGGAGCTCATCACCTGGAAGGATTATATAGTGCAGATAGCCGCCTACAACAACATGGGTGTGGGCTCATACACCGAGGGCTCGAAAATAAAGACCAAAGAGGGTGTACCCGAGGCTCCGCCGACGCAGGTGAAAGTGAGGCCCCTGAATTCGACAGCCGTGCGTATCAGTTGGACTCCACCCAATCCGCAGCAGATCAATGGCATCAATCAGGGCTACAAAATCCAGGCCTGGCAGCAGCGATTGATTGAATCCGAATGGAGGGATATGGAGAAGCGTATGATGACGGTGCCGCCCAGTCTGATTGATCCCCTGGCCGAACAGACGGCTGTACTGAGTGGCTTGGACAAGTTTGCGGAGTATAACATCAGTGTGTTGTGCTTCACCGATCCGGGCGATGGTGTGGCCAGTCAACAGGTGCCGGTTAAGACTTTGGATGATGTACCCGATGAGATTACTGCTCTGCATTTCGATGAGGTCTCGGATCGATCGGTGAAGGTGCTGTGGGCACCGCCCCGGTATGCCAATGGCATACTGACGGGCTATACTGTACGCTATCAGGTCAAGGATCGACCGGATACCATGAAGGCCATCAATTTGACTGCAGAGGACACACAACTGACGGTGAATCAGCTGCAGGCCACCACGCACTATTGGTTCGAGATATGCGCCTGGACTAGGGTGGGCAGTGGAGCGGCCAAAACGGCCACCATACAATCTGGCGTGGAGCCCGTCCTACCACATCCACCCACCAGCCTGGCTTTGTCCAACATAGAAGCCTTTTCGGTGGTGTTGCAATTTACACCCGGTTTCGATGGCAACTCCAGCATCACCAAATGGAAGGTGGAGGCTCAAACGGCAAGGAATATGACTTGGTTTACCATCTGTGAGATAAGCGATCCGGATGCAGAGACCCTGACGGTGACGGGGCTAATGCCTTTCACACAGTATCGCCTGCGTTTGAGTGCCACCAATGTGGTGGGCAGTTCAAAACCCTCGGAGGCTACCAAGGACTTCCAGACCATACAGGCCAGACCCATGCATGCACCCTACAATGTGACGGTGCGTGCCATGAGTGCTCAACAGTTGAGGGTACGCTGGATACCGTTGCAGCAGACCGAATGGTTTGGCAACCCTCGTGGCTATAACATCACCTACAGGCAGCTGGAGAAGAAGCCGGGCTTGGTGAAGAGCATACCACGTACGGTGGTCATTGAGGATCACACGGCCAACTCGCATGTATTGGAATCACTGGAGGAATGGACGGTGTATGAGGTGCTCATGAACGCCTGCAATGATGTGGGCTGTTCGCGGGATAGTGGCACCGCTGTGGAGCGTACACGCGAGGCCACACCCAGCTATGGACCACTGGATGTGCAGGCGAACGCCACTTCCTCCACCACGGTGGTGGTGCGCTGGGGTGAGGTGCCGCGTCAGCATCGTAATGGTCAAATAGATGGCTTCAAGGTGTTCTATGCGGCCACCGATCGTGGTGGCCAGGTGTTGCATAAGACCATACCCAACAACAGCTCCTTTACCACCACTCTGACGGAGTTGAAGAAGTTTGTGGTCTATCATGTGCAGGTGTTGGCCTACACACGTCTAGGAGATGGCGCCCTGAGCACTCCACCCATACGTGTGCAGACCTTTGAGGATACTCCCGGTGCTCCTTCGAATGTAAGCTTTCCGGATGTAACCTTTTCCATGGCACGCATCATATGGGATGTGCCCGAAGATCCCAATGGTGAGATACTGGCCTATCAGGTCACCTACACCCTCAATGGTAGCTCGAATCTGAACTACAGTCGTGAGTTTCCACCCTCGGATCGCACTTTTCGTGCCACCCAGCTGCTACCGGAACGTTATTACAGCTTCAGTGTGACGGCCCAGACACGTTTGGGTTGGGGCAAGACGGCCACGGTGCTGGTGTACACCACCAACAATCGGGAGAGACCACAACCGCCTTCCCTGCCCCAGGTATCCCGCAGTCAGATACAGGCACATCAAATTACGTTCAGTTGGACACCGGGTAGAGATGGTTTTGCACCGCTGCGCTATTATACGGTACAAATGCGTGAGAATGAGGGTCCCTGGCAGCCCCTGCCCGAGCGTGTGGATCCCTCGTTGAGTTCCTACACAGCCACGGGTCTGAGGCCACATACCACCTATCAATTTCGTATACAAGCCACCAATGACTTGGGTCCGTCCACTTTCAGCAGGGAAAGCATTGTGGTGCGCACTTTGCCCGCTGCTCCGGCCGTAGGCGTGGGCGGTCTGAAGGTGGTGCCCATAACCACCACCTCGGTGAGAGTGCAATGGAATGCCCTGGAGACGGGCATGTGGAATGGAGACGCAGGCACTGGAGGCTATCGCATTTTGTATCAACAGTTGTCTGATTTTCCCACCGCCTTGCAGTCCACACCCAAGACCGATGTCATGGGCATCAATGTGAACAGTGTGGTCCTGGCGGATCTGCAACAGGATCGTAACTATGAGATTGTGGTGTTACCCTTCAACTCTCAGGGTCCTGGACCAGCCACACCGCCGGCTGCCGTGTATGTGGGCGAGGCTGTACCCACTGGTGAGCCTCGCGCCGTGGATGCGGCACCCATTTCCAGCACTGAGGTGCGTCTACGCTGGAAGCCGCCCAAGCAGAGCATGCAAAATGGTGATATATTGGGCTATAAGATCTTCTATCTGGTCACCTACTCACCGCAAGCCTTGGAGCCGGGTCGCAAGTGGGAGGAGGAGATAGAGGTGGTGTCCGCCACAGCCACTTCGCATAGTTTGGTATTCTTGGACAAATTCACCGAATATCGCATACAACTGCTGGCCTTTAATCCCGCCGGCGATGGTCCACGCTCCTCACCCATCACCGTCAAGACGCTGCAGGGTGTGCCCAGTGCTCCTTTGAATCTACGCTTTACGGATATCACCATGCAAAGTCTGGAGGTATCCTGGGACGCGCCCAAGTTTCTGAATGGTGAAATCTTGGGCTATCTGGTGACCTATGAAACCACCGAGGAGAATGAGAGTAAGTTGTTACCATTGCCGGCTAGAGGGAAGCTAATCAAGCGTACTTATTTCCTGTTCCTTAGAGTTCAGCAAGCAGGTCAAGCAAAAGGTATCCAATACCACTTTACGTGTTCAAAATCTGGAGGAGGAGGTCACCTACACCTTTACGGTGCGTGCCCAGACCATTGACTATGGACCCGCGGTGAGTGAGAATGTGACCACGGGACCCCAGGACGGTTCACCTGTGGCTCCGCGTGACCTGATACTCAGCAAGACCCTATCCAGTGTGGAGATGCATTGGATAAATGGACCCTCGGGACGTGGTCCCATACTGGGTTACCTCATCGAGGCCAAAAAGCGGGGTGAGTGTGACAGCTAAGTCAAAATGGTAAAGGATAAACTAATCAATTTTTGGCTCTTTCTATCTTGGGTGACTTGGTACTAAAAACACAAAAACAAATTCCAAATTTTTTAAATTACGTAGAAAAAGGAGAACCCTCATTTGTTTGTAAGTATTCTAAGTGCTTCCTGGCTAAAATCTCTCTTGCATTGTGCCCTTCCACAATCTTCAACCCCACTTTGACTTTATCCTTGCTCTCTCATCTCAGACGACTCACGTTGGACCAAAATCGAACAGACCAAAAAGGGCACCATGCAGGACTTCACCGTTAGCTATCACATTCTGATGCCCTCCACTGCCTATACATTCCGTGTGATTGCCTACAATCGTTATGGCATCTCATTTCCTGTCTACTCCAAGGATTCCATACTGACACCCTCCAAATTGCATTTAGAGTACGGCTACCTGCAGCATAAACCCTTCTATAGACAGACCTGGTTCATGGTTTCCTTGGCTGCCACCTCAATTGTGATCATTGTGATGGTCATTGCGGTGCTCTGTGTGAAGAGCAAAAGCTACAAGTACAAACGTAAGTGGTTATGAGCTAAGAGTTGGAATTAAGAGTTGGGTTAGGTTGCATTGGCTGAGAGCGACGGGTTGAGGGGTCCACTTGAGTAGAGCTGGTATGTAAGGTTAAGTAGAAGCGGTTGATCAAGAAACCCAAGTCTCTATCTGCTCAAGGAAGTGCTACCAGCAATGATATGTGTTCCTTTCAAGTATAAGATGTGCAAGTGAATGTCAGGCAATAGTTTAAGCGCGGATTTTCGCTGTGGACCCTCGATTTTACATTTGTATGCTGTATGTGAGTGTGTTTGGTGTATGACGCCTCTCTCTGAAAGCACTCTTCTCGCTCTCTCTGCGCCAACGAAAACCATAGTCTTCCCAGATCTTCCTCTCACTGTTACCACCGAAGAGGTAGTACTGTACTACTGTATCGCGCTGGGTCTATCTGTAAAGCAGCTAGGTTGGTCAGAGTTTCAGTTTTATAGATTTAACTGTTGGGTCTGAGCCTTGATTAATCAGTCATATACCCATCACTAGCTAAAGCCACAAGACATGTTAAATTAAGCAGACTAGCTGTCGATGGGGGCAGGTCAGAGCTACTTTGCTTTGCATAATTAACCCCAAACCATAATTATGGCTTTATATGAGAGTTTGTTAAGTAGAACGTGTCCAAAAAGGCATAATAAAGTGAAGCAAACTAGCTCTGACCTGCCCTCATCGACAGTTGGGCGGCTACTGCAAGCAAACAGTCAAGCCTGGGCTTATTCTAGGCATACCTACATTTTTATTGAATAAGATAAGTTTGTTTTGCCTTAGCCTTAAAAACAGAACACAAAAATGGAAGAACGAGACCAAAAAGGTATAAAAAAGTGAAGCAAACTAGCTCTGACCTGCTCCCACCGACAGTTGGCCTAATACTGAAAGCAAACAGTCAAGCCTGGGCATGCTCTGGTGACATGTGCTCGGCTGCTGCGGACCAGGCACGACCAACGCTGCTTTACACATCAACTCCTACTAATTCCCTACCTACCCACCATTTTTTTCTCTCATCATTCAGAGGAAGCACAAAAAACTCTAGAGGAATCGATGGCCATGTCAATTGATGAACGTCAGGAACTGGCACTGGAGCTATATCGTTCACGTCACGGCGTCGGCACTGGCACCCTCAATAGTGTGGGCACCCTACGCAGCGGCACCTTGGGCACACTGGGACGCAAATCTACAAATCGACCACCGACCAATGTACAACTGGGCAAAAGTCCGCCCCGTCCCTCACCGGCATCGGTGGCCTATCACAGCGATGAGGAGAGTCTCAAGTGCTATGACGAGAATCCCGATGATAGCAGTGTTACCGAGAAACCCTCCGAAGTGAGCAGTTCAGAGGCCTCGCAGGTAAGTTTCCACAGCAAAAGCAATATTTGGTTCCTTTAACCCATTTCCTTTTACACTTTCGCAGCACTCGGAGAGCGAGAACGAGAGCGTGCGCAGTGATCCGCACTCGTTTGTCAACCACTATGCCAATGTGAACGACTCACTGAGGCAATCGTGGAAGAAGACCAAGCCGGTGCGCAACTATTCCAGCTACACCGATTCCGAGCCGGAGGGCAGCGCAGTGATGAGCCTCAATGGTGGCCAGATTATAGTCAATAATATGGCCAGATCGAGGGCACCACTGCCCGGCTTCTCGTCATTTGTCTGACAATCAACCGAGTTCTAAGATCTAAGCAACAGTAGCAGCAGCACCGTCATCAGGGAGACATTCGTCTAAAAGATGGAATGGATGGATGGAGAGCGAGGGTGGCCAGGAGACATATCAAATGGACGTTTGTTTGACTGTTAATGGTGCTTGGTTAGCTACTACAATAATAGTGGGGAGGGGTAGGGGGACTTTATGAGTTTAGTTATGTTTTGTAAGGAGAGAAGTGAGATTTGAACACAGCAGCATTTAGTTTTCTTCATTTTTTTACATGTACCACTGACCCAGAGATGATGAGAGAGAGAGAGAATGGAGTTGTGTAAATTTTTGTACTGTTTTTTCTTTTTTTTTTTTGGAAAATGTATTTATTGTGTGAATGTGGACTGTAGGGATACTCCTGTTCAGCTGAGTGAATGTAGCAGACTAATGTGGCCCGCCCATTTGACACTCAAGTGTGTAAAGAGGTCCTCTATATATATATATATAGGTATATATTTGGCATTTATCGAAAGCAAAAAACTTGTGATAAAGTGAATTTTTTTTGCTCGGTTTCTCTTTGTGTTCAGGCGTGAATGTGTTGGGTTCTGCAAGGGAGATGGAGGAGGAGGAGGAGGAGGAGGAGGTCCTACATAGTTAGTCTAGGGTTTGAATGTGTGAACCTTTCTTTAGCACTGACGCGCAATCTCATTATGTTTAACAGATTCAAGTGGCTTAGTGTAGTTCGGTTCCCTGTATTTAGTTTAATAAACGAAAGGAAGTTGTGAGGAGGAGAAGGAGGAGGAGGAGGAGGAGAAGGCAAGGCGAAGACCAACCGATGCAATCGGTGGGGCCCAGAAACGAGCAGCAGGCAAGGAAACAGCTAAAAACAAAAAACAAAACAGCATATCTCTTAAGGCCCAGATATATATATATATAAATGTAATATTGTACTAAACATAATGAACGTTTTTTTTTTGTGCAAAAGAAGCAGCAGAAGCCATATAGGCCATATTAATGCAATTCAGTTAGTTAAGTAAGCCAACTCTGACACACACAGCAAACTTTGCATAGAAAGCCTAGCACCTAAGTAACCAAGTAAACCCAAATCATTCAGGGAATATATATATATATATATGGATATATATCTTCCCCTGTTTGTAAGTGTGTGCGTGTGTAAGCCTAGTTCTAAATTATTGTACATCTCTCTACATACATACATGTGTGTACGTATGTATGTGTATAACTTAAATGACTGATTATATATTTGTTCTTGATTACTTGTAACTTTTTTCATAACAAAACGTATTTTTTTTTAAATAAAAACACAATACTATATATATATATATATTTAGCCACAATCCGGCGCAACTGCAACTGCATGAAAATCATCAAATCGGAATCAATGTGCAAATCAGCGTTTGTCTCAATGTGCGCGTAGTTAAGCCGTATCGTATTTAAGTGAAACGACAAAAATGTTTTTTAAAACTTTTACTTTCTACTTCAAAGACTCGACGAAGCACAAGTTCATTTATATATATAAATGTATACCCTAGATATGTAACTGTAATGGTAATTGTTAAACGAAATGGATGGATGCGACAGCGAAGGGAAATGGGTTGAAATCATCAACAGAATGGCAGGCAGGCAGGCAGGCAGGCACGTAAGCAAGCAAGCGCAAAGTATTAGAATTATATTATATATGTGTAAATGTAATTTGACAAACAGAAAACAAAATAAAAACCTATGAATATGAATCAATAAATGGACAAAATACCAATCACAAACTCGAAAGGCAAATGGCAAACTCGTATGGGGGTGGCAGGCACAAGGATCCTGGTCGGAAATCGTTCTATTAGAACAACTGCATACTACTAATCTAAAGTAACTTTTACTACGTTTACAAAATCCCAGCAAACGTTTTTTATCGCGAAAGATAAGAATGCGATTCGCCAGTAAGTATCGCCTTACTCTAGCGATATCGCATTATTATCGCATTCTCAGAATATGTAACACTATGCGATATGGAGATAGCAAAAAGTCCCTTTTGAGCTACAGGAAAGCGATTCAGTCTGGGGATAAGAAAAAGTCTCTTCTGAGGAATATGAATGCGATTCTTCTTAAGAAAGCGTTTCCTCCTGGAGATAAGAATGCGATTCTTCTTAGAAATAATAATGCGATTCTTCCCCCCAACATAAGCCATACAAATAAAATGTGTGTTCGAATTCTGTTACTTAACAGTAGGGGAAATAGTTTATTTATTAAAGCCAATTCACACTAGCCCACATCTACCGTTTAGCGTCTACCGTCAAAGACGTGCCAAATTTTCTCAAAATATTCCCCCGTCGGCTGGGGATGTTCCTATTTCATGCTGTTTCACTCATCGTGACTGCGACATTTCTGTGTCCACCACTACAAAAAATGACATTCGCAACGAAAACGTAAACAATGTGAGCGCGGCAAGCGATTGTCAAACTTCAAATGTCAAACGTCTACCAGAAGATGGCCATGCTTACCTAGCAATCCATGGCATCACTATGTTGACATGGAAGCTAGGAACATCAAAATAATAAATAGATTAATGGCAAACTCAACATATTCTAAATCCTTTTTGTACAAAATAAAAGCAATCGACTCTGAAGTCTGTGATATGTGTAACAAATGTGATGCTCTTGATCACTCGCTGTTCAAGTGTCCAAAACATACCAAAAACAGATCAAAATACCAAATATTCAATAAATTCAATAATATAAATGATATTCTAAAAACTAAAGATAGTAGTATACTTGCAGATTTAACCAATTTTATATTGGAATGTAACATAGACGCTTAAGCCACTTTCTAGTTTCTTTTTCCCTTGCATTCGATATAATTATGAAATATTTTTCCCGCGATTACACTAGCAGGCCCTCTCTATCTATCGGACCTTGTGTCTATCGCCAAACGAGTCACTGCGATGGCAGAATAAGTTTTTTAATAAACTTCGCCAACCCCGAACTATCGAGAACGATAGTTCACTTACCAGAGCCCAAAAAAAAAAAGATGGCCATGCTGATGGAGGAAAGAGGGATTCAAATCCGCTGGAGTAATGTAAGGACGGAAATTGGCACCCACCAGGAACTGATTTCGTTGGCTAGGGAGGATTGAAATGCAGAGGAAGCATCACGAGCGGACTCGAAACATTTTGCGGGAAATGAGTGCCCAAAACGCCTCTTTTCAAAACTGTCATTTGGATTTGCTTAAGCAAAAAGAGGCTGATTCGACTTTGTTTTTAGGTTTATTAAATAAATAAATTTATAAATTTAATAATTAAACCCTTTTTGCTTCATGCTAAAAGTGACTCCGCAATTGCAGTTCTTATAGCTTCAGCAGGACCATCAAAACCATATTTCCGAAGTTCATATTATCCACGTATCCGTCAGTTTCCAACTCGGCAATTAGTTGAATAATCATCTGCTGCTGCTGTTGAGCGGCAGCTAACAAAACCACCAAATTAGTTAAACTATTTTCCTTTATTTTAGATAATTAAATTATTTTGATTGACACACATGGATGCTTCAATTTTGGGGGAAGAAAAAGAAGGCATTGACGGTAGACGGTGGACGGTGACAGTATGAACACGAGTTTCATTTTTTCACCATCTTCCCATCGTTCCGCTGAGATGGACTGTAGTGTGCATAGGCTATAATATGCCTTCCTCAGTGAAGCACATTTTCAAAAAAGTTATCGTCATCTCTGAAAATGTAGTTTGCTGTCCTCATTGTGTTGCTTCTGCATTGGCATTTTCAGAACATCTGTTCTTTGTTGACAATTAACAAACTGTCAGTGAAAAATACAAATTGAGAATGGATAATCAATTGGACATTATTTCGATGATTGACACAGAATATTTAATGTTGGCGAGAGTCTGGAGTGCTTCCATGTCCATATATTCCAGCGTGCTCATGGAAAACCATCGCTGGAATTCATCCCGCAGTGTCGGGACATACTATACGTAGGCTTTGTGGGAAAAGGATGTACCCCAAAACTCAAGCGAGTTCTTCAAGGAAAGGTGTGAGAGAAGCGCATTTAATATTTTGGTGACTCGGTGGCCTAGGCTGGCAAGGAAAGACACACCATTTTGAGTGGCTATACTACCGGACAAAAGGGGCTTCTCCGCAGAATACCGACAAGTTGGACGACCGTTCGGTATTTCAAAAACAATTTTGAACGACTTCTGCCGAGAAGTCATCATCCAGCTGGCAGATGAGTTTTGGCCACCAAACTACATGACACAGGAGAAGGTGGTTGAGTGCGTGCAGGGATTCCAAAAGTTAGGATTCCCCCAGTGCTTTGGTGCAATGTTTGACCCAAGTACATCTTGTCCGCATCAAATTCAGTTTTGTTACTTTATTAATAGTGATGGGCACCATGTTTATCAACTATCAACTATGTTTTATGTGAGCAAAATAAACACTTAACGGTTTTTGGGCCATATCTATAGATCTTGGGGAAAACCAAGCACGAGGATGTTCTATAATTGACCTGCACTAGATTATTTCTTACATTTTTTCACGGTAGCACAGTGTTATTTCAGGTTTCACTGAATTCTGCACTTATATTCTTGGCCAAAAACATCACTTTCGTTTTTGTACAACTGCGAATCGTTTAATGATTGGCTTTATCTTGGAACCAGCACTTGGTGAAGTGCTTTGACAGAGCTGCAAAGTGAAGTAGCAGATCACAGAAAAAAAGGATTAAATTTTGACTTTTATTCGGCTTTAAATGAGAGTAAAACGGGGAGTACCCTTGGGAATACCCATATGCAAAAGCCATACACATCAAATTTAGTTGAATTATCTCACTAAAAGACATTTTCTTTTAAGTTTTGTTCGATTATTTAGCTCTCACATATAGCTGTTCGATCTAAATCAAATTTCGTTCAAAAACTTTATTGGCCTTCTGCATAAATGCGGCTACGAAAAAGGTGAAATCTTTCGAATGTTGCTCCCAGTGGAAATTAACCAACACTTTTTATATTACACCTTGAAGTTGATTGGGGATACTGCTAGATTACCAGATAAGTAAAATCCAAAGACGTAAAATATCAAATTCGTCCAAATCCACTGCGCAAAAAAAAAAAATATCGAAAGCATGAGCAAATAATAGGCACAAATGAATTCTGTTTGGTGAGAAGATAATTTTTTATCATAGAAAAATTGTTCGAACAACAGAACAAGCGTTCAAACTCATTCGGAGTGTTGGTTTGGTGAGGAGTCGCCTATGAGGGGGGGAGCCTTTGAGTGGTCGAATTAAAAGAGGAATAAAGTTGAAAAAATATTCATTCCTTTTCATTTTATGACCAAAAAAAAAATAACCGTGTAGTAAAACAATTTTGAGTACCTGGGTGAAAAAAAATATGTTTTTTATACCAAAACCCAAAGAAATATTTAGATAAGGGAACAAAGATATTGGGCAAGTGCCTTTGATGCCAAAAACCTGCATCGGATGCTTTAGAAACTTGGGCTGCAAGCAGCAACCCCTAAAAAGGGGACACATCCGCTGGATGAAATTGAGGCCGCGTAAAAACTATCATTAGTGGTAAAATATTTTAACAGAAAGAAATAAAACTTGGTTCGATCTTCGAGCTTCACTAAACTCAAACTTTTGTAGGCAATAAAGAAGAGCCTTAAAGGGTTCACCTAGCAATGTCCCTCGTTCGCAAACCAAAGAAGGCGAAGCCTAAAAAACAATCAAAAGAAAGAAGAGACCGAAGCACCAGCACTTCATTTGGGAGTAGTTTCCATCAAATTGAACTTTACTTCTTGAGGAATTGGAACATTAAACCCGAGTGCAACAATAAAAAGAAGTATTTTAAAGACAGGTCAAACGTATTATCAATAAATGCAAACGAAAGCGAATGCAAATATTAATTTAAAAAATAAGAAGAAAAATAAGAAATAATAAGAAGAAAGTAAGCACCTCTCCGCTCGGAAGCTGGAGCACGAATGACTACAAATGCGGCACAGTCTGCCGTTGCTTGATTGCTTGTTCAGTGTGACCAGGTTGGCCAGAGCTGGGTTATACCAAAAAAGAAGTCGGTTGAATTTGAAATTTAACATATTTATAGTTTGGCCTTAAAAATAATGAATGAAATTTAATGTGGCTGTTTAATTGGCCAGTCTTCCATGGCAGAAAGCTTTTTAAGCAGACAAAACTTATATTTTGGACAGCGAAATTCACAACTTATTTGCATGTGACTAGCTAGTGTGACCTTTTCAGGTCAAAATACCAACTTTTAGCAGCCAAATGCCAACAAATGTCAAACGGTCACACTTTTATGATGGCGGGGTCATTGCTGGCATTTGAATTTCAATTTTTTAACGATTAAATTTCCCAAAGTTTTTGGTTCTTACATGGAAAATAGATGACATGGACAGTCAGCTTAGGGAAGTTCCCAGGCACGTATGTCTATATGTTTCATCTTCTACTTCCTTGGCCTAATAGAAGCATTACCCTCTTCTGCAGTGAATTCACACCTAGCTTAGGAATATTTTTCTCCACCTGGTCACCCCAGCTCAGCATTGGGGGGCGTCTTTCATAACTCATTCGCTCTTGCGTTTTGCTGTATTTTGAACATCCATACGGGTAATATGTCGCATCTAGCAGATTAGTGTTCCCATAGAGCACAACCAGTTCTTTCTTTCGACCCACGTATAATAGTTTTGACTGATTCTCTATCTTTGGGGACGCTCTGCTTTCCCATCTTTCCAATTTTGAAGGGCAGCTTTGCGTGCTACTCAACCTCATCATGCAAAGTCCTACGTATTTTTGCTGGTATACCAAAAGTAGACAGATCTTTGAAGAACTTTGACCTAATTGGTGTGTCAAAGGCGGCTCTAAAGTCAACAAAGAGGTGGTGGTTGACTTGGCACATCGAAGACTTGACAGTACCTTTCATATGCAATGGATAGGAGACCAATCCCTTACCTAGATTCCCATCTAGGGGCATGCTCTCTTTGGATCATATTCTGCATCGGAGTTGGGTACTTGCACCTTAGCAATTCCTCTCCGCCAGCCTTGAACCATTCAGCGGGCAACTCAACAACTCTGATTTATTTTCTTGGCCTTGACTTCTTAATGGCCTCTATATCATCGATTGGTGGTATCGCTTCTTCCTTACCAGTTTCTCTCCACCGGCCTTGAACAATTCAGTGGGCAGTTCCTCAGCTTTTTAGCTATTTAAGGGATCTCTCATACTTTTCAGTAGACGACTTTGCTTTCTATTTCTAAAATATATTGCCGAACTGTTTTTACAAGTCATTTTCAATTTGGTTAGAAGAACTCCAGACCGCTGGCCAGGGACTGTAAAGCAGTTCGGTCCTTTGGCACCAGCCTCGGCGTGTGTTCGGCACTTGCTGATGTGAGTTGGTTTCTGCGGGCCAGGCGTGACACCCGCTGGGAGAGACAGAAATATCAATGTTTACTTCTCTCTGTTTTGCTCTTCAGTAACAAGTCTCCATCGCGCCGTCTGCGTGTGCGTCTCGGCGCCGCTGTTTGGCTGCATTCTGTTCTTACTTCCCAGTAAGGCAGTTGCCTGGCCATATCCTTGGGCTATCAAAGTCAGGTGAGCTGGGCTTACTTTGATTCAATTTGACTGCCCTTTTCAAACATTTCTTTTCGCAATTTTATTTGAGTTGAGTAAAAAAAAACATAGCAAATGCGTTCCCTAAGATTTACTGCCCTCCTCCTTCATTTTGCGGTTCAGTCTAGGCTTTTTGATTGGTCGTTAATACTAAAATTGGTGTGTGGGTGAGGGTCCACCCACCTAAACCAAACTGTTGGACTCAACAGCCGGTGTGGTGTCCTGTGCCTGTTTGGTGGGACTTGTAGCCTCCGTCTCGTCCGTCTCCTCCTCTTCCTCCTGCTCTGCTGATGATGACTCTTCCGACTCCAACTCCGCCTCTGCTTCAGCCTCCCCAGCGGCTAACTCCTCTTCCATGTGACGTGCCTGCAGGGCCACCACATTACGTTCCGGTGCGGGCGCAGAGTCGGCTGTGTTGCTGCCTACGGCCAGGCCCGATGTGGGCGTCACCAACTGACCAGAACCTGTGCCCGACAGGCTGGGCATGCTGACGGGGCACATGCAGGGCACAAACTGTATGCGTGCCGCACCCGTGGCACCGGCCTGCTCGGCTGGCGTCTGATAGTTGAAGTAGTCCGGATAGGGATACTGCGGTCGTGCATTGTACAGATTGTTCACCCGGCGGCTGTAGGTGGGGTATTCGCCTGTGTAGCGCAAGGCTGAAAAGGAAACAGCCTCTGTGGTGCTGGGCGGTGGATTGGTGGTGGTCGTGCTGCTGGTGGTGGTGGTCGTTGGCGCCGGTGTGGTCGAGGTGGTGGTTGTCGTTGTTGTTCTGGTGGTGGGTGCACGAGTGGTGCTAGTGGAACTGATGGCCGGTGCCGGTGGCGTTACATCCGGCTTGGCCACCGTGTCATGGCGACGTGCAGCCGCATAGCTGGTCACTGCATAGGGATCATAGTGGGCGGCAGAGCTGCTCGACTGGAGTAGAGGCGTTTGGGCAGCACCAAAACCAAAGAAGGGCACACTAAAGGCACCGCCCGGAGCCAAGGGTTGATAGGTGTAGGTACGGAAGTAGGTTAGAGGTATCTGTTGCAGCATCTGTCCATGGGGTCTGTCGCTGAAAAGGATGCGAGTTCATTTTAACAGCTTTTGCTGGGGCAAATTCTACTTACGTGGTGGTCTGGGGCCACCAAAAAGCTTGGGCAGCAGGCCAGTTGCAGAGTAGGGTTATGATCTGTGAAAATGAAGGTAAGACATTAAAACTTGATCACTGAAAGTAGAGTAGCTCGCTGGTAGGCTATGGCGTCTGCAATCATGCACGGTCGCCACGGCATGGCACGGTCGCCACCTTTCAAAAATCAAACATATTGCTACCCAACGTCTCTTCCTAAAAGTAAATCAACAGCAATGCTTCATGGCCGAAAAATGAACAAAATATATATTTTTGACTGAGATTTAACAAAACATGCTAACAATTTGTTGGATTTTTTGTTTAGGGGGAGAAGTGGGGGGCTTCTGAATTTTGATAGCTCTGCTCTAGAGCTTGAATAATCCGAAAGACTGTCTGTGTGTGTGTGTGTGCAGGTAACAAACTTAAACTTTCAACTACAAATGATTTCGCCTTCTAAACTGTCGATTCCGAATCGCCTGCGCCTTCCAGTTGGATGACGGTTATCTCCGTGTCCATGTTGTTATCAATTCCCGTATTGCCATCGCTCAACTGATCGCGATAGATGCCCGCCTCGTGTAGGCGCTCCTCCAGGCGACGACGTGCCGGATCGACCGAGTCGCGCATGCGCTTGGCCACCAGACGACCAATGGCAAACAGCTGTCCCGCTCCATAAGTGTACGAATTGGCTGTTGGCGGCTCCTTGGCAGCAGCGGCGGCAGCAGCTGAGCCCTCTCCATCAGCAGAACCCTGCTCCATGTTCACGGCAGCCCCCGAACAGCTGGGCATATCCACTCCATGCTGTTGTTCATTCGGATTCCCCTCGGTCAAAGTCAGCAAATCGGCCACCATCTCGTTCTCAACCACCTTGTCCATATTGTCAGACATTGCGCGCTGGGCTGGGAAGCCGAGTTACCGTCAGGAATGGTTCAACACTTCGTGCCGCAATGGTCTCTTACCTCTCTACTTTCAGATCGTTGAATAAATTTGAATACTTTACCAAAAAAATGTGTTTAAAAAAAAAATGATGTAAATTTGTTTATAGAAAATTAGAACACTTTCTATCAGTTCTGAAATGCGACTGAATGTAAAAACCGATTTTGCTGCCTGAAACCCATTGACAGTTCTCAATTGGCACTGACAATCAAAGCTCGGCTACTTGGCAAACGAAATTCGGTTATTGTAATTCATTATTTTTAACCAAGGTGCCACAAGCAAATGATTTGCTTTAATATTCGTTAAAGTTTGCACATTTGGCTGGCAAACATCAAATAGTTTGTGCGCCAAGCAGGCAAATACTTGCTTAGTGGGTAAAAGTGCTTCAACCTTAGTGCAGAATTTATTAGCATGTTTGCCAGTTTGCTCTGGCAAGCAAATTTCAAGAACAAACACGACAAATATTATAAATATGTAGACAAACGCCATCATATCGATTGGCACAGCAATTTCAGGTGTGTCTTCAATAAAGTTGAAGCTGTTAGAGTCCTGATCCTCACGGCAAACTTTTTTACTATTAATTCCAATTGTTTGTGCAAACAACTGGTGGTAATTAGTCAATTTACCAGATTGGACCAAGTAATGTGTAATAAAACTTGCCCCTTACAGTGTGAATACAAGCGCATTTAATCACCGGAGACTAAAACTTTGACCCTATTGGTTTTGTCAAAGAAAATATGTACGAAAATTGGTGCTTCGCGAAAGCAAATATGTAGCATGGTGGAAAAATTTGTGCATATGTTTGAAAGGCAAATATTTGCGCACTATTTTGTCAAAAATAAAAATTTGCCCCTGACAAAGAATGAATACAACGCAATTAACTAGCGTAGGGGAAACAATTGGTGTCCGGTTTTTTTTAGAGCAAATATTTCTGCCTTTGGGAACATCAAATTAATTTGAAGCAAACATTTGCAATGTGCCAACAAAATAAGCCCTTAACTGAAGTTGTTTGCGTGCTAACTTTATTTGCGAAAGTAAAAATGAGAGCAACTCTTTTACATTTGAATTTTTGGTCAAATTTGTTTAAGTATTTGCGCAAATTTGTGCATATTTTGCGCATGTCAGAGCAGCAAAGTAATTTTGTCAAAGAAATATGTAGTAAACTTTTGCCCCAAACTGAGTGAATACACACGCAAACAATTAGCAAAGGGAACCAATTTTTCCAAATTTCTTAAGGGCAAATATTTGCGCATGTGGGAGCACCAAATTAGTCCAGATAAAAATGCATACTCTGCATAAGAATAAGTAAAACTTCTGTAGTGATTTCTGCGTTACAACCGAAACGGAAAAACAGTTAACTACTCTCAATATAAGAGCCTTACGATATATTTATTCGATTTTGTTCAAACTCAGAAAAACTGTTGAGAAGCAGTTAATATTAAGGACCAGAAACGCATTTGTATACCGAAATGAACTGACTCAAAACTGTGAACCAAAACAGTTCAGCATGAACAACAGCTATATGGTTCCAGGGGCAAGGCTGTAGCATTTGAGAATAGGCTAACTCAATGGCAAGTACATTGTTAACTATTTGAAACAAAAAGTCGTCATTTTTCACTACAACATCAATATAGAAAGAAAATAAGAGCACTTGCCAAATGTGCTTGGTTTGAGCCCCTTAAATTCTAAAGCGATTCCCAATTTGTTCTAAAATCAAGTCTCGTTATGTACAAAAGAAGGCCTATTACCCGCCAAGGACCTTAAAAATAATCAAAGTTTAGATATTACCCCTTACTCCATAAAAAAGTGCTAGAACCGGTTGGGAATTTGAAGAATAGACTTGTTTAAAAATTGTTTGCTTATGCCGTGGCACACTTTTTGGAACTAGCATAAAAAGGGCCGTTTTCTCAGCTTCCAAATAGCTGCTATGTGTCAGATGAGCATATATTTTTCTTTGTTATATGTAGTTTTAATATGACAGATGGCACATCTCACTGTAAGTACAGCATGTTTGTGAATTAAGAACGTTTGTTCCAATTTCTATAATATTAACCGTCGTTTTTCGGCCTTAGAATGTTTCCTACCTAAACTAAGTACAGACTAGAAGGAATCGATCGAAGCTCGATCAAGTGTGGTCTAGACTGCAGTCAGCCTTTTTTTTCTGAGCTTATGACAGCTATCAATGATCAAACTTGTTGGAATTGTTAAAAAAAAAACATAGTATAGTATAGTTTAGTATGCATACGAAGTTTGGAGGCCATTTTGTTGAAAACAAAACAGATTTTCTCACGAGAACTAGTTTTTTTCAAGCGATCTCTCTCCAGCAAACGTTTTGTGAATGTTTTGATCACATTCGAGTCTTTTTCGAGAGTGTGCTCATTTTCTGATCAGAAATGATACTATAGTCGGGAGAAAATGGTACCCTAGCCGCGACTCTTCTTGAAGAACCCTTTCTTCTGGCCAGTTTCCAATCATTTTCGAGTCACTTGAGAGTCATTTTTTAGTCGTATTTCACTAAATCACATTTTGAGCATATTCATGAGTCATTTTCGAGTCCCAATCACCTTTGGATCATCAAAAGGGGTTAAAAAAGACACATCAAGGTGATTTTTGTGAGAGTTAACTTCCAAATGTTGGGTGGGTTCCTACACAGAAAATAAAAACAAGTTCAACAAAGATTGATCCATCTTAAAGATGCTCTTAATCATCCAAAGGAGCTAAAAAATGAGAACTTTTCATTTCCTTTGAATGATTTTCAGCTCGCTTCTAAAGATTCCTTTTAAGTGCACCACAAAAGTGCATAATAATTCTAGAAACTGTTGGTCCTTCGAGCCGGATCTTTGCAACACTTTCCTAACATTTGTAGAGCTTAAAAGCTGTTTCGAGACACTTTTATGTTGAATCTATTGCAGGAAAAGCTGTTGTGTTTGATTCTTATATTAAAATTTCATACTTCGAGCTGCCTCCACACACATCTCAGCACATTTGTTTTCAAACTCTTCGTTGGATTCACTTTTTGTCACATAAAAAAAACATCAATTTCTTTGCCACATACCACAAAGTATTGCCACATTTTCACTGCTCACTTGGTATCCTTTGTGTCCTTAATGGGTTGAAGTTTTTTTTACGGAAAAGAAAAAAAAATAGTTCCTGCGTTCCACACGCATGCGCAGCTGCATTTGTTCTAAAACCAAAAACAGTCACCAGCCAAGCTTTTATAGGTCCAAGCGGTTAAATGGGATGAGATGGTGCGGCACGGCGCATCTGCCCCAGAGCAACGCCGACACGAAGCGGGTTTCTTGTTTGGGGCAGGGGCAGGGGCAGGGGCAGGGGCAGCGGGGAAACGGGCGATGCTTAGAACAACGAGAAAATTAATTGCAGGCCTGGAAAAGCGAAATATAAGCCTAGGAAATCAATAATAATAATGAACAGAAAGCCACATCATTGACAAAATGATTGAATGAATGATGGTAGCCCATGGTGCAAAGGGGCGGGGGCGTGGCTTTGTTCTTTTACTAATTTTTTGTGTTCGTTTTTGTTTCCTCTTGAAAGAGCCGCGAGAACACAGCGCGAGAATTGGCCATAAAAAACCATTTGGTTGCAACTGAGGAGAAGTCTTGGGTTGGGAAGTGTTTCTTTTTTTCGGGGGGAATTTGGGTCACTTCTTTTGCACGATGAAGGTTTTCCATTATGTAATTTCAATAGGATTCTATGATAACTTTCTAAGCTTTGGCTGGAATTTATGTTCATTGGATTAGTTTAAGGGCCCATAAAATAGTTTCTAACTCAAAATGACACAGGGGATTACAGTTCCCAATCTTATTTAGAGGCGTCAATGATGAGTGTCTAGGCAGGGGCGGGGGGGAACTCAATTGGACTCATTTTGAACCCAACTGAACTGGCCTGCTTGGCCCAGGGAAACCCGCTCACCCAGTTAGCTGGGCCGGAACAAGTTGTGCGATTTTCGCTCGACCTTTTAAACGAAAGTAAGTTAAGAACCAAAACAAGAACCCAGATTGGGCTCATATAAAGACATGTGTTGACCCAACAATGCGCCTCATTCTGTTCCAAACACTCGACAACACATGGAGTACTGGTCTCTAGCGCTGTTGCTGGTCAACGGTTGGTTGTTTGCCTGCTCTGCGCTGGCCCACAACTATCTGAGTGCCGAGCCACGTCCACTGTGGATACTGGAGGATCAATTGGAGACCACAACCCGGCGACCCACTGCTCTCAGACAGGCCCGGCCACCCAGTGAACCGGCAGCGATTACATTTCTAGTGCGAACTCCCACTGCCAGCCAAGCTCGAAGTACGCCCCAACGTCTACAGCTGCCTCCACGTTATGTGCAAACGCCAGGCAAGTGGAGATTCCAGCGACGTCATCACTTGCCCACCTTTGACAATGCCCCAGGTGACAATACCCTGAATCGCAGCCCCTACTATCCCATTTTTGTGTACAACAATACCAAAGGAGAACGGCTGTTGAACACCATGCTAAGTGGCCAGCGTTATCCCATGCAGGAGCCAGTGCCTGGACAAACTCTGTATCCGCCCTCGACGCCCATGTTTCGACCCAAGCCCATAGTGGAACGTTTTCGCTTGCCGGGTCAGAGGGATCTACTGAATCTGACACTGATACCCTTCTATGCCCACGAGGCCATCAGTCCCACCGTGGAGCCACCCACCATAGAGACCCAGTTGCCACCCAGCAAGCGCAAGCGCAAGAAGGCCAAGCAATATAATGCTTATCGCACGGCCCAGGAGGTGGTGCAGTGGCAGACCACCTTGTCGCCCTTTGACAAAACCGACAATCATCGGCACTATCAATCGGCGGAAGTTGGGGCGGACACAGAGGAGCCATTTCGTATTGTCTACATGGATGAGAGCCAGGAGGCCACCACACCAAGTCCACGTCAAAGCTCACGGTATGCCCTCAAGAAGGAGTTCTTTGCATTTCCAGTCTATACGCTGGGTAAACTGCTGCAGCAGCCCTCGATAAATGAGCGCACGGACAGCTCCTCGGAGCAGCAGCAGAAAACCTGGTTCATTTTGAATTCACGGTGAGTTTTTGGGGTTCAAGTAATCTTCTTTGGTGTAATCAAGGGCTATGTGGATTCTATTTGGACAGCTACAAGGGACCGTATCCCGGCCAAGCACAGCGAGCGAACAAAATGCAGTACTATACGTCCAAGTATTCACAGAATGTGTCCAGACCCAGAAGATGACACTTGGAGAGATTTTAGATTAAGCAGCCCACCTACCGCCCAAAACGCGTATATATACATTTTTTTTTGTTTTCAAACTAAAATAAAACAATTTAATAAGTTAAGTAAAATTGGTTAGGTTAAGCAACGTTTTAGTTGGGGTCAGTTCTGAGAATTTATTGAACCCCAGGGCTGAAAAGACGCAGTCGAATTCGTTCATCTTCATCACTTCATCGAATTCGTTGTAAGAATTGTACAATAGAGAGAGAGAGAGAGAGAGAGAGAGTTCTCTTATGTAAATAAGCAGAGCATTAACATAAATGTTAGCGCATCAACATTATGTAAGCAGACAGCGCATGCTGACTTTGAATATGTTAAGCCCGGAAAGTTTGCAGAGTTTTTATACTCTGAACACAAGGTATACAGAGTATATTCCATATCAACTCAGCCACCATCATTTTTATACCCTTGCAGAGGGTATTTTGTCCGTCCGTCCCTCCGTCGGTCTGTTTCTATGCCATCAGCTTCGTCAGCTTTAAAGGTATCGCTACTAAACTCTGCAGGAAGTCTTCTGATACAAATACGCTGCACATTATATATAGCTGCCATAGGAACGATCGGTCTAATATATAGTTCTAGTGGGGAAAACTATTTTGTTTTCAATGCAAACGTCTCCGAACTCCGTATTCACCACTTTTCTATGCTTCTTCATGATTCCACCAAGTTTGATCGAAATCGGACATCTATATAGTATAGCTGTCATACGAAAGTACAGTCTGAGAAGTAGTCTTAGTGAGAAGAACTTGTATGTTTTCATTGGAAATGTCCTTCAAACAAAACCTCATTATAAAATATCAATTTGATCTTAAAGTATTGAATTTATATGCCCGAAAATATCAGCTTAAATTTCTTACCAGCTTTAGTTTGAGTTTTAAGAGTTCAGGTTTTCCGAGCTTTTCTTTGAATCTGCTTAAAAGAGGAGCTCCACTTCAGTAGCTCTTTCATTTACAGGACCTAACAGACCAGTTCAGCCAGGTCAACAGTCTCTCGCTGTAGAATGCCATCCGCAAGTTTTCATCAACTTCACATTGGATACTTCACACCTTTAGCGCCTATCTGGTATTCATTAGTTGGCTGATCGGCCGCTCATGCGTTCGAGCAAGCGAGCATCGGTGTCATTAGCGTGTCCCCTCCGCCCTGCCGCCCCCCACACCCATGTCAACCTCCGCCGGACAATGGGACAAACAAATCGTTTGACATCTCGGCATCTGTCTTGGGTGCAAGTGCAGCGTCTGCATTTGGAGCTTGATTGGTGTATTGTTTATTGGCTGCCAGACACAGATTGAGGACAACCAAAACTTTCATCCGTCCCTCCGTGCGGTTTTACGACTGTCCAAACATTTCCCGCCGACTGTTAATTATGGGCACGAGTTGGCGTGACGGATGGCCACAAGTGTGGAATTTCAGTTGTGATCAAAAATTTCCCGGACATTTAGGAGGAATCTAAAATGCATTAGTGGCCATTAAAAGGCCATCGGGCCGGGCCAATAGATTCAATTTCGGTGACTTTAATAATGTTGTAAAGTCACGCAAGTGATATTTCTTGGCGGGACCAGCCCATACCAGCCCATACCAGCCCATTCCATGAATGGGGGGGCCACTCACAGCCGCCACATGAGAATGAATTTATTTTGTAATTAGCCCGGGGCTCCACAACGAGCGACCACCACATAGCGCCGATTGATCGATCAAAGCTCTGCAGTTACGGGGGCTAATAAATCATTTTTCCATTTTCTCCAAAGTGAGAACTCACGACCGCCTGCGGCCGTTCGAATTGTCTGTCAAAGGCTATTAACCCCATTCGTGTGGAGCGCTCCACTTGTTCCTGGCCTGAGAAACACAACGAAATTGTTAAATTGTTTCCCCAAACACAGAATGAGAAAAGCCGAGTTTCCATGTTTTGATCGCGGCCAGAAACCGGCATGCGGCAACGCCTCAAGACCGCAAGAAAACCACATCGGTTTGAGTGTTTTGATTAATGCCAGTTTTGACAGCTGTCCAGGCGCTGCCATTGCGCCTCCATCAAAAGGCGGGCGAGTGGACGCGGACTGGACCGGGGAATGGACAGAAGTGTTCCCAAAAGAAAAAGGGTTGAATCCGATGCATTTTGGTGCCATGTGTGTGACCTAGATTGAAGATGTATTTAGCAGCTGTCGCTTTGCATCCCAATCTTAGAAGTATCTCAGCAGTAGAAACTGAACCGAACCAGGCTGAAACTGTATCATTTGCCATTGCCTTTCCACCGGGAAGCTTTCCACAACATTTGGATAATTGAACGGTCACACTAATATAAGAAAAGAACAGCCGATTGGCTTTGCTTTGCTATGTAATTGGAAATCAAAGGTCGCATCATGTTCTTCTGCTAGCCCCTCCACTTTATAGCCAGTTTATGGGATTCATTCATAGAAAATGTGATGGCATTTTAACAAAGATGGGGAAAAGCATTAGTCTGGGTCTGCTTCAAGGTCTAAATGAATGGAATTCAGGAATTTGGATACAGGCATTCTTTTGCAAAGGATGCTCGATAATTGACAACTAATTTTGCCTTCTATAGGCAGAAGATCACCCAGAATCGCTGGTGAAGCTGCGGCTTGAAAAGGAAGTTCCTTATGGAGGTGGTTCCCCCACAGAGTATAAAAATATATAACAAATAAGCAGCATGTGGCTAAAATAAAGGTCAAGAATTTCAAAGGCATATAACAACTTATAGAAAATCTACACGGAACCTGTGGTTGATCATCTTCGCTTGGAGCTTCCCTTCATTTGGAGTGTTATGCAGCAATGCCGGACGAGTGCGTGATAGTCGTATGGGCTAAGATGCCGGCATTTGTGTTTAAGTTGCCACAACAAGATAAGTGAGTCGAGAGTTTGAGCCGCAGACAAGGTAAGTATAAAACAAGAAAGAAAGTCGGTCAAGCCCGACTATAACATACTCTGTACCAAGAAAATTTGTCTTTTGATTATAACTCGAAAACCGTTCATCCGATCTTCTTCATTTTTTTGGCGGATCGATAAGTTATCCTAATAACTAAATATGTCCAGAAGGAACAAGCCATCTATCTTCAAAACTGTGGGAGATATGACGTTTTTTCTAAATTGCGGGGGCGGGAGGGGGCGTGGCCAAAATTGAAAATAAACTTGATCTGCCTGCAGACATAAGAAGCATATGTCCCATACATGTCAAACCTCTATCTCTTACCATCTCTGAGATCTGTGCGTTCATACGGACAGACAGACAGACGGACAGACGGACATGGCTATATCGACTCGGCTGTTGATGCTGATCAAGAATATATATACTTTATGGGGTCGGAGATGCTTCCTTCTGGATGTTACATACTTTTGCACAAACTTATAATACTCTATGTACCTACGGTACAGAGTATAATTATACAGTAAACCAGTACAGGCGCTGTAGTCTAGTGTCTATACTCCAAAATGAAGGATGAAAGCAGCTGGGAAATGACAAAAAATGGTTCGGTTCGGTGGTTCACACGGTTTTCGAACCAGCAATTCGGTTCATTGCATGGTTTTTGGAGCCAACTGAACCCCGGTTTCAGTTCGGTTCATTGGTTCACTCTTGGCTTATTATTATTTTAATGTTCGCCTGTTTTTGTTTTCGAATATTAGGACTTCTAAATCGAATATATAACTTTTCCCAAGACATTTGAGTAGCTTGAAAACCATCAAGTGTTGCAGATATAAGAAGTCGACAGCACACACACATGTCGGTGTATTATTTGGTTGGATTTTGGGTCTAAAATTGGACAAAGGTCAAGAAGTACGAAGGAATATTGTGAATTTTGTCACTTGGAGGATGTGGCATTCTCACACAAAGCAAGAAGAAACTTCTACGAAATGGAAAACAGACTGTAGAGAGGTTTATTAGGCACTCGGTGGCAGGTAGCATTAGAAGTACTGGGTCACATGTCTTATTGTGCTTAAAAATTATAAAAATACGTCATCACAGAGTGTTCATTCGTTCGATGAGCGAAAGTCGTCTTAGAACTTGTCAGTAAACTGAACCGAACCGCACCGTTTCCGGTTCAGCAATTTCAATTGACAGTTCTAACTGTCGGCGGTTCGGTTTCAGTTTTGCTCGGTTCGGCTCAGAACCGGCTTGCATACCTGTCCAAAATTCCCTGTACCCTTGATTTCGCTTGATTTCATTCATTTTCTAACAGCATGTTTACACTTACGATCAAACAACTCACCCTATTAGTACAAAAAGGCCTTCTCCTCTGTTGAAATTGAAGAAAACCAACTCGGAAAGTACATTGAACTCCCCTTACAGCCGGTTTGTCTCAGCTTCTTGGGGTAATTTGAATTGCACTATGAACCGAACCATATATTGAGAAGAACCTTCAAGCTGGACCGTTTCTGTTTGGTACAGTGATGAACACCTCTTCCACCAATCTTGACACTCAGATTTTGTTCAACCAAAAGCGTTTTGAACTGTTCTCAGTTGTCAGCTGTGTCGATGCACCCAGGACAGTCCCCTTGGTTTCTGGCTATCTAGCAAAGCTTTTCCCTGCTTAGCTCATCACCCTCTTAACGGATGAATATCTGAAGCTTTGGCAGCTCCGGAGAACAACCACCATAGCAAAGCAACAACAAGGGGGTGAGGCCAAGCAAAGAGAGCGCTACCTCTCATTACATTCCCCTCACCTTTGCCGCTTCCACAATGAAAGCTCTCTTGCCGCGATCTAACCCGAACGGTTTTTATTAGAGGCAACGCCTCGTCATAGCTTTGCACTTAGCTCTTCCAGCAAGCGCAAAAGCTTGGCCCTGTCCACCCCCCCCTATCCCATGCCCGCCGTTCAGTTTCAGCTGTCGCTTTTTGGAATTCAATTTTCAGTGCGAATTGCGTTCTCGAGGCGTGCGGCGACGGCGGCGATGGCGTTGAACTTATCAACTAATTAGCGTGTGTTTTCTTTGTTGTTGTTTATTTTCTGCTGTGGAGTGGCAAAGCCATTGATTACCTTAGTTATCAGATATTCACAGCCAAACATTGAGAGCGTATCTAGAGTGTCACAGTGATTTTTATTGTTTTATACATTTGTTGGTTTTGCTATTCGTTTTTTGATTTTTGTTGTCGGAGCCCAGAAGATGGCCGCCAGCCCGCAAGAGATCTCACACTCCAAACGGGCTGCATTCCAGGTGCTAGCCGGCGGCTCGGCTGGCTTTCTGGAGGTGTGCATCATGCAGCCCTTGGATGTGGTCAAGACACGCATACAGATCCAGACGACGCCGGCAGCGACAGCCCTGGGTGAGGTAAGTGTGTTGCTGGATGCAATTCTGAAATCGAAAATAAACCACTTGGAAGGGCATATCAAGGTCGTATAACATTTCTGTGGCAGAGAAAGTGCTGTCCCGGCTGATGCTGGGAACGATGTCCCATAAACAAAGCGTTTAATGTGCACACACACACTCAACTGTGGCCATACCACGCCCCTTGTCTTATCAGTCTAGACCCACCCCAGCCCACACTTTGCTCTGACCAGGGAAAACAGAAACAGAAATGAAATTAAAAGAACCAAAAAACTGTGCGAGATTAACACGAAATGAATGTGTCATAAAAGTGTTTAGTGGGTCGGAATGGGGCCTTGAACTTTATGATGTGGAAGACCGGGAGAAATATGATTTTTATCACATTAAGCGGAGAATCGCTTAATCGTCTCGTAAACACTGAACCTTTTGTTCACTTTACCTTAAGAAGGCAGCAGCAGTACAGCAGCATTTTGTTATGTTTTTGTCTTCTTTCTCTCTGGCTGCACACACACAGTTTGTGTCTCTCACTAAGAGCGAGCTTTTGCGAAAAAGCTTTCGCTCAAAATCGAACAAATTTTGAAAGAGTTGTAAAGAGGTGCAGAGGTGAAATTTTATAGTGAAAAACATTACCTAAGCTGTATTATCACTTGTCTGATATCTCATTGGAAAAACTTTGACAAGTCCATAATAGAAAATCGGAGAAGCACAAAAATATATGAGAAGCTTCATGAGAAGTGGGCTAACTGAGCTTTCTTATACGTTTTTCGATAGAAACTTTGGAGTAATCTGATGTATTCCTTGATATATGAGATATATGAGTTCTTGACAAGTGAAAATACAGCTTAAGACGGGCTTTACTCGGGGTAGCAAACTTCACCAAGTTCTTAAAATAGCTTTCGCTTGTAGGAAAGAGATATAGTGGTGTCGCTTGACCCTCTACACCTCTTTTCTATAAGCAAAAGCTTTTTAGAAATCTTTCTTAAGTTTGCTTCATCCGTTTAAGTGTGGATAAACTTCATTAAGTTTTTGAAAAAGCTCATAATTGTAGGAAAGATGTGTAGAGGTACAAGCGACACCATCAAACCTCTCTACTCCAAGCATGAGCTTTTGAAAAACTTCATTAAGTTTGCTTCTTCGTGTAAAACCCTTCTAAGTCTGGAGTTACACGGTGAAACAAATTTCATAGAGCTCTTCAACAAGCTCACGCTTGTAGGAAAGAGGTTTGGGGGGGGGCAAGCTGTACTAATACAGCTCCCTCCCACAAACGAAAGCTTTTTCGAAAGCTTTTTGAAGTTTGCTTCACCGTGTAAATTCAGACTAAGTCCTGTCTAAGACCACGGGAAAGTTAAGTTTTTCCAAAGGAGTTATTGAATTGTAGCATTCCTTTCAACTGCTCCTTCTTCTAATTAAGAGCTTTCCTCTTGGCACCTCTTTTCTATGAGCAGAAAAGCATCATCAAGTTTGTTTTACCTCTTAGACGGGATTTATGCAATGAAGCAAAGTTCAATGGTTCTAGACAATTTAATAATCAGCTTTATTAATCGGTAAGAAAAAGTATTCGTGAAGATCGGATGAACTATAGTCGAGTTATAACTAAACAATTATGCTGGGCAGCATCGGCGATTGGCAGCACTTCATTTCCACTTAAGGTTGATGATAGAAAAACCAAAGAGCAGAGATCTGTATGTCCAAGTACTGGGTTTTTTTCGGATTCCCAGTCACTGAACCAAAATGTATGCAGTCTTTACTCAACTCGTGGCATATTTGTGCTTGGGTCATGCTGCTTCTATTGATTGGCTTTGTTGCTGCCTCTCACTCGAAACATACCCCACCGGCGCAAAATCCCATTTCAAGATCAATGTTTGCTGGCAGACTTCAACTATCGATTACAGTCCAGTATACGTTTACCTAAGCTTAGCCGGTTTTGTGGGCCTTCTGAATTCAAAACAGAGTTCTATGTACAAAAAACACTTCGACTTTCTTGTACCAAACCGCGAACCAAGTCATTATTCTCACGAAATTGCAGAGCCGAGCTGTAAACCTCTTTAGAAAACTGTTTGGTTCGGTTTAGGCATAGCTTGACACGACTCTTAGGTTTCAAATGACAAAACTAGCTCTAATATTTGTATTGAATAAGAAAGTTAAATGGAACCGAAGTGATTGAGTGGAACCACGTACAAGTATTCATAGCTGAAGCAAGACATTTTGCTTGTGGGAATCGTTGCCCTCTTTCCTTTACTCTCTCGAATATCCGGCTCGAAGGACCATGACTTAAAACCAAGGAAATCTACTTCTAAATGTACTGTTTCTTTCTCTAAGTAACTTAGAGCTGTTGAACGTTTGAAAAGAGAGGAGAAGAGCAAAAAGAGAACCAGAAATTTCTGTTTTGAATATTTTCTAAAATTGTTGCCTAATTCTTTGATAGAACATTTTGTTGTAGACAAGTTTATGACATTAGAAAATAGCTGCAGAAATGCAAATCGAAACGTGTGTGTGTGTTTACATATAGCGTAGACACATTAAACTAGGAAACTGGCACACGCACACACACTCAACTATGTGTCAAGCATTTTCATTGAAATTTTCCAGTGGACTTTCTCTCACTCTAACCCATTCGATCCTCTCTTGCAGGTGCACTACAATGGCGTTTTCGATTGCTTTGCCAAAATGTATCGTCACGAGGGCGTCACCTCGTACTGGAAGGGCATTCTGCCACCCATACTGGCCGAGACACCCAAACGAGCCATCAAGTTCCTGGTATTCGAGCAGACCAAACCGCTGTTCCAGTTCGGAGCACCGGCGCCCACGCCATTGACCTTTTCGCTGGCCGGTCTGACGGCTGGCACCTTGGAGGCCATTGCCGTGAATCCCTTCGAGGTGGTGAAGGTGGCCCAGCAGGCGGATCGTCAGAAGAAAATGCTTAGCACATTTGCCGTGGCCCGGGATATTGTGCGTCGCGACGGCTTGGGTCTGCAGGGTCTCAACAAGGGTCTGACTGCCACCATGGGACGCAACGGTGTCTTCAACATGGTCTACTTTGGTTTCTATCACAGCGTGAAGAATGTGGTGCCCGAGTTCAGGGACAGCCGTTGGGAGTTCTTGCGCAAGGTGGCCATTGGCTTTACGGCCGGCACATTGGCCTGCTTCGTCAATATACCGTTCGATGTGGCCAAGTCGAGGATTCAGGGACCACAACCGCGGCCGGGCCAGATCAAATATCGTGGCACCATCAGCACCTTGGGCATTGTTTACCGGGAGGAGGGTTTCCGTGCCCTGTACAAGGGTTTGGTGCCAAAGATCATGCGCCTGGGACCGGGCGGAGCCATTTTACTGTTGGTCTTTGAGTATTCCTATGATTATCTGTTGAGCAACTATTCCTAGAAATTTAAGTGTGTTTTAGATGTATTTGAGTAAATTTTGAGGTGAGACTTTTTGTAAATTTTAAAATAAACGGGCCGCAGTGGCTCCATCTGTTGTTTTTAGGAAGGAGCTGGCTTCTTGCCTACAGCTTTGCCAAAGCTTTGGCAGGTTGGTATCTTGGCTAATCGGTGTGGGTTTGAACTAGAGCTTTTACAAGCATTTTGTTCGAAAGCTCTGGCCAGGGCTGCCAAATTGTCCGCGAAGTGAGCTTAAACCAGGGAGGTTAAGTTCGATATTAGTGATGGACTCATCGAATTAAGCCCGAATTAATGGAAAAGTTACACGATGAAACAAGTTTTCTTGAAAAACGGGTCTGCAAACTTCAAACGGAAGCTTTTTGAAGAACTTTACAAAGCTTGCTTCATCTTGTCAACTCCGATTTTGACTGAATTTACACGCTGAAGAAAGCTTCATGAAGAAAGAAGAAGGAAAGAAATAAACCTTATGATGCTCACTTCACCGTGTAAATCCAGTCTTAGACTGGTCCTTGTTGGCAAGAAATTTTGCTAGATCTTAGTCCTAGAATCTTTCCGTATTCTTTTACCGTGTAACTCCTATATTAGTCCAGTCTATTTCGCAGAATACACGATGAAGCAAGCTCTATGAAGTTTTTAAAAAATCTCTTACTTGTAGTAAAAAGTTGTAGCGGTGTCGCTTGCCCCTCTAAATCTTTGTCATAAAAGAAAGAGGGTTAAAGTCTGAGTTATTAGAAATAATTTCTTGTTGGGTATACACAAACTGTACTTTGAAGGATAAGAAACAGTGCCGCCTAAGGGACAATAAAGCGTTTCTTCCTGGAGTCAAGAAAAGGTTTCGCACTAACTATTAAAGAAAGTTCTGAAATTCAACTAATTATGTAACCTTTTTTGTTTTCGATACATTTAGAAAGGATTTTCTCTTCAATAGATTATATTTCTAGCATTTCATACAACTGAGACCATTTGTTATTCTCAACTTAGAATTCCGTGCACTCTTAGGAAGGGACATCTGCATTTGGTGTTTAGCACCTTAGAGCCGCTTAGACCTAACAATTGTGGCGTCATTTTATCTTTTTCTCCCACTATTCTAGGTTGGGTTAGGTGATTTGAAGATGGTTTAATTGTTGGTTAAGCAGGGCCCCGTACGATACTAAAATTGTAGTAGTAGATTGTAGTAGTAGTTACCTTGGAGTCCTTCTACTACCAATTGTAAATACGGTTCTGTCAAGCAATCTATGTGAATCTCTAAAGCAGTGGTGGGCAGCAAATGTAAGTTTGACAGCAAGCCAACTAAGACAGCAGATAAAACAATCCTTATTAGCGAGGCTCGATTCGAAAAGTCCGAAAAACACTGCATATATTTGTTTTTGCAGTCGTTTTTTCTGCAGGAGCTTCTTCATGACGCTTGACTTAATCAGCGTTCCTAGAAAGCAGCTTATACAGTTCATTCTTTCTTAAGGAGGTCCATAAATCCTCTCTCAAGCACCTCAACCGCCGCCTCATCTGCTGCTGTTAATGTCTATGCTTCTGCGCCATATGGCAGGACTGAGATGATAAGCGAGAGATAGAGAGGGCTCTGCTGATGAACTCTATAGCTACTGAGCCCTTAGTAACATCGGTTTGCAAGAGTATATCCTTTTCAGATTTTCAGACTAATGTTATTATCGCTGGTAATCATTGTTCCGGGGTAGACACATCTCGTTAAGTTGCCTCTCAATCGCTCTGACGAGCAAGAACAATCACAGCGACGTCCAACTCATTTCAAGAGAATCGCATTCAGATCTGCTTAGGAAACGTTATGCAATGTATTGACTATTCTCAGTTGGAAAGATGAAAAGGCGATCGTAAGTTTAAGGCAAAATAATGCCATTGTCCCGATTGGAGGAAAACAAATCGATACCAAATATTGCTAATTTAAACAGGAATCACTCGAAAATCAGTCGCACAGTTTCTCGGCTCGGTTTATTACATGGCTTTTGGAGCCTACTGAACCGCGGCTTCGCGGTTCGGTTCAGTGGTTCATAGAGGCACAGAGTGAAATATTCGCAGACTTTGGCAATAGAACTCCTATAAACCATTTGAATTGCTGTAAAATACTTAAAAGAATGTGCAAAATTTATAATTTCGGATTTGCAGGACTCGTCCATAAGTTCCCAGAGGAATGCCCTTCGAAATCTGAGAATGTCAGCTAGAAACGAATACTTACCAGGCATCATACACCACCCTATTTATCATATTATATGAGAAAAAAGTCTCCAACTTATCAACTTTCAAGAAAAGAATGCAGATTAATGACAGGTGTAAAAAGAGAAAGGCGGGCAATTGTAAACCGAAATGTCATATAAAATTAATGTTAAGAAAACCATTCAAATTCCCAAGTTTACAAGGAGAGCGAATCACGTCTTAAAACTTGTCAGAGAACTAAAGCGAACCGAACCATTTGACTTTGTGGTTTGCGGTACGGTTCAGCATTTCAGAAAGGAAGCTGATTCGCCAGCTGGAATAAGCGGTTCGGTTCGGTACAAAACCGTTTCAGCTTAGAGCCTAACGTACAAAGAGCACTTTAGTCTGCACTATGGCAGGCGTCTCTCCTTCAGAGCGTTTTCCCCCTATATAAGTCTCGTCCTGGATTCTTTTATCACGACTAGCAAAAGCAGCCTGTTTAGAGCGCATCCGAAGAAGTAGTTACTGTATATTATTAATCTAAGAATCCAGCCAATCAAAAAATTAACAAAAATCCGGGTCTATTGTTGTTGACTCTCAACATTTACAAATCATAACACAAAACAAGAAAGAAAGTCGGTCAAGCCCGACTATAACATACTCTGTACCAAGAAATTTTGTCTTTTGATCATAACTCGAAAACCGTTCATCCGGTCTTCTTCAATCCTTTGACGGATCGATAAGTTATTCTAATAACTAAATATGTCCAGAAGGAACAAGCCATCTATCTTCAAAACTGTGGGAGATATGACGTTTTTTCTAAATTGCGGGGGCGGGAGGGGGCGTGGCCAAAATTGAAAATAAACTTGATCTGCCTGCAGACATAAGAAGCATATGTCCCACCTCTATCTCTTACCATCTCTGAGATCTGTGCGTTCATACGGACAGACAGACGGACAGACGGACATGGCTATATCGACTCGGCTGTTGATGCTGATCAAGAATATATATACTTTATAGGGTCGGAGATGCTTCTTTCTGGATGTTACATACTTTTGCACAAACTTATAATACTCTATGTACCTACGGTACAGAGTTTAAAAAGGAGAAACTTATCTCAAAGCCATAAAACTTGAAAAACAGGAAGATAAAGAAACTGTTCTCTTGGGGGCAACAATCAAAACCAAACCAAAAAAAACAATGTGTATACTACTGTGGGCAAAAAGTAAGGTGCATTTGTTTGTAAAATTGAATAATCTTTATTTATTCTTCTAAATCAATTTCATCCCCTTTAAAGTAATCCCCTCCCGATAAAATACACTTATGCCAACGTTTTTTCCAATCCTCGAAACATGCCAAATAGTCCCTTTCCGGTATAGCCATCAGCGCTTTCTTCGATTCAGCTTTTATCTCCTCAATCGACTCGAAACGCGTTCCCCGAAGTGGTCTCTTGAGTTTTGGGAATAGCCAGAAGTCACACGGAGCCAAATCAGGCGAATACGGTGGTTGCGGAACGATATGCGTCGAATTTTTGATGACTTTTTTGCAAGGAATTGAGAACTTTCGGTACCAAACGAGATTTGACTTTTCGTAGGCCCAAATGGTCTTTCAAAATGGTTTTCACAGATCCACAGATTTCCCTTCACAGTCAACCGACGATTTTTGCGCACTAATTCCTCCACTTCATTGACGTGTTGGTCATCTGTTGACGTCGATGGTCGTCCGGAGCGCTCCAAGTCATCCACACGTTCTCGACCCTCTTTGAAGTCTTTGTACCACTTATAAACATTTTTTTGTGACATGGTAGAATCACCAAAGGCCTTCCGCAACATCCTCAACGTTTCCGCAGCCGGAATTTCATTCCGCAAACAAAATTTGATGGCACTTCTCTGCTCAGACATTGTAAAAATCGAAAAATGCACTCTTGGTCGTTTGGAAAACACAAGCGTAAATATATTTCTGATAATGACATTCACATGAAATTTGGCACAGATGTCATCAACAGTCCTGCCAACTCATGAAAAAAAGAACCTGCCCGAATTGTTAGGCCCGCGAAGTTTAAATTGACCCTTACACCTTACTTTTTGCTCACAGCAGTATGTGAATCATAACTGCACTTAGAGCTGTTTGTGGTTCCAACTATTAATTGTTGCTTAAATGTTGCTTTTTCTTGTTGTTTTTCTGCATGATTTAAGTGAGGCTTGGAAATTTACCTACAACAATATTCAGGACGTTAACATTTTAATAATTAGAATTAAGGAAAATTATGCACTCAAAAATAATGGGAAAAAAATGAAAAAAATGATGGAAAAATAACGAACAAAAATTATGTAATGCTGGGATTTATAATACCTGGTCGAAATAAATATTGGGACACTTCATTTATTTAACACAAAATCGTAAATGGCTTTTAGTTTATTTTTTGGATATTTTATTCATAAATATAGAGAATAAATGAATTGAAAACAAATTAAAATTTTGTAATTTACTGGTCCTTTCCACGAAAATCTAAATCCTTTTGTTTGCTCCCTTAGAAATAATTATTGGTACACTAGAAAGAAAATATTTTTTTTAATATTATAGTCAGAGGAATAAAATGTATTTGTTTTACCTAATAGTGGGTACTGCCTCCATGATTAGAAATAACTTCAGCCAAGCGTTTAGGCATTGATATTACCAAATTTTTTAAGGTTTGTTCTTCGATTTTGGTCCATTCTTCGATAATTGCTTTCTTGAGCTCGGCCAAATTTTCAAATTGTCGTCCATTGCTATAAACTTTGTTCGAGAGTATCCCCCAAACATTCTCAATCGGGTTTAAGTCGGGACTACAAGCTGGCCACCCCAAAAGATCAATTTTCCGATCCTCAAAAAACTGCTTTGACGCTTTGGATACATGGAGTGCAGCGTTATCCTGTTGAAAAATCAACTTTTCCTCCCAGTATGTTTCGCTAAACGGTATCAAAACGTCGTCCATAAGGCTTATGTACATCTGAAAGTTCATTCGTGTTGATACAAAACATACAGGGGATCTTCCATGGTGTCCAAATGCAGCCCATACCATCAGAGATCCTCCACCAAAATTGCGAGCATAGCAGGACTTTCGTTCACGACGGATATCTCTCCAGTACATCATTTTTCCATCAGGACCATCCAAGTTGAATTTTTTTTCGTCACTGAAGATAACGTTTTCCCATTCACTTGTCCAAAATTTGTACTTTTCTGCAAAAAGCAGTCGAGCTGTTTTATGTCTTTGTAAAAGCATAGGTTTGCGAATCATTTTTTCATATTTAATGTTATTATCAGAACTTAATATTTGCTGAATACGACGGGGGGTGATCTTAAGAGACAGTTTAGCCTTTATATCCCGTGAACTAGTCGCTGTATTTACAGCCAAATTCTTTATTTGTCGTTTGGTTCGTTCTGACACTGTGGAAGGTCGGCCCCTTTTAATTGTTTTATTGTATGCTTCCGTGTTTTTTAAAAATTTTTGAACAGTATTCTTGCTAATTTCAACAATATTGGCTATTTCGCGAATGCTTTTGCCTTCATTGCGCAGAAGGATAATATTTTGCATATTCTCCGACAGCTTTACTCCTTTACCCATTGTTTCTGTTTTCACTTGTCGCACTATATTAAATTAACATTTCTTTAGTTTTAAATAACTTAATTAAATGCTTACCAATTTTTATTAACGGTGAAAACTAACTATGATACGTGAGTGTCCCAATATTTATTTCGACCAGGTAGCTATTGCTAAGAGAGTTCCTTGGACCGCTGATCGCGTCGACTGCTCTTGCTAGCTCACACAGCTTTGGCCGCGTTTGGTTCACTGAGCTTTTAGATTTACACTTTTTGGGGTTCTTTTTGTTGCACTTTTCTCGCTCTTCTCGTTGAGGGACTGATGTCGCTGGAGCATATGATGCTGGATCATGCTGCTCAAACTGCGCCGATGCCCATATGCCAATACATGCAGTTCGCCGAAGCCAATGCTTGTAAAACTGCCTCTGTGGGCTGCTGCTGCTGCAGCCAGACCAGGTGCCTCTTGATCTGGGTGAACCAATGTGCACCTGGCTGGCCGAATAATGAAATGCACATAAAAGGCGAGATCACTCGATGGACACAACCAAAGTGAAAATCTTTATACAATATTCTTTTCACCTCCAGCCAGTATCCGATTTCTCCGCCTGAGAATCGCTCTAGAATCTTTCTAGTATGCCGGATGGCCAATATTGTCTTAGCTTGGGAGGTTAAGAAAAACTAAGAGTTGGTCGCAACTGGATGTTGGATGATATATTATATGTCTGGTGGCGTCGAAATGGAAAAGAGCCGGAGACCGGAAATCTATAGCTGTCAACATTTTGACAATGTCAAACTCTCTCAATCCTCTCTTTTCGCTCCCACGGTTGCATTGCACTGATCGAGAGGGAGTTGGCGCGAATTTCAAAAAGTAAACTGTTCTTCATTATCTTAAACATTTGAAAAAAAGAAAGTCCGTTCATTACAAGCCTCGTCTCCGATAGATACTAAGGCATGCCTACGACCAGCTTTTGGCCATAACTTAGGCATATCAACTGAATTTGAAGCCCCGTTCTCTAAGGTAAACCCAATTTGGTTGAATATCTTGCAACAACCCTCGTGCTGTGCAGCTGCAAAACGGCCAAGCCGAGCTTTTCTACGATTTCCCATCGCAGCGCAGCGGCGGCACCTGCTGCCCATCACCAATTCCACCCCCGTGACAGTTTCGCACTTAATATCGATCCTGGGCACGCGCCGTAAGGAGCAGAGCAGGAGCTGACAGGCGGCGGCAGCGGCGATTGCCAACGAGTTGGCCGTGCGGTCAGCGCCACTTGCAGTCGTTTGTGAGCGTTCGCAGCGCAAGGTACAGGGCAGCAGTTTGGCTCCGAGCCGAAGAAGCGAGAGAGAGAGAGAGAGAGAGAGAGAGAGAGAAAAGAAATAAAAATAAAAAACTGTGACTGGTACAATACAAACACACACACACACGCACACGGACTCACACACACGCACACACACACACACACACCTACATACAGAGAGCGAAAAGATGTGATGATTTTTTTGATGGTTGCTGTTGTTGTTGTTGTTGTTGCTGCTGTGTCGGCATTAAATGTTCCCTTGTTTTTTGTTGTTGTTTAAAGTGCGCGGAAAGTGGAAACGAAATGAAATACTGAAAATTCACACACAATAGAGAAGAGCGGAATTAATTTTGGAAAATAGATTTTCGTTTGTTGTGCCAATTTAACAGAAGCGAGTGAATATTTTTTTGATGTGTTGGTGCGAGCAGAGAGACTGAGACTGAGACTGAGAGAGAGAGAGAGTGCGCAGCAGTTGGCGGGGTGTGGACCTGCGTGGGAGCGGGGCTTCAGTAACAAATGCAGTGGGTCCAGTTCAACCAGCAACGAGTAACGAGTGGCGAGTAAGCTCTCGCTCTCGCTCTCTCTCTCGCTCTCTCTCTCTCTCTCTCTCTGCCTCTGTGTGGCTGCATGCCTTGTGGCTTCTACTACGTTCTACAATCAAATACTACTACGACCCACACACACACACACGCACACACACTCACCTCACAGTTGACAATTTTCGTTGCATAGTTTTTGGGGCAAACGAAAATCGAAAAAAGTTAATACATTTTTTGTTGTTGTTGTTTATTTTGAACGCCGCCTCGCGTCACAGTTGCTGTTCTGTTGCAAACCCAAAACTAGGGAACTAACCAAACAAACCAAAAAGAACAACAAGGAAAAGCTGCAACTCAGCGCAAAAACAGAAAAGAAAACAGGCGAAAAGTGCGAAAAATGTGCGCTTCGCTGCGTCGTAATTTGTGGCCGCGTAGCCTTTGGGCCGCCGCTGTTGTTGCTGTCGTTGCCATTGGCACGGTGCAGGTGAGTCATAGTTAGAGTCCCTGGCCCTAGGAGCCAGGAGCCTAGAGGCATTCTCCCCATCCAGGTGCCGCCGCAAAAGTAAGCCACGAAAGTTGCTGCCCAAGTAGGAGCCAGGCGCACGAGTGTGCGCAAATATTGCCTTAATTGAACAGTTTTTCTGCCTGTGCGTGTGTGTGTGTGTGTGTGTCTGCTCTTTCCTCTTTCTTTCACTTACACAACCAACACACGCACACGCACACACACACACACACACACAGGGGCACACACAACCAATTTGCATATAAAAGTAGCCCAGGTGGCGCGGCCAGATCTTGGGGTCCTTAAACTAATGATGCCAATGGAACATTTTGATTTGCCCAAATGAATTTCATTCCGGTTGCGGGAGGGGGGGTCGGTGATAAACGGCCAGAGAGTCATTTTTCACAATTAGCCAAAGAAATTACACTTGGCCGGGCACCATGGCTAAAAAGCGGGCCGGACGTCTTAATGGATATGGCCAAGGTGCAAAATGTGTTCCCAAAACAAAAGTAAGCCAAGATGACACAGTTGTTTTTTGAAGTCGGAATCGCTTTAGAATTGAGTTTGCTAGTTCTGTGCTGTGTGGAAAAACTGGAAGCACTGTTATAGTTGGCATACTTTTAGGGGTCGTAGAGTGGGCCTTGAAAACTGTATCAGTAGTGTACTAAAATATGGTATCAAGCTGTGCTGCTGAATGCGCCCAGCAAACAGGTCGAGTTCAGCAGAATTCAACTTGATCTTTGTTCACACAAGCAGGTAGGGTTTTTCTTACAAGTCTAACACTTCGTTTTGAGAAAGCTGACCAATATACCCATATATAACTCTACTTACTCCAACTTTGGTTTTCGAAATGCACAAATTTGGCGTCCAAGTATCCACCCATTAATGGGTTTCTTTGAAAGAAGAGAGTTGCCGAGAGAGTCAGAAGAACTTGGCAGTAGAACCAGACATTAAAATGGTTGCTTGAGATCTTAGAACTACTTCAGAAGTTCGTATAGCACTTTAAGTTCTACTCCCAATCCATTTTCGCTTAATGCTAGGCTCAAAAGTACCAATTGAAGCTAAAAGAGCTTTCCAGCTGGTCCAAGGTAGTTGTGCTAGTAAGCTCTCACAACCAAAAACCTAGAATTCCAGCACATTCGTATACTAAAGTGCATAAACGCAGTTTTAAACTCTCTTCACGCCTTTCATGGCAGTTCAGAAATGTGTACATACCATTTGGAAACATTTATTGCATCATTTTAAGCACTTTTGGACTTATTTTATAAACATTTTTACTACAATATGAAACCACTTTGGCCATATTATAGGAACAATTGGAGTTTCTAGTTTTTTTTCTTAACATTTCTCTTTCATTTTGGTAGTATTTTAATAAGGGCTTGTTCGTTGAAAAAACAGTTCGCTTGGGCTGGGTTGTAAATGATTGTTTTCTGTTAAGTCAAAGAATTTTTTTTGTTTACCCAATTGGCCAGGTGTGAGGCAGTTGTGGGTTTGATCCCATTTAGCTTCTCTTGTTGATCTATTAATGTAAAGTTTTCAATGCAGTTACATATTCAAGTGCAAGCCAGCAAACTGGTAGGTTTTCTTTGGGTCCCTCAAAACTGTACCATAAACCAAACTTTTGAAACTTAGCCTTTCGTTTTGGAAAATGTTTTGGTTCCAAGATACTCTTTACTTGTGTGTTACTTTATACTCAATACTCAGTAATTGATAGTCAGTACCTAATACTTGATACTAAGACCGCGAAACACTGTGACCCATACTCAGTACTCGATAAACATACCTATTGATACTCAGCACTCGACCCTAAGATCTCGAAATAGCATGCTCGATACTCAGTAAGCGATACCCAGACCTACGTACTATGTACTTGATACTTAGATCTAGATACTAAGTACTAGTTATTCAGAACTTGATACTTAATACCTTATACTCGACATTAAGTTCGAACATTGTATTCCATACTTAGTTCAAAGTTCAAAGTTGTGTTTTACACTATATTCGATATCTGTGATCAATACTAAGAGCTTAATACTTACCACTCGATACTCAGTTTCCGATACTAAGTGCAGACTATCAATGCTCAGACCTAGATATTCTATACTCAGATATTCAGTGTTTTCAGTTCTTACTTGAATTACTTGACTTGACTTACTTCAGTAATACTTGAAAGCCACAGCTAGATATTAAGTACTCGATACTCACATCTTTATAATAAGTACGCGAAACATAGAACTTGATACTAAGCAATTTATAATGGACACCAAGTTGTATTACGTACTAAGTGCATACTACGCTTATACACACAAAATATATTATGCTTAATGCCCTTTAAGGTATGCTATGTTGTATGAAAATCACAATTTTGGTCAAGTATATATTTCAGATTTGTCTTAACTCAACATTTATGCGAATATGCTGTGTGGAATATCTAAGACAGACTTGCAATGGCTTCGTTTTAATGCAGAATAACTTAAGGAAGTAATGTTTGCATACTTTGAAGGGCATTAATCACGAATAATTTGTTGAATATAAACATAGTAACAGTCTATTCGATTCACAGTAGCACTGGATACTAAGTAAGCAATACTAAGTTCTCAATACTGAGTACTCGATACTAATAACTCGTTACTAAGTACTCGATACTTGTTAAATAAGCCAAGCCAGCGTGACGTGTGAAGCTGAAATTTAAGTTTAAAGCTACTAAAATCTTCTGTACTCACATTAAACAGGTTTCACTTCAAACATGTTCAGGGGAGCTGTAAGTACTTGCATTAATTGTGCTTTACTTTGCTTCTAACCCTGACTTTCTTTGCTAATGATGGCTCTGCTGCTAGAATTCTCCTTCAGGAAAGTCCTCGAATATTCCCTAAATATGGTTAAGAGGTCATAAAAGCTTTCTGCTTTAAATTCTATAATTTTCAGCAATCTAAAACCTAAAAGAAGGCTGTTTGAATAAGGATGAATGTTGAAAGAAATACATTTTATTTGCCTGAATGTATTTATATTAAGTTCCAAGAAACTAGAATATTAAAAAGTGGATTAATATATATACCAAACTATGCTTGATAAATGCCCTTCTAAGTATGCTAACTTTATCTCCTTAAGTAATTATCTATTAAAACAAAGGCATTGCTGGTCTGTTTTCAAATTAAGTGCACAGCAATGCAAAGTAATGTTTTGAAGTTCCAAATAACTGGCATTAGGCAGTTAAACTAATAGTTGTTGCAGTTACCTGTACGCATCAGTTAAACCCCCACCCCCCTCCCCCCATTTGTCATACAACCCCTAAAGAATGTGCAAAATGTTTGATGGCAATGTGCTATATAAGTGAAAATTTGCAAAATTTCTGTAAAATTTGAACAAAAGTGCCCACAACTGTGTTGAACTAGTCATTTCCATTGAATCGCCCAAAAGTATGCAATTGAATTGGTAATCGAATTATTTACACGTTTTCATTAATTAAGAAATTGCATTCAATTGAATTCCAATTGTTGATAACTTTCAATCTGCACATCGTTTAACTTCGAATGCCTCCTCCATCTTCACCTGCTCCTCCTTCTTCTGCTGCTTGTGGACTCATTCGAGGGCAGCCGCCCCACACGGTTGACGACGTGCCTGGCCTGGGCAATGTTTCGGTCGTCTTTCCGTTTTCTCTTAAATAACTCAAAGCAATTTTGCCCTGGCAACCTGCACCGTTTGTGGCCAAAACAAAAACAAAAACCGAACTAAAAAAGCAATAGAAAAACCTTATCAAATTCATATACATACGAGTTTAAGTAAAACGAAAGGCTACGGCTGTTGGGCCGGGGGGGGGGGAACAGTTAAGCTGCTTTATAAGTTGCCTGCCCCTGCTCCTCCTGCTGGCTGTTCCCGGGTTCCCGGGGGTTTTCCTTTTCAGAGCTTGTTTTGTATGCAGCCTGCAATTTGTATCCCTGCTTTCTCTCTCGTCTTCCTCTTTGTTTGGCCTGATACTTTAATGCCGCTATTCATGTTAGTTTGTTGTTGCTGCTGTCGCCGTTGCCGTTGCCGGTGGCCTGCAATTTATGACTGACCCATGCCGATCCCGTCAACGTTACCGTCACCAGTCCACGCTATCAGTGCCACGCATCGCCCATCCACATCCACATCCACATCCACATTTTGTGGTCGTTCCTGTTGGTGGTTGCATTTTTTTTACCAAGTTTCTTTTTTATTTTTGTACCCGTATTCTTTGAAGGACTTCACGTTCGCCTGTCTGACTCATCCGGGGACGCATAGAGACAGGGACAGACACACAATGTGCAATGAATATATCCCCCAGCCCGCCGCCGCACGCACCACCACCACCACCGCCACCGCCACCAACCCATACAAAGTCAACTAGCCGGGGTTGGCGTGGAGTGTGGGGGCAAGTTGGCCATTTGATTGTCGGGAACTGCCAACTGGCGTCAGTAGTTACCCCTAAGCCGCGTTCGAATCGAACGGGGGCCAGAGATTTTAACCCTTTGACAGCCAATGAGTCATTTGGCATCTGATATATATGGAAAAAAGTCACACACAAACAAATGGGTTAAATCTGCGGTTTGTTGTCACTGGCTCAAAAAACATGAGGAGAGATTTGTTGGCTTTAAGTCTTGACTGATTTCAGCTGGAATTGACTAATTAGAGGGATTTTCGCTTACCGATTTCTTCCTGCGTTTCCATGACACCCAGGCACTTAACATATCGCAAAAAAACTTTGAAGTACGTTTTTAAGGCTTAAAGTGGCGACCGTGCTGTAAGTGGCGACCGTGCTTGCAAGAAGAGTCAAAAATAAACATGTCTATATGCTCTATTTTGTCAATATAAGCCAGAATATATAGAGAATACATTGAGAATAGTTTTGAAAACTACTTTTGTTCAAGTAAAGTAATAGAATTCCTAAGATGTCTGTCGTTCCGCTCGTCTTTATAGTTTCCCAATCTAAGAAGAAGTCATAGTTACATAGAATATGCTATCGATATGTGCGATCATTTGATATTCAAGAAAGATTTCGTGTGGCAGCAATCCCTACTTCGTTCTTGAACTACATTCTGCCCCACGATGTTTCTATTGGTTCTTCGAGCCGGATAAGGAAAGGATGACGACGGATCAGGTGAAGTCAACTTCTACAAGCTTTTTCAACTAAATTTTGCTCAACGATGCATTTATTGGTGTATTTATTCTTCTACCTTCTTTCTTACATTGGTCCTTCGAGTCGAATAAGAAAACAAGGCATCGGTTCAGGGTTCTGAAGTCAGCCCCTACTACCTTCTCTTGTTTCATTGGTTCTTCGAGCCGGATCAGCAGACAAGCAGGACTTGTCAGAACTCCTCAATTTAGTATATATTATGTTCTAGGACGTTTTCATTGGTACTTTGAAGTGAAGAAGAAGACAAAGACTGATCAGGGTCATGAAGTCAACCCCTATTTCTTTCAATTGACCTTCGAGCCGGATCAGAAGACAAAGACAATGCATCAGAAACATAAAGTCAGCTCCTATTCCTTTCTTCAACCAAGTTCAGTAGACATTCTGCCTAGTCAATGTCGATTTCTTTGGTACTTTGGTATAACTTATCAGAAATCTAAAGCCATACCGCCCTTTACAACCAAGCTCAGTAGGAATTCTACCTCGCAACGTTTTCTTGGGTACTTCGAACCGGATAAAAAGACACAGACAACAGATTGAGAATCTAAAGTCAATCCCTACTCTCTTTATCAACCAAGTTCAGTGGAAACGAAAGTTTTCATTGGTCCTTGGAGTCGGATAAGAAGACGTTGACGATTTACTAGTAATCTGAAGTCAGCACCTACTTTCTTTTACAACCAGCTCAGTGGAAACTCTGCCCTACCACGATTTGTATTGGTCCTTCGAGCCGGATACTTTGGTTCTAATACTGTTGGATATTTCTAGCATCGACTGAGAATTAGTTTATTTCATTTATAAACAAATTGGTTAATAGGAACAAATAGTCCTTACCATTGATAGTTGTACCAAAACGTTTTCCAACACTAGTGAAAAAGTGGAAGCAGATTAGTTTTTGTGAGTTTTTTTTTTTGGTTTTACGTAAACTTTCAACTCCCTTTTAAAACTATTGGCCAAAATTTGTTTAGTTGACCCACAAATTTGACTATCAAAGTTCTAAAAATTTGCTTTTATGGCTGAACAAAAAAAATTGTGTGTGTTTGATATAAGAAATTTCCAACCTCAACTATTCAACTTTGTTCACACAGAGTTGGCCTGTGTGCCAACTGCTGAATATCCCAGTTCCTGTCTCCCTTGTCATTTGTCTGTATGGCGATTGCACATTCATTAGTTGTGGTGTCACACACACACACACACGGAAAGGGAGAGAGAGAGAGAGATAGAAAAACTGTGCACTGACCCCACTTCCTTTCAATTTCCCCACAGCGAATCCTTTTTGCCATTTGCCTTTGTTTGCCTTGTCCTTCGACTCAACTCAACTCGTTTGGCTTGGATTTTTATGGCAATCGGTTTAGGTTTGTCCATCCTGCTAGCCCCCCCTCCCCCTCCAGCAACCCCCCAGCCATCCTTATGCCGTATTCAGTTACAAAGCATTTACGCTTCAATGATTTTTTTCGATTATGCATTTTACTCAGCACCCCCCAACCCCCAACCCCCTACCCCCGCACCAACACGCAGACCCTTAACGTTGTTTTAGGCTAATGTGGCCATTGTCTGCGGCTCAGTTGATATGTCAGAGTTGGCTGGAATTAAGGTTAAGTGTTGTCACTACCCACAAACAAAATGTAGAAAAAAAATACAAAATTCAATGCTAGGCTCACGTCCATGGGTCAACAACACTCAACGGCAAGGTGACAACTCTTCAGACCCAGCTAAGCCTACTAAAAACGGATGACCTGGCAACCCTGCTTGATAACAAACAACAATGCTGATGATGATGATGATGATGATGATGACTCACACAATCACAATTGAGCAAATGAAGCAGAATGAATGGCAAACGAAACGAAACAAAATGAAAGACATAAAATGTCGCCAAAGGTGTAGAGAAAGTGAGGGAGACGCAGGCACAGAGACACACAGATAGAGGGAGACAAAAGGCAAATCGCTGCCCGCTGAGGGCGAGCCAAAAAGGGTATCCAGCGCAGTCAAAGCTAAAGTTAACTAATGCAAACACTGGGACACTGGCACACAGGAGCAGCTATGTAGAAGCTGGCACCTAAAAATAAAAGTTTCGCCAAGCACCGTGGTCTGGAGTGGGTGCAAAAAGGTTACACAAAGGAAAACCAAAAGAAAATGTTTGCTGAAAACAAAAGGAAGCTCGAAGGAAACTGTTTAAGAACCGAATCAAACAAATTCTAAAATTGAGAACTATTATTTTACAATTCTTGAGTTGATTAGAGGTGATTTCACTTGCACACTTTCTATGGCTTATGTTAAACTACAATCCTAACAGATTCTTTGTCATTCAAACAAGTTTAGTGAATATTCTGACCAACGACAGTTTTCTTTGGTCCTTCGAGCCGGATAAGAAGATGAAGACGATTTACTACGAGTCTGATTCCTGAATTTGAGAACTTTAATGCTGAAATTCTTAAGTTGTTTAGGGGTGATTTCATAATCAAGCCAGAGATGTGCACACTTTCTATAGCTTTGTTAAGCTACAATCATAACAGTTTTATTGCTTGAATATTTAGTTTTCCACTTCGTTCTGGAAACAAATTAGCTTGGAAATACGTTAACACTCGAAGAAAATATATAACGACATAATTCCGCCGCCTCACAGAAGACATTTCTCAGCGCACAGCTATGTCGTTTTATAAACGCCACAAATCCTCACGGAGATATATCGCTCTTCGCCTAGATATGCCGCCTGCGCCGTGTTTCATAACGACATATTTGCGCCTTGTTAAAAACGACATAATTCCGCCGCTTTAAAGACGACATATCTCCGCCGAGTTGAAAACGCCAGAGCTTCGATTTTGAAAGCAGCAGAGATATGAAGCTTACATATTTCCGCCGTTTAACAAACGACACATCTCCGCGAGAAGCTATTTCGTATTGAAACATCATAGCTCCACTCGTAGATAGCTACGCGCGGAAACATATCATTTGTGAAGCGGCGGAGTTATGTCGTTACCCTAAAATATAAAATATTCCTGTCAACTCTTTTGAAAAGTCGCCTAAAATGGTCTCAGAGTCCCCAAAAGCTTCAGTACTTAAAATCTTAGAGCCAAATTCTTTTCGTAACTTTGTTTTTCGAGGTTCTATTGAACTGTATTCTAAATTACAAGCGAACTCAAATCAAAATTCCATCACCTTTTTACCTAAAACTATACTTAATAACAGTGTACATTCTGTTTCTTTGATTCTAGTCAAAGTTTTTTATATTTTAAGTTCCCTAGAGGTTTATTTGACTGAATATTTAAGAAAAAGTTGGGCATAACTGATATATTTACCTTTTCTATGCCATAAAATCTAAAAAAAAGTTATCGTAGACAGTCAAGAGTATATTTCCCTCTTGTTAAATACAAAAATAGTAGTCCAAAGCACAAATTGAGCTTGATCCGAGTTTATTTCTTCAGAAAATAAAGAGCTGAGACGACTCTTCTGGCTGTTTTTGTGTGTGTGCACCACTGTGCAATGGTGTCAGCGCCAGTGGCTTGTCTACATCTTGGCCCCGCTTCTTGGGCGGCATTTTCCTTCTTTTTGTTTGTTTGTTTGTTTGTTTGTTTGTATTGCACGTCTTTGGCACAGCCGTGCGGTAATGTTTTATACATTTGTATGGGCAAACACATAGCCGCTCTGTGTGTGTGTGTGTGTGCAGGAATAGGAATAAAAGTTCCCATTTGGGGTGGGAGGTGCCAAGCTCAACGTCCCAAGCTCAAATTGTGGCAGGTGCTTGAATTTGGCATTTTGTTGACTGAGCCTGAACGACTTTTCTTGTTCCTGTTGCCCTCCAGTTGCCAGTTGCCGCTTCTGTGCCAGCCGCATGCATTATTTGTTCGAGTGGTTTCGGTGGTTGACGGTGTCTGATGGCTCCCGCATCCGCATCCGCTTGTTTGGTAGTTCGTTTGCTGATTTCATTTCGAGTAGCAGCCGTTGAGGACTTTCCAATCGCACACGAGTCACGTTGAGTGGAAGAAGAACTATTCTGATTCTGATTTTGGATTCGAATGTTGAGCTTCCCGGTGATGGGGCTGCTGCTGCATGCATATGCTGGGAATGAGAAGAAAAAAAACAGAAGCTTGACTTCGACTTTTCCAGCCGAATTGTTTTGCCAAAGCTTTTGTGGGAATTGCAAATGGCACACCGAACTACGGCCCGGAGGGAGGGGAGGAGCTGGCGAAGTGAGTAAACGGCATCATTATCCAAGGTGTCATTAGCCGCGGATGGTTCGAGTGGAATAGTTGAAGAGGCCGTTAAGCATTTGTAGTGGATTGGAATGAAGGAATTGTTAGCGCTGGAGCCAAACACAGGCGAAGTTAATGTGCGAAACTGAAATGGATTTTCATATTCTGCCATAATTAAAAGTGCATTAGCAAAATTACACTTTCGAATTGAACATCAAGTCTTAATTAATATAAGATTCTTTTTAGGCGGCATCAACTTATGAGAATGAACACTAAAATGAATACCTACAGAATGAACTCTCCCAGAGATATTCACTTTGTACAAGAAAACAAAATTAGCTCAGCTATGCTTTAGATAACTAAGCTCTGACCTTTAACTACAATTTATATCATGTTGCAAGTCGAAAATACTCATCTACCACAAAGCAGGAGACTTACATAGCTGTTATGTCAAAATGATCTTCCAGAATGAATCTCAGAACTCTAACTATAATCTATATTAAACTATTTATGAACTAACGTGTCGAAAATGAACACTAGAATATGTAAACTCTACAATGAAGACAAAAATTAACCCCAGATTAAAATCCAAATTACATATCAAAATGAACAACAGGATTAAAGCCCGCATAAAATCATGCATACTAAAATAAACAACCGAATGAAGGTTAAATTGAACATCGGACTAAACTCTAAAATGAATACCAATATGAACACCAGAATGAACCACAACGTAAACACCATTAGGAAGAACAGAATGAACAGTAGAATAAGTGAACTCTAAAATGAATTCAAAAATGAACACTAAAAGTAAAACCAAACTGAAGTCAACAATGTATATCGGAATTAATACCAGCATGAACAACAGCATGAACAACAGAATGAATACCAAAATGAGCACCAGAATGAACCACAGCAAGAAACAACAGAATGAACAACAGAATAAACACCGGAATGAACAACAGCATGAACAACAAAATGAACACCAGAATGAATAACAGCATGAACAACAGCATGAACAACAGCATAAACAACAGCATGAACAACAGAACAAACACCGGAATGAACAACAGCATGAACAACAGAATGAACACCGGAATGAACAAAAGCATGAACAACAGCATGGACAACAGAATGAACAACAGAATGAAAAACAGCATGAACAACAAAATGAACACCAGAATGAATAACAGCATGAACAACAGCATGAACAACAGCATAAACAACAGCAGGGACAACAGAATGAACAACAGAATGAACAACAGCATGAACAACAGAATGAACACCGGAATGAACAAAAGCATGAACAACAGCATGGACAACAGAATGAACAACAGAATAAACAACAGAATGAAAAACAGCATGAACAACAAAATGAACACCAGAATGAATAACAGCATGAACAACAGCATGAACAACAGCATAAACAACAGCATGGACAACAGAATGAACAACAGAATGAACAACAGAATGAACAACAGCATGGACAACAGAATGAACATCAGAATGAACAACATAATGAATACCAAAATGAGCACCAGAATGAACCACAGCAAGAAACAACAGAATGAACAACAGAATAAACACCGGAATGAACAACAGCATGAACAACAAAATGAACACCAGAATGAATAACAGCATGAACAACAGCATGAACAACAGAATGAACAACAGAATGAACAACAGCATGGACAACAGAATGAACATCAGAATGAACAACAGAATACACACCGGAATGAACAAAAGCATGAACAACTGCAAGAAACAAGAGAATGAACACCAAAGTGAACTCCTAAATGAGTGCAAAAAAAAACCAGAAGAAACATCAACGATTCCCGTAAAAAAAATTCCCAGCTCACCAAAAACTAAAAGAAAAACGTATTTATCTTCAAAATAAAATACACTTCAGTCTACCAGCAATATTCAATGTCTCCATCATGAGCTTCAAACATATCGACGCCATTACAGAAAGCAAAAAATGAATGAATTCTTATTGAGAGTCTCAAAAGTGTGTACCCAAGTTCATTCATGGAACAGTTTCAAGCTAAGTTAACAACTTAGTTCGCTACAATTCTTACCAAAAAAGTATTCAGGTTTCAAAGTACTACAACAACGAATGGTTCGATATGAGTTTCCAGCTATTAATATCAAAAGGAAACCTTTCAGAAACCAAATCAACTCAGACAACTCTTTTTCTACAACGCAAACTCTGCGATTGATAAACAATAACCGACCAAAACTGAATATAAAAATATATGTATAAATATGAAAACCAACTATTGTCACTACAAAAAACACTCCATCACTCGATGTAAACGAAATGGGGTTTCCGTATTGGAAAACTGGCTGCTCAAATTGAGCTCCAAAAATGAATTTGCACAATCAATAACAAAATTTAACCATCCAAATGAACGCCAAGCCACATTAAAATTCATCAAGTGCACAAAATATGGAAATTTATTCGATTATTTTGCCAACCGAATTCCCTGCCTGGCTATTAGCAGCAGCCCATTCAGATTATTCCAGCTGAGGCGAGCTGGGTTCCCTTGTTTTTTGTCCAGGAGCTCGCAAATGAAAGTGCTTATATAAAGCACACGCACACACACACACACCAACACACACACACACACACACACACAATTACCGGCAAGTGGAGATAATCAAGTGCAAACAAGCCGCCAGCTAATTACGTGACCCAATTAATTCTAAACTCACACATAGAAAAATACAATTTGAATGGCTTTGAAAAATATGAAAACCAAAAATGTTTACTCGAAATGTGCGCCAGCAGCGGCAGCGGCAGCAGCAGCGGCAGCGGCTGCCTTTTTGTGCGCCACGGAAAATCCAATTTTATTTGCATTTTCATTAACAGCAAATAATAAAACGGAAATATGATTTTTATGCCATTCCCATGAAGCTGAAGCCGGAGCAGCTGCTGCTGCTGCCGCTGGCCTGCCCTGGCCTGCCCTGCCCTGGCCTGGCCTGCTTTTCACCTCCAGTCACGCTCTCGCCCCGGCGCCGCCCACTTCCAGGCCATTACAACGTGCATTTCCGTTTCGGCTTTTTGCCTCCTGCACCTTCTCCGTGGATGTTGTGTGTTTTTTGTTGGTGATTATAAGCAATTTGTGTTATAAAATTGCAATATTGCACTTTCTGCCCGTCCCTTCCGTCTCCTGCGGCCCTTTCGGCACACTTTTTGGGATTGTTTTTCTTTCGCTCCTCTTTAAAATTGGCACAGTTTGCGCTCGCTTGGAATTACTTGGAATGTTCCGGACAGAATGATAATTTAATAGCCAGCAAAATGAACTGAATGAATCAAAGTGTGTGTGTGTGTGTGTGTGTGTGGGGGGGAAATGAGCAACAAAATGAATTTTGAAACTTTATTCAATCAAATGGGGGGAAAATGGTTTACCAGTTCGAGGAGTCTGAAAGAGCTGTGCTTGGTGTTTAATTTGGCAAACCTTTAAATTGAAGCACTTTCGTTGAGGTTGCTCCCAGCCCGCTCCTTACTCATTCTCACTTGAGCGGGACAATGCTACCCCCGAAATCAAAAGCCAAAATCCAATCCCCAAATCGCCCGCCGGCAACTTCAGTTTGACACTTTAATACAAAGGGGATGCCAACGCCGCCCCCCCTGCTGCTGCTTTACGAGTAGTGCAACTCATCATCAGTGTGGCGCGGCGAGTCCTGACCGGGCGTATTCCCCAAATCCCATTTGGCTATCAGCACGAAGGCAGTCGGCGGCGGGGGCCACATACAATGCTTGTCAAATCGAAACGCCATCGCCCGCCCCCTCCCGCACCGAGGGCAGGCCATTTGAGGGCCATAAAAGTGGGCAGGGCGCGCCGTCATATGGGCAGACGGAGTCAAGTGAAGCGCAATATTTGTGACATCAAATTTGCTATTAAATTAAATTTTATTTGCACATTCATTCAAAACGCGCCGGAGGCCGTTTGTTGCCAACGAGAAAACAAGAGGAATTGAGTTGGATGTCAAGTTTTTACGAGCGCGTTGCCAGATAATGAAATGTATATACAAAGACGGCCGGGCGGACCGGCTGGGCGCGAGCAACTTCAAAAATTGAAATCCAATTCATTATGCACACAAGAGCGAGCGAGCCTTGGCCTACCGGGGGCACGTACGTCGAAATGTTTGGCCAACCGCAAATGAATAACAATGAGTGGGCTAATGGTGGCAAGTGGCAGGTAGCGTCTAAGCATAATTCATTTGAGTTCATTTGTGGATGAATGATGGGTGAGTGCATAAATATTCATGCGGGCGATGGCGAACAAAGGGAATATGATTGAATAATGCATACGAAATGCGTGACAAGGTGGGCAAGTCCGTTGGATGGAATGGTAGTTTGATTGTCAGTTTGGCAGCAGTGAAATACGTGTCTACTGATCAATGGCAGCGCAATCCAAACCTAATATGAACATATATCCACTTTGGTAGAGAGTTTGCTCGGGAACACCGTTCACTCGCTTGCCAGCATCTTTGCGCACACGACCATCGAGCACTCGCGAGAGATGGCCACCCATAAGCTCTTTGCATTTGGTAAGTCAGCTATCAAGAAGTCCTGTAGGCTAGTGGCAACGTCGCGATCGTGGGTTTAAGTCCCTCTGCAATGTTTTTTGATGTTATTTTTGATTTGAGGGGTTTTTAAACAGTTCTGAGAACCAATTCGAGCTAAGCTCACCCTTGAAGAGGTTCCTCAGATGCCTAATTAAGCCGAAATTCTGACTGAACTTCTTTTTCAATCAACCAAAACTTACTGAACCGAATCGTTTTGATTCACGGTTTGGTTCCACATTTTCAAAAGGCGAAGGAATCGGCTGGCGGTTCGTTTTCTCAGCTGAAACTAAAGGTTCGCCTAAGGTTTGTTTCGGTGCCGTTCATTACCTTTTTCAGAACTAAGAGTTCTTTATGTTAATTCTATCAATAATTACCTAAGAATCTTCTTTTCCATACCACATATAATTTCCATTCCACACGTAAATACTTGCGCAAATATCTGTAAAAATTTGACATTTTGTTTGCCATAAGTGGGTATACCAAATAATTTGCACACAAACATTAGTCAAATAGAGTTTGTCTATGCTTGTGGTCCACTAATTTGAAACAAAGACTTGCTAGTGGGATGATATGAGAACACCTAAGTGCAAAGACAAACAAATTCATGGCAAACTAAAGAAAATTTGAATGTGAGCTCAAGTTTGGCACCTAATAGTGTAAACACTAACTCAAATTGTTATATCATGATATTTGCACTGGTGCAAGCAACCAATTTGGTTTTGTCAAAGATATTTGCAATACAATTTCGCCCCTAACAGTGTGAAAACAAAAGCAAACTATTAGCAGAGGCTAACAATTTGGGCGAACTTTTTTTTAAACAAATATTTTGCGCATCTGGGAACACCAAATTTGTTTTGTCAAAGATATTTTTTATTCAAAATTGAACCTAACAGTATGAATACTCAAGCAAATTAGTAGCAGAGGTTAAAAATTTTGCGCAAATTTGTTAAGAGCAATTATTTGCGCAAGAGAAAACAGCAAATTTGATTTGTCAACAAAAATTTGTCCTTGAATTCGAACCTAAGAGTCTGAAAACTAAGCAAAATATTAGCAGAGGCTAATAATTTGGGCAAATTTGTTAAAAATTATATATTGCAAAAGATATATGTAATAAAATTTTGCACACTTACCGTTTGAAAATTAGCTCAAATTATTAGCAGAGGCTAAAAATTTGGGCAAACTTTCTTTAAGCAAATATTTGCGCTTGTGGCTAAACCAAATTTGATTAGTCTCAAAAATACCTTATACAATTAGCCCCTAACATTGTGAAACAATTTGGGCAAACTTTTTATCAGGAGCAAATATTTGCACATTTGATTTTTCACAAAAATATGTAATACAATTTTAATCTAACAGTTTGAAAACAAAGCAAATTATTAGCAGAGGTTAACAATTTGGGCAAATTTTTTAAAAGGAGCAAATATTTGTGCATGTGAGAGCAACAAATTTGATTTGCCGAATTTATTTGTAATAAAAATTGGCTCCTAAAAGTTTAAACTCTACTCAATTTTTTGGCGAAGCTTAAGAGTTTGCGCCAACTTTTTAAGAACAAATATTTTGTTTGCGCATGTGAGATAACCAAATTTACTATGTCAAATAAATACGTTAAAGCTTTGCCTCCATGTGAAAACTAACGCCAATTATTAGCGCCGGCTCAAATTTCTTAAGAGCAAATATTTGCTTAAGTCACAACACCTAAACTTGCTTTACACAAACATTTACAACTGAGGGCTAACTTTGTTGGCGTGAGGAAACTTAGCTTAAATATCCATCTTGATTTACCTGAACCAAGTTTTCAAACATAGCAAACTGCACTTTGTACTCCACGAGTTTGGTTCACACTTTCAATTGGAGATTTGCGTTTGAACTTTCGATGAAAGGAAATGATAAAAACAACCATATCTACGGTTATTTAGTTTGATCAAAGCCAAGCTGCAGCAAACCGCAGTTGAGTATGTTGGTCCCTGCACAATCAAACTAAAGCAAATCTAATTCGAGATGTGGTTCATACACCATAAAGTTATACAAGAGCAGACTTGCTGGTTATGAAATATGATGCAAAAAACAAAAACAAAAGTAATTAAAAAGTGAGCTTCAACTAGAGCGAGAAGACTTTAAAGTACTATTGAATCACTCATACGCAGTGTGAGCTACTCCATGGACAACAGTCGGATAATACCAATTCGATAAGCAGCCCAAAAAAGAAATAGAAAACAGCCCTATTAAATTTCAAAGGATGATGGAAATGTACTCAAGTTTTTGCTGTTGAAGTTTGTGTATTTGGCGAACGTGTCGTATGAGTAATTTGTTTTTGTCAAAGCTTTAAGTTTGCATCACATTCCCACTTCCCACTGGCAAGGCGCATATTTGGCTCAGCCCGATTTAGATGACTTGAGCTGTTTGACAAGCCTTGTCGCGGAGGCATCGGCTATGCCAAAAATGTCTGGCACTCAATCTGACGCTACCCCCCCACTCCCCCTCCCACCGGGCTGCACAGCGAGCCGAACTCCTTCTGCGGTTTGGCGGACTATGCTGATACATAACCACGTTCACATTCCATGCCACGTCCAGCATGCAGAATGGAGATGCCGCTGCCAACGCAGCGACCGTCCTTCTCGTCTCACTTTATAAAATAATGTTGTATGCGTTGCGGCGCATAATGGTTTGCTTCTCTGTTGGTGTCAACATACAACTATACGCTCCGCATGCAAGGCCCAACCCCCCAGCGCCCCCAGCGCCCCCACCGCCCCATTTCCCCTGGCTTGGACTGTATGCAAGTGAGTTGGTGGCCTGGGCGGCTCTATTAAATTCAGCTGCTTGTGGGAACCAAATTGCCAGCTATGCGCAGCTGTGGCAAAAAGTTAATGGGCAGTCAAGGCAACGAACCAAGCGTCATGTGTGTGTGTGTGTGTGTGTGTGTGTGTGTTTATGCCTTTGTCACTTGGGTTCTATTAGGCACAAGTACACAAGCAAACATACAGACAGACAAACAAACATGCACACACACACACACACACATAGTTACACTCTAGAGATGGACGAGTGACAAATGTGCAGACAAAACTCAATTTAAGCAGAAGCAATGGAAAGTACAGAAAAGGGAGAAAAAGGTGAAAGAACAACAACAAGAAAATACAGAAAAATGAGGAAAAGATACAGACCGGAATTTAAAGCGAAAAGGGACTAAAAAGCACTTAAACAGACATCTGAGAAAAATATAACAGAGAACGCAGCAAGTCAAGCAATCGAAGAAGACTGGGGTGTAGGTGCAGGCTTATGCCAGTTGATAATCAAAGTGATTTGGTTTCAATTGAGAATTTTTCATTTTCCATTAAGTACATATATAAACACACAAGCAACCACAGCTCTGAGCAGCTTAAAGAAAGTATTTCAATAATTAAAATAAGTCTAAAATATTCTTCACTTAATTCCTTAACTTCTTTAACAAAATGCAGTTATCAATCAAAGCAATAAGCCAAGTGATTGAACCAGTTGGGAATTGGAAGAGAGGGTTACGTAATTTAAGGTTTTCTTTGGCATATCTTCAACTATTGTGACAGTTTCTATATACCTGGCATAGAATGCGCTTACACACACTGACAGGTTGAGATACTTTCAGCTGTCAGTGGCTACCATACATGTGTGAACACCTGACAGTGGTAGTTTCTTCAATCTGCACAGACTAGAACACATTTTGACTGTACTTTTTGTGATCACAAGCATCTAGAGCAACATAATGTGCATTCCTAGAGTATACGTTTTTAACAGTTAAGCAAAAGTAGTTGGGATTTCTCGAATCTAACAGTTTATTTCCGAAAACGGGAAGACTTTTCGGTATAACACGCAACCAACGGTTCAGCGGAATCATTTGAATTCAAAAGAAGCACACGAGTTCTAGATCTCTGAAACAGTTTCAGTTTCAATTTGTTTTCAAAGATTTTTCCTAATCATTTTGATGAAAACTTTGCCTGGGGTGTTTTCTCGACATTTTTATAACTTCTCTCAGGATTTCTCTTCTCTTTCTTCAAGCTTGTTGGGACTTCAGCAATAAATCTGCATTATATGCTGTTTCAACAACTATACCAATCGGGTGCTCTAATAAACTCAGAGCATTATGCAGGTCTCAGGTTTCCTGTGGAGAAACAGAGTTCGAATCAAATAGTTTTGCAAAAGATTTGTTTACAGAATCCATGAACAAAACATGGGATGTTCCACCAGGTCTAATGTAATTTTAGGCTCTTTGATCTTCTCAATAACAATTCCTCAACCGTAGCATCAACATTTTTCCACGGCCTTAACCAACCTCCCTAGGAAAGCTTCCTCAATCGTCAGCTGTGGCATCCGATACTGCAATTTGAGTTGTTTTCCTAGTCACATAGAGTCCATTCTTAAGACATTGCATCACATCCGAATCAAAATGAAATACTTCGCCTTAACAAAAAACTGCTTAAATCTCATTAAAGCTCAGACATTGGATTTAATGTACCGCTCCACTGCACCGCCGATACAGCTCAGCCAAGTTCAAGACCTGCGTCTGTCGCATGTGCCTGCTGATGAGTTTGATTGACAGTTTCATGGCCCTCCACCTTTGTCCCATTACCTGGCACTGAACCAAGGACAGTCTTGTCAGCGTCACGCAATTGATAAAATGACGCAGCGGCATCTTTTGCGTATCCTTTGTTGCACAACAATTGAACCGGATTGACGCAGTTTGGTTGTTTTTTCTTTTTCTAAATATAACTTAGCGCTTTTCCCCCCTTTACAATTGCGTCTTAAAGCCTACTGAGATATGCATGTTCTGAAGGAAACTGCTGCCAAGTATTTCGCTTTAGAAGGAACTGATTGGTTAAGGTTTTTAGTTCAGACATATCGCACTTACTTTAGGCATGGAATTCGATTTATTTGTTCATTAAAACAGATTCATTGTAAATCAAGCTCATTAAACGTCCCCGAGTGCCTGGAGACACTAATTCAAGTAATGTACTGACATTTTATTAAGCAGTCGTAAATGCTTTTAGTTCATTAGCTAAAGAAGTGGTCACAAGTTATAGAAATTTGTTTAAATTCTATTCTGATTCCTGACAGGCAGCTTGAAAAGTGTGCAGACTGAAGAAGAAACGGTCTGTAGTTGCTGTGCAATGATATGTTTTAAGTCTGCAAGCCCCAAAAACTCTTAGCCTATCGAAAAACATAGAGTTCGGCTTGTGAACCGCTTTACCAGAGCATCAAGTTACATTTCTTGGCTTAAACTGTAATTTTCTTGTACCTTTGACTGCTTCTACAATCTGCCAGAAATGACTCTCAATTAACTCGTTAAAAACAAGCACGAGAGTTGAGTGTAATGAGATCGGAGGATCGGAATGCTGTCGAAACATTATAGCAGGCGAGCAATCGAAAGCAGCAATTTGCTCAAGACAACAAACCCAGCGTAGTTCTGCGACTCTAGAACATAGCCAAACGATGAATAGTGAACAATATAAGCGGCAAGTGAGCTGCTGGAACATTAGAGGAGGCGAGCAATCGACGGCAGCAATTTACTATGAACATCGCACTCCAGTAAGTTGCTCGGAAGCTCGGAGACAGACCGGGTGGGCTAGCGGCGCCCAAAACTTGAATGTAGATTGAATTGGGTGGGCGGCCGTCACACTTTTCGACGCTTGAGGCATAATAACAGCTGTCGCATGTATCAAATACATTATTTGGACTAGAAAATTAACGATAACAAAGTGAACAAGTAAGAAGTTTAAGCGGGGTCATCAACTATGACACCAAAAGAGGTGGGCCTTCAGCCTTCAGTTGGCTTCTTATGATGATTTAAGGCAATTCTCGATGTGAAACATCTTTCATTTCGGTACGGAAGAGTTTTGTGCTAGTAATATTCAATTTCAGCTTCTAGTATCGAGTAATCGCTATCAAATACATTGTACTGAGTGTTTAGTACCTAGTACTTAAAATAGTGTGCTGAGTATCGCAAACTAAGTGTCGAATACAGCATACTTAGTGGCGAGTATCAAGTTCCAATAGAGATATAGAGATCTGAGTACTGAAGCCTAAATATTCATATCAATAAGTAACGAGTACTGTGTTGCAAGTGCTTATTTTACAAGTATTTTGTATTGAGTATTGAGTATAGAGGTCTGAGTGTCACACACCTAGTTTCGAGCAATAAGTAGCGAGTGCTTAGTAACGAGTACTTGGTAACGAGAGCTTGGTATAAAGTATTTAATATAATGTGCTTTGTATCGAGTACTGAATGGTGAGTTTCAAGTACTAAGTATAGAGATCTAAGTATCTAGGTCTAAGTATTGAGTAATAAGTATCGAATACTTAGTATGCAGCTTTAAGTATCGAGTATATAGTAACACTCATGTAAGAGAAAGTTGAAGCACAACTTAAACTGCATAGTTCACATTTATGCCTACACAGAGAAAAAAAGGATGATTTCCGGTATCCATTTGGGAAGGATATGTCTGAAATATTGTTTTAATCATCCAACGGTGCTAACAATCATCCAAATTATATGAAAAATGATGATCCTTGGGTTGATTTTTCAGCTCCGTTGGATGATTAAAAGGATATTTCAGACATATCCCTCCCAAATGGATACTTTTTTGGATCTTTTCTTTCTTCTGTGTAGTGAGTTTTAGCCACATCCATACCTTTTCTTACTGATAACTTTTCTCATAAAGAGCAAGCCCGTTGCGGGTACAGGTTCAGGCTTGTAAGCTGATGAATCTACTAAGGATCAGCTTGGAGTCCGCTCCATAAAGATGAGCCGAACCAATTCTAGGGGTTTTCGATTCTAAACCGCCTTGCAGCCTTGATTTAAGTGGTGAGCAATATTTACTCTTACAATTCCCAACTGGTTTTAGCACTTTGTTCCCAGCTAAAACCGTCACTCATTAGTGGTTTCAACACTAATTCCGAATGTTGCCAGTACAAATCCGCCAAAAATGGTTAGGAATATGTTTAAACTGAAGCTTAAAGGTTTAGCTGGAGTGTCAGAAATTGGTTTTGTTGCCATCTCTAGCTGTGGCAGTGGCCGACATGATACTTTGGCGTTTAAATATTTCAAGTGCCACACACACGCACACACACACAGACACAGACGTCGCCAACATTCCCCCTCGTGTTGTCTATGCAGCTCACATTATGTGGCACTCGTATGCGACAATGGCCAACAGACGCAGCTGTAACCCCCATCCCCCCAGTTGGCAACCACCCCACCATTCAGCACTCACCCAAATACCAAGACAAATTTTTAGTGGCTGCAGCCAAAGTAATGACTTTTTAACGTCTCGCATGCGCGCTTCTTTCTTGTCTAGTTTTTTCTTGCTGCTGCTGCTGCTGCTGTTGCTGTTGTTGTTGTGGCGCCCTCTGGCATGCACATGTGCTGATGACAGTGAGGGAATGGGGCCATCATAAAAGTCAATTGCCATTTAAGCGCTGATTTGTGCGCCTTATTGATTAAAATCCCGCTCTCTGCCAACCCGCCAACCCCCCTTCCCCCATCCCACCAGCGGCAAACTGTACCCACTTACCCAATAGTTTTAAGGGAAATGTCTTCGTTTTCGTTCAACTTTTATGACTAGTCAGGCGTTAAATTTGATGAGGTACCACAACATTTTGTTGTGGGAATTTCAATTTTTTGCAGTCAACCAAATGAAAGGACCTGCCACACCCATATTCCTTCCTTTCTTTTTTTTTGTTGGTATCTGTGGAGCAGGGGGGCAGGGGAAATTGCTAAATAAATAAAAATCCATGCAAAGCCAAAGGCAAAGTTTTATTTTCAGCGCGCACAAAAGTATGCTACAAAATTGTGCTGGAGTGTGTGTGCGCGAGTGTGTGTGTGAGTGTGTGTGTGTGATTTTTAACGTAAATAAAATGCTATTGATATGGCATGTTGGTCGGTGAGGGGGAGGGGGAGGGGGAGGGGGAGTGGGTTTAGCCTGGTGTCATATTATGAGCCTGGCCAGGACATAAAAAATGTTTTATCGCCAGGCATTACAACCCTTTTTGCTGGGGTCGCCAGCCGTTTTAGTTTTCCCTGCCAAAGCCAAAGCCAGTGAGCGTGTGAAAGGGGGGTGGGGGAGTGGGTAGGGCCAGCCAGCAAGAGCCCTCGAAGCGGCCCAAATACTGTGATTGAGTGGCGACTGCATCTGTTGTGATTTTGCGGTTGACAGTCGAGTTAATTTGTTTGCCAAAAGAAAGCTGTGTGTGTGTGTGTGTGTGTGTGCGAGCATAGGCCAATGCCTTTTAATATCCCTTCTCAATGATACGGAAAATTACTACTCCTACTTCCCTGTGTTTTCTGCAATAGTTTTATGCACCGAAAAGTCACAGTTTGTTGCTTAGATTACAAATCCTTCCCTTCAGCGTTGTCAGCCTCCACGTTTATGTGGCAACTTTGCTTAACTGCCTGCCTTTGTTTTACGCAGCGTTTTTTCTTTTCTGCTTTTGTGCCATTCATTAGGCCAGTTGTTATTGTTCTTGTTATAATCTGTAAAGTCTGCATTACTTCAAATCCACAAAAACACAAAGAACACAGCCAGAGACAAGAGGCAGGCAACAACAACCCTCAAAAGTAAACCTCGAACCAGCACGTAATTTCCTTTCTTTTGCTGCTCATTTCTAGTGGGGGGGAGGAGTGAGAGGGGGGGGGGGGGGGGGGGGCCGAAGGAAGTTTACTTTGTCGCAGTGTCATTTATTTTGGCATTTTTGCCACTGACGTTCGCTGCCGCTGCTTTTGTCGTCATCATCATAATCGTTAGTCAGCTGTCTCTTTCTCTCGCCACCGAGAGAGAGAGGGGAGTCCTGCTCCCTCTTCAAGTTTGCCTGCTCCTTGTTGAGTTAAGAAATACCCAAAAGCGTCTGTGAGTGCGTCCTTCTCCCCCTGGCTCCTTCTATGCCCAGGCAGCTCTGTGCGTTTTTATGACTCTTATCTGCTTTGTTGTTCCACTTCCCGAGTTGTTGTATCTGTGTATTTTGTTGCTGCTGTTGTTGTTGCATATTTCAAGGCGCAATTTTTTGTGTCAATAAAATAAAATCGATATATGCCAGTTTATTTTCAGTTTATACTTTTTGCCATTTTTGCCAACGGAGTTCAACAACACACAACTCGAGCCAAATTGGCTATGAAATTGGTATTCAGTTTTAATTAATGGCTGGTCACACTGAAGTGGATTACTTTAGTTTCAAGTTATGACTTACTAATGGCAAAAGTCTGTAGATTTTAGCTGGGTGGTGAGAAGGGAGGAGGTAGTGAGATATCTAGGGAGTTTTTTTCTATAGTTTATGGAGGGCTGTTTGAGTAGCTGGGGTAAAAAATGAACGGTCACTCTGGCTTACACTCCATCTATGATGGGCTGTGCAGGGTAAATGAAAACCGCATTTGATTTCTTCGCCTACTTTTCTTAGTTGAGTGAAGTTCTTGCTATATATTTGGTTTGCTACTTTCATTTACTTTGTAAGCTCTTCACTTTTGAAAAACGAGTTGGCAGGGCCATGTTAAATGCTGCTAACTTCTCATATTAGCTTCATTCTCTATCAGCCTGTTATGATAATGTTTATAATGACGAAGTTGAGTTTACCACTCTTGTGAACAGTGGCTTTGTCAATAATCAGCAGATTGACGTTAGCTATACTGACTTCAGCAAGGCTTTTGACTCAATTGATCACGTATGTACTTTTAATACATAAACTGGGTTTGCTGGGCTTTTCTCCAATCCTTCTTAACTGGATAAAGGCGCATTTAAGCGACCGATTTCAGCGCGTTCGTTTCAATCTTACACTATTCAGCTCCATTAGAGTTCTATCTGAAGTTCCCCAAGGTAGTCATTTGGGACCCTATTATTATTCAACCTTTTCATAAATGATGTCACGCAAGTTTTATCCTACTCGCACGCACCTTAAAATTTGATTGTCATTTAAGGACCCGGCGTCTCCTCTCCTCCTTCAACTCGATTTATACTCTCTTCACGCCTGGTGCTCGCTTAACTGCCTTCCTCTTAATCTCAGCAAGTGTAAATGTCTGACTTTTAGTCGTAATCGACCTTATGTGTTTGATTTTACGATTAATAGTAAAGTAGACGATCTGGGTGTTCAATTTGTTCCCAAGTTATGTTTTAACAATCATATAGTCGGTCATTGCAAACAAGGCAATGGGGGTTCTCGGCTTCGTTAAAAGATGGTCCAAGGAGCTTAATGGGGGGGTTACCCAACCCTTCAACAAAAGCTGAGATCTGAGACTGTTCGGTTCATTGTTCAGTTGTTCGTCAGGTAGTAAATAATAGCAAAGTGTTCGCTCCTAACGCGTCTACCAATCTATTAAAACAATGTACCCTTAGACCTTACGTAGGTTAATTCTTTTCTGTTTGATTGTGTGCTTTAATAAAAGTACGTTAACACTTGTCCAACTAGCAAGGATAACAAACTTTAACCAAGCCATTTACCCCACTAATCATAGCATTTCATGCAAAAACACTGCCTCTGGCAATCTCAGCTCATCCACCTTTTAGAGCTGTCAGTTTTTGATTCTATTTATGTGCTCACTTATAATAAAATGTTTTGTCAAAGGATTAAAGGAATATAAAATTAATTGATTTTTAAGTCAATCAAATTAATTATGAAAATATATTTAAAAAGCATTGTTTATGTCCATGAATAATTAAGCAGAAGTATGCAGAGTGCCAGCAAAAGCGTGCACAACTTGAGGACCAACAGGAGCAGTTTCAAGCCCAATTTTGTATACGCTTTGTTTGGAAGAAGGCTTCCCAGATGTGTTACAGATGTGTGACTCCTATCGCCTTCCTCAGCCTCAGTTCTGAATCTTAGGTTATGTGGCTCTATTCTAAAAATATATTGTGAAATTGTTCGATGCCTGCATGAGAAAGTGTATGCACTATAAAGTTAGAGTCGCTTGATAACTCAAAAAAGCATGTCCCAACTGGTCACAATTCTGGGCTCCTTTCCTTTGCAAGTTTTGGATCGATTTTGATGCTGATTTCAATTGGTAATGGTAAAGTTTTATACACATAAGCACTGGCATAAGATTTTACACTGCTATTTGTAACTTTACGTAATAGATAGCTCTATGTCGACGATGTGTAAACGGCACTAAGAGAAAGTAAGACCAACTTTACATGAAACGAAACGGAACTCCAAGCTATAACTTCAAAGACATTTCTGACTTAGGACCGTGTTCTAATCTTCCATGTAGTATCCTTCGACTGTATGATATGGTTATATGTTGTCTGACATATATACATATCTGACAATTTTTAGGAAAACTACAAATGCAATTGATATTTTCAGTTGTGCGTGACATTCGATATTCCACCTCTGATATCATTATAGTTTTGTCAGTTCGAACAAATGTGATCGGTTGTGATGACTGCTCCACATCCGTAGATCCTTTGAGTTGGTGTTCAAATGTGTCAAAGCTGTGTGTCCTATGCGGTGTCTAATGTAGGCTGATCATTTTGGTTTTGGCATATTTGGTGGAATCTTTTTGCCTGCGCAGTGAAGCTTAAAGTTCCGGCACCGTTGGTTGAAGTCAGACCAGTCTTCCGTTTAAAGTGCTAGTAGATTTTGGTCAAATCGAAGAATGCGTAGAGCAGATAATTGTCTATTTTGAAATAAACAGAATAATAATATATTTTCCTAGATTTTCAAATGAAATGTTTAACTAGTTCAAGCGATAATAACACAAGGCAACAGAATTCAACTTTTTCCAGTATCACAAATCACTGGTGCTGATTCTCTATTGAATGGTTTTCCGCTAAACAAGAATCTGTAATTGGAATTGCTTCATCAGGTCTAGAGGTTTGGTAATATGTGCTTAAAATGGTCTAAGATGCCAACTTAAACCATTTTTAGTCACGTTTTTGGGGAGCCTCTAGCTCTCTTTGATATTTCATCTAGGGCTTCAAAAATAAACCATTCCAAACATTTCTGTGATTTTTTTCTAAGAACTTACACCATTTTGAATATATGTGCTCAAAATTTATTAAATGGTCTACTGCCCAAAACTTCTGCTACTCAAAATCACTTTTAAAATGTTTAACAAAATCCATTGCATACTTCTGGGCGGTTAAAATAAAGTGTAATTTTGAAAAATGGCTTATCTCGGCTTAAAAAAATCGTAGAAATATTTTGGTTAGTTTATTTTAAAGCTTAGAAATAGTACTTTAAGATAAAATCAAAATGTGTCACAACAAACGCAAGGCGGTCCTCTAAAACATATTGTAGTGGCATAGAGACGACACATTTAAAGACTCTTGGTCCACCTGAGGGCTATTCTCTTTAACATTATTGTAAATCATCTCCTTCTTGCATACACCTAGATATAAGACTGCTCTGTAAAGGAACTGTAACGAGTATGCTCAAAGAGACGCCTTTAGATCATTCTATAGTAGGCCGTTGTACGAAGTGGAAGTGCAAATTTAGGAAAATAACATTTAAAGAGACTTAACTAAGATATAACCTGACTCGGCTTTCCTCTCACCATATTTGAATCCTTCTAGTTCTAGGAATACTAAGAGTGAACCACTTCATTCAAAAACCATATTATAAGCCAAACCATTGGCTTAAAGGCTTCATAAGCCGATGAATCGAACTAGTCACAGTTCCTAAACAAAACAGTCACCAGGAGTTAGTTTAGTTAATGACAATTTGGGATATTCAGGCAGACTTTGGAGGTACATGGTATATTACAGTGGGGCTTGGCCTACTTTCTTACTTCGATTCTGCTTTGTGGGCAATGCAATATAAATCAGAAGAATTACAGGTTATGAAATAGTTTGGCTTAAGACTTGACAACTTTTCCGATATGTAGCAAATGCTTAAACAGTCACAACACATAAGCGTTTTGTGCCAAACTTTAGGAAAAGTAACCACAATATTGGTTGTTGTCTCCAACCAGGCTGAGACGCCAGGCATCAACACTCTAATTGGGAATAGCAACAGCAAACCACACAGCATTTGCATTTTCATTCTCATCATTCCCCAGTCGAACGCTTTGCCAGGTAACGTTACAGCCAAATTTTCCAGCAACATTTGTCATCCAGAAGGGGAAACGAACGCATGAACGGCTTCTTGGGGTGTTTTAAAAGCCAATAAGCAGCTCTGTGCCTGGCAACAAGGCAGGCCAAAACGAAAACTTGGCCCGCTTTGAATTCGACATTGTAGAAGTAATGAAACTAAAGCAACCACGCACCTACCCCTCCGGCTGCGGATCTGCTGGGACTGGGACTGGCTTAGTCTGTTAAGGATATTGCCGGCATTGATGGGCGCATTTAACTTAGTTAAGTAAGCGCAAAGTCTAAACGAGCCAATCAACTTTAGTCCCACTAAGCCACACCTCAGTAGCTGCCGCTGCTGCTGCCGCTGCTGCTGGTGCTGCTCCTGGTCAGTCCCGGTGCGGCTTCGGTGGCAGTGACCTAAGCCAACAACCTGTGCGTGTGTGTGTGTGTGGGAACGTGTTTTTAATTTAAAATGTAACGCACGATTCGCCATTTTGTTTTGGCCATTTGCATGAATCTTGGCTTTGTGACTGAAGGGAAATTACAAGGCAGAAAAATTAATGGAATTTCCCGTTGGCTTGTTATTTTTCTAATTGAAAATCTGTAACTATTGTGTGTATACACACGCACATGCACACATACACACTGCAGGGGGCGGGGGCGGGGAACAGGGGTCTGTTTCTCAAGAGTTTTATCTGTGCCTGGCCTTATGAGCCTCCAGGGTTGCTCCACTCGCTCGTTTCACACTCTCCAATGTTTGTAAAACTTTTGGCCTTGCTGTGGGTGAATGTGTGTGTGTGTGTGTGTGTTTGTGTGTTTGTGGTAGGTTGCTGCCGGCGGCAAATTTCACCACGCGTGGTTGGGCGAAGGACGTCGACATCGTTTGCTGCTCGTCTATTTTACACAAATTATTTCGAATTTATTTCGGGTTACCTGCTAAGCCCCCCCCCCCCCCCACACTGCCTTAACCTCTTCCCCTACACCCACCCCCACCACCCCAACCACTCTCACTCACACTGAGTATGTGTGTGTGTGAAATATTTTGTAGTATACTTTTCTGCTGGCTGCTTTTGGTAGTAAATACAAAAAACCAATTTCAAGCTTTCATTCAGGCCACACGAAAGAGACAGAGAGCGAGAGCGAGAGCGAGAGCGAGAGAGAGAGAGAGGGGGGGTGTGGGTGAAAAGGGTGCTTTCTGCCTAGTGACGACATGCCGTCTTAACCCACCACCCCCTCATTTCCATTATTCCTGTTGTTGTTTATTTAAAATATGCTCCAAATTTACTTTTAGATGCTTTTAATTTCTACTCCCGCTGCTCCGTTTGGCCACTTCTTGTTCTGCCACTGGGCTGAGGGTTAATGTCTTAATTAAAACACAAAACAATTTCCACTTTCAACTCAAAGTGACAAACAAAGCAGGCAACGAGAAAGTGGCTGGCAAGCTTCTAGCATATTTGGTGGCTTTGATCAAGAAAATATTCTCGAAAAAAACTTGAGCGCAGAAATTTTTACCACAAACGTTGAATCTTTTGGTATGGGAATACTTGAAGACGTGAGTTTCTGCAAAGACTCCTTCGTTCACCAGTAGACTTTGCTCTACACTTGATATGCATATGAGAAATGGCCGTGCAAGAATTTGGTGGCCTATTTTAGAAGTAGCTGAAACTGAAGAGTGCAACATGCACGACTGAATATTATTAACCAAAATCCAAGTTTTATCATAAGACAGACATCGTAAGTGCCTTGAGAACTTAAGTGCTTATCTTTGGAGAAATAAGGAACATTGGGGATTAGGGAATTCGAGAAAAGATTGCTTGAAACATAAGAAAAGAGACGACGATTGCAAAAGATGTTCGAAATCTATAGTGGAAGCTCTGACAACTGACTGTAACCCAACAGATTTGCTGTCCCTCAAGAGGTAGTTAGCCTGAACAAAGCGTTTTATATTGTTGGGATATTTTCAACAATTTTCCGAATTTAACAAACATTTTTGACTTAAACTTTTGGATGAAATGAAGAGTTTTTCCCGCTCTTAAATGTGGATGCGGTGTGCTTTGATTCTGTTAGGCTCAATACGGGCCTGCTTACCCGATTTATACACCGCCGTATTAAGTCGAAATGTTTTTCCCATTTATAAGATGAACTTGAGAGGCCACGCATTTTGACAAATCAAAAGATTTTCTCACTAGAACTACTTTTCAGACTCAACTTTTGTATGATAGCTATATAATATAGATGTCTGATTTCGACCAAACTTAGTTAAATCAAGGGTAAGCATAGCAAACTAAGTAATACAAAGTTTTGAGGCGTTTGCATTGAAAACAAAAAAGTTTTTCTTACTAAAACTAGTTTTTCGACCGATCGTTCCTATGACAGCCATATGCTATAGTCATTCGATCCGGCCAGCTCCGACAAATGTGCAGCGTATTGGTACTTAAGGACTGCGTGCAAAGTTTAGTGAAGATAGCTTTCAAACTGAGAGCTATGTTAAGACTCAAGTTTCATCAAAGAAGAGAAACTGTTACCTAGAAAATGTAGAAATCTGTTTTTCTCTAGCTTTAAACACACTTCTGCACACCTTAGGGATACCTGGCTAAGTATTTCCATATCAAAATCAGAATAAAGATCTGCTCAAATCTGGCAGTGCCTTGCTGATATCACTCATACGCAGCGTGGTCCAAGTCATATCAATATATTTGAAACTTGTAAATCTTCAATCTCAAGTATGTTAAACGATTGACATGTTCTTAACGTCACTGTTGTACTGGTCGTATGAGTAATTTCCTAAGCAATATCTAGCATTAATATCTCTGGCATTAATTATTAATAAAGTCCCATGCAAATGTCCATTTCTGCTTCCGCCGTCCAATTTGTGCCGAAGTTGGCTTCTTATGGCCAATTTTTTGTTCCCGTTTTGGAAAGTGGAGAACTTTAGTTTTGGTAATTGGTTGCCATTCAAGTGTCCAAATGTTGTTAAAGCACACTAAAGAAATGGCATATTTGGCCACTATGAACTTGTGCTGTACCCTCGCCCTAGCCCTCTCCCTCGCCGTCCCTCCCACCCACCCTCTCTCTGTTTGTGTTGCCCTGGCTGTGTCGGATTTGTCGTCAATTAAACTTAATTGTGCTAATTTTAACGCTTTCTGTTTTCTTTTGTGCAAAATATGCACAAATATTTAAGGACAACGGCAGCCGGGCCATAACGGTAAAGCGGGTTTAAATAAGAAAACAAAATGGCGTCAAAAAAGCGGGAAAAGTTTTTGTGTTTAGTTTAGTATTTTCATTTTTGGCTTTTTTTCTCGTCGTAAAATTAAGCTCGTTTACTTTTATCAAAATGAAGTTTGTTATTTTTTTGTTATTCTTTTCTCTCCTGCCGCCTGCCTGCCGCCCGCCTGCCTGCCTGGTCAGTGCATGGGATGGCGGGATGGGGGAGTCCTGGAAAGTTTTGTGACCTTTGTGCAAGGTGTAAAAGTTGACAGCAAAGTTCATAAAAAAGCTACAATTTTAATTTATTTTATTTACTTTTTGGAGTACGCGCGCGCGATTTAAAGTTGGGGCAAATTGAAAAATTGCAGGAAACGCCAAGGTAATTAGTTGACCAGCGCTCAATGGATGAAAAGTTTTTGCCCCACCCATTCAGCTCACCCTCCCGCCCTCCCCGCGAGCAATTTATAATGAGCTGGCGCCAAGCAGCAGAAGTGGGAAAAAATATTACTCGCAAGCGCATATAAAGAATTTAATTAAAGTTCATTTGCTTCCCGCACTTCTTACCAACTTCTGTCACTTCCGCCCCAAGTAATTGCACTCCATCATCGTCCTGTTCTCTATGCGTGTGTGTGTGTGCGTAACTGGCAACCCATTAACACACAGACACGCACACACACACAGAAGCTGCGAGGTAAGAGTTTAAAGTACCCTGGCAACTAATCTTAAGAGTCTTATCAATATTGACAGCAAACTGAAGTTTCGTCTGTCAATCTTAATCTAAAGTTGTGCGTTTTAAGAAAATGTTTTAATGTAGTTTTGCGAAATTTGATCTAAATATTTTACACAGGCCAAAGGGCAGCTTCAGCAAGCTGAGTTCTTGCGGTTTTTGCTAAAAACCAGGAATACTCTTCGAAAAACAGGAGCTAAGTCTATGGAAACAAAGTTGATAACCCTAAAACTGATGGCACAGACTCAAATTCCGACTCAAAATGAAGATGTATGGAGTCGATAACAGTGGAGCACATCGATATGTAGACTATCGATAACTCCAACCACAATATTGACAACTTGTAGTCGATGTCCATGAAAACGATAACACTTAAACCTCATACAAAACCTTAAATAGATAACAATCAAACAAATTCATTCACTAAATCGATTCACAACTCGATAAATTAAGTCCGATAACTTTAAAATCCAAATCACTTAAGATCGATAGCCGGAAAACCAGTATATATCAAACTCGATAACAACAAAATCGATTTAAGTATGACTGAACTCGATTACTTTCCAATCGATATCAATCAAGCAGCATCGATAGTTATGAAATTCATAAAACTTAAACAAAATCAATAGCAAACAATCGAAATGAATGGGCGGATCGTCATTGTTATCGCAAAGTCAAGGTTATGTCGATTCAGCAATATAATTTAAGAAATTGTTTATAAAACGATTTTTTTGAGTGAATGGCTTGATCAAAAATCCATATTAATCAACGAACACTCATAGTTGCTTTCGATATCGATAACTAATTCGATTTCATAAGAACAAAATCGACTACCACAAGAGCTAAAATCATAACACATAATCGATAACAGCAGAAGAACTGCAATAACCATTCAAAAGATTCAAATTCAGAAATCGATCATTTATATTCGATAACTATTAAGACGATTCAACACCGATAAGTTTAACACCAAGAAAAAGCAAGCTCCAGAATAGCGAAATCGATTTTAGTATAACAAGAATAGTTTAATTTCAAATCGATATCAATCAAACCGAGTCGATAACTATGAAAACTATAAGACTTTATCAATAGCAAGCAATTAAAATTTATCAAAAATTGATACCATTAAAATCAGTATAAATCTTATAAAATGTATAGTTCCAAAATTGATTTCAAAATCGATAACGAAAACGATTTGAAAAGAACAAAATCGACTACTTTAGGTGCTATAACCATGACACAAAATCGATAACAACAGAGAAACAGCGATAACCATTAAAAAGGAAAATATTTCGAGCTCGATTAATATTTAAATCCGATAACGATAGAACCGAAATCATTAGACATCGATAAGTATAAAACCAATATATATCAAACTCGATATCCATCAAACTGAATCGATAATTAAGAAAACAATTTCATAGGAAGAAAATGAGTTGCCTTGATTGTAAGCAAAGTTTTTAATTATAACTTGAATTTCCCTCCAACCAAATCGACAACCAAATACAAATTAATGATAAAGCTCGAACAGAATCGATAACAATCAAATGCACAGCATAATAAAATCGATTTACCGTAATCCAAACTTCGATAAACTAATCGACACTGAAACCAAATCGATAACTTTAAAATCAAAAAACTACATAATTGTTATCAATAACTAAATCACAAATATGAATGATCCATCCAATTTGCCGCCATATTACTTAAGGGTTAATTATTTCCAAACGATTTATCTGGCTTCCTCCCCATTCCTGCACTTTTGCGCGTCCCCCCCCCCCCTTTTTTTTTTTGGTCCTTGACACAAGCAACTTAGAAGCGTTCCAATCTAGAGCTCCCAGCGCCCTGCGCTTTTTTTACACTTAATTAAGATTTGCCTTGCCAGTTGGTGGAACTTTCCTTTCAAGCGCCTGCAACTTATTTCGATAGACGCATATATAGAAAAAGGGCAGGAGCGACCTCTTACCGTAATCTTTTTTTGTGTGTCAGTGGGTGGGTGTGGGTGTGTGCCAACACCTTGTCGCTGTCAACATATTCCTTTTTGGCCGAATTGCGCATACGCCTGGTGTGTCTTGTCGCTTGCTGTTTGTAATTTATGCACGTAAGTAAGGCCTTTAGCCTGTTCTACCTTGCCACCCGTCCCTGCCCCCGCCCCCCTGCCATCCTGCCGCTGCAGTTTCAAAAGAGCACATTTTGTATGGTAATGTGCAGTGTGTGTAATTCATTGACTTCACCTCACACAGAGATAATGAGAAAAGCGTAGCAAGAAAGCAAAGCGAGCCGAAAGAAAATCGAAATACGAGTTCAAAGGGTAGAGCGAGCGAGCGAGCGAGCGAGCGAGCGGGGCAAGGGCCGGGGGGAGGGGAGGGGAAGTGCAGCTAAAACGAGAGCTGATTTAATGAACTAGGTAGGATTACCCCAACACTTTTGCCCTCGCTCGCTCGCCCTTTCTCCGTCTCTGTCTCTATCTGCCGCCATTCAATCATTGGCAGTTATCTGGTGTGTGAGCTTCTCGTAAGCTGGCTGAGCGCCTCGATAAGTGTGCAAGTGTTGGAGTGGCTGTCCATAATGAGTGTGTGTGTGTGTGAAATGCTTAAGCGCTGCAAATCGCCGTTTATCAAAGACAGTGCAACTCGAACCTCAAGTGCTCGATGACCGCAATTAGTGCACAGATTGCACAGTTTCTTGAAATACGAGAAGATTTAATCGATCGATCCTTTGGGCAAAGCACTTGGAAGCATTTTAGAATCTTTTCGAAACGCACTTTATTATTTGATGCCTCAAATTTCGCATTTAAACAGTTTAATAAGATTTTCTTGGCCAACTGAACTGAATGATTGAAACGATTTTAGTTAATACGAGGACAGTTTGTCATCATATTTGGAAGAAAACTTCATGAATTTTGGCCACAATGATAAGATGTAAGGCAAACATTTAGGTTTGAGCAAAAACTTTTCTCTGAAATCGAACAAAAACTTGTTAAGTGCCAAGGGTACTGACTTATTCAAGTGGCTAAGTGGTGGCTTACTGAATGCAAGGCAGAGTTTCTGAGTATTTTTGTGTTATATGTTTCTAAAAGCGAACTTCTACCCCAAAGAAGATCAACAAGCTCATAGTACCATCTGAGAATCTAGCAAAGTGTGAATATCAATTTGATCTGGGCTGGCAAAATTTGATATTTTGTCAAATATCATTCGAAACTATAACATTTCATTTTGACCAAGAGCCTATAGAAGCGACCTATGGAAAGTGTGATAATAAGTTGATAATATAATAAGATAAGATTAATTTGTTGTTTTCCGATTCTCTAAAACTATTTATAATACTTATCCAAAAGAGTAGAGCGAAGAGCCAGTTGAATAGGATGATTAACCTGTCTCCTCCAATACATATATTTTTCATTTCTTGTATCAAAATGACATTAAGAAATATCAATTTGATCTTAAAATTTAGATTTGATATGCTGATAATAGCATTTTGAAATTTTCGAACGGGAAGTTTTTAAGTATTGAACATCAGCTTTCCATTGATACAAGAAAATAAAATATTGAGAAACGGATCATATCATTATTTTTGTTTGAACAATCACCACATTGATTTAAGTCAAAAAACGGTGGCATTTGGCTAGAAAAAAAATCACATTTGGTTAATACAATCATTGGACGCCCAAATCTAGCCAAAAAGAAGCAAAACTCTTAGTAAAACAAACCAAAACTAAACAAACGGATGCTATATGGCTTAAAATATCAGGTTTTCATCCACCCAAATCATACTTTAGATAGAAATGAAGAACTTTTGATGTCATAAGTACTTGATATGCTTTGTCTGACCGTTTGTCTTACCAGAGACTTAGAACAAGAAGATGTGTGACGGCCATACAAGTGATCCCAGCAAACAATTTATCAAATTTTTGATCACATTCGAGTCTTTATCTTATTAAAACTAGACTTTTGTCGGGTGAAAATGATAACCTAGCTGCGACACTTCGTAAAGAGTCATTTTTAGCCACTTCTTCTGATCAGCTTAGACTCATATTCGAGGTTTCCCCGAGTCTTTTCAATTCGTAGTTCAATAAATCACATTTGCACACATGTTGGTTATCTCTTGTTAGTCATCAAAAGGGCTCGAATCGAATATTAAAATGATTTTCCAAATGTTGGGTGGGAAAATGACAAGTGTAAAAATCTGTCAAACAAAATCTTGCACACAGGCAGCACACATATGCAAAATTGAAGGTCCACCTGGCGAATTTCCCTCCAAATTGCCCTTACATTCATTTGTAAGGTGGTTAACAGAGATCTGCACGAGTGCCTGTTTTCTTGACTGGAGTACACTCGCTGAAAAAGCGTACGCAGTACCACTCGACACTCAAAATGTGTAGTCAAATGATATACTCACTCATTTTCGTACTAGTACTTCTGTGACTGGTGTCTGTTTTGAGCGGATGTCAAATTTGATTGTCTCTGCTTTGAGCGACACAGCATGTTGCTTTCGTCTTTGAGGTAGCGGACGCACTAGCACTTTGCAGTATACATACTAATTTTACTCAGAGAGCGAAGAGGAATACGCAAAATACTCCGTGCTCTCAGCTCACACACTACTAATATATATGTATGTATTGTGTATTGCTCTTTCCTCTTCCTCTTCCTCCGCCTCCAAATCCTCCTCCTCCTCATACAATGCAACAACAATGCGCACAGAATTCGGTTCTGCTGACGTCGACGTCAAAGCAGAGTCGTGAATTAGAGATCAATTTGCCGAGGAAGGAAAAAGACGGACAGAAGCCGAAGACATATCAGAGAGCGGACACACAAAGCCAGCAGTAAAAAAAATACAACAAGAAGCAAGCATGAGCAAAAAAATTACTCAAGTGAGTGAGCGACAAGTAGAAAATGCGTTTCCAGAATTGTTGGTAGATAATTCCACACTCAAATTTTTGAGCTCTCTTTTCGTATGAGTATTAGCAATAAGCAACGCGAGTGGCGCGAGTGTTTTTGGCACTTCGTGTGCGAACCACAAATATGCCGCGAGTAGAAATACTACTGTATACATTTTGTTGCAGTGCTTGGGACACTCGGGTGTGAAAATATCAAGTACTTATGCAGTGCACTTGTAGTTGCAGTGCACTCGTGCAGATCTCTGGTGGTTAAGCATCTTTATGTTTCATGTGTTTGGTCATACTAACAGATTTAGGGCAGAGGCTAGTAAAATTCACCCCTTCCAGGAGCTCTTCCTAACTGCAACTAAGAAAAGGCTGCCCTGATTTTCAAGTGTTATAAAAAGCTACCTCATAATTTGTAAGGATAACTTTCAACGATCTTCTTGTTTTTTCATTCGTTAGCTCAAAAAGTAAGTGCAACTTATCTGATTCTCTCCGGAATTCTATCAATCAGTATTCCCTTTCAACTTGAGTTGCCACAAACGAATCGTCTTCTATTTTTTTGTGTAACAAAAATCCTCGAAAATCTCGTCGCTGTTTACAATCAATTTTGTTTTGCTTCTTTGCATTAAAATTATATTTGTCTCCGTTGGCAAAGTTTGTCCTTTTTGCATTACGTGTGTTATTATAAAGCAATTTCTTTTGTGTGCTTTTGCTTTGGCCGCTCCCTTCGCCGTTCGCTGTGCGTTTTGCACTTTTGCTTTGAACATTCTCTCAACTTTGGCGCTCTCGAGTGTCGCTGGGGCGAAATTAAAATATCATAAATTTGAGTTAATTACGGTCGAGTAAACATTAACATAATTGTGTTTCTGTCGTCGACGCGGCCATTATGAGTAGCGTGTACTTATTGGCCGGTGCGCTTTGCTCTGGCGAGTTTTTCAAGTTTCTTAAAGTTTTCAATGGAAGGCGGCTTGATCCTTATATTCAGCCAGGACTAATTGGGAAAGAGGGAGATGAATCGATTTGAGGGGGGCAGCCGTTGCTTGCTCTCTGGCCTGCCACGCCCCTTAATGATGGTCTAGCCCACACACACACACACTGTACACACACAGCACACACATGCGTGCATTTGATTACAATTTTTGCCCTTTTTGTGCTCGCTCAGCAAACAGAAACGGGGCGGACAGAGTTGGCGACACAAAACACAACACGAACTGTGATTGCCAGCAACAAAGTCAGACAACCAACGGTCGAGGTGGCAACGGGGGGCGTGGCTGGCGCACAAAATGACAACCTGCTGCTGCCGTTGCTGCTGCTGCTGCTGCTGCTGCTCCTGCTGGTGCCTTTGGCTGTTGCACTTTGTTGCTCCACCTCAACCCCCCCCCCCCCCCCCTCCTGCTGCCGTTGACGTTGCCTATGCAATTTCCTTTTTCCCATTGCATGTGTCGATGTGTGTGTGTGTGTGTGTGTGTGTGTGTGTGTGTCTGGGTTTTGTGTTTGCTTAATTTTGATTTTCGTTCAACTCAATTGTGTCAAAGCTGTTTGCTTCTCGTTTTTCTGATGGCAAATGAAACGAGTTTATATGAAACATAATACCACTTTGTCTTTGAGTTTTGTTTTCTCTATATTTCTCGTAAATTAAACGAATTGAAGCCTGGCATTTGATTCACATTTGATTGCATTTACGATATAGTTGAGTCTATTCAGTTGTTCTGAAAAGTCGTCAAAACTTTGCACTTTAGTCTATTTGGTTGACCTGAACAGTGGGTAAAGCTTTTAGCTAATGATTTGATACTGCACAGAAAAAAATAAGATCAAATATCGAGTTGATCTTCCAATATAATTTCAAAATTATCAATTTTTAAATATCCAAGAGTTACTATTTAATATCAATATGATGCTGTAGTATTACATTGATACTAAAAATATTATATTAATAAGCGAAATTCTCACAGTGATATGAAAAATACCCTAGTGACGTGATTTCAGATCAAAGTAGACATCTAAAATCTGAGGGCAGAAAGAGACAAATGGAGCTTCTTAAAACAAAGAGAGACAGCTATAGTCCAACTCGAAAAAGGCAACAACAGTGTTCATGTCTCTGTCGCAGCTAGCGAGACAGCAAATACTCTTACGATTTGTCTGTTTTTGCTTTCATTGCTGATTGCAATTCCCAACTGCTTAAAGCGGTGAGCGCATGGAGAGACATTCAAACAGCGACAGTCATTAGGGAAAAGCCTACTAAAGATTGAATCGGGAGATTAATGAAACAGTACTGTGTAGGCAACTAGCTCTTTTTGGTGTATATAAATGCATAAGTGCTTGATCAAACGCAACTTTTCGGGACCCCGAGCCAACTAAAGTCACTAATTATTATTCAAAAACATCTTTGACAAAAATAAAGCTTTGATATTATTAAAAACACCATTGGTATACACTAATACCCCTTTGATATTATAAAAAATATATTAAATATTTCAGTCATGACGTACAGATATTGTGAAAATACTGCATTGATACTATAAAAATATATTAGGGATATTAACAAATATCAGATTGTTGATCTGCAACATTTCACATTGATATGTTCGAAATGTACGAGTGATATTTTCGATCATATCAACTGGGTATTCTTCAGATGAAGGCCGATTCGATGCTGAAAAATACCCGATTGATACTAAATATCGTGATCTTTTTTGTCTGTGTGCAATTTGCTCTTCAGTCTATATTTAGTTGATCTGAAAAGTTGTCAAAGCTTTTGCTTAAACATTTGATTTAACAATTTCCCAGTGAACATTTAATGAGATTCTTGATCAGTCCTAGAACTGCTTTAAATAGACATAAATGCGCTTTGTTTCTGATACTTTTGTTGGTTAATAAAGAGTCGACTTTAACCCGCTCTTTTGTTCAGTTTCTGATCAGTTTCGACTCATTTTCGAGTAATTTGATAGTCTTTTTGGGTTTTTTATTAGAATAAGTCATATTTTGAGCATAAGCATGAGTCATTTTCAAGTTTTCTTCTAAGCGCATTTGATACAAATCTCTTTTTAAGCATCAAAAAGAATCACCAAAAAGAATCATCAAGTTGATTTCTTAGGTCAAAATGATCTTAAAAATGTTGGGTAGTTTATTACTTGTGTGATTAAAAGCTTTTAGCGAATGATTTGATACTGCAATTTACACCCAAGTCTGTTTAGTTGATCCAAAAAGTGATCAAAGCTTTTAAATAATCATTTCATTTAATAATTTGTTACTTAAAGTTCTTCTCAAACTCTGCATTCTAGTCTATGTGGTAGACCTGGGACTATAGCGAGGCTTTCATCAAATGATTTTATACAGTAATTGTGTACTTGAGGCCATTCAGTTGAACCAAAAAGTTGTCAAATCTTTGTGATAATCATTTGACTTAACAATTAAAACTTGAGTCTACCCAGCAAACATTTTATCAACCTTTTGATCACATTCGAGTCTTTTTCGAGTCCTCGGTCTGATTAAAATAGTCATAAATGCGCTCTTTTTCTGATCAGATACTATACTTTTGTCGGGAGAAAATGGTACCCTAGCCGCGATTCATCTTGAGGAGCCGATTTTAACCCGTTCTTCTGAACAGTTCTGACTCATTTTGGAGTAATTTTTGAGTCTTTTTCAGGAGAATTTCAATAAATCACACTTTGAGCATAAGTACGACTCTTTTTCGAGTCTTCTTTTAATCGCTCATGATACTTCTGCCCTTTGAATCATCAAAAGAGCTCGACAAAGATTCATCAAGCTGATTTTTGTTAAAATGATCTTCCAAATGTTGGAAAAATGTTAAAAGCTTTCCAAATGAGTCTATTCAGTTGAACCGAAAAGCTTGTTAAGGCTTTTAGCGAATGATTTAAGCCCAAAATTTGCATTTGAGTCTATTCAGTTGACACGAAAAGTGGTTAAAGTTCTTCAATCTAGACTAGAGTATTGAAGCTTATAAAATTTCACATGAGTCTATTTAGTTGATCTGAAAATTAGCCAAAGCTTTTAGATAATAAATTGATTCTGTAACGTTAGCTTAAGTATAGAATTTTGCCACATTAACATTGTGGTTAAAGCGTTTGATAATGAACTGATTTAGCAATTTGTATTTAAGTATATACAGTTGAGTTGAAAAAAATGTTGAAGCTTTCCACTCGAGTCCATTCAGTTAACCTACAAAATGGTAAAAGCTTTTGGCGAGTGCACTTGAGTCCATTCAGTTGACATGGAAAGGGGCTAAAGCCGTTGATAATGATTTGTTTTCAGCTAATTGTACTTGAGACTATTCAAATGAGCCGACAAACGGTAAAGATATTCAGTTGACATAAAAATGGTAAAAGCTTTAAGCGAATGACTTGTTACAGAAATTAGCACTTGAGTTTATTCAGTTGAGAAGAAATGGGGCTACAAATTTGTAGTTGAGGGTATACAGTTGACTCACGCATTGGTTTAACTTGAGCACTTGAGTTTAATCAGTTATACTCAAAACTGGTAAAGGTCTTAAGCTAATGATTTGATACAGCAATTTGCACTTGAGTCTCTTCAGTTGACTCGAAAAGTTATTAAAGCTTTTGGATAATCATTTGATTCAACAAACTGATACTGGGCTTAAGAGGATCCAGGCAGTAAAATGGTGCCCAAACATCGGCAGAGACTCAAATTGGCCCGCCGACAGTCGAAGGAGTTGACCCAGCAGGGATCATACATCAAGCATGTTTATATCAAGACTAGGTCCACTGCTTTTGCACTTCTGCTACCGGAGCTAACACTCAAGGTCTGCTGTTGATGGCTGAAGGCTGATGTGGACCAAAGACTCCAGCCCTCGGCCGGTTTATTGAAATTTCCAAAGAAGTTGGCAAAGTTAAGGCAGAAGCAAGACTTTGGGAATTGAAGAAGCTGTTGCTAGAGCTAGAGCATCAACAGAATCCTTAGCTAAATGAATTGAAATTGCTGATCTGGGACTGCCAACAGTTGCCCGCTGAGGAGCGTGTTGATCAGCTGGAGCTGAGAGTGTGGGAGTATCTAGAGAACAGCTATGAGGTAGCCAGCAAACTGAAGATCAATTGATACTTTAAATTCTGTACAAACTTTTTGTAGCAAGTGAGAAAATGAGTTTGAATAGTGAATGAATAGTTTTTCAAATTCTTTTCTATATTCTTCTATATTTATACCGTTGCAAAGGGTATTATAATGTTGCCCAGAAGCTTGCAACGCATAGAAATTTTAATTTTTGACCCCATAAACCATATATAACTATATGTCCGTCCGTCTGTCCGTCTGTCTGTCTGTTTCTACGCGAACTAGTCTCTCAGTTTTAAAGCTATCGAGCTGAAATTTGGCACAGAGTCTTCTTTTTGCTGCACACTATTAATATGTCGGAACCGACCGGATCGCATGACTATATCTCATAGCTGCCATATAAACAATCGGTCGGAAAACTAGTTTTAGTCAGAGAAACTTTTTTCTTTTCAATGGAAACGTCTCCAAACTTTGGAATCGTAGGTTTTCTATGTTTTCTTATAATTCTACCAAGTTTTATTAAAATCGGACAACTATATGGTATAGCTGTCATACAAAAGATAGGTCTGGAAAACAGTTTTAGTTAGAAAAACTTTTTTGTTTTTAATGCTAGCATGCTGCAATTTTGTATTTGTTTGTTTTACATGCTTTTATATAATTTTACAAAATTTTGGCCCAATCGGATGACTAAAATACGAACAAACGGTCGGAAAATGGGAAAAGGAGTATTCTCGTTTTCTATATTTTTCAAAGATTTTCTATATTTTTGTTGTTGAATATTTTCTTAGTACAATTTGTAAGCGTTTAAACAAGTTGTACTTGAGTCTATTCAGTTGAACCGAAAAGTGTTAAAAGCTTTAAGAGCTTGTAGCGAATCATTTAAGTCAGCTGTTTGCACTTGAGTCTGTACAGTTGACTCGAAATATGAACAAAGCTTTTGGATAACCATTTGAGTAACCCATTTGTCTTAAATTTATACAGCTGAGCCTTAAAATCTTAAAAGCTTTGCACAGTCTTGATAGAACAACTAAGGTACGTCGCTCTCAGTGTGCAAAGTACGGTTTACGGTTGTTTTGTTCTCGCCATGAGCCGTTCGCTCTAGCGCTCACTGTCGCTCTCACTCTCCCACTCTATCGCGCGCTCTTGGCAAAAGCTCAGTTACCTTAGTCGCGGCATTCTGCATTCAGTTGCATTCATTCATTAAACTTGAGTCTGTTCAGCTTTTGGCAAATGATCCGACATACTCAAACACATTCAATTCACTAGAAATTCCAGATAATTATCTCAACCAATTAGCACTTCTGTCGGTGTAAGTAATTGCTTTGTTGTTCTCTGTTCTTTGAGCCAAATTGCATGCCCAGCGAATGAGTTTAAAATTCCCCAAATTAAGCAATATTCTGTATATTTGTGCAGCAATTTGTCATTTGATGCCTTTTAACCTCCACAAAAGCCAAAACAAATAACATAAATATTCTTCTACAAATTCAAAATAATTTACCAAATCACCAAACTAAGCCCGTTCAAGCCAAGACCAAACATTTCACAGTTCAATTTCTAAAGGAACTCCTCAAAACCAACGAACCAAATTGTCATTGGAGATTCCTATAGACCACAATTAACACAGAAGCAAAAACGGAGAGAGAGAGAGAGGGAGAGGGAGACGGTGCAATGTAGAAGGAGTAGGCCAGGACCACATGTATCTGGCCAGTTGGAAAAGTGTTGGACATAAATGTTTGCCGGCTCTGATTGATGACAAACCAGCCGGGGTGCAGGTGGATGATGAGTTTTGGTAGCTGGGTAGTTCTTGATTCAAATTTGATTTGTTTGTAAATAGAATTTGTACGTTTTGGTTGGATGGCAAGGCAAGTCAGGACCGTTTACAAGGAATGTGCAAATGCAAAACAAATTGTGAAAAATAGCCAGCAAAATGTAGAGAATGTGCCCGGGTCCTTTGACTGGGTGGCTATTATTTATGAGTTTCGTACGCGTTTTTCTCTCGCATATTCGCATTTGTTTGTTGTGTTGTTTGTGGCTCAATTTCGAGTGTCAAAGCATTGTTGTTGTAGTTTCTGCTGATGAGTCAGCAGCCAACCACTTCACCTCCGCAAGGGGGCGAGCAATTTCTTTGACTCTGAGTTTAAGTATTTTGGGTATTGTGTGTGCGTCGAAGAGGGTGTGTGTGTGCTTGTAAGTGTGTGTGTGCGTGTGCTAATGCCCAAGCAACAGAAGCTCAAAAACTCAAAAACTTTTTCGGCACAAAACTTTGTGAAAAATTTTGCTTCTTGGTAAAAGGTAAAAAGTGCTTTGACAGCACACACACACACCCACACACCCACTCACACACACTCATGCAAATTGAAATTAATTTTGAGAAAAGTGCCTGCAAGTATGCAACACAATTTGTGTGTGTGTCGGCGCAGAGACTTTACTTTCTAATTGATGCTGCTGAAAGCACTTTTAATTACATTTACCCAGCACGTGGAGCCGGGGGCGGGGCCGGGGCCGGGGCCGGCAAACTCAATTTGAATACCCCTCATAAGTGTGACACAACACCGCACCGCGCCGCAGCTACTAACTCAATTTGCCCGCCGCCCCGATATGGCAAATCGCTGCCAAATCAGCCAAAACTGCCGACAACCAACAAACATTTTAATCCTGGCAACAAAAAGCTTTTCCGCATAAATATGATTAATTTTACACATAAAAACTTGGTTTTTATTCAATTTATTTTGCATATTCAAAGAGTGTTGCACACACACACTCCATGGCCAGCCCATGGCCGGGGCAACTCAATTAGGTCGGGCTGGGTGCTGGCTGGAAATCAAGTTACGTGAATGTGTGAGGCCAAAACTTTGTTACGTTCTTCAACGTAAGACAAATGAAAGGGTTTTTCAATTTACTTTCCGCCTCAGATACAAACTAAAAGATGCTTTCTCATCGAAGCATAACCCAAGCCAGAGAATTGCGAAGCATCCGCATCCGGACGCAAATTTAGTGTACACAATTTATGCTTTTTACAATAAAATGCTGCTCAAGTCCATTGATAGGGTGTTTTGGGTAGGGCGGGTCAGTGGTAAGCAGGGTGGAGGGATTTATGACAAGAGTGCAGGCAATTTGGCTTTACAACCTTAATAAACTGCCGACTGCTTGGTTGGGGCGCTGAGTTGGCCATAAAATGGTCAGCAGTTTGGATTAGACCCTTTGCCAACTCACCTGAGGGAGTTGTCTCAGGCATAAATATGGACTCAATTATGACATGCAATTCATCTACTGTGGTGCTCATAGACTTAAGCCACAAGACTTCAACCAAGAATTTTAACGAAAATTAAGAAAAGTTTTTATTTAACAGCTCCAATTTTTTGTGTCACATTAGTTCTATATATCCGTGTTTTTTTAGAAGAATAACCAAGTTATAAAAATATATATTCAACGAAAAACTTAAAAAATCTGAGACCATCTCCAAAAAGTCCTGCTCACATACTTAGGTAGGTAGTTCCGACTGACCCCAGATGGGGTCACACATAGACCTTAGGGTCCTTAATGAGGCCGGGTGATTATTTGGGTACGTTTGTCTTAGAAGTCCAGGAGGATTCTTGTCGTTTTGGCAAATGCCAACAACTGTTTTGGGGGTCTCTTGGCCGCTTCCTCCAAAGAAGAGAACCGTGGGGTGTGCAGAATTTGTAATCTTGTCGTGGCAATTGCTGGGCAGCTGCAAATTAGGTGTTCTACAGGTTCCATACATTTCCTGCAGGTGTCCTCTGTTGTTATGCCTAGCTTTATCGCATGAGCGGCTGCTAGGCAGTGTCCCGTTAGTATGCCAATGAGCAGTCTACAGTCTCTTCTCTGGAGCTGTAGCAGATAGTGCGTAAGTTTTTTGTCTCTTGTCTTGCACATAATTTGAGAGATTCTGCATCCGCTGGTGTTTTCCCACCTTACCTCCGCTTCTTTCTCTGCTAACTCTTCCATCTTGCTATGAAGCGTCTGTATGGAGATAGGTATGTTTAGTGTTTCTTCTTGGCCGAGTACGACTCCGGCTTTTGCAAGACTGTCTGCCATCTCGTTTCCGTCGATGCCCCGGTGGCTGGGAATCCAGTAGATTTGCACCTTTCTGGAGATGCTGAGGGAATCTCCATCGCTGGGTCTTCTCCATCAGCTTTAGGTATGTGGTTTTCTCCGTGGCCTGCCACCATACCAGTACGCCGTGTAGCAGTATCGGTCGTATTACTGAAATGAAAAGCCAGTGCATCAGACTTGGTGATAGGCCCCAAGTGCTACTCAGCATCTTCTGGGATGCATATAGTGCGTTGGTCGCCTTCTTTACTCTTTCTTCCACATTCGCCTTCCATGACAGTTTACTATCGATTACTGCTCCAAGGTATTTGACGTTATTCCATTTATCTTTGGTGGAATCCATGGCGGTACCTTGTATCTCTTGGTAAAGAGAATGAGGTCCGTCTTCTCCGCATTAATACTAAGTCCGGCTTCTGTGGCCCATTTTAGTATCTCTTTGAGTGTAGAGTCCATGATTGAGCTGAGAGTCGATGGACATTTTCCGATGATAATTATGCATATGTCGTCGGCATATGCAGTTATCTTGGGTGCTTTCCTGCGAAATTTTGTTAGCAGTTCGTTAACCACAAGGTTCCATAGAACCTTGCCGCCGTGTGCCTCCTTCGTCATGGTTGTGGTACCCCACTCGGCTTGTACTCTTCTGCAGCTCAGCAGGTTGTATATCCACGAGTTCAAAGCCTTATGAATTGATACAGCTCTTAGGCTGCGCATTATCGCCTCCGTGGAGACGTTGTTGAATGCACCAGATATGTCAAGGAATGCTCCCAAGGCATACTCTTTATGGTACATTGCTTTTTCGATGGTGGCTACTAGGGAGTGTAGCGCTGTTTCCACCGATTTACCTTTCGTGTATGCGTGTTGGTTGTTCTCCAAGGTCCGGTTCATGCCTTCTCTTATGTGGAGATCAAGTAATTTTTCCATTGTATTCAGCAGGAATGAAGTGAGGCTAATGGGCCTGTAGCACATACTTAAGCCACCTGTAAAAGAATGGTTGAAAAAGTTAAAACTTGCCCAATATTCCTTATACTTTTAATAAATTTACTTTAATATTGACGCTTTGGCGTTGAGTCCACAAGACGTGCGCACTGCTGAGGGGTGATTTTCTTCCACTCTTCTTGCAAAATTCGCCACAAATCGTTTTTATTTGCTGGTTTTTTTGGCCAACGACTTTTTTAAGAATTCCCCACAAGTTCTCTATAGGGTTCAAGTCGGGGCTCTGCGGTGGCCATTGCAAAACATTGATTCCCTCTTGGTTAAGCCACGACTTGACTATCTTGCTGGTGTGTTTCAGGTGCAAGTGGCAAATTATCGGCATATTCTCCAGATAAATTGTTAATAAGGATGTCCCTGTACTTTTCGCCGTTCATAATGCCTTCTATCTTCACTAGGGGACCTACGCCCGATGCGGTGAAACAGCCCCAGACCATAATCGAAGCGCCACCATGTTTAACGGTCTTCTTCGTGTATTTGGGGTCCAATTGTTTGTTGGGAGGACGTCGTACATATGCTTTACCATCTTGGATTTGTCGCTCCAAACAATCATGTTCCAAAAATTGGGACCTTCTTGAATATGCTCTCTGGCGAATTGCAGCCGCTTTTTAACATTTTCATTTTTATTATATAACCCGAATTCATTTAGCCGTCTTCTTATGGTCTGAGAGGACACATTCACGCCATAATCTGTCACCATTTGACCTCTGATTTGCGTCGAAGTCAAGAACGGATCGGCTTTACTGATTTTGGCAATCCGTTTATCGTCGTGTCAAGTGGTTTTTCTGGGCTTTTCACGTGGAATATTTGCCCAGGTTCCATGTTTCTTATAAAATGCAATGTAACGATGTAGAGTCTTACAAATTTGTAGAATACATGTGTTTTTTTTTCGTAATATTCCCATATTAGCTTTCTTTCGGCCGGATTTGTATTTTTATTTTTAGCCATAGCGGTCAAATTGTTTTGGGAAACGTATTTAGTATTCAATATTTTAGTTTAGAAAATAACTAGCACAACTTTCCCGATAAAAAACACAAGTTTGACGATTTTAGCTCAAGGTGGCTTAAGTATATGAGCAGAGCGCAATTCTCTTTTTTGACATTTAGTCAATTTTTTGGGAACCCCCGAATTAATTCTTGTCATTTTTTTCTGTGATCAGCTGCTTAAATAACAGTGTTGCAAAATGTAACAATTTCAGGCCGAAATAAATATGTTCAAAAAAGTTATTAAGGAAACAGTTTATGGTAGTGGCATGTGGTATGTGTTTTTGGTGTTTGGCAAAGGGTTTTCGGCATTTTCGACTTCTCTGATGTTTCATAGATTTGTACCCATTGAGTCAGTTGTTGAATAGATCGCTTGGCAAACTAAAAGATACCTTACTCGGACCTTACTTACCTTTTTGAAATCGATTCAAATCTCTGAAACTAGAAGAATCAAAAAATCAAGAGTTGATTGATTATATCTGATTTAGGTACAAACCTGAACTTGAGACTATTTTGAGGCCTACTTAGAACATTTCTTGCTATTTGCAAATCAGTTTGTTGATTCTCTTACCTGTTAATAGTCTTAAAGCAAACCCAATTACCTTGATAAATACGTGCAAAATATTATTTGTAATGTTAATTTCTAGAGCAAACCTTATAACATTCTTCAAGCAGAATTCAAGCCCATAAAATACCAAAGCTACTGTCGATTTGTTCTCCAGATGAATTCTGTGTAGTGATGACTATGCCAAGACCAAGATGCTTTTCCTATGGCATAGAAATCTACATTCACTCCTTAAAGAAAGTGTTAGAACCAGTTGGGAATTATAAGAACATTGCACACTCTGTGGCGTATGTATTGTAAGTCTAAAAAACTCAATTCAAGGTATTTCATCTTTCAATTCAGTTAGCGCTTTATGAAAAGTACAGTAGTTTTACGATTTTAGAATATTTCGTACTTAATATTCGTACAAACTCTGTCAGCCGTTTATTTTTATTCTGAGTGTTGTCAGTGAAGTAAATCAAAACTTTGCTAGGCTTTGCTTGGAATGTTTTGATTGATTGAACCGGTCTACATTCCTGCCTTTGGTGGAGAGAAAAAGAAGCTTCCACTCTACAATTGCATTTGACTAACATCTAACACAAAACAGCTGAAAGAAATCGTCTTTCCAAAAAGGCACAAGATAGTTTTAGGAATTAGAGGAGCTCGCCGATACGCTCTGGGTGAGCATGACTCATATTTGAGCTTGAAATATGTACAGTTTCATCCATTCAAGCAAGAATAGTAAAGTTCAACGACGGGTGCAAGAAACAACTTTTTCATCAGCACACACACTACCCGCTGCACCACACCCATCTTCGATATTTTGCACTTTATGGAACTTTAAAGTGATTTTGTGGTTTTTTATGGTGATTAAGTTGGGTTTAATAGGTTAATAGGTTGGAATTGCAGGGCAGTGGCGAGAAAGGCGTCGGATGCTTCTGCTCATTCCCACTATATAAGTCATGATGTGGCATAACCTGATGGTCACATCACCAATGGTGCAGTGCCTCCTTATGACTCTTTCAATGGTTCTAATCCTTTTCTTACTAAAGTGTAGAAGTTGGGAGATGCTTTTGGATGATTGGGAGATGCAAGATGAACATAATTGAAGATTTCCATCCAAGGCAGAACCCTGTCATATCAAAAGCTTTGCTTGAAATAGAATTGCCTAAAACATGACAATTTGTAGATCAACTCATTACTGTTTGGAGCCAAAGAGGGCAAGAGCTGTTTTATTTGGCACGGATCAAGTACAGGGTTGTCCATATTCGACGGACCCATCTGGCAACGCCATAACTTTTGACAGAGATGTCAGATCGCTTAATGACATACCGCGTTTGAAGCGTCAGTCCAAGCAGATTTTTACCATGGAACAATACACAACACGCGAGCGCTCTGAAGTAGTTGAAATTTACATTCAACAGAACAAGTCAATTGTGAAAACTCAACGTGCTTTAAAAAATTAAAATTTCACATTGCCGTATTTACGCCACTGAAAATCCTCAGGAGATTCAAGAAGTGCCTCTTCATGACGAAAAAGTCACAGTTTGGTGCGGCGTTAGTGCGAAAACGGTCATTGGGCCGTTTTTCTTCCAAAATGAAAATGGCCATGCTGTTACCATCAACCAGGAGCGTTATCGCAACATGATGACCAATTTTGTGATGCCAATTATTCGTCGAAAGCGTATGAGGCAGTTCTGGTTTCAACAAGACGGCGCTCCACCGCTCACAAGTCGCATAACAATCGATTTTCTGAAGAAATTGCGGTTTGCCACCGCGTTCGCCCGATTTGACGCCGCCTGACTTCTTCTTGTGGGGATATTTGAAGTCAAAGGTTTACGTTAACAAGCCAAGGACCGTAGAAGAGCTCAAGGACAATATTCGTGAAGAAATAGCCGCTATTCCGGCCGAAATGTTGGCGAAAACGATGGAAAATGCTGCAAAAAGGGCCAGAGGCGGCCATTTGAGAGATATCATATTCAAAAATTGATGTAAACAAATCTACTTGGAACAAATTAAATGATTAAGATTGCCAACCGCCAAATTTGTATTTTTTTCTTTGATTTTTTAAAAAAAAACATGGGTCCGTCGAATATGGGCAACCCTGTAGATCATAATAAAAAGGCAAGTGCGGAGCTGCTTGACTCGGAAACGTTAACTGAGTTGCTTAACTCAAACTGTTTTCTTGAAAGCGGATTCAAAGGGCACTTCGAGTGGACCAGTTGCTTACTTCCTTTGCTCTTTTTGCTGGGGAATCAGGTTCCATTTCTAAGGTGGTAAGTAGTAAACGGTTTCATCTGCCTTTGCACTTATTACTTGTTTTAATAGGATGCTGTCAGGGTCGGAAGTAAATGCTTTGAGAGATGATTGAGTTGTCGGAGACTTACTATGTTTCTGGCTGCTGCAGGCTACGGAAAAGTATCAGGGATTCTGCAATAATCATTCTAGCTGTTGTTTAAAATCTCTAAGGAGATTGTTAAGCTGGTATTTGGGGGGGACTGCTGTGTACCACTATGATTGATATACGGTTGCAGTCCCCATCTTCTACCAAATGCCTTCTTGCCGGCTTAGTACGAGCCTAAAGCCTTCTGCATTCTACCCTCGCAGTTTTGATTTCAATTTGGTATTTTTGTACATTTTTTGGAATAGTTTGGTATTTCTGTGGTTTCTTTTTTCCATTTGTAACATTATTTTGGTTAAGTTGCTCTCTCTCTCTCTCTCTCTGTGTAATTCTTTAATGATTCCTCGATGCTGGACTAATGGACAATTCAATTTTTCATTGTCATTGTGCAAGAGTCTGACCAAAAACCAAACAACAGAACAGAAGAAAAAAAAAACTGAAAACCAAATGGATATGCCGCATAATTGTCGCATAGCCAGTTGTTGTGTAGTTGTGCTGGTTGCTGCTGTTGCTGCTGTTGCTGTTGCTGTTGGCATATGCCATGCGGTGGCAGCAGCAACAACAACCAGCCAGCTGTGAGCTGATTGCAATAATGACATGACCGGGCCAAAAAACTAAACCCCAACTTGGTCTCGGTCGGGCGAACGAAAATTCTGCACATGCTCCTGCCCTGTTGTTGCTGTTGTTGTTTGTGAATTATTAGATTGCCTGGAAAAATGCCTGCACGTCATAAACAAAGGGGAGGGCGGTAGGGCGGTAGGGCGGGCGGTTGGCATACTGAAAACTGAGAACGTTGCCGCCTTTAGCTAACTTAATTACTTTTGAAATAGTTGAGCGCGCACACACACACACACACACACACATGAATAATGGCCTGCTGGCTGACTGACAAGCCCCAAGGCACTTTTTTATTTTTGTTTTTCTGTTAGAGCTGCCAGGCAACGGAAGTTGCCTTTAATGAAGTTTACAAGTATCCATTTAGGGGCAGCCAACCTTGCCTCATGCATTTGGATAATTTTCGAGCTGGCTGCCAAAAAGTTGCTGCAGCAACTTTGAAGCGACACTCAGCCGAGTGAACCCATTGAAAGGCCAGGACTTGGCCCGCAGAAAAGAATTCTGCGTTTTGCATTCGATGGCCAAATCGATGGCCAAATGGTCTTGTTTGCTTCGCCCTCTGTCCATCAATCAATTACGGCTCCAATTGTAAAATTTATGCATAATTTGGCAGGCTCATTCATCATCACGCTGGGGCTTCCGCCGCATTGTCATTTGGTAATGAAGCATGGGGAATCAGTCTGCTCCTAATGAGTGTTAGTTGTTGTTGTTGTTGCTGTTGCTGTTGCCAGGCTATTAATTGTTCGTTGGCGGGGGGTTGGGGGGGGGTGGGTGGTTCGCTGCCACATGTGGCATGCCTCTCCAGTATCTGTAGCTGTGTATCTCTTGACTTGTCTCTGTATCATTTTTTATCGCTCTGTCACGCTCACACCAAACCTGAAGGCAGTTGCTTGTGCAATGTGGCGTATGATTAATGTGCTTGTGTGTGTGTGTGTAAGCTGTCTTGTCTTGGCTTTTGTGGATACACACACACACACGCACACATTTCGAATATCACGCATTTTGTATCAGTTTCAGTGTGTGATTTGTGTGTTTTTGTTGGTGTTTTCCCAACAATTACAATGGAAATGCAACTTGGCCTACTTTTTCTTTTGAGTCAAATTTTTTGCATTTTCATGATTGGAATTTTGTGTGTTAGCCGCTGATGGCGCGGAAATGTGAGTTGACTTCTGGTTAACAAGGCCTCGGAAATCAATTCTGTTTAAAAAAAAAACAGACGGAAAGTCAAGAATTTAGCTAGATGTTGAGAAATGACGAAGACAGGAAAGGTCAGAGAAGGAAATGTTGGTAAAGGAATGATAAATGAGAAAAAATTGGATAGGAATCTGTAAGATAGGTTAAAGTTAAACAAGAAGAAGAAGGCACAAGGAAATGGGAACTACTTGCTATGGAAGGCGTGGACGAAAGTATAAGAAAATGAAAACAGTACGAAATGCAAAGAGTTGGGAGTGGCTTAACAAGAGAGAACGAAAAGCAGTTGAAGAATTGGAATATGATATTCAAGAATGATATGTATAAGAGAAGGTAGAAATAGAAGGAAAGTTGAAAGACAGTAAGTAGAAAGTAGGAAGCTTTACTTAACTTTACCTTCTTTCTTTCTGCTTTGATCTAACTTTCTTATACTCTACTCGCTTTCTTCTTACTTTCATCTTAATGGGGCTGTACCAGAAATCAGTAGAGAAGAAAGCAAGCAAAAAGTAAGAGAAAGTTGAAAGACTCTTAGAAAAAAGTGAGTAGAAACTCAGAAGAATGTGAGATGAAAGGAATGGCAGCATCAAGTGAGTAAATAGTAAGAATAATGGATACAAAATGTGAGAGGAAAGTAAAAAGCAAATGAAAAGAAGGTGAGAAAAGTGTTAGAAGAAAGTAGAACAGAAAAAAACGAAGAAGAGTAGAAACGAATAGAAGAATAAAGCTAGCAAATGGTAAGAAAATAAGTAGAAAAAAGTAAGTTAGAAGAAAATGAGTAGAAACTAAGAAAAAATAAAGTCGAATGTAAGAAGAAAGTGATCAAAAATCAAGAAAAACGGAAGAAGAAGTTCACACCTTTAAAGAAAGTTTGAAGAAAGTTTGGAGAAAGTTTGGAGAAAGATTCAGGAATGTTTGAAAAAAGTTTGAAGAATGTAAGACGAACTGAAGACCAAAGTAAGGTGAAAGTAAATAGAAAGAAAGATAAAGTAAGGTTGAAGTAGGAAAAAAGAATGTCCGAAAAAGTAAATAAGGAAATTGAGAAATAGCCAGAAGAATCTAAGAACTAAGTTATAACAAAGCAGGGCGAAAGCATTCAGAAAGACGAAAGACGAGACGAAATGAAAACGAAAGTAAGCTGAATGTAAACAGAAAGGAAGATAAAGTAAGGTTAAAGTAAGAAGACAGTACGAATAAGGTAAGAAAAAGTTAACAAGAATGTTAGAAGAAAGGAAAAGAAGATAGTAAAAAGAAAGCAACTAGAAGTAATACATAATTGATAATAGCAGAAAGAAGGTTTGAGAAATGAAGAAGACACAGAAGAACAAGAAAGTAGAAATCCGGGAAGAAAGAATACAGAAAGAGTTATGATAAGGACGAAAGAGAATAAGGAAAACAAGTAAGAAAGTAAAGAGAAAAGAAAGCCTGATATAAATGGTAAATAGTAAGAAGAATGCCACATTAAGGGAAAGAGAAAAGTAACAACTAAAGAAAGGAGGCACAAAGGTATGAAAAATAAGGAAACGAAAAGGAAAGAAGTAAGCGAGAGGCAGAAAGAGATGAACAGAACAGGCCATAAGGACAAACAAATAGTAAAGTGAAAAGTGAGTATATATATAATATATGGCAACTGCAATCAAAGAATAAAGGTAAGAGGAATGTAGAATAGAGAAACGCAAGAAAGCCAAAACAGAAAATAGAACGGAAGATGGGAAATATAGATACAAGGGCAGGGAACGAACATGGATGGCATCTGCTAGCTGAGCTGAACTACGCTCATTTGGTAATTGAATATCCCAGAATATTTCATGCACTCTCATCTGCCAAGTCACTTATGTCCCTGTGGGGGGGGGGGGGGGGGCGACGGGCGAGGACCAACCTTGGCTGGGCTGGTCAGTCACCAACTGGATTACTCAATGCCGAAATTGGTTTGCATTTGATGCACTTTCTGTTTGCACACGCATTTCTAATCGAATTCCTTCTTTTCGTTTCTTCTTCTTGCATTTTCGTGTCCAGGCCGCCTCACCGCGCTGGGAGCCACAGATAGCCGTCCTGTGCGAAGCCGGCCAAATCTATCAGCCGCAATATCTGTCCGAGGAGGGACGTTGGGTAACGGATTTGAGCAAGAAAACAACGGGCGCCACATGTTTGCGTGATAAAATGGATTTGCTTGATTACTGCAAGAAGGTAAGTGCCCCACCGGCCACAGGGGTGGCAGGTGCAGCTGGAGGGAGGAACGGGGGGGCAGCCCCATAATGCTCACTGCTGATTGAATTGAAACTGAAGCCGCATGAAAATTGCTATTTGCATTCACTTTGCATTTACTTCTGCCCACCGAGATTGCGCATGCTGGGGAGTGTAATTTTATATGATGGCCGGGCCAACGCTCGAGTGGAGTGCAACAGTGGAAGCCAATAAATCAAAAAAGGCCAGCCGGCCGGGAGCGGACATCAACAATTTGATTTACGCTGCGCTGAAAGCGTTTACACTGGGACAACATTAAGCGACACTTAATTAATTTTCCATTAATTTTTCGCTTTTTCCTCACATATCCTGGTCCTGCTCCCGACTGTCATAAATTGGCATTCCATGGTGCCTTTCAATTCGCCTTTAATTAAATTTCCTTTCGCCGGTCGCCGGGACTAATGCCCGTCGCCCCTCGGCGGCCCCACGACAACTGAGCGACTAAGTGACTGTGTGACTGTCCTCTGTTTTGGCGGTGTTAAGTGACATGTGACGAGCAAATGAATTCCAACGAACGGACCATCGACTGAATGGAGAAATGGTTTTAGTATTGGCCATTTTCCTGCCAAGGGCTGGGTATTGTTGTACGCGGGGAATGTTGTGAAAAGGCGGGCATAAATAAATGAACATATTCTGGCATATTCAATGGCTGTGATTTCTGTAACCCGATTTCAATTAATTTGTGCAACTTGAACAGCATTCTGGCATTTGCCACACCGCACTATTTCAGGATGCAGCTTTCTGTGGTCGCCAATTAAAGCATCCAGCAAGTACTTGGAACCCGTGTCGTATGCGCAATAAAGTTTACACTACAAACCAAACTAATTTGCAGCCTTTAACCAATTGCAAATAAAGTTTAGTTAAACAACATTAAATATCCTGCAAAAAACACACACACACACACTCGCCAGTGCTCAGGCAAGCGGTTCAACCACCAGAGATTGGATTTCTTACAAAACTTTTGGCCCCAACTGAAACTGCCTTAGGTGGTGGGTGGGCTTAGTGAAAACTTGTGGAACAAATCTTAACAGTACTCCGTCATGGACTAAGCAACGTATGCGTGCGCTCAAGCATCCTCGCCAAACTACTTGTTGGAACCAAAAAACTTGGCCATTAACCCGGCATTGTTTAAGTGTTTGGCATTAAACAACAATTGACCAGTTGGCTGGACCAGCAGGGAGGTCTGTTACTTGCATAAATGTGTAGGAGTAGGTGTAGATGTGCCGAGAATTGAGAGCTTGGAGTGATGTGGGTGAAAATTCAAATAGATTGTGTGAACATTTTTATGATATAAGTATAGGGAAATAGATACACCGACGGATCCCTTACATTCCAAACAGGCGGACTCGGGGTAGCAAATGTCTGACTCAATGGGCGCACTCTCAAGCCAAGATATATGCTATCTTCCGAAAAGCAGCGACAAAACTACCATAATACAGAAATTGCAATCCTCTCAATAAGTTCAACTCTTAGCACAGAGAACAAATTGGACCAACTAGGCAGCAGGAACAACCTGTACCTAGGCTGGATACCGGAACATAGCAACATAGCAACATACCCTGAAACGAAGTGGCACCGCAATGGTAGGACCAGAAACCCCATTGTGTCATGGGACAACAAATCATTCGGAAACTCCTTAGAAAAGAGGAGCAAATGCTTAGAACAGTCTCCTGGGTAAACACCAAGCGCATGAGACAAGCAAATCACAATCCTAAAAAGTACCACAAATTGATCCAATAAGTAAAGAATGCCCTTTAGGTCACTGTAGGCTGTGGGTTCACCAGTACAAGTTGGAGATAACAAACATCCAGCTGTGCAGATTCTGTGAGGAGAAGGAGGAATCCACCAATTATGAATTAGCACAGGGTAGAGGTAGGGTGCAGACATAACAGATTTGAGGAACACAGCTTACATCCCAGCAGGATTAGTTGAAGTTCGAAGGGCAACGCTGCGTATGAGTAATATAAACTACTTTCGAGTCCATACAAAACGAGAGCGTAAGTTAAAGTCGGCCCTGCCCGACTTCGAAATACCCGTTACTCAGCTCAGCTCGGGTAAGTATGCAACATTTTTTTAACTCGGCCATTTATTATCCGATCCTTTTGAAAATTGTAGATATTGGCCACATAGACTACACTGCAAAATCTGAGCTCGATATCTTAAAAATTGTGGGAGTTATTCAATATTTTTTATTGCGGGGGCGGGAGGGGGCGTGGCCAACGTTTGAAACAAACTTGATCTGCCTACAGACAATACCAGCTTACGTATAAAATTTGGTTGCTCTAGCTCTTCTAGTCTCTGAGATCTAGGTGTTCATACAGACGGACGGACGGACGGACATGGCTATATCGACTCGGCTGTTGATGCTGATGAAGAATATATATACTTTATGATATCGGAGATGCTTCCTTCTGCCTGTTACATACATTTGCACGACTTTAGTATACTCTTTTTACTCTTTTGCCATATCAATAGATTGTGTGAATTGCATTTGATCGATCTGCCAAAGAACAGGTGAAGATCGAGTGTGGAACAAACAGTTATGGTGGGCAGCACCGGCTGAAACCGCTTTGGGGAATACAGTAGCCAAGTTTAAACCAAAGTGCCAACACTGCAAACCGGTGCGAGAAGCAAACCTCTGACTTCATGATCAATTCGAAGCTCCGGTTGGTATTTATTGGTTCTTCTCTTAAAGAGACTACCAATAATTATACCCTGTTCCCATTGAAAATGGGAAAAGGGGGATCATGAAGTTGTGCGAATGTATGTAACAGGGAGAAGGAAAATTTTCCGACCCCATAAAATATATATATTCTTGATCAGCATGAACAGCCGAGTCGATATAGCCATGTCCGTCTGTCCGTCTGTCTGTCTGTATGAACGCGTCGATCTCAGAGACTATAAGAGATAGAGCCACAAATTTTTGCACGAAGGTAGATTTATGCTGTACGCAGATCAAGTTTGTTTCAGATTTGAAAAATTCCACCCCGTTCCCCTTTTATCCCCAAAAAACCTAGACCTCCTCCATAAATCCAAGACCTAAAAAGCCGTCAGATCCACAATTTTCAAGTTAGAGCCTCGTGGTTTAGTATACATCAAGCTAGGCTCAATATCTATCTATTCTGAAAAGTACAATCAGATCGGACCAAAAACACCGGAGTTATAAGCGAAACAGTTGAGCTGATAAGAGCACCCCCCCAGTTGTTGATCAGGACTAGAAAAGTATTGCCTACATTTAGGATGACATCTTCAAAAATTCAAAAACAAATAAATGAAAATAAATGAACAGGGTATTTTGTGGTCGGGAAACTCGACTGCAGCGCCCTTACTTGTTCTGCTTGTATTCGAGCAGATTTCGTCTTAGGAAAATCAAGAAGAAAATTCTAAATTGAAGCAGAAATCGTGCTTGCCGATTCGTGCTTCATTTCTCTGGGTGTAGGTATACAACGGCGCTTAGTGATAGCTGGGGACAGGTGCTCACGTCACGTGCTTACACTTTTGCTCGTTGATATTAATACGCCAGTTGGCCAGCCACTCTTCCACGTCGGTAAGATGGCTGGCCAAAAGTCTTGTTGCGGTAATTGGCCATCGTGATCTGCCTAATATTGCCGAATCATTCGCAAAAGTATTTATTGTAGGTCGAGAGTCTGTGGAAAGGACCAAGAACACTGTGGTGAACTCCTCTGTTGTGTACTCATTTTGACGAACTGTAAATACTCTGTTACTGACGTAACTTTCCAGGACTTTGTGTGTATTTGGTGGAAGCATTGTCTTTATCTTGAATGTACGACCGTCCAACCGTACGCGGTCAAATGCTTGGGCAACAACTAGGCAAATGGCAGAGCAGCTTTCGTGGTTCTCAAACGCAGTCCGGAAATCTGAAGCTATGCGGTTGACTTGCTCAATGGGGAATCAATTATATGGAATAAGAGCTTCTCAAAAAGTTTCGATAAGCAAGGTAGCAGACTAATGGGTCTATATGATGACGCTTGGACTACTTCCATTGGGTTGGGAAGTATCCACATCGCAGACTTGGCAGTTCCATAGTCATTTTAGGCGTAATAAGATCTTGTCCAGGTTGTAGATCTCGGATAGCATTTTCTATTTCAAGTGAATGAACTTTGATTGGGTCAGTTTGTGCGGCGGATGGGAACCAATGGAAGTGCATAGCCATTAGTTGGTGGATTTGGCTGGAAGACATTTCTACAACCGAACCGCCTGCAGAATCGTAGCCCCCAATTAGTATGCCACTGTATGTTACTTGCCACAGAAACAGCAGTGCGATTGTGGTTACAATTTGCTCTGGCACCACCGAAAGCAGCTTCAGTTTATCGCAACCGCTTGCTGTTCATATCTGTCTTGTGGTCTGTGGCTTCTAATATTGAAGATTGCCAAATTGTCTGACTGAAAACCGTTTGGCAAAACAGTTTAAGCAGTGGGAAAACACATTATTGTTGTTGTGTTTCGGCATACGCTTATCTCTTCCACGCACAAACATTATTGCCTACTTTTGGGCTGAAACACACACACACACACACAAACAAATTAATTCGCCAGCTCTATTGGCTGTTTTCGTTTGTCTTGTGGTGGGCGGTGAAGGGTTCTATTTTTGTTGATTTTGAGGTCCGTAAAACTTTAATTGCCTGCCCAGTTTGATTGACTGAGTAAATGACTGACTAACTGAATGGCCTAATAAAATATCGCACATGTGTGTGTGTGTGTGTGTGTGTGTGTGTGTGTGTGTGTGTGCACTACATTTGTTTCAAACAATTATGTGCCGAGTGCCGTACACTCGCACACACGAGCAGCAGCACCAACAGCTCATGAAAATGAGGCCCTTTTGAATGTTGTTTGAGTGTTTCATTGCAAATGGCGAAAACACACACACACACACACACAGAGAGAGAGAGAGGGAGGGAGAGGGAGGGAGAGGGAGAGCAGGAGGCACAAAATGAGTGCAAACGGCACGTAGGCTACGCTCACTTGCCAGACAGCACTCCCCACCCCTCAATCTCAATGGCCCACTGTTTGGCTGTTGGCAACCGGGCTAAATAAAACATTAAAAGCACAAAATAATGATGCTGATGCATGTCAAGTCAAACTGAAAACCGAAACCCCAAAGGCTCCAGCCCCCCTGCCGCCCCCCCTGAAACCAAACAGAAAATAAACCAAGTCTTGACAAGGCCTCTTGCAGTGGCCGCCGCATGGCAACACATAATGGCACAGTGGGTTCGAGTTGGGGCGCCAAGCTGTTGCCACAAACTCGCTGCAAGTTCCCAGTTCCGACTCCACTGTGCCCCCTGGTGTCTTGTTTTGGGTGTCCAAGCAGCAGCCTTTTAAAAACGCACTCCATCAGCAGCAGCAGCAGCAGCGGCAACAACAGACAGGCCTGTGCCTGACCAGAGTCGCCTGGCTGCAAATACGAATCCGCCATTTGTTTGGTCGCTGGAGTACATAAACGGGCCACGCACACGCACACGCATGGGGAAAAGTGAAACTCACTTTCGTACACCCCGAGAGCATATGGTGGCCCGGCTGGTCCTGGCTAAAATGTGTTCGTTCTACTTGGCTTAATCAAAACATATTCAACCGAGCGTGAGGCTGTTTAAGTGCTTCGCTTGAGAGAGTTTGCCGCAAATACACGCGCAGCGGCAGCAGCTCAGCCCAAGTTATTGTAACGGCATTTGATTCTTTTGTTTCGCCACACACACACACACACACACACACACACAGATGCGCGCTCACGGCGCAGCCAGCGAGCTAAGGGGAAAGTAAAATGAAAAGCAAATTTAATTGTATAAAATTAGCAACAAGAAAAAGGATAAAACCAAGAGAGCCCGCTGTATGTGTACGCTAATGACAGACAAACAATTAAACTTGACACACACACACACACATGTTTCAGGGGACACTGGCCACCATAGCAAATTTACACACATTTTTCCAACACAAAACATCATTATCTATTAGGAAGATTTGGGTCGGAAGTGCTTTCAAATGCTATTGCATTTCGCTTTTACTCTCAAGCCACAACTTAAACAACTCAAATTACTCAGTCAGAAATCCAGAATTCGATATAATTGACAAGAAAGTCTGCCTTTTGCTGAAACTGCTGTGGCAGCCCAGCATATTCTTGGCGTCGATTGCTTGCCTGCTTCTTTGTTTTAGCAGATTTGCAACTCGATTAATATTGTTGCGGAATCTCGATTGCTCGCCTGCTCTGACATTTTGCCAGCCCTCCGATGCGCTTGTAGACTTACCAGTTGCATTTTCGTAAGCTCTGCTCTGCTCTGCAAAATTTAGACCTTCCTAAGAAATGCACAATATTTCAGTTCAAGAATGTTTAAGCCTTTGTACAAAATCATCCCACCTCAGGTTTCCGAATTCCTCAATTCAACAACTCCACAGCTCAGCCCCAGCTCAAGGGTCCTGAAGGCACTGATAATATTTAGATTTCTTCTTGATTTACATCAAATATAGGATAACTCTCAGTAGAACTTGTTTTGTCGGATCAAAAGTAAAGCAATTGATTCAAGCTTTCAAATGTTCTTCTATGTATTTGGCCCTAAATTTCTAATACAACTTCTAGATGGTTCGTCACTCGCCTCTGTCTTGTGCGTGCTGGCTCCAATTGGTCCCATCAAGCGTTCCAAGATCGACTCTTTATAGATCTCTTTCCAAGCTCGTTCGCTCTCAGTAGGTAAACTTGTTTAGCCAAAAGCTTCTTCATCCGAATGACTCACACGGCTCACACAGTTCTTAAATTCATTGCCAAATTCCTCCAACGGATTTTAGTCTCCGCTGTTCTTAATGTCCTTGCTTCTGTGCCGCATTGTTGGTCTGGCATAATATACAACTTTCGTTTTTCAAGCGAAGGCTCTGCTCTTGAACTCTCTACTAAGTTTGCAAGCGAAATTGTTCTTCTGAGGTAGACAATATCGTTTACAAGCTTAACAATGCAACAGATTGTTAAAGAAGCATAGAACACCTTAATCTTATCCTTATTTTTTGCTAAGTGATAAGCTTTGACTGCTTCTCAATCTCTGAACACGCCCTGCTTAGCGCCCACTTGCTTATGCCAATGATATGAAAAACCACAAATGGAAAGATGTATCTTTGAAAAAGATCTGTTAGCATTTTGATACTGGAGCTGTAAGTACAGCATCTGCAGATTAAACAATCCTATTCACTCCTTTTCATTAATTTGTGATTCAATATGAATGTAACCGGTTTGTGCAACAGCTATTAAAGGGTCATCCTGAAAGTAGGCCACATTTTTTGGTCCTTTTAGCGGTTTTAGTCCTAACTAACGATCCCCTCCTCCACCAGCTCAATTGATTCGCTTATAACTCCGGTGTTTTTTGTGCGATCAGAATAGGTAGATATAGAGCCTAGCTTGATGTATACTAAATTACGAGGCTCTTACTTGAAAATTGTGGATCTGACGGTTTTTGGGTCTAGGATCTGACGGCTTTTATACTCTGTACCGTAGGTACATAGAGTATTATAAGTTTGTGCAAAAGTATGTAACATCCAGAAGGAAGCATCTCCGACCCCATAAAGTATATGTATTCTTGATCAGCATCAACAGCCGAGTCGATATAGCCATGTCCGTCTGTCCGTCTGTCTGTCCGTATGAACGCACAGATCTCAGAGATGGTAAGAGATAGAGGTTTGACGTGTATGGGACATATGCTTCTTATGTCTGCAGGCAGATCAAGTTTATTTTCAATTTTGGCCACGCCCCCTCCCGCCCCCGCAATTTAGAAAAAACGTCATATCTCCCACAGTTTTGAAGATAGATGGCTTGTTCCTTCTGGACATATTTAGTTATTAGAATAACTTATCGATCCGCCAAAGGAATGAAGAAGATCGGATGAACGGTTTTCGAGTTATGATCAAAAGACAAAATTTCTTGGTACAGAGTATGTTATAGTCGGGCTTGACCGACTTTCTTTCTTGTTTGAAGATAAAAGGGGGAATTTTCCAAATCTGAAACAAACTTGATCTGCGTACGGCATACACCTACTTTCATGCAAAAATGTGTTGTGAAAGAGATAGAGCTCTTATAGTCTCTAAGATCGACGCATTCATACAGACAGACATGGCTATATCGACTCGGCTGTTCATGCTGATCAAGTACATATATACTTTATGGGGTCGGAAATGTTTCCTTCTCCCTGTTACATACACCCAGAAAAAAGTAGAGCGAATAAGTTATTAAGTAAAAGTTATAAGCTTTGGAATTCCCAACCAATTATGGCATTGCTGGCATGGAGCGATGGCTGTGCGACTGCCAGTTGACAGGCAAAGACTGATACACCTTTGAGGTGTTATGTATTCCTCGAGCCGGCTAAAACTTGCTACATGGCTTAACAATTAGTTTTCCATCAAATTTTAAATTGTTGTATGATTGGAATCTATGAAGCTCTTGATTTAAGAGTAAACGATCTTACTCTTGAATCTGATGAGCTCTTGATAATCGGAAGAACAAGATTCAACAATGAATAACCTTGGATTTGAGTTCGTTTGGTACTTTGAGAATGTTTCGTTCTTAGATCAAGTATTGAAACTCTTGGATCAAGAAAACCGAAATCAAAAATTCATACTTGGATCAAGAATATGGCTCTTAGATCGAAAATTCTTGATCCAAGTATGAAATTCTCTATTTTTTCTCAGAGTGTACATTCGCACAACCTCATGATCCCCCGTTTACCATTTTGAATGTGAACAGGCTATACAAAGTTACACGATAAGGTATCAGCCTGTGTTAAGCCTAATTTGTTTTCAATTGGCTCGCACAGATTCTTTCCTATTTTGATGGAGCCTTGTGTGCTTCTCCAGGTCCAACTTACTTTGCTTACTTACTTTGGTATACCAAAAGTAGACAGGACTTCAATTGGCACCAATTGCAACTGAAGAACACTTACATTCCGATCTCTTTGGGCCATACTCTACATAGAAGTTGGTGCATACACTTTATACCAATTCCTTGCTTCAAGGTTCTTCCAGAGACTTCGCTATGGTCGGGTGTGTCTATTTCTGTACTCTCGATTGGTGGTTACTACTTCTCCAGAGGCGGCACTGTGTATGTCATGGCGGCCTCCCAGCAGGTTGAAGAACAAGTTTCTCTGTGGGCAGAACCAAGATTGGAAAGGAAAGCTTTTACCAAAACCAGATGGATAACCTGGGGTGTATTTTGTTTGTTTCAATATTTGATAGCTGACCAGACATACCCTGCTGCTTAGTGTTACAATTCCAACTAATTTTGGCCAAAGAAATGGCAACAATGGCTATGGTGCACACGCAGGGGACATATGCTCTGTCCTTGAGCCAAGCAATTAGACAAGTTTCAATACAACAATAAGACCAACAACAAAATGGCGGCCATTATGGTCCTTGGTTTGCGTTTGCGGTCATTAAAATTTCTATGCTCACTTGAACATGTGTTGAGTGGCGGTGGGTGGGGGGAGTGGAAAAGCGTTGCCTACTTTTTGGGGCTGCCCCCATGCTAAAAAATACAGAGTCAAAGAATGAAACTGTGCAAGCGAAAGCAAACCTTTTGTTAATATAATTATGCAGCAGCAGGAGCAGCTGGGGCAGCACAGCAGAACAGCAGCCCACATCCGGTTTGGGCGGTGGGGTTGGGGCGGCGGATGTCGGGATGGGCGGCTCCCTGGTGATTTATCAATACCTGCAAAATGCAAACAATCGATTTGAGCCTCCAGTGTGTCATCTCGTGCTCACTCTGCAACGGAGCGCGTTATTGAAAATGATTTTTTAATGTGGCATTGACGTGGGGTGCGCCCTCGTCCGGGCAAATCACTTTCTGTGGCAACTTTCTATTTGCATTTTTTCTTTCACTTTTTTTGTTGCCCTCTCCCTGGGCATTTGTTGGCACAGGCCGCTGAGCTTGTTTTAATTTAAGCTTTGGCCCCGCCCCCACACGCTCGCCCACTCATCAGCCCACCCGGCACTGGATTGAGTTTAAAATATTGCGTATACGCACTGAGGTGTATTTTTAGTTAAGCTTTTGCCACTTGGCCTTCTCGCGCGCTGACATTGAAAACTAAAGAGGGAGAGGGGGTGGGAGGGCGAGAGAGAGAGAAGGTTAAATGTTATTATTTCAGTTTGCTGGCTGTTGTTTGTTTTGTGCAAAGTTTTGTGTCACAAAGTCCTTTCTGTCAAAACGGGGCCACAAAAGCAAAGCCAACCACATTCCAAGGTGTGTGTGTGTGTGTGCACCGCTGTGTGTGCCCAAAAGTTGCCTCAACTTTAATACTAGAATTTGGCACTCCAAATTGGAAATGCAATCCGCTAATTACAAGCAGCCGGGCAAACTCAATACAATTCGAATTGGTCAGCAAACCCATGTGGCTTCTGCACACAAATCATCTCGGTGTACAAGTGTTTGCCTGTGTGTGCATAGGCCGAGGGGCATTTATATAGACACGCCGCTTCAAGAGATGCACAAACATGGAGCCGTGCCGCACACACAGGAGTCAATTGCACTCCCAGTGGTTGTTGTTGTTGCTGGTGTAAATGTATGCAAACATAATTGCATGTAGATGTGGATGGCGCAAGTACTTACTGTGCGCATCATTTAAGCGACAGCGCTGCCGGGTAATTGGCTGCCGCTGTCAGTGACAGGACTCGAAGGACACACACCTCTCTGCCCTGCATTGTTGTGTTCTGAACCATATTTGGTATGAGTTGTTTATAAGTCTGCATTGAAGCTCAGTGAACAGGCAAAAAGTAGTTTAACCCGTGTCCATGTATCCCCGGCTTAGAACTAAATATAGTTGCAGCACACACACAGAGAGACACCCCCATCCACACCCACATCCCCATCCCAGATGTGCGCGGATGGAGTGGGAGCCTGTTAAGCCGCTCGCTTAAATGGCCGGCACCCAGCATCATCCGGCCTCCATTTGCCAGCCTTAATTCAATTGTTTGTAATGTTGCCCGGGCATTTAGGGGTCTAAATGCTTGCTTACACATAATACCCATTAAAGGTGATGTATGTGCGTCCCATTTGGTAGAGTAAGAGAGGGGGAAGCATGAATTTTCTGTTTTTGGGTTGAGGTTTTATAACTAACTTGATGGATGAGGGTGAACTTTAATTGGTGGAAAAGCTACAAATTTGAAAAACGAAGCGAAAGTGTATGCACAATTGGAATTTCGACCACATTTATGCATTCATTCCACATTCGTTTGCTTATAACTTGACCAATCAGATCAATCAAGTATTCTGATTAAATGCTTCATACAATCTCAGGCGACGAAGTTGTTCTCAGAGAAGATAAAAAAAAGCAAACAAAACTCTCTCTCGCTCTCTTAACATTTCTGGGGCATTATTGTGCTTAAGTTGCTTGAAATAAGCCACATTTGTAAGATCATTTTCAGAAAGAACCACCCTGTTGAGTCGTTTCCCACTTCTTTTCATAATCCAACGTGCAACGTTCAAACGAAGGCTCGAAAATAACTCATGCTTATGCTTAAAATGAGCTTTATCGAAGTATGACTCGACAAATAGACGCAAATATCTCGAAACTGGTTGGAAACTCATCAGAAGAACGTGTTAATACAACTTTTTAAGCAGAGCTGCGGCTAGGGTACCGTTTTCTCCCATCAAAAGTATAATTTATGATCAGAAAACGAGCGCACTTATGACTATTTCAATCAGACCGATAACCCAAAAAGGATCAAAAATATCTTTAAATGTTTGCTGGGTTTGTAAGTAGCCATTTAAGCGCAATGCGCCACAACAGCCGTTTCATTTGTGCTTCGTTGAGTGCAAAAGCTGCTGTACTCGTCCCTATGGCAGTTAACCTAGTGCAGCATCAAGCAACACGAGCTTATATCCATTTCATGTTGAGTTGCTAGAGTGGAAATCGTAGGAGGTAGGGTACCGTGTGTACTGAATTCTAATTTAAACTAGAAAAAATACACGAAAGTTATACTTTGGCTTGGCCGTAGTTTGTATACCCTTGCAGCACGATTTTCTAATTAATTTAAAGCACATTTCTACTGAAAACAAACAAGTTTTTCTCACTGGGACAACTTTTCAGACTCTACTTTTCCATGACAGCTATACTATATAGTTGTCCGATTTCGACCAAACTTGGTGAAATCATGGAAAAGTAAAACAAACTAAGAAGTACAAAGTCTGGAGGCGTTTCCATTGAAAACAAAAAAGTTTTTCTTACTAAAATTAGTTTCTCGACCGATGGTTCCTATGGCAGCTATATGTTATGGTCATCCGACTTTGACAAAACCTTGAAAAATTGTGAGAAAGCTTATAAAACAAATATATGCCAATTTTAAAGAGGTTTGCATTGAAAACAAAAAAGTTTTTCTTACCAAGACCATTTTTCTAACCTTACTTTTCTATGACAGCTAAACTATATAGTTGTCCGACTTCGACCAAACTTGGTGGAATCATGAGAAAGCGTAGCAAACTAAGAAATACAAAGTTTGAAGTTTGAAAAGTTTTTCTTACTAAGAATCAAGAATATATATATCATACAAGAATATATTATATATACTTTATGTGGTCGGAAATGCTACCTTCTCCGAAATCCATTGAATGATTGTGGTATCCGTTTGAAATGGATATTAATTATGGACCTAACCCAAAATGAATGTCTAAAATCTTGTTGTTGTGCGAGGAATGCTTTGGTGTGCTTCAGACACACACACCTATACACACAGCACCAGGCAAAAACTGGTTTGCTCTTTCGTTTCTTAGGATTGTTGTAGCTTTAGAATGGTTGTCTGCATTTGTGTTGGTGATTACGCAGCCGCAAGATAGTCTGAACTGAATAAAGAACTGTAGCTATATACCAAGTTAAGCTCACAAGTAACCTTTACCCGATCTGTCTGGTGCCAACTTTCTTTGGACTAACGAAATTTCCTTCTGGAGAACTCATTTCTTTGAGGCAAGGGCGCTACTAGACAGAGAAAAGAAGGGATATTAAAAAAATATGCATAGAATGACTTCCCGCAACCATTTGGACTGGAAAAGTCTTAAATATACTTATAATCATCCAACCGAGCTGAAAATAATGAAAAAGGTTCATTATACTCTGTACCGTAGGTACATAGAGTATTATGAGTTTGTGCAAAAGTATGTAACATCCAGAAGGAAGCATCGACCCCATAAAGTATATATATTCTTGATCAGCATCAACAGCCGAGTCGATATAGCCATGTCCGTCTGTCCGTCTGTCCGTATGAACGCACAGATCTCAGAGATGGTAAGAGATAGAGGTTTGACGTGTATGGGACAAATGCTTCTTATGTCTGCAGGCAGATCAAGTTTATTTTCAATTTTGGCCACGCCCCCTCCCGCCCCCGCAATTTAGAAAAAACGTCATATCTCCCACAGTTTTGAAGATAGATGGCTTGTTCCTTCTGGACATATTTAGTTATTAGAATAACTTATCGATCCGCCAAAGGAATGAAGAAGATCGGATGAACGGTTTTCGAGTTATGATCAAAAGACAAAATTTCTTGGTACAGAGTATGTTATAGTCGGGCTTGACCGACTTTCTTTCTTGTTTTTTGTATGATTTTTCAGCTTTTTGGATCATAATTGGAATATTAAAGTCATATGCAGTCCAAATGGAACTTTTTTGGAACTTCTTGTTCCTTCTGCTAGATCATGAAAGCCCAGGCTGCAGTACTTGTTAGTACAAAGAAAGTCGTGTTGAGGCTCTATGACGAACCATTGTGGCAAGGACTTTGTTAAGTCAGCTGCCAGCTTGAAACTCAGCGTTCACGGGTTGCCTTAAACACCTGACATGTTTCCCACTACGTGGCCTGAGATGGGAGGCAGTAAAAAGTAGGGGAGCCCACTGAAAATCGAAACCTGTGCAGGCAGCTGGGCGTGAAATGGCTTCGACTTCGGTCCACTGCAAATGTTGTGTACTTTTCCTTCACACCACACACATTTTATTGAGTTTACAATTAACTTTGACCTTGGGCAAAAAAGAGGCACAATTTTTCTTCAAAGGCCACATGCCACGGTGCGTATGAGTGATTAATTTGATTTCTACATTAAATTGCACTTTTTGCAATTTCCCCCCCCCCCCCACACACACCAAATGCTGTGCTGGGCCTTTGTTGTCTCACGTCACGCGGCTGCCATTTCTAATCGAAATGTGTTTCATGGGGCTTTTGGCTTCTGATGGCTCAGCTTGGCCACTCGCCCGGCGCCACGTACACGCAATTTTCAATCTGCCGCATGAAAAGCTTTCGGGAACAGAAAAGTAAGCCAAATTGGTGGAAAAGGGGGCCAGAGGAATTTCTTAAACGATTTGGCACACACACACACACTCGCACACTTGCACACACCTACACCCGCAGCCACAGCCACAGCCCAGCCAGCCGCACCAAAGTATGCTACACTTTTTGTTAGCCTCAGAAATTTTTGACGTTTTTACCTGCCGCCGCGCCCGGCGCTGGCGAGTGGCAAAAACCAACAACAACAACAAAAAAAAGCACAAAAAAAGGGGGAAATTAATTAAAAAACCTGTTGTTGTCCTTTTGTTGTGGCTGTGCTCTCTGGCCACCGCCAAGTGCATGCGGAGGCTAACATGCAAATATTTGTATGTGAACTTAAATGTGGGTTTTTGTTTGCAAAACTCAAATGGAAACTAATTAATTTAAAACTAAATGTGCTGCTGCTCGCCGGCTGGCATTTGCCATATTTCCCCCATAACTCAATTCGCCTCGAGCCACTCGGACTGGATTCGATTGTGTTTTTGATATCGAATTATGGCCTCAAACGAAACGAAATGGTGGCGTGTTGATTGCCAAAGCAGATCATTAAAATGAGAAAATTGCATTCTGAAACACAAATCTCCTCTAAATTCAATTAACTGCATTAACTTCGGGATGAGGTTGGCGGCGCAAGTGTGTAAGCTCATTTGGCGCAAAATCTCATTAACTAACTGGCCAAGAGACCAGGCAACCGCAACCAGCACGTTAATTAGGAAGACTCGTAATTGAATACGCCTTTCCCTCGCTCTGTGATTGTGTGTGTGCGGGGGTGTGCCTGGGTGTGTGTGGGTGTCTGGCTGAGTCGCTTATCAATAGGCCATTAGTTATGGGCTTTAGTTTGCCATTGTTGATGATTTGTCTAACTGTCCAAATGACCAGTCATAGTCGGGCAATCAAAACAGATTGAACTGGCCAAATCGATTAGGCCGAAAACCCAAAAGAAACCGCAAGAGCTAAGAAATTAAACTGCAAGTAGCCAAATGTCTGGCATTGACTTGCCATTGCTCACAAATCAGACACAATATAATTGGTTTGATTCTACAAAGTAAACTTACTTGGCTCCAATTGGGAGAGAGAGCAACTCTTTGCTGACATTTCATGAACCAATTTCTGTGCATTTGTTCTGATAAAGTTAATCCAGCTTTCACTTAACTTAATGTGAACACAAAATAGTTTAATTTGAGCAAGTAGCAAGCAATATATTTTAATTTTGGCTATTCATTTTAAGAGAGCATACTTCATATAAAACGATTGCTTAGTCGTGTACCTTAAACAGAAGCTCAATCCTTATTCGGCCGTTTGATTAGATAACAAGAAAGAAAGTCGGTCAAGCCCGACTATAATATACTCTGTACCAAGAAAATTTGTCTTTTGAGCATAACTCGAAAACCGTTCATCCGATCTTCTTCATTTCTTTGGCGGATCGATAAGTTATCCTAATAACTAAATATGTCCAGAAGGAACAAGCCATCTATCTTCAAAACTGTAGGAGATATGATGTTTTTTCTAAATTGCGGGGGCGGGAGGGGGCGTGGCCAAAATTGAAAATAAACTTGATCTGCCTGCAGACATAAGAAGCATATGTCCCATACACGTCAAACCTCTATCTCTTACCATCTCTGAGATCTGTGCGTTCATACGGACAGACAGACAGACGGACAGACGGACATGGCTATATCGACTCGGCTGTTGATGCTGATCAAGAATATATATACTTTATGGGGTCGGAGATGCTTCCTTCTGGATGTTACATACTTTTGCACAAACTTATAATACTCTATGTACCTACGGTACAGAGTATAAAAATGTGGGTAAATTTATTTCAACTTTGCTGCTAGTGGACAAAAAATTTGTATAAAATATGCAAAATGCAGTAAAATGTATGCAATATGTTATAAATATTCAGCCATTGTGCTCTATATTTTATAATACGTCCCTAGTCTGAGAAAACCTACTCAAAACACCTTTTCGATTGTGGACCTAAAACGAACTATCTATCACCCACTCTTTCCCAAAATGTGTTTATCTTAAAGTGTTCTTGGTAATGTGGACTTTAAGTTTTTATTAACACTTTGTGCACGATTTTGCCCGTTCTGCGTCTTTTAGGCAAGCTGAAGCTGAGCCTAGGATGTATATTCCATGACTAAGACTAGTCAAAAATCAATCAAAAAAGAGACTTACAGCCATGCTCCCATTGTCGCTTTCGCAAAAACTTTGCGATTTGATCACCAAATCGTAAAAGTTGTTGCTCCGACATTTGGAAATCGCAAAGTTTTGCCGTTTTTAAACCGGCGACATCTGAGTCCGTGAAATGAAAAGTAAATGCAAAGTATAGGTTGATGCACAAACAGACAGCCCACGGAACTATTTTTATTCAGTTCTTTAATCTTTTTAGATTTGTCTTACGGACTCATCCACTCAATTCGCATTGAGGCAATATTTTAAACAATTTATTTAATAGAGATACACAAAATTGAGCGTGATGGAAAACTGCTCACAATAACAACAATTTGCGATTTGGCCATGGTATATATCGATATATGACTATCGATAGCTTGACTAGTGGCGCTCATCAGCTGTTTTTGTTATGTGAAATGACACAAAACAAGATGGGAATGGAACATTATCGATGACAAAAACTTGCTCTAAACTAAAATCGTACGAATTTGCTGAAATCGCAATTCGCAAAAATAAGTGAAAACCGGAGCATGGCTGTTATATAAGGATTTTTGAACAAATAAACATGCAAAACGTCAGCACTGAGATAAGCAACGAAATATAACAAAAAATTTATAAGTAAGAAATAAAAAATATAAAATAAAACAAGAAAGAAAGTCGGTCAAGCCCGACTATAACATACTCTGTACCAAGAAATTTTGTCTTTTGATCATAACTCGAAAACCGTTCATCCGATCTTCTTCATTCCTTTGGCGGATCGATAAGTTATTCTAATAACTAAATATGTCCAGAAGGAACAAGCCATCTATCTTCAAAACTGTGGGAGTTATGACGTTTTTTCTGAATTGGGGGGGCGGGAGGGGGCGTGGCCAAAATTTAAAATAAACTTGATCTGCCTGCAGACATAAGAAGCATATGTCCCATACATGTCAAACCTCTATCTCTTACCATCTCTGAGATCTGTGCGTTCATACGGACAGACAGACGGACAGACGGACATGGCTATATCGACTCGGCTGTTGATGCTGATCAAGAATATATATACTTTATGGGGTCGGAGATGCTTACTTCTGGTTGTTACATACTTTTGCACAAACTTATAATACTCTATGTACCTTCGGTACAGAGTATAACTACGCATCCGCCATGTGGGACCATTTGGGACCAAATGAGCGGCTAGGTAAGCGTTTTCGGTTGGGCTAAAAACTGGTTTCAAATGCTATTCCGATTGTTTTTCAACACTGTAGCCAAAATGTTGGCCATCCAGCCCAGTGCGCATTAGAGAGAATCACCAACTAACGAGAATCGACAAAGTGCTTAAGATCTATTTAGGTCTAGGATACCAAATATGTGAGTTAAAGGTGCTTCGAATAAAGAAACAAATTGGAGGTAAGTTAACTACGACTCGGCCGAAGTTTGTGTACCCTAGCAGCACATTTTTCTCTATTTTTCTATGACAGCTATACTATATAGATGTGCGATATCGACCAAACTTGGTGGAGTCTTGGTACAGCATAGCAAACTAAGAAATACAAAGATTGGAGGCGTTCGCATTGAAAACAAAAAAGTTTTTCTTACTAAGACCACTATTGTATGACAGCTATACTATATAGATGTCCGATTCTAACCAAACTTGGAGAAATTGTGGAAAATCATAGAGAACTAAGAAATACAAAGTTTGAAGGCGTTCCCATTTGAAACAAAAAAGTTTTTCTCACTAAAACTAGTTTTTCGACCGATCATTCGTACTGCAGCCATATGCTATAGTCAACCGATTTTGACAAAACTTTGTAGAATTGTGTGAGAGCATTTCAAACAAAGAAGTGACAATTTTCAAGACATTTCCATTGAAAACAAACAAGTTTTTCTCACTAAGACCACTTTTCTGACTCTACTTTTGTATGACAGCTATCCTATATAGATGTCCGATTCTAACCAAACTTAGAGAAATTGTGGAAAATCATAGAGAACTAAGAAATATAAAGTTTGAAGGCGTTTCCATTTGAAACAAAAAAGTTTTTCTCACTAAAACTAGTTTTTCGACCGATCATTCGTACTGCAGCCATATGCTATAGTCAACCGATTTTGACAAAACTTTGTAGAATTGTGTGAGAGCATTTCAAACAAAGAAGTGACAATTTTCAAGACATTTCCATTGAAATCAAAACATTTTTTCTCACTAAGACCACTTTTCTGACTCTACTTTTGTATGACAGCTATACTATATAGATGTCCGATTCTAACCAAACTTGGAGAAATTGTGGAAAATCATAGAGAACTAAGAAATACAAAGCTTGGAGGTGTTTCCATTTGAAACAAAAAAGTTTTTCTCACTAAAACTAGTTTTTCGACCGATCATTCGTACTGCAGCCATATGCTATAGTCAACCGATTTTGACAAAACTTTGTAGAATTGTGTGAGAGCATTTCAAACAAAGAAGTGACAATTTTCAAGACATTTCCATTGAAAACAAACAAGTTTTTCTCACTAACACTGGTTTGTCGACCGATAGTTTCTATGACAGCTATATGCTATAGTCAGCCGAACCGCCCGGCTCCGACAAATTAGCAACGTTTTTGTACAAAACGACTTTGTGCAAAGTTTGCCGAAGATAGCTTTCAAACTGACGGAGTAGATGGTAGAGAAACAGACGGACATGGCTAAATCAACTCAGGTTGTAGGGCTTATCAAGAATATATATATACTTTATGGGGTTGGAGATGCTGCCATCTATGCATTACAAGCATTTGGACAATTTTATAATATTGGTGGAGAGATATCTTATGGCTGCCTTAGGGCCGGTCGGTGGGAAAATAGTTCTAACTAAGAGAAACAAACACTTATTTTTGCCCACTATTAGTTATATAGGCTTCCAAGCTGAGAGAATGAGAATTGTGTCCTAAATAACTCTTTCTTGAAACCTGGTACATCAGTTTTCACCACTCTTGCCTGAACATCTCAACCTTTGATCAACCCCTCGCTTATTAGTGCAAAATGCGTACAGCTCAAAAAACTGACCTCAGCCGATTTCGGCATCAATAATAATGCTGTGAAATTGGAGACAAAAAGTGTAACCACTCTTTTTTTTGGCATAAAACCATTTTCATTTTCAATTATTTGTGGGAAATGTAATTTCCTCACTTGACACAACAACATTTGGTACATTCTGTACATTTCGTACATGAAACTGGCCGCCCCACTCGGCGTAATGCGTTTTATTACAACAGTTTTTGGGGTCTGGTTGTCAAAAACACGCGACCATAAATTAAGCATTATAAATAAATTAACATAATTAATAATTATGGGCGAAAGGCGAGAGCAGAAGTGAAATAAAATGCAAATGCGAAACCCACACACCAACACACAAATTTGTCACCCACCCACACACATGTAATTTGATTTACGTTGTGGCGACTGGATGGCATTTGCGTGTCAACATCAAATGCGACAGCCTAAATGGATCATCCCTCGCTCTCTACTTTGCAGGCCTACCCCAATCGGGATATCACGAATATTGTGGAGTCGTCGCACTATCAGAAAATTGGCGGCTGGTGTCGCCAGGGTGCTTTGAATGCGGCCAAATGCAAGGGCTCCCATCGCTGGATCAAGCCATTCCGCTGTCTGGGTAAGTGTTGAGAGTTCTTTGCCCCCGCCGCCAGTTGGCCCTGTGCTTATCCCATGACCGTTTGGCTTCAGAAGGACCATTCCAATCGGACGCCTTGCTGGTGCCGGAGGGCTGTCTCTTCGATCACATACACAATGCCTCGCGCTGTTGGCCATTCGTGAGATGGAATCAGACCGGAGCGGCCGCCTGCCAGGAGCGGGGCATGCAAATGCGCAGCTTCGCCATGTTGCTGCCCTGCGGCATTTCGCTGTTCTCGGGAGTGGAGTTTGTGTGCTGTCCCAAGCACTTTAAGAGTGAGTAGTGAGCGGGGAGCGGGCGTAACCAGTTGTTGTTCACACCCTATCATCCTTCTTCTCGCCGCAGCCGATGAGATCCGTGTGAAGAAGACGGATTTGCCTGTCATGCCGCCGGCTCAGATCAGCGGCAGCAGCGGCAGCAGCAGCAGTGCCAATGATGAACTGAACGCCAATGAGGAGGACGAGAGCAACGATTCCAACTACTCCAAGGATGCCAACGACGATGAGCTGGACGATGAGGATGATCTGATGGGCGACGATGAGGAGGATGAAATGGTGGCGGATGAGGCGGCCGCCGCTGGCGCCGCACAATCGGCTGCAGCTTCGGGATCGGCGGGTGAGGCCAATAGCGGTGCTCTGGATGACATCAATGCGGAGTACGACAGCGCCGAGGACAGCGACAACTATGAGGAGGACGGTGCCGGCGCCGAGGGTGATTTGGCTGACACCTGGGATCAGAATGGCAGTGCCAGTGGTGCCGGTGCTGGTAAGACTGTGCCGGTGCTCAAGCCACCCGTGCTGGCCATGTCCTCCTCGTCGTTCTCGTCGACGGCGGCCTCCGATGTCAGCAAGCCGGCCAAACCGGAGCTGGCCACCAGCACACCTCAGTTGTCCGCTGCCGCTGCTGCCGCCGCCGCCGCTGCTGCCGCTGTGGTGGCTGCTGCCGCCGCTGCCGCTGCCCAGGCCCCACCACCGCCCTCAACCGCTCAGCCCACCTCCGATCCGTACTTCACCCACTTCGATCCGCACTACGAGCACCAGAGCTACAAAGTAAGTCAGAAAGTAAGTGTTCAAGTTGCGGGCGCAGGTTTATTTATCGAATCCAAAAACACAAAACGTATTCTAAACAAAGGAAGCCCAACAGCGCCTTGAGGAATCGCATCGCGAGAAGGTCACCCGTGTGATGAAGGACTGGTCGGATCTGGAGGAGAAGTATCAGGATATGCGGCTGGCCGATCCGAAGGCGGCGCAAAGCTTTAAGCAACGCATGACGGCCCGCTTCCAGGTTTGTGTGGCTACCCACTTTCTAGCACCACCCCTACCCCCCCACCCCACCGTAACCCACTCTCATTCCTTGTATCTAAAATCACTCACTGATGCACTCGTATCATCTAGTCTTATCTATCTTTATCTATCTAACTCATGACTGTCTCCATGTAAAGTAGATCTGTGTGTGTGTGTGCGTGTGTACATATGTATATGGCTGTGTGTGCGTGTATATAACTGTGGCTGTAACTGTAACTGGCTAGGCAATTTTGGGCCGGATTCATTAGTCGATCAGTTTTGGAAAACCCTTTTTTTATTTGATGCCTCATTTCGATAATAGTTTATATTGTTCTCAGAACAGTATGTTCCTTTTTATATCAAAATTAGTCCGAGATTGTTTTCTTCATATGAACTAAGTCCATCCCAATTCCCATAACTTGTGCTGAACTCTACAGAAATGCATTCCTTTTGATAACATTTCAATCTATATCATTCTCATAAGAACAGAATGTTCTTTTGTATCAAAACTAGTTCGAAATTGGTCTCTTCAAATGAATTAGGTCCACCCTAATTTCTAAAAATTCCTCTCAGCTCTTCAGAAATGCATTAATTTTGTATAACATTTCAATCTATTGAATTCTCAAATCATTGCATAACATTAGAACAGAATATTGTTTCTTATATCAAAACTAGTTCAAAAATCTTTTCTTCATATGAGCTATGTCCACCTTAACCTTTTAAACTTGTGCTCAGCTGTTCAGAAATGCATTTTTTTTGTATTCCATATTAATCCATATAATTCTCTAAGAAACAGAATGTTCTTTTATATCAAAACAAGCTCCAAATTGGCCTCTTCATATGAATTAGGTCCACCCTAATTTCTAAAACTTCTTCTCAGCTCTTCAGAAATGCATTCTCTTTGTATTCCATATCAATCTGTTCTCAAATCAATGCATAACATATGAATAAAATGTTCTTTTTATAGCAAAACTAGTTTAAAATTGTTTTCTGTATATGAAATAAGTCCACCCTTATTCCTATAAGTTGAGCTGAACTCTACAGAAAAGCATTCCTTTAGTATTCCATATCAATCTAAATAGTTCTCAAATCAATGCGTAACATAAGAACAAAATGTTCTTTTACATATCAAAACAAGTTTAAAATTCTTTTCTTCATATGTACTAGGTCCATCCTAATTTCTGTTACATGTGCTAGTTCTTCAAAAATGAGTATATATTGTAAGCTTTCTAAAGTTTTCGCTGAGTTCCAAAGAATCTGATATAGTTTACTATGTTTTGTAAGTTCATTTTAAGTATTAGATCCCAAAATCTTATCAAAGTCAAACAACGCTCTCGTTTATCATTTGCTTAGAATCTATTTTACTTGCTGATTGCTTCGATCACTAGAACTAGAACTAGAACTAGAACTAGAGACGCTGTCAACTCATATCCCCCCAAAGTTTCAGGAAAAAGTATGATTGCATTGATTGTTTTACATACAATACGAAAATTAACAAATGGTGTAGAGTGTAACCAATTGTAATCAAACTTGTATACTAAGCCGCAAAAACCGATATCAGTATAGCGTTCATATAAGACAGAATGGGCATAATTCTCGGTTTGAAGACACCTTTGTGTCGACTTTTTTCAAGATATTCCCAAATTAGAAACCCCAAAACTCCGTCTTAGTGTCTGCTTTCACCACAATTGGAAACAACTGACCAAAGTCAGCTTGGAGTGTGGAAGTAGTCAAATTTCAGCTGTTCGCTTTCATTTTCACTCTCTGAATTCCTTAATGACACTGTCCGTCTTCCTCTAACTAAGGTGTTTTCCTAAGTGAACTCTATTTTCGAGTAAAGCATTACAATTTCCAGCAGTCGCCTTAAACTTTAACTGAAATGCTTTGAACTCTTTCACCTTGAACTTGACTACTGAGCAGGTTTGTGCTAAAAAATCGCAATTTTTCTCAATGAGAGTGGCCAATCGCACCTGGTCACACTTCATTTAATCCTTCATTTTACCTCCTTCAGAGGTGAAAGTTTTTTAAATTTGCTTCAAAACATATCAAATTTAACCCTGGACCGTCGTTTTTCGTCGACGAACGAGGAACTTTGTATAAGATTCCTCAGCTTATATAAATTCGTAGTCGAATCGACGTGTGATGCACTTTGTGTCAGATTTGGAAGCTTGTACGATTGTAAAAATGCGTAGTCGAAACGACGAACGATGAATTTTATATCGATAAACGATAAACATGCAATGCGTCCACCGTTTCAGTTCAAACTCTTAGTTTTAAAACAAAAATACTTTAATTCTTTTCTTAACAAGTTTGATTGTTAGAAAAGCATAAAAAATCTTCATATTTAATTAGAAGACTGCAACAGACAGACAGAGTTTATAAAGTAAAGCAATACTATGATTTGTTTTGAACATTCCATCGTCGATTCGACGAACCAAGTTCCTTAAGAATGACCCACCCTGTACACAGTTATCAAGCATCCCCTACGCATAGTTGATCGATTCTGCATCCTGTCCAAAATTGCCTGCCACCCCTCACTTCCCGTGTATGTGTACAATAATATTTAGCTGGGTAGCTCTCTAGTCTCATTCAATGCGCTATCATCTATCCACTCACCACTCACTGCACCCACTTCTATCGCTTTCTTTTCCAAACTCATTTTGAATCGTAGCTCATTGTGATCGCCTGCTTTTGATTTCAATGTATTTCTCAGTTCATTTTTGGTTTTGTGTATCCATGTATGGCAAATGGGAGCGAAAGAGGCATCAGATTGTAATCATATAACAACAACAATTACAAATAATAATATTAATAATAACGATAACAAACATTAACCAAAAAGTACTGCTAACCCGAATAACCGCAACCGAGCAAAAACCAAAAACAAAAAAACAAAAAATGCAAATTAGATACATTTGTACTTACCATTTTACCCCAAAACCCAATTATACATACAAAAGTGCTTTTGTAGTTCAAACTGATTGGCTTTCTAATGTAATCCTTAGTTGTGACGCCATTTGTTTGTTGATTTGTTCAGTTTTATGTTCAGTTTTTAGAGCTACCGCAACCAAATAAAACGCTAACGACTCGAAACGAACCTGGGAACGTTGTAAAATAACATTCGCTTTGATCAAACCCTTGTGAAACGCTGCTCTAGAACCGAACTCTCTCCCTCACTTCCCGAACTGCCAGTGGGTGTGTACATACCGACCCTGCGATGACTCAATCACACAATCGTTCTCATGCATTTCAATATGTATCAGCCATTCTCGGGATGCACTTTGTCCATTGTCTCAGCAGCACATTCCGGCCAAGTTCGTTCTCTCTCTCTCTCGCTCTGTCTCGCTCTGTATCTCTCACAACTCGCACACTTTGTAGCGGCACCCCAAACCAAAAACAAAACAAAACAAAACCAACCAGATTAGCCACAACGACGCAACAACCGACTGCCCACCACTACCCACTAACCTAACTAACAACCAACAACCAACAACAAACCAACGTCTAAATTTGAAGCAACGTATTAACGATCAAAATGAAATCCATTATCGATAATCCTCGATATGGTCGAAATAATCATGCTGATAATCTTTCTCTCTTGGTGTGCAATACGTCTTTATATGGGAATGTAATTTTAGACTTCTGTTCAGGCACTCGAGGAAGAAGGCAACGCCGAGAAGCATCAGCTGGCGGCGATGCATCAGCAACGTGTACTGGCCCATATCAATCAACGGAAACGGGAAGCGATGACCTGCTATACACAGGCCCTGACCGAACAGCCGCCCAATGTGAGTACAATGAATATATATAACTTCAAACTGATGCAGGTCTTGAACCGGTAAAGTATTAGACTAGAGATTTCCTATCATCAAACCAAAGACAAGTTCTTATTTTAAGACGCTATCACCGACAGGCAACCTACTGATGTTTGTTTCCCAAGATATAACCCCAATCGAAATATATCTCTGGATATAGTCGGTCATTTCGGTTCGGAATCCCTTTGCTGAACCCTTATAAAACTTATTTAACTCAAACTAAAAAGTAATTTGCAGAGTTTCTAAATATTTCACAAACTACCCCAAAACTAATTCTCGGAAACCATGTTCAGATGAAGATAATATCGTACACCATTTAAACAAACTACGAAACAAGAAGGTCAAACTCATAGCTGGAACAACTCTTGAGATTTGGCTCTGAACCATATTTTAGTCCACCATTTCCGAACCGACTTGCTTCAGATAAACTTTCTTCCAAACCTTATTCCGGTGTATAGTTTATTACCTCCCGAACCTGTAACCAAACTCCAACCAAAATCCTAACTGACTACCGATTGGAATCGACTAAGACTGGGCGCCAGAAACGTTACTGAAACCGATAGTTTACATATTGTGGGAACCGCTAATATCTTGGGTATCCAGGAAAGCCGAAAAGAGCAGCCAAAATATTGAAAGGTATGATTAAATTTTGAAAACTCTGTCGCACAGGTGCAAAGAGTATATTAGGTTTGTGCTCCGTAAAACGTACGTTGCAGTACCGTTCGTTAGTGTGGGGATGGGTGTACACTATTGTACAATAGGCATATGACTAAATTTTAGAATCAAATTTACATGGTCCTACACGACGGGGGATACCATCAGAATACTAAAACGTTCGCGGAAAAACGTTCCGCAGGAATCACGTCAAAGTTTGAAATCTGGGTTTTCGAGGAATAACTTGAGAAATACCTATCCTAGAGGGGTCAAATATTCCCGCGACCCCACTTACTTTTACGATACGCAACTTTCGTCCATACATCATAGAGCTCTACGACAGTTTTTATACTCTGTACCGTAGGTACTAGAGTATTATAAGTTTGTGCAAAAGTATGTAACATCCAGAAGGAAGCATCTCCGACCCCATAAAGTATATATATTCTTGATCAGCATCAACAGCCGAGTCGATATAGCCATGTCCGTCTGTCCGTCCGTCCGTCTGTCCGTCCGTCCGTCCGTCTGTCCGTCTGTCCGTCTGTCCGTCCGTCTGTCTGTCCGTATGAACGCACAGATCTCAGAGATGGTAAGAGATAGAGGTTTGACATGTATGGGACATATGCTTCTTATGTCTGCAGGCAGATCAAGTTTATTTTCAATTTTGGCCACGCCCCCTCCCGCCCCCGCAATTTAGAAAAAACGTCATATCTCTCACAGTTTTGAAGATAGATGGCTTGTTCCTTCTGGACATATTTAGTTATTAAAATAACTTATCGATCCGCCAAAGGAATGAAGAAGATCGGATGGACGGTTTTCGAGTTATGATCAAAAGACAAAATTTCTTGGTACAGAGTATGTTATAGTCGGGCTTGACCGACTTTCTTCTTGTTTAACCTGGTCTCCAAAGTTGATTCCGAAAAGATGATTTTCCATTTATGTTAGTTGTTTAGGTATTACAAGAAATGAATTTTAAGAAGATCGGACCAGCACGGCTAGCTTTATTTCCCGAGTAGCATTCTTAAGAACAACAGCTTGAACTTCCTTTCTTCCAATTTTCTTACCATCAAAATGAAGACACCAAGAATCATTTTTTAGCTCCTGTTTCAATGATTCCATTAGACGCTTCGCTGACTTTATGCCAGCTTTATAAACTCCGGATTGTGAAGGTGTTGGCATCTCAACGCCTGAATCCGCCAGCAGTTCGCCAAGTTTAGCAGCTTTTCTAGAACTAATCTTTCCTTTAGTAACTAAATCCGCTGCATTTTTCGTGGAAGAACGTTCTGCCTTAAATGTATCTGGTGGTTCGTAGTCTTCTGTGGCGTCCGTGTCGAATGGGTCCTCTGTGTCCTCTGGTTCGTTTTGGGCTACTGCAAATTCTCTTCGCGTTTCATATTCTTGAGCGTTTAACTTGCTAATATCGAAAGCTGTATTCAAAGCTAAGCTTTTCCCAATGCGATATTTTGAAAATGTATGGTATTCTCCGGCAAGCTTGTCAATATTTCGTTCAACTGAAGTCACAGCGATAGTATGTACATGTATTGTACATAGCACTGTGATGCATTACAGTGTCTTGACACCAGAAGAACTTAAGCGCTGTTCTAGATTTGTGTTCAGCAATCATGCACTGTCTGCTTACATAATGTCAAAATGATAGCGGCTCGTAGCTTTAACACATATTTAGAAACTAGCATTATTACTTCATCTGCCAAAGAAATGAAGAAGCTCGGTTAAGCCATATTATGCTGGGCAGCACCGGTCTTTAATGCGATGGGCAGCACTTCACGCACCTACACACAAACTTTGGAGGGTGCAGAGTATATTAGAGTAGAGCTTAACTCACTTTCTTACTTGTTATTCACAAGATTTGCTCAAAAAGTATTAATTTCTTCACTATTAACGAATCCCCTAACTCTTAATGGTGAGCACATGCCACTAGACCAATCACCAAGCAAGTATTTGCCTAAAGAACTTGGTATGGGAATGTCCTACGTTTCTACCACTTTTCAAGGTACTTGAAAAATTACATTATTGTCTTCTTTTTTGGCTTCTCCTTCAATGCCGTCTTAAGTGCCATACTGAGGATATTTCTTGAGCCTCTTTAGTTATGGGAACAACAATCAAAGGCACGGGTAGCCAAGTCGAGGAAAGTACACAGTGGCTGTGCGTAAAAATACGCTTACCATCAATGATTTGTGAGCAGGGGCGTTATCATGGTGCGTTTAACCGATTAAGCTACTCTGGTTTTCTTGGTTTTTCTATTGGAAAAAGTAAAAGTATATTCCACTGTTCCGATCTGGAAATGAAAATGCATTCAGAGCGTCGCTTTGGCACTTCATGTGCCATGTTTCACCTTGAGTAGTGAAATCATTGAGAGATAAGTATGTCCTGCCACTCCAATCAATGGCAAGTTTTTTGTTATTTGATACCTCAACTTGTTGTTTCGCCTTTCTTTCCCTCTTTGCAATGTGTTCTTTGATACCTCAACTCGGTGTATTTCCATTGTGCAGGCCCATCATGTAGAGAAATGCCTGCAGAAGCTGCTTCGTGCCTTGCACAAGGATCGCGCTCATGCCTTGGCCCATTATCGTCATCTGCTCAATTCGGGCGGACCGGGTGGTCTGGAGGCAGCCGCCTCGGAGCGACCACGCACCTTGGAACGTCTTATTGACATTGATCGTGCGGTGAACCAATCGATGACCATGCTGAAGCGTTATCCCGAGCTGTCCGCCAAGATTGCACAATTGATGAACGATTACATTTTGGCGCTACGCAGCAAGGACGATATTCCCGGCTCGTCGCTGGGCATGAGCGAAGATGCCGAGGCCGGCATATTGGATAAGTATCGCATTGAGATTGAACGCAAGGTGGCCGAGAAGGAGCGCCTGCGGCTGGCCGAGAAGCAGCGCAAGGAGCAGAGGGCGGCAGAGCGCGAGAAATTGCGTGAGGAGAAGCTACGCATGGAGGCCAAAAAGGTGGACGATATGCTCAAGTCACAGGCAGCACAAGAGCAGCAGCAGCCACAAACGCAGCAGCCGCAGCAGCAGCTGGAGAAGAGCAAGGAACAGGCGGATGGTGGATTGGTAACCGCTACCAATCTTAATCTGGAGACCACCAAGAGCGAGAAGGAGCTGGTCGATGCCGAGTATGCCGAGGCCACTGTCAGGTGAGTGGCACACTAGTGGTACTCCAAGTGGGCAGCATCTAATGGGTCCACTTTCGCTCTCTCTCTCTCTCTCTCTCTTTTAGCAGCACCAAAGTACAGACCGCCTTGCCCACGGTCGATGATGATGCCGTGCAGCGGGCTGTTGAGGATGTGGCCGCTGCTGTGGCCCATCAGGAGGCCGAGCCCCAGGTTCAGCATTTCATGACCCATGATCTGGGCCACCGCGAATCGGTATTTGAGCTGCGGCGCCAACTCATTGTGCCGCATTTGCCTAAAGCGTATCCTCTCTCGTTCTCATTGCAGAGCTTCTCGTTGCGCCGCGAATTTGCGCATGCGCACGCGGCCAAAGAGGGACGCAATGTCTATTTCACGCTCTCCTTTGCCGGCATTGCCCTAATGGCGGCTGTCTTTGTGGGCGTGGCTGTGGCCAAATGGCGAACATCACGCTCGCCGCATGCCCAAGGCTTCATTGAGGTGGATCAGGTGGGTGGACCAAAGTATTTGGCTTCGAAAAGTGTGCGAAACTGTTATCAGATCGGGGCTCTGTCACGGTCGCCAGTTCATAAGTGTTTTCTGACCGTCAAGAACTAGAAAGACCAACGAATAGTCCATGCAGTGTAGTTTTAATGGGGAGAATCTCTCTCTCGCTTCAACACATTTGAAGAAAATCATTTGTCAAACAACAACAATCACATGACAAAATATGTATTTCTTACATCTAGCAGAGAAGAGTTTACGGTTTAGAGTTAGTAATTATGATTGTGGCCTAGACCATGGTTTCGAAATGCTAGTTGAGCAGGGATTTACCAAGTTGACCAATAGATGGCGCCTCTACATAGACCGTTTCGATCATATTGTAAAGTTTTAATACTCTGTACCGTAGGTACATAAAGATCTAAATGAATTCCACTTGGTTTGTGAAAATGCTGAGTTAGTGATGAAACTTGTAAATCTGCCCCTTTTCACCAAAAAATATTTGAAAAAACCATTTCATGTCCGATTTTTGTGTATGAAGGCTTTTCTTAAAGTTAATAAAATACTTTATTTTCGAATTAAAAAAAAACATTAATTTTGTTTATCAGTTTGCATTTTTAAGCACTTTAATTTCGATAAGTTTTTAAATTTTGAAAAAATTAAGGTTTTTTTTTCTACATTTGGGCCTATAGCTCTGAAATCCGTCATCCTATCACATTTTTGTCTGAAAACAAAACTTTCCGTCAGGCTTCTTCTTCTTAATTGCCTTAAAACTTTTCAATAGGTGTAGAAACAAAAAAGTTATGAGAGTTTAAGTGAAGGCAACTTTTGAAAAAATCGAAAAAACAGTTTATCGATAATATCTCGATAACGATTCGACAGATTTTTTTTTCATGTCGATTTTCGTGCTCAGCGGGCCAAAATACTTTAGAAAAAGTTGGTTTGGTGAATTGGGGAAAAATGCTGTCGAGCAGCCAGAAGGAAGCATCGCCGACCCCATAAAGTATATATATTCTTGATCAGCATCAACAGCCGAGTCGATATAGCCATGTCCGTCTGTCCGTCTGACCGTCTGTCTGTCCGAACGAATACACAGATCTCAGAGATGGTGAGAGATAGAGGTTTAACATGTATGGGACATATGCTTCTTTTGTCTGCAAGCAGATCAGGTTTATTTTCAATTTTGGCCACGCCCCCCCTTCGCCACCGCAATTTGGAAAACAACCGCATATCTCCCACAGTTTTAAAGATAGATGGTTCATTCCTTCTAGACATATTTAGTAATCAGGATTACTTATAGATCCGCCAAAGAAATGGTGAAGATCGGATGAACGGTTGTCGAGTTATGATCAAAAGCCTGTTCGCTGGTGCAGCGCTGCTTTCAGCTGCTAGTGCAGCATCAAAATTTATGCTGAGCGTATAATTTCGTGGGTACAGAGTATGATAAAGTCGGGCTAGACCGACTTTCTTTCTTGTTTTTAGCGTAGTTTTTGAATTTTTACATATTTTGTAAAGTTTATAGATCCGCATGGGATTGTGTTGAACATGGTCTTAAGAATTTTATAGAAATAGCTAAACATATGGATTTAGCATAGCATATTTTTGGGCAGTAGAAAATTTTACAATTTTGAACACATGTCTTCAAAGTGGTATAACTTCGCTGAAAAAAATGACAGAATTCTGGGGCAGAGTGCCCCCCCATACAAAGTGCCTCAAACGAATCAAAATAAGTAATTTTAGGCAAGTTTAAGCTTAAATTAGTATAAATCTAGACGTGAAGAGCCATTTTTGTCAACAGATTCAGTTGTGGCAAGCCTGAAAAATGTCTTATATTGTAGTCCGAAATTCTACTCTACTCTTTATCAATATTAATTGTCTCTTTCTCCTCTCTCTCGCTCTCGTCTATAGAACGTGACCACACATCATCCCATCGTTCAGGAGGAGAAAATTGTGCCCAACATGCAAATAAATGGTTACGAGAATCCAACCTACAAATATTTCGAGGTGAAAGAGTAAACAACTACAAAACGAAAACCAACATCAACTACAAATTGCGTGCACCTTAATAAAAAACAACAACTATAACAACAACAACAACAGCAGCAGCAAGAGCATGGCACATCAACCACAATTTTCAAAAGAGGAAAATTAAACATAATATTTAATAATAAAAAAAAACAAATACATTTTTTTTTTCGTCAAAAGGAGCGCAGTTCCAAAAAAAAAACCAAAAAACAAAAACAGAATTAAATTTAAACACGAAAAATGAAAACGTACATGAATGGTAATGCATCTATATATTAAATTTAAAGAAAGGCAAGAATATAAAGCAAGCAAGTAAATTTAAGTATTTAAATGTTTAACAAACACAAAAATGCAGTAAAAAACATCTCTCTCTCTAGCTCTCTCCCTTTCTCACATTCTGAACGTAAGGAAAAAAGCAAAACCAAAACAAAAATGCTTCTAAACCACATCCACACACACACACAGACACTCATACACACACACACATTTTTTGGTCGTTGTTCTTGTTTAGAGAAAGTATTAAGACGCAGAGCAGAAAGAAAAGATATTCCTAGTTAAAAAATTTTCAACTCACACACACACACACACACACACACAAAACAGCAGCAAAATCGTAGCATACTTTTGAGCATGGCCAGCGAAAATTGCTAATAAATAAATTATTAAAACTTAAACAGCGCTAAAAGCTACAAGTTGACAGCAAACGCAAAGCAAATACGTAAGCAGATACTCACACACACACTCATACAACACTCACACACACACACACAGCCACATGTGAACCTAAGAGCTACCTACGCGTACTAATCTCTGATCATATATGATATATATATATATATACATATATATACACACATATATACAGCTATATATATGGCAAATGCAAAACAAAAACAACAAATTATATATACATATATATATACAATATATTTAAAGCAAACAAAAACAAAAAAAGGCAAAAGCAAAAACGCAAAGCAAACCAAAAAATGTCCATAAATGTATTTATGTATCTATACACAACCAAAACAAAACCAACAAACAAAAAAAAAAAACTAAAAACAAAAACAAAACAAACACCCCCGATCAAACAACCACATCAACAAACCAAAAGCAACACTAAAACCCGGCTAATTGTTCAAAGAATCAAACAAATTTTCAGCCATTCCTCAAGGCTGATAAACACAACGCCAGGGAAATGTCAAGTGGGAAATGCTAGAGTTCGTTCAGCCAAGGGTTAGAGAAACGAGTGACAAATATATTTGCATACCAACAATAGAGAGAGAGGATTCATTAAGTCTTTAAATTTGAAACTTTTTTATACTTTGCTGACTAATAAATTAGCACAGGCTAATTTTTTGTTGGTCAGCACAAATTAATTTGTCTGTTTGTACCCATTTGTTTGTTTCCTTGCGCTACAAACATATAATATGGGCTGATAACTAAGCACAAACTACACCGAGCGCTTCAGTTTGCCAGTTGGTACAAATATATTTGTTTTCATTCATTTGTTGTCAACAAATTTGTGCAGAATCCTTTGTCTGTACAAATTTATTTGTCTGTTTTGGACAAATAGACTTGCCTAAATCACAAGCAATACACAAATACGAAAAGCATACAAAATTTCACTATTTTAGTGAAATTTCCTTATTTCTTAAGGTTTCTTTAAATTTTTTTATCTGTTGGGACAAATGAATCTGAATGAACATAGCCTACGAAATAAGGCAAAAATCAAAGCACTTTCTTGTGGCTAATGCTAAGTGAGAAGTTTCTAAATTGGACAAATTTATTTGTCTGTTTGAGCAAATTCTTGTGGTCTGTTTGAGCCCTTAAATTTGCCTTACAATTACGAAATTCAGTAGCTTGGACAAATAAATTTGTTCAAAAACTTTTACTAGCATAATTTTGTGGCTAACAGCTTATAAACTATGTATTGAATACACAAATTTCTTTGTCTGTTTGCTAAAATTAGTTGTCCTTTGAGCACAAACGATATACCAGCAACCGCAGGGCAAGTCACAACTTGTGCAAATGAATTTGCTCGAATAACTAGGCATTCAATTGTATACGGCTAACAAATTAAAGAACAATAAGCCAAATTTAAATTTATGCTTATGTATATAAAAAATTTGCTCAATTTTGAAAAGCAAATGAAAACCAGAAAAGAAGCTTCTTTGGTCTACTCTTGTGAGCAAACACTACTTTCTGACAACGAGCCGGCAAAACTCGCTTAGCAAAAATGTACAAACTTAAAAAATTTGTCATAAACTTACATCTTACCTTTGCCAAGCTTATGAGACAGTTAACTTTATCTAGCAACTGAGGAATCAATCCATAGACAAATATATGGGTTGTAACCACAAACTTCAAATATGTGTCATGTACATTATATTACAGCTCCGGCTCATTTTGCTTGCTTAGACAAAAGAATTCGCTCAAATTACAAACTTGAGCAAATTTATTTGCGAACAAATAAATTCTTTGCGAACGCAACAAGCTAGACGTCATAATTTAAAAGCTGGCCAAGGCTTTGCTCAAACGATTTAAAGAAGAGTTTCCCTTTTTGACTAAAATGCGCCAGGTAAGAGCAACTTCTTGTTGCTGGCAGTTTGCGAAAATTTGTTTGTCTGTTTGCACCAATTGAGTTGTTGCGAGCAACTTTAATCTGAAGCATATGCTACACCAAGAGCAAACGAAATGTGCTCAATATTAATGTCTTTCTAACAGTTTGTGAAAATTTATTTGTCTGTTTGAACAAATTGATTTGTTGAAATGTTTTTAAGTCTAAAGCATTTCCTACACCAAGAGCAAACGAATTGTGTTCAAAACTGAAGTTTAATATTGCGGCTAACAGTTTGTCAGAAAATTTCTTCAGTGAACAAATTAATTTGCCTGCTTGGGCAAATTTATTTGCCTCTTTGCACAAATAAATTTGCTCAAATCTCTAGCCAGATTCTAGTAGACAGAACAAAAGATCTATACTTGTGAAAATGTTTGCTTAACCAAATAAATTTGTTCAAGTATAGCCATTTAGATAGGTCAAGGTCAAGAGATGAGTACCGCAAATCAACATAGCTATTTGTAAAGGTGAAACAAACCATTTCATAAGCCAACTGTTACAAGAACTTTGCTTCATTTTGTTACTCTGTTAAGCTTACCCAAACTGAACGAACTCTAGAGTAAAACGCTCGCTTTTTCGCATGTTTTTTGGTTCTTTTCGACAGATTTTCATTGGTTTTCTGCATAGCGAGGCACAAAACAAACACTTACACACACTCTCACACACAAAACAAATGTGTATTGTCCATATCAAATTGGTTTTCTTAGTATTAAAGTATTTTTTTTTTTTGTTGTGGACAAAACAAAATCGATTAGAAATTTGCTAGTTTAATTTCCAGCTCAATTGCTTGGCAAATATTTGAAAAGCTTTGTTATTTAATATATTGTTACAAACGAACAACAACAACAATAAACAGCCCCAGCCCCTACCGCCCATTCCTTCCCCCTCTTCAACCTTAAACGGCGAAATGATCTACAATTGATATAAGTGTAATTTGTAGTAACGTTTTTTGCTAAAGAAACAACAGTTTCCCACTTTATTTGTATGCCCTTATATGAACATATATATATATATATAGATATACATATATATACACGGATATATTGATAAATGTATAACTGAATGCAAGAAATTGGTATTCACATTTTGGTTGCTACGAAAAAGAGGGAAAAGTGGAAGCTTTTTTCATGGTTTTCGAGCTGGAAAAGTTTGGCAAACATTTCTTCTTCACACACACACACACCCAACACACCCACACACTCACACACCAACTAATGCTTGATAAACAAATATATATATATATTTCAGATAAAAAACACACAAAGTAAATTTAACAACAACAACAACAAACCAAACCAAACCAAAACCAAAACCAAATCTAACTAGTCAAAGCTTGAATATTTTTTAATTTATTCATTAATACAACAACCACAAAACCAAAAAAATGCAAAATTATATATATACATATATATGTAAAACACAAAAAACATAAAAAAAATTGATATTTACACTTAGTGAGAACAAAAAACAAAAAAGCGAAAACAAAAAAATGGAAAGTAAACGTAAACTGCAAATGTGTAAGAAATAAACCCCGTCCTGCATAAATAAAATTAAATAAAAAGTATAAAAAAATATCATAAAAATGCAAATTTACACAAAACAAAGAATTAAGTAAACAAGTCGCATGTGTTTTTGTCGTAGTCTCATCAGTAACAACAACAGCCACAACAACAAACTAAACCAATTTGTGTACTAATTCTCCTTTTTGTCCACTTTTGATTTCCAACATGAAAAAAAAGCATATAAAGAAAAATTTAAATATTAAATGTACTCAAGACAATTGTAATTGCAACAATAATTGTACGCTATATATACTATTATTAATGTGTGGAAGAACAAGAACCGAAACCAACAAACAAACAAACATTTAGCCAGGCAGCCCGCCCAGAACAACAAACAGAAACACAGCCCGCAACTCAAGCGGCCCACGACCTGGCCAAGATAATGCAAAAAATTGTAAAATGTTTCACAGAAAAAAACCAAAAAAAAAAAGCAAACCAAAAAACCAAACATAAAACATAAGAAAGCAAACAAAACCATTTTCAATGTATAATCATATAATTTTCATTTTGAATTTTTGTGTTCTTTTTCGAAATATTTTGCATAAATAAAATAAAATAACAGAAAAACAACAAAACTGTCGAAAGCGGCCACTCGACTTCCTTTTTGGGGAGGGGTTGGGAGGGGGGTGGCGATAACCAGGCCCAGATTAGGCCGTTTGATTTATTTAAATACTAGCTTTGGTATTTATACATCGGTCATATATATCAGGCATTATAAAAAATTCTGATAATGCGCAAAAGGGAAAGGAATTCACGCTCTTAACTCTAATCTGAGGCGAAGTAAATGCTGCAGATTAACTTTTGGCCAGCAATTTGATTGTCGAGCAACAATTGAGAGGGAGATGAAAACTGAACCAGAGCTAATCAGCCATAAGAATGCATTCAAATGGGAAAGCTGGCACAAGAGCCTAGGCTTGACTTCTATCTAAGACTTGAGTTCAAACTGATTGCCTTTAAGCTCACACCTTCCCAATCACACCTCATTTTAGAATCAACATGCCAAAAGGATTCATCTCATGCTAAAGCCTCAGCATTCAGTAAGTAAAGCTCGATGTCCCTTTCGTACAGTAGTCTTTCATTCCAGTTCCAGTCCAGTTTCTAATCCAGTTTTATTTCTGTTCTATTTTAGAATCATTTCATATTCAATTCAGTTTCATTTTAGTTTTGTTTCCGTTTCACTTCAGCTTCATTTCAGTTTCACTTTAGTTTCATTTTCGTATCATTTCAGTTCCGTTTTAGTTATAGTCCAGATTCATACTAGTCTTATTTCAGCTTTAATTCAGTTCTCTTTCAGTTTCACTTCAGTTTCATCTCAGTTTCATTTCAGTTTCAGTCCAGATGTAGTTCATTTCAGTGGCATTTTAGTTTCATTTTAGTTTCACTTCGGTTAGATTCCAGTCATATTTCCGTTCTAATTCAATTTCATTTAAGATTCATAACAGTTTCATTTCAGTTTAACTTTCGTTTCATTTCAGTTTTACTTCAGTTTTATTTTAGAAATATATAATCCAGATTCATTCTAGTTTTATTTCAACTTTAATTCAGTTCTATTTCAGTTTCACTTCAGACTCATCACAGTTTCATTTCAGATTCATTTCAGTTTCACTTCAGTTTCACTTCAGTTAGATTCCAATCTTATTTCAGTTTCACTCCAGTTTCATTTCAGTTTCATTCCAGTTCCATTTCAATAAGATTCCATATTCCTTGCAGGCTTATTTGAGCTTCACTTCAGTTTTATTTCAGCTTTATTTCAGTTTCATTTCAGTTTCATTCCAGTTCCATTTCCATAAGATTCCAGATTCTTTGCAGGCTTATTTAAGCTTCACTTCAGTTTCATTTCAGCTACATTTCAGTTTCATTTCAGTTTTATTTCAGCTAGATTCCAGATACAATCCAGTTTCATTTCAGTTTGACTTTAGTTTCATTTCTGTTTCACTTCAGCTTAATTTCAGTTTCATCTCACATTCATCTCACTTTCGTTTCATTTGCATTTCAATCTCATTTCAGTTTCACTTTATTCTCATTTCAGTTTCGTTTCAGATTCATTTTAATTACTTTTTAGTTTCATGCCAGCTTCATTCCAGTTGAAATCTTATTACAGTATACTTTTAGTCTAGTTCATACCACGTTTATACACACCAAATATATCAGGCCTACTGCCCTTTAAAGTATGCTACGCTATATGAAAACGATCATTATAGCTAAGTATTTATTCTATACTTGTCTTGACTCAACATTATGTTGTATACACTAAGTTAAAGGTGAATTTGCAGTGTTGATTATCTATAACACAGCAAAAAGCTGACTAGCTATGACTTTAATCTAATAGATACTTACTTAAGAAAATAAAGTTTGCATACATTGAAGGGCATTAATCATGAATTTTGGTATAAATAATATGCCATAAACCTTACAGAACCCTATGAGCTTTACCTCCATGGGGTATCTATTCCGTGCACCGGCACTTAAAGATTGCGCTTTGTTAAGTGGAGAAGTGCCAAAAGTCCTTCAGCCTAGAGATAGAGCCGTCTGACTGACCCACTCACTAATTCACTTACTTTCTGCGGTTTCCACTTGAAGAGTAGATTTCTGAGCCGCTTCTCTCTCTCTCTCTCTCCCTCTCTTTCTCTTTCTGTGTGTGTGTGTGTGTGTGTGCGTGTGCTCATTATGAGTTCCCACTTCGAGTGCGCTAACAAGCCTTTACAATAAATCACTTGAAAATGTATATGTGAAATCAATGTAAGGCACTTCAGTCTATCAAGTGTCCAAAGCATGAAAATTGACGTACATTTTGATATATGACGACTGAATGGGCATGGATAGGAGGAGCGCCCCGCCCTGCCCAGCCCTGCCCTGCCGGGTTGTTTGGGTTGATCGATGTCGTACCAAAAACAAAAAGTTGCATTGCAATGTAGACCAAACAGATAAAGATCTTGCCAGCTCAAACGGAACTTTCCAAAGTGCAACTGTCGGTCGGTCGTTCGGTACATGACAAATAACAACTAACACACTTTACCAGAATGGGCAAGATAGAAACCAGAAATGGTAGTAACTTTGAAATGCACTTGAGCGTATTGAGAACCCAACATGTGGGTGATAAGCGACTCTGACGATCCGGACGATCCAGACGAGCCGAGCAGTTCTACAATTTCAATTTCCGATGTTTAAGTGTCGTCAAGCGATAATCGTGACAATTTGAATCCCAGTCTTATCAGTGATATCAACAAAAAAAAAAAACAAAGTGCGTGCGGATGCCCAGATGCCAAAATCCCCGCGGAAGTTCATAATTTCGGAAAATCTTGACAGTTGTTTTTATTGTAGCAGGAGGAGGCGGTGGCGTTGCAAACAATGTACAATATATATCTGATAAGTACTTTAAACAAAACTTGAAACTTTTCAGCGGGTGCAACAGGGACGGCTAGAGTTAACCACGTAGCTCTGGCTATTTGGGGGGCCGCCCCACTCTGGTATGTACAACCCATATACATATGAAGCGATAGCGATAACAAGCCAAGATTGTGCACAGTCGCCAAACGGTAGCATTTACACTCGGAAAAATTTGTTGATTTAATCAAAAAGAAATTAATATAAAAGTTTTCTAGCTATTGGCGCCAGCTGTAAGGCTAGCCAGCAATGAAAAAGCATTTCACAAGCCGTTTGGCTTTATTTAGTCGATAGTAATGCGAACAACAGGCGTGTCTTTTCCTTTCTTTCTTCTCTTCTCCCTCTTACCAAAATTCAATTTTCAGAATATCCGGCTCGAAGGACCCTTTACTTGTGGCTTTTAAATTTCGTCAATATTTTTCTGAATTCTTATTCATTTGTGCAGAATATACCGCTCGAAGAACCATTCTACAGAAATGGGTGTGCGCTTTTCTTGCCCGGAGAATAGCTAACTTTTGCTTTCCAAAATATCCGGCTCGAAGGACCGGATATTCAAAGTTGGGTAAGTGATTTTCAAGCTAAGTAGATGTTTTGTAATTACAGCGATATGCCTGTGATGTCTTACTTACCTATTACATGGGCCCAATTAGCTAGTTTTTTCGATTTAATAGAACTAGATTGCAATTCGAATGTTTTCTAGAAGCTTAGAAACTAAAAAAAAAAAACAAGATAACTTGATACAATCTTGAAACTAACTCAAGATTGAGATAACTACTTTCCAATGTCAAAGCAAAAAAGGGAACCGAGAGCAAGGAAAGCTCTCTCATCATTACAGTGAGGCTAAATGGTAGCACACACACATAAGCAAGGGCTTGCTGTAATTAGGAGGAAGCTGAAGTCTACTTAAAATAGAATTGAGTCTATGCAATCAACTAATGACATCGAGCAGGCAAGAACTTGCTGGTTCAATGATCAAAAAGGCTGTAAAATAAGTCATTTGATGCTCGTCTGTAAAGCTTTTTTGGTCTCTAAATCAATATCGGTCAGTTTTTGGAATACAATACATTTGAAATCAGAATGGGGTATTTCTAACTTGATTCAGTTAAGGGATCACTAGGACTATATCAAGCTACAATTTAACTCTTCCGAGCTAAAGTCTAGATGAAATCCGTACTTAAGTATATTTGCTTCGTACTTGGATTGAGAAAGTTTCGGATTGCCCAGGCAGAATTAAAGAGCTTCTCTGACGGGTGCTTATTATGGTTCACGTATTGATCTAGCTCTGTGATGCATTGCCAGTTGTTAACGATGGACTTAAGCTAAGTGTTGCACCGGCAGTACTATTGGGCGGTTTCTGAGGTATCGAACTTACTGGTCCTAACATTGAAACAGATGATGCAGAGTCCCTTTGAGTATTAATTAAATATTTCCCTAATTTTAGATGTCTAAAACGAGAAAGTAAATCTCAACTTACACTTAAAACAAAACATTCTTGTGATTTTCTTTCTTCTTTGGCATTCATAATCCAATTCAACCCACAACAAGCCTCGTCCTCCGACTCCAAACACTGAATTTCATCTATACAACTTGAATAGCTCTGCCCTTTGCACACAGACAAAGGTAGGTGGTGGTGGTGGTGTGCGTTCGCACTGAACTTTCCTGATTATCTGCCTGCCCCATCATATCACAACTCTCATATCGCTACGAGTTTTATACAAACAACAAATATGTAAGTAGTGGTCTCTCCATCAAGCACGGGAGTTTTATGGCCCGAACTCCCGATCGTTGATATTGTTTGTCAATAAAGGAAAGAAAAAAAAAAACAGAAACATACGCGCCTCATAATCGTCACAATAAAAATAATAATAATAATGGACGGAGGGGAACTATTATTATTACTATATTACTTTATGATGTGAGTTGAACTCAAGTTGACTGCTGGTTTTTTGGGTACGGATTTGGGTTTTTGTAACGGGAGCAGTAGACAGCGTGTGGCTATGGTTAATCAGTGATGCAAGTAGAAGGAGGGGTGCGAATGGTTGGTTTCGGGTTAACCGTGGTCACAGCGCAGTGGCAAGTGAGGAGGTGAAACTTATTGAAACTGTTTATACTCATTCACTACCATTTTTAATATTATTCAAGAATTCCTAGTCCGCGATTCCTGTTAAGAGTTCACATATTGTAGCTAAACATTGAAAATTACGTTTATCTGATAGTAGAGTCAAGTGGAATGCGTACTCAAACAATTGCGCCATCGCACACGATGGTTAAATACTTTTCATAATGAACTGCCTGAAAGTTTTCAGCAACATTTCCGGCATATTGCATAAATGAGACCGCTTGTAATTCCCAAGTTGTAGTTCCGTGCATTGGAAATACTATAAGATATAATATAAATGAAATTTTCTACAAAAAAGCTATACAAAAGGCCTAATCTGCTGATCCTCAAGGACATACTTCATAGACGATAACAAATAGTAGTAGGAATAGGCAAAGTCTGGGCTATACGTGGGGCAGTACTTCATATGCCATGTTCCAAAAATTACCTTGAAGTGCCTTTGCTCATATAATGACCGTTTTTGCTTCAGTGTTCGGCCTAAATGCCTCAATTGAGTAGGGCGAAGTTGACTTGTTAACAGTTGGATTGTGTTTTGTTGGCATATTAGAATCATTCAAGGATGTATTAAGCAGACATGGTGGTTATTTGGGAGGCCATCACTCCTTTAAATACGCTTCTGATAGAGGACATTAATTCTCATTGGAAGAAGAAAGTTATTCATTATAGACGACTAAAGGAGGGGGGCAGGCCCACTTTTTTACATACATACAGAGTAGATCCTTATCTACGGCGGATATGCTTTATATGAACCCTTTCAAAGTCTTCCTGGCGGCCTAACAATACTCCTTTCCAACTTCGCTAATTGGCTGGGCATTGACTTCTTGAAAGAAAGCAGAAAACTGTGCAAGTGAGGCACTTTGTTATTTGATGCCTCAAATGGACCATGGAGAACTTATATAGAATAGAATTTGGACAATATTTGGACTAAAACTCCGAATCTAAATAACTATCTCTAAAAGGTAACAAAAATATATCAAATCTGTAGTCAATTACTTGGCAGTGTCGTCAGCGTCTCCGTCTGCATCTTCATCCTCATGAAGGATTTCTATGAAGTATGAGACTTTAAAGCGCAGGTCGGCAATGAGAGCAGAAAAGTTGCCACTGGCAAATGAGAAACTTAAGTCAGCTTCTTTTTTTGGGAACGAATAAGAAATCTGTTTGAGTGTGGCACTTGGTTACTTGATGCCTCAAATGGACCATAGACAACTTATATAGCTGCTTTTCAAATTGTCTAAATTTGGACAATTTTTATTATGTTGAACTGTGAAAAATTTTGACTAAAATTCTGAATCCAAAAAAATATCTAAAAGTTAACAAAAATATATCAATGCTGTGGCCAATTACTTGGCTGTATTGTCCTCGTCTTCGTCATCGTCATTGTCTTCATCTTCGTCTTCAACTTCATCACCGCCATCGTGTGCTTGAAATCCCGCATCAACTTTATACAACACCTCCAATATCAACCGTGAGCGCACCTCATTATCCACCACATCCGAAAGCGACTCCAAGTCCAGCAGTTTCATATAATACCAGTTCCGTCTATCTTCCAAGCTCAACGGACGACCCTTGGCCACTTTGGCCTCTAAATAACTATCCCACTGCATTACTTGCTCGATGAAAGGCTGCACATCCGTTTGACAGGCCACATCATGACAAGAAGCGGCTTCAATCCCAAATTTTTGATACCAACGACGCGCTGCTGCCTCGTATTTGCCTTTGCCTTGTGCCTTCTTAACCATCTTACACATGCGACCGGTCCAATTGAGTAAACACGAAAAGTCACCATAGATCAGACCCACAACAGGCATACACAGCTTTTCGGGCGATACTCCCAGTTTCTGGAACGCCAACTCCAGTTGCTCAAAATTGCCACGAAATTGGCTGGTGCGATTGCAGACAAAGCGAACGCTTTGTAGATCAATTATACCCGGTTGAACCAGATCCATGAGCTGACAATATGCAGCTCCTGAGCACAACTCCTCCAGTTGATTGAAGCTGGCATTCAGTGTGGTGTTAAGCCATTTGATTAACTTGCCAGCCAATAATAGTTGATGGTTTGAGGAATCCATGTTGTGGTAGCTCGTAATAAGAGAGAGATATGCGACTAAGTCAAGCGTTACGAGTAGAATGAAGCAAGTAGAGTGAGCCGACTGTTGGGACACTTGGAAGTATAGTTCAAAGCCTACTTCAGGAATTGAAAAGGGCATAGAAATTGTATTGAAATTGAAACGTTAGACAAATAGAGGAAAGCTTACATCAACTCGTTTTTCTCACTAAGAGTACGTTTCGGACCCTACTTTTCTATGGGAGCTATACTATATAGATGTACGATTTCGACCAAATTAAGTGGAACTATGCAAAAGCCTAACAAACGAACTTGTCAGAAATTTGGTGTCGATTCCATTTAAAACAAAAAAGTTTTTCTCAATAGAACTACTTTTTCGACCGATCATTCTTACTGCAGCTATATGCTAAAGTCAACCGATTTTAAGAAAATTTTGTGGAATTGTGGAAAAGCATATCAAATAAATAAATGCCAGTTTTAGGGACATTTCCTTTGAAAGCAAAAAAGTTTTTCTTACTAAAACTACTTTTCAGACTCTACTTTTGTATGGGAGCTATACTATATAGATGTCCGACTTTAACGAAACTCAATCATGGAAAAGCATAGCAAACTAAGAAATACAAAGTTTGGAGGCATTTCCATTGAAAACAAACAAGTTTTTCTCACTAAGACTACTTTTCGGACCTTACTTTTCTATGGGAGCTATACTATATAGATGTACGATTTCCACCAAATTTGGTGGAATCATGCAAAAGCCTAAAAAACAAACATTTATGAAGTTTGGAGTCGATTCCATTTAAAACAAAAAAGTTTGTGTCATGAGGACTACTTTTTCGACCGATCATTCGTACTGCAGCTATATGCTATAGTCAACCGATTTCCATTGAAAACAAAACAGTTTTTCTCACTAAAACTACTTTTCGGACCCTACTTTTCTATGGGAGCTGTACTATATAGATGTCCGATTTCGACCAAACTTTGTGGAATCATGGGAAGGCACAGCAAACTAGAAAGTACAAAGTTTGGAGGCGTTTCCAGTGCAAGCAAAAAAGTTTTTCTCACTAAGACTACTTTTCAGACTCAACTTTTGTATGAGAGCTATGCTATATAGATGTCCGATTTCAACCAAACTAGGTAAAATCAAATGAAAGCAAACTATGAAATACAATATTGGGAGGCGTTACCATTGAAAACAAAAAAGGTTTTCTCACTAAACTAGGTTTTCGACCGGTTGTCCCATGACAGCTATAAGCTATAGTCATTCGATCCGGCCGGTGCCGATAAATGTGCAGCGTATTTGTACTTAAAGACTTTGAGCAAAGTTTGATGAAGATAGCTTTCAAACTGAAGGCCGTGTTGATACTTAAAATACGCTTAGGATAAGTATGAAAAGGTTCGGTTCGGTTCGGTTAAGTTTGAACCGCATCGGCGATACGGTTCAGCACCGGTTGGCAAACTTGAATACTATATCAACATAGCCAGATTTCCTTCCACCGTGTACCACTGTGCCAGCAAATCGTTTATACAAAAACTAAAGGCTGCAAGAACAAATATCAGCAAAAACCCCGATTTGGACTGAACGGCAAACGTAGCTGGGTATCTCTCTGCCGCTGTCCCTGCCGGTGTGAGTATGTATGCGTGTGTGTGTGTGTGTACATATGCATTTGTATATTCATGCCGGCGAGCGATATCTGCACCAGCACCGGCACACACATGGACAGGCATTATCGATATGTGTACCTTATTTATATTTGTTTAACTCAGTTTTTTTTTTCTCCTTTTTTTTTGTTTAATACCTATTTGACTTTAATAAGTGATTGTTGTAGCATTTAAAGTGTCCAACGTTGCGCCACTCCGCCTCTCTCTGTGCGTGTGTGTGTGTTTGTGTGTGGATCATTGGCATGTGCCTGCGCCTGCTGAGCCTCCCAAACGGCAATGTGGATGTCCCCAGTGCCCGCACGTCAGTGTCAGTTGGAACAACGTTGTCGTCGAACTAAAACACCAACTCTTAACGTACTTTTTGCGCCGATCGTGTGTGTGCCGGTGTGTGTGTGTGTGCCAGAGGGAGAGAGCTTAACTTAACTTATAACGCATGCGCATCTGCATTGGAGGCGACGGTCGCCCTTTTTATGGCTTACTGAAATCGCCAGTCAAAAAGCGCGCGCACACTCGACCGAAACGCTCCGGAAAATGTAGTGCCAACGTCGAATTTGTTAACAATAAATCAAAATCGGTGACGCGACCCATTAAAGCAATTTGTACACAAATTATTAAGTGATCGGTTGCCTTAAAAAACGATCGAGGCTCATCAAACTGAAGCAACAACTTCAGCTGTCAGCCAATAATTGTAATTGGCTCAAACCAAAACCCCCCCAAGTCGCCACCCGCCACCCGCCACGTTTAAGAAATTGAAAAGTTGCCTTGCATTTGTTTTCTGTTTTCTGTTTTTTTTTTTGATTGTTATTCCGTTGTGTTCAACTCATTATCCTGTGGCAGGGATACCTTGGCAGTGCACGCCAACTGTTTTTTAATTATGAGCAATTATAATCCAAATTGTGGTTACTTCGAGGATTGCGGCTATTACACGAGCAATGTCTATCAACAGGATTATTGCATGCAGCCGGATTATGAATACAACAAACAAGTCTACGAGTAAGTACAAAACTGTGTGGGTAATCTCCGGGGGGGGTAGTGGCTGTGCAAGTGCCGTCGGTACACTTGGCCAACTGTTTATATGTAAAGCAAGTAAAGCTCGCTTCGACTGATCTTACCTATGGAATATGTCTTAAACCAGCTTTTCTGATACTGTAGAAAATGCCACTTCCACAAAAATTTTCTGATTCAAACCCGATTTTTGTTCCACATTTGGTATCTGAATCGCAAGAACTTTTGCGGAAGTGGAATTGAGTACAAAGCTAATAGTTGAAAGCGCTTAAACTAAAAAGCAAAACTCGTTCTTAATACGACCCATCTTCTGATTCAAGCGATTCCAACATTCTAGACCCAACCAGGTAAGAATGTATATGTATACATTTTCAGAGAATTTGTACAAATTTATACAAAATTGTGGGCCTGATTCATTCTGAAGCCGAAAAACGACTGTTAATATTAATGAAATGAGATCAAATGTGCTTGAAACAAGAACAAAATGTACTTACAGTAAGCTGAAAAGTTCAAGAAAAGTAAGTTCTTAGTTCAGGTACAAACTATATTAGATCGGGAACAATAAAGACTTATAATGCCAGCTCTAAAAAGTTTGCAAGGGAAATTGCGAACTATTTTTAAGCGAGTCTGCGAGACTTTTGTTTCTGCAGAAGCTGCAGGTATGTTGAAGAGGAGGAAACAGTACAACACCTCCTAGAAGGAGACTTAGGACACTAGGTCAACCTAGGACATCCGAACTAGAGATCCCAGCTCTACTAAAATTCATTCAGTCCACACAATGGTTCAGCAACGAGAACCCCCTCTCTAACAGAAAAGGGGTTAACAGGGAACACATTTTGCATTGCAAAGGGGCCCAAAAGGGTCTAAGTGGGAGGGCGACTTGTCGCTGTCAGCCATCGCAATCTAACCTAAGATCACTTTCTACTCCCTTAGACATTGGTTGATATAAGGTCCTTGCAAATTTCCCAAACCCAAACCATGTACATTTTGTACTTGCTTAAAATACTCTTATTTTCTATTTATACTCTGTACCGTAGGTACATAGAGTATTATAAGTTTGTGCAAAAGTATGTAACATCCAGAAGAAAGCATCTCCGACCCCATAAAGTATATATATTCTTGATCAGCATCAACAGCCGAGTCGATATAGCCATGTCCGTCTGTCCGTCTGTCTGTCTGTCCGTATGAACGCACAGATCTCAGAGATGGTAAGAGATAGAGGTTTGACGTGTATGGGACATATGCTTCTTATGTCTGCAGGCAGATCAAGTTTATTTTCAATTTTGGCCACGCCCCCTCCCGCCCCCGCAATTTAGAAAAAACGTCATATCTCCCACAGTTTTGAAGATAGTTGGCTTGTTCCTTCTGGACATATTTAGTTATTAGGATAACTTATCGATCCGCCAAAGGAATGAAGAAGATCGGATGAACGGTTTTCGAGTTATGATCAAAAGACAAAATTTCTTGGTACAGAGTATGTTATAGTCGGGCTTGACCGACTTTCTTTCTTGTTTTAGCATAATTTTGGGTTGCTTAATATCGAGTGGACTATACGAAAAAATATTTATAAACTATTTCGAGAGCTATTGGTACTTGACTTAAGACCATAAAAATACTTCAAAATATTCCTAATATATTCCCTAAAAAAAAACTAAGATAAAATATTTCGGTTTAAAAAGAATCGTACCTGAAATATGAATTTCGGACTTGAATCCAGTATTTTCGTACCAACAATACTATTGAAACCATTCGTACTTAATTCAAGTACAAAGTTCTTGGCATTACAACTAAGAGAATGGACCAACCAGAATAAAGCTCAGTCGTATTACAGCTCGTCATTGGGATCTAGAATATATATATAAACGTATAGCTGATGAAATTGGAAATGAGTAAAGTGTTGCTCTTTTGCTAATTCTTTCTAGGTCAGTCCGACTGTGGTATACTTTATACTAGCAAAACTATTTGCTATTTGCAGTATGCAGTGAACTTTCTGTTGCTTACAACTTGACTATCGCTCAAACGATCATTAATATCATTTAGCGGATTGATATATACTACCATTAGCTAAATATGTCTAGAAAGCCTAAACCATTTACCTAAAAAGTTGTGGGAGATATGAAGTCTGTCTTCTGTCTGCAAGTCTACACCTCCGACTCTTACCATCTCTGAGATCTGTGTAGAAAGTAGTAAGTACTTTAGAAATATGTGGTTTTAGAGTTTTCAGAGCAACAATATCTTACATTTATTGCAATTTAAGTTTGTCATTCAAATATGCATGTCGCCGCATGTTGAGCGAACTTTCTTTCAAATGATTGGGAAACATACATACTTTCACATTTATAATATAAGTTAGATCTGTCACATTTTGTCATATTTTCCCAGCTTCTTAACAAAGAATCTATTTCCCTACAGTCAAAATCTGGATTTTATGTATCCTAACATTTTTTTTAAGAGATCGGAAGATCCGTGAAAGCTTGTTGCTTCGAAGCTTCGATTTAATCAAACTTTAAACTGAACCTTTGCATAAATAGCTAAAAAAGTAAAACTGTTCCGAAGTAAAATATAAAAAATTGGACATACTTCCTTAATATTTTGCAATGTCTGAACGATAATTCACTACAGAGTCTCAGAATTTGTTGGAAAGTATCAAAAGATAGATCCTTCGATGGCATAGATCACTGTTAACAGTTTAAAGCAGTGGTGGGCAAATATGAGTTTGGGATCAAGCCAACAATAATCATTGAAAAAACAACCCCTTTTAGCTAGGCACGAATGGAGAAGCCAGACAGGCAGAAAATGAATTTGTATTAGAAACAACTCTCCTGCTTAAGTGTTTTCGCCAGCCTCCGCATAAGCTAGATTAAGGAGAGTGATCAGAGCAAGCCCAGGTTTCATTGTCCCGTTGGAACTGTCTCTTGACATGACCAGTGCACTTCCAAATGGAAGAAGAGTCAGTTCTGCATGGGGTAAATATAGCAAACTACGAAATTGGCCAGAAAGATTCCTCAAGTTTCTATTGTAGCTGCATTTCAGTTTTGCCTCTTATCCTTGTTCTTTTTATTTTTCATTTTGAGTGACAAATTTGGCTTCGCCCTTTCCGGCCCCGTCTCTTGTCCGTGACACTTCAGCCAATCACATGCTTCATTATAGGCCCATCAATTGCCAAAGCCAGATGCAAATTTCATTGTGTTATTTTATCATTCGCATGCAACAATCCTGCGCATGCGATGGCCTTTTTGTTTGCCGACACAACTGGCTGACAAACTGGCATTAAATGTCACAAAGTCACGCGTCTCACGCGAAAAGCAACAGAAATAACACGGAAAATGTACAAAAATTGTGAAATGTATCAATTTCTGATTTCAGACTGGGAACTTTTCCCCGAGTTTTTGCCAAGTTTTTGTTTTGTTTTTTTTTTTGCCTTGTGCTGTCCATAATCGAGTCGGGGGCAAGTGGACGACGGCTTTGACAGCACCGTTTAAGGTAGAAAGGAACATTCAAAAAAATAAAAATAAAAACAAAAAGAAACAACCTTTTGTGGGTGACAGTTTCACAAGAGACGATACTGAAGTAAACTCAGTCAGGGTTGTCGAGTGTCATACTAACTCAAAGTTTTACGTGTTGGGCTTTGTATTGAATTTGTACCAAAGCTGGGCGCTTTGTTGTTGTCTGATTTGGTCTCAATGTGCTTTACTTTGACTTAACAAGTTTAGATATATATTCTATGTCGTCAAATGTTTTGTCCTTCGACAACTCTGCCACATAAGTTACTAAACGTTAAGACAAAATCGTTTTAGAAAAACAAATTGAAAGCCAAAAAAAATATATACAAATTATCCCAAGGGGTGCAAAAGTCGCGCGCGTATTAAACGCATTCAGAACATGCAACTTCCCACACTTGTGTACCCTTGCCAGCGATGGGCATAATCACTTTAAAGATGAGCAGGTGAATATTTGAGGGAAGTTATCCTTTGAAAATTGTTATCTGGGTTCAACAACCTTGTTTTTTTAGAGATTTACCAAGCCCAGAAACTGATTAGCCAAAAATAGTGTTAAGACTGTAACATTTCCTTAGTCGCTTTCAGAAGACATTAATGTTAAAAACGAAAACCTTCATCCAAAAATCTCAATCCTTAGAAACTTTTAACTATAGACTAGACTACCAGGCCTGTTTCACAGCTATGAAAAGGCATTTGCTAACTCTACCTATACTCATTTCTGACTTTTTTTTACCTTTAGCCAAGTAATCCAGCAGTTTTAGCCTGCTTGAGGTCAGCTTATACTTTCGCATAACTTTAAACAGAGATACAAAACACCACAAAGATGGCTAATAGATCGTACAGCTGTTTCAGGAGTAATCACCCTCTCTCAACAGCAATCAACTGTCAGTCCAACAAACGTCTCTCCATGCATATGCCTGCAGTGCCATAACTGATTGGGAATTTCACAGCAGTTTGCTCGCAAAAATAGAAAGTGTTGTTGTGTGTCTCGGTTGGAAATCATGCGTAAGTTTTATATGACCTCGAGCCGGCCTTAACCTCAATCATTCGAATACACAAAATCTGCCATGAAGAGCCAACCCGAACAAACTTTGGTAGTTTCGGCACGGAAGATTTTAGTCGGAATTTAATTTTCAGGGTCACTCGTTAAGCTGTATTTTCACTTGTAGATATCTCATATGAGCTGGGTGAAAAATACCTTAGTTTAGTGTCAAAAAACTTATCAGAGAACACAGACAGGCCATTACATATATTTTTGTGCTTCTCAGATTGACTTTTGCACTTGTCTGATATCTCATTTGAGAAACTTTTACGAGATATCAGACAAGTGAAAATACAGCTGCAGCCTCACACAGCATGTTCGAGTAACGAGTATCGAGTACTTCGTATTGAGTGGTGAGATTTCAATACTGATGTTCATGCACTCAGAATCGAGTACAGAGTATTGAGAGCTCTTCGTGTCGAGAATCAAGCTATAAGTATCGACTATTGTTGATAGAGTATAGAGTCCAGCTGCTAAGTATAGAGTTACTGAGTATCAAGCTATGAGTATTAATCTCTAAGTAACGAATACTGAGTATCGTGTACTGAGTATTAAAAACTGCGTATTGTGTATCGAGCTACTGAGTGTAGGGTTAACTACGCAGAGAAAAAACAAGAAAGAAAGTCGGTCAAGCCCGACTATAACATACTCTGAACCAAGAAATTTTGTCTTTTGATCATAACTCGAAAACCGTTCATCCGATCTTCTTCATTCCTTTGGCGGATCGATTAGTTATTCTAATAACTAAATATGTCCAGAAGGAACAAGCCATCTATCTTCAAAACTGTGGGAGATATGACGTTTTTTCTAAATTGCGGGGGCGGGAGGGGGCGTGGCCAAAATTGAAAATAAACTTGATCTGCCTGCAGACATAAGAAGCATATGTCCCATACATGTCAAACCTCTATCTCTTACCATCTCTGAGATCTGTGCGTTGATACGGACAGACAGACAGACGGACAGACGGACATGGCTATATCGACTCGGCTGTTGATGCTGATCAAGAATATATATACTTTATGGGGTCGGAGATGCTTCCTTCTGGATGTTACATACTTTTGCACAAACTTATAATACTCTATGTACCTACGGTACAGAGTATAAAAAAAGATCCCAAAAAGTATCCATTTGGGATGGATATGTCTTCAATATCCTTTTAATCATCCAACGGAGCTGAAAATCATCCAAAGCATATGAAAGAGGATCATCCTTTGTATGTTTTTCCAGCTCCGTTGGGTGATTAAAAGGATTTTTAAGACATATCCTTCCCAAATGGATACTTTTTTTTCTGTGTAAGCATCGAGCTACTGAGCATTGAGTTACTGCTTATCGAGCTATGAGTATTTTACTTCCTTAGTTTCGAATAATGAGTATTATGTATTGTGTACTGGAACTGCTTTTCGAGAACTTAGAATCCTAGTATCGAACTATGATATGAGTATTAAGTGTTGAGTATTGTGTATCGAGGTACTGAGTATAGAGTTACTGAGTATCAAGCTATGAGTATTAATCTCTAAGTAACGAATACTGAGTATCGAACTATGAGTATTAAGTACTGCGTATTGGGTATCGAGCTACTGAGTATAGAGTTAACTAAGCATCGAGCTACTGAGCATTGAGTTACTGAGTATCGAGCTATGAGTATTTTACTTCCCAAGTTTCGAGTAATGAGTATCGTGTATTCTGTATCGATCACTGCATTCAGGAACTGCCTTTCGAGAACCTAGTATCGAACTATGATATGAGTATTAAGAGTTGAGTATTGTGTATCGAGCTACTGAGCATAGAGTTACTGAGTTAATGGAGTTACTGTGGATGGAGCTTCTGAGCATCGAGCTTTGAGTATTAACTATTCGACTTATTAGCTAAAGCTTTACAGAGAACTGTAAGAGAATTGACAAGATGAGAAATACCTAATGCTGATTTTGAGGTTTCGTGATCTTATTTTACTAATTTTTCTCTGCACTTAAGCTTTTTATACTCTGTACCGTAGGCACATAGAGTATATTGTTTGTGCAAAAGTATGTAACAGCCAGAAGGAAGCATCTCCGACCCTCTAAAGTATATATATTCTTGATCAGCATCCGAGTCGATATAGCCATGTCCGTCTGTCCGTATGGACCCACAGATCTCAGAGATGGTAAGTGTAAGAAGTTTGGCATGTATGGGACATATGCATCTTATGTCTGCAGGCAGATCAAGTTTACTTTCAATTTTGGCCACGCCCCCTCCCGCCCCCGCAATTTAGAAAAAACGTCATATCTCCCACGGTTTTAAAGATAGATGATTCGTCCCTTTTAGACACATTTAGTAGTCTGGATAACTTATCGATTCGCCAAAGGAATGGTGAAGATCGGATAAACGGTTGTCGAGTTATGATCAAAAGACTGTTCGCTGCTGCAGCGCTGCCTTAAGCTGCTACTGCAGCATCAAAATTTATGCTGAGCGTATAATTTCGTTGGTACAGCGTATGTTATGGTCGGGCTTGACCGACAACTATTGAATTACATTGATGATATCCAAGGGCGTAGCCAGCTTTCGGCGAAGGGGGGCCAAAACAATTTTTCCAGCCCTTAAAACTCCAAAAACTTCCAAAAAGTAACCGTAAATTTTTACAAGCCAATTGAACGGCCCCCTCTGGCTACGCCCTTGTTGATATCTTTCAAGTGTATTCTAAACATAAGAAGTGGGTTAAAGGAAATGAATCTAGAAATTTCGTTTCCGGGTTTTTTGTCTGAAATTCCAAATCTGTAACACTTTAAGGCCCTATTCTCCTTCAGCTTGCTGTTTTTGGACCTTTTTTGAAAAAATTCTCATTTGAAAACGCAAAAAGATATTTGAATTTTGTTTTTTTTATTGAATTAGTAATGAATGAAAGAAAATAAAAAAATTTTTTTCGCCGCGATATAGGGGCTGTCCATAGATGATGGCACCGTCAAAGTTGGCCCTCAAAAAAAAAGGCATGGTGCTGGCGGCCACGATTCCGCCAGTTCTACTGAACCGATTTAGATGAAACAAAGTTTAATCGACGTAGAATTGTCACCATTCTGGCCCGTAGTAAAATAAAAGTTTTGCGACAAAATGGCGGCCACTTGAAATTGACAAATCGAATTTGGACCCATTTTTTTGTAGTTTAGTGTAAAAAAAAATAGTAAAAAAAATCGCAAAATTTTTATTTTACTACGGGCCAGAATGGTGACAATTCTACGTCGATTAAATTTTGTTTCATCCAAATCGGTTCAGTAGAACTGGCGGAATCGTGGCCGCCAGCTCGAAAAACGTGGTTTCGAGATAAACGCGTTCAAAGTTTGAAGCAACATAAAAACTACTCATTTTAGCGAAGACATGACCCCACAAAAATGGCCATATCTTCTAAAGTATTTCGAATTTCAAAAAACCCTTTTAGGGTTATATTCTTAAATGTCCAAGCTATAAAAAAATGCAAAAAAAAAAAGTCGAAAAAAATTTTTTGCTGAAAGAGAATAGGGCCTTAAGTTGCTGCGAACGACACACTTAAATAGCCAGATAAACGGAACGATATGTATACTTCCTATCCACCCACGTAAGAGAGCATTTCGCAGTCGACCAACTTGAGAGGAGCACAATAATATTTGGTCTGCGCTTTGTTTACTTCCTGGCAGTGGCTCATCCAAACGTCGTTGGCGACGACATGTGCACACATTCCCAGGCATTTGAAGCTTTCGATTTTGTTGTATGGTTGTTATTTTTTTTCGCTTCTTTTGCTGTTGTTGTTGTTGCAGTTGTTTTGGAGTACGTTCAACTTGACTGGCTGCGTTTCCGAAATGCTGCTGCCTGGAGTTGTTTCATTCTCTCTTTTTTTCGATTATTTTGTTTTATTAATAAAAACGTAGAGAAATTATCTTTTCGAACTTCATATTTCAGGGCGGTTGGACAAGTGTGTGTGTGTGTGTGTGTGTGGCTGTCTGGAGGGGTAGCGTGTCCTTTAATGTCCTTCAAGTTGCCGTGTACATGTTTGGGTGTACTCCAAAAGACAAGTGTGCAGAGAAGTTCCGCTTTTGTGAATGTCAAAACAAATTGCGGGATAACATGAACTTGTTTTTGTTTTTTTGCGCCCAACTTTAATTAACCGGCAACGTACCTGCCGCAGACACCAGAGCACCAAATCCAAAACCCATCAATGAATGCCAAAAATAACATGACATAAAATACAAATAAATAGAATTGGTTTTTGTATTTGGCAAACAGCATTATCCGAGATAAGCCGAGGGTTCGATGCAACGATTATGGACAAACCCAATTAAGGTCGAAATTTGTTAAACTCCCCGCTGCATGTGTGTGCGAGTGCGAGTGCGTGTGCGTGTTTTCCAAGCGATTGCACTAAACATGTGTTTTGGTTTTCCAAGGCGAGTGAAAAACCCCGAAAGGTGACAAAGTGGAAATAATGCGCATTGTTGCTTCTTGCTCACCTTTTCTGCCCAGGACTTATCATGGCGATCGGTGTGTGTGCGAGTGTGTGTGCCCATTCAGTTGGTCACAATGCCGTAACATTGGCTTAGGGCCAAGACACTGTGCGAAAATCAGGGGCTTAAAACCGACCGATATGCGATCTCTTTCGCTCGGTAGCCAATTTCTTTATTGTTATGCCATTAAATGTTAATACCATTTGCCTCCCTACGGCTTTAACTGCAGTTTTGATCCTTTGAACTGCATTTTGGCTTTGCGGCAACCTTTTGGGTTGGGTTGGGTTCGGTGTTTTCTTAGCTGATTTTAAATCAAATTGTTTTTAATTGCCTGTTACGATTTCTGGGAAATATTGTGACAGTTGCATGTGTGGGCGGTTGCTTCAGTTTCAGGATCAGGCCTAACTTACTTGATTTGGTTTCACTTCCATTTATCAGTTTTATCATATTATATTCTAAATGCAAAACTGATTTGATGCCTTCGGCTTAGACAAACAAAAAATGTAGATAAATTACTTCCTACTTTCGATTCCTCTTTTCGTGCTGTCATCCCTATTCAATTGTGAGGACAACGACATCGAGCGGATGTTGTGCACTCCAAGAGTGCGAGCAGACAATCCCATTGACACAAGCAACAACAAAAAAATCAATGCTCGCTGTGAGGATCCCGCTCTCTCTCTCTCATTCTCTCTCTCGGACTGTGAGTGGGCCATAAACCCAAAAAACCTGACAAATGGATTTTCCTTGGCATGTCCCACTGCTCGGTCAGTTGGTCAGCACAACTTCCTCTTCCTTCTTCATCGCGCTCATTTCCACTTCCTTCACAGCTTGACGCTTTGGGCAGTTCCACTTTTTTTGCAATTTATTTCCAATGCCCAAGCAATTTTCAATTGCAATATTATTTTCATGAATGGCTGCGCAGCAGGAAAAGCGAGGGAAAATATGTTGTACACTTTTGTGTTGTGGCTTTTGTCCTCGACCGGGGCCAAGGGTGTATATAATTAATGCATTTTGGATTGAATTAATTTGGAAAGAACTGATCAAAATTGGCAAATAGTTAAAGTAGCTTTGATAAAATATGTCTCTGTATAACCTTTAAAACAAGAAAATATGTTAGCTTATGCACACGGAAAACTTGCGTTTTCGTTCTCAATACTAGGGTAAGTTCGTGTGTGCTTATTACCAGCGGACTTGTTCATCAAACTTAGTTTTTAAGTGGTATAAGAACTCTTCCTTCTTGATTAGAAACGAATGAAGACCTTTCTGCTAAAATTAGTTTAAAAACAAGAAAGAAAGTCGGTCAAGCCCGACTATAACATACTCTGTACCAACAAGAATATACGCTCAGCATAAATTTTGATGCTACAGTAGCAGCTGAAAGCAGCGCTGCAGCAGCGAACAGTCTTTTGATCATAACTCGACAACCTTTTATCCGATCTTCATCATTCCTTTGGCGGATCGATAAGTAAATCTGATTACTAAATTTGTTTAGAAGGAACAAACCATCTATCTTTAAAACTGTGGGAGATGTGAGGTTTTATCAAAACTGCGGGGGCGGGAGGGGGCGTGGCCAAAATTGAAAATAAACTTGATCTGCCTGCAGACATTAGAAGCATATGTCTCATACATGTCAAACCTTTAACTCTTACCATCTCTGAGATCTGTGTGTTCGTAGGAACGGACATGGCTATATCGACTCGGCTGATGATGCTGATCAAGAATATATATACTTTATGGGGTCCGATATGCTTCCTTCTTGCTGTTACATACTTTTGCACAAACTTAATATACTTTATGTACCTACGGTACAGAGTATAACAAATATTTAACCACAGATTCTTCAAAGGAGTGTTTGGTAGAGCGGTTAGTAAGACCAGCGACGCCACATGTCAGCATCTTAGCGCACTTGACCATCAAGCGTTTGGCAAAACTCAAGCAATCAAATCATAGAGCATACCAGCAAACATTTTAGGAAATTTTTGATTACACTAGAGTTTTCTTTTTGAGGTCTCGTTCAGATCAATATAGCCATAAATGCGCTCGTTTTTTCTTTTGTCGGTAGAAAATGGTACATTTTGTTGAGGAGTCGATTTTAAACACTTCTTCTAAACAGTTTCGACTCTTCTGATTTCATAAAATCACATTTTGAGCATGTGCATGACTCATTTTCAAGTGTTCTTATGACTGCACATGATAGTTAATACTTTTTATACTCTGTACCGTAGGTACATAGAGTATTATAAGTTTGTGCAAAAGTATGTAACATCCAGAAGAAAGCATCTCCGACCCCATAAAGTATATATATTCTTGATCAGCATCAACAGCCGAGTCGATATAGCCATGTCCGTCTGTCCGTCTCTCCGTCCGTCCGTCTGTCCGTCTGTCTGTCTGTCCGTATGAACGCACAGATCTCAGAGATGGTAAGAGATAGAGGTTTGACATGTATGGGACATATGCTTCTTATGTCTGCAGGCAGATCAAGTTTATTTTCAATTTTGGTCACGCCCCCTCCCGCCCCCGCGATTTAGAAAAAACGTCATACCTCCCACAGTTTTAAAGATAGATGGTTCATTCCTTCTGCCCATATTTAGTTATTAGGATAACTTATCGATCCGCCAAAGAAATGAAGAAGATCGGATGAACGGTTTTCGAGTTATGATCAAAAGACAAATTTTCTTGGTACAGAGTATGTTATAGTCGGGCTTGACCGACTGTCTTTCTTGTTAATCATCAAAAGGTCTCATCAAGGTGATTTTTGGTAAAATAATCTTCCAAATGTTTGCTGGAATTAAACATTAATGGATACACTTAGCTATACACTGTACCACAGGTATGCAGAGTTTAAGGTAAGCTTGTGCAAAAGTATATATAATAGCCAGAAGCAAGCATCTATATGTTTATATATATGCTTCATCAGCATCAACAGCCGAATCGATATAGCCAGTCCAACAAGTCTCAGAGACGATAAGAGATAGAAGTTTGACATAAAATGGAAGAAATGCATATTATAAGCGGTGATTTTCAAGCAAGCAGCTCAGCTGTTTTCGTGTCACTTGTTACTGTCAAACATGTTCAGTTTGGTCCATCCAAACCATTTGAGGCGCAGCTGCTATCAATATTTACATGAAATAATCTGTAAACACTAAATTATATACATATACATCGTCTCAAATGAAGATTTCATACATTTTACAGAATTTTATGCAAAGCTGCTGAAAAATCACTCAATATTTTATTAACCCAATCTGTAGCCCTCACAACCTACTTCTCCATGGCTTTTATGTCTTTGGAAATGAAAGAAAGCCTTCTCTGAGGTTTCCAAACATGACTTTTGCATTGTTTTCACTTTTCAAACTCATAAAATGCCGACTTTAGATATGAACTTTAAGCTGTTTATTGACTCAGGCCCGATTTCTCATTTTTTAAATAGGTGCTATGTGTCAGATAAACATAGATTCTGTAATTTGTTGATTTATGTGACAGATAGCTCTATGTAGAAGATTAGAAAACGGCCCTTAATCATGCACAAAAAATTATTTAAGTACTTATGAAAGTAACTTCAGTCATTTTCAGGTACCGAAAGTCATTAATTTTAAAAGGTACTGGGCTGGGAGACCCAAATAAGCCGAGCCGAGCCGAACCGGTAAGGAGTTCGGTACAGAAACAGCTCGCATACTTGCTGAAAACATTATTTTGTAATACTTTTGATGGTCCTAGAAAACAAAAATAGATCGGAAAACTGCCGAAACAGCAGAGCAGGCGAGCAATCGACGGCAGCAATGACTTAATCACATCATATCTCAGCGAATCAATCGAAAGCGCGACATGACGAGCAAGTGGAGCGGCGGAAAAGTTTGAGATCTGCGCGACACGCCGAAACAGGCGAGCAATCGACGTCTTGCAGTTTGCTATACATACTGCATTCCGGGACGCTGCTGAGACAGCAAAAAGGGGAATCGAACTGTTAAGAAATCTTTTAAAGTCCTTGAAAAGTGATTCTAATTAGTAATACCCTGCATCGAACTCTATTAAAGTGATTTTTGATGATTTTCCGCTCCGTTTGATGAAAATCAAAGATAAATTTAACATTAGGTGGATACTTTCATAACCAAAAACGAATATAAATCTAAATCCATTCCAAATGGATGCGAATATCTTCCAATGGATTCTCAACAACTAACCTTTTCTCTCTGTTAAGGGGGTACGACTGGAGTTTAGGTTGGGGAAATTAACATTTTCGTAGGTTCAAAACTCGAACCGAACCGTTTCTTTGGAGTTTCCTACTAGATCGTTTTGCAGTCAGTTTATTGAATTACTGTCTTCCCCCCAAGACAAACAAACTGACACTCCATTGTCCACTCATTTCGTCTAGTTGTTGCCTTATTACCCAATTTGGCTCGAATAGAAAACAGAAATACCAAAAACACTCTTCAATTTTGCGGCAACAGCGGCAGCTGCCCAAAAACTGAAGTGTGACAATGCTCGGCGTTGGCTTTGCCACGCCTTTTACGAATTGTGAATGAGCCCCGGACAGATACAATTAACAACAATAACTCGAGGCTGTTTCATATCCATTTTCATTTCAGCTTTTAAACATCTATACAAATGCAATAAAATATGTTGAATGTCAGAGAAACGGTCGTGGCAGGGGCAGGGGGGAAGGGAAACCGCGCGACAGATTTTCATGTCTGGGTAATTTTTAGGGGCGGGCGTCTAACAACCCCAATTAAACGCTTCGCTTGGCATTGAGCGTAAAAAATCAAAGGACATGGAATTTTTGGCCAGAGGTGTTTGCTTTGCAACGACTGCAGCAGCAGCAGCGTGCCATCTACACACACACACACACACGCACACATACACACACTCACTCAACAGCCATTCATTCAATGCTCGTTTATAAGCAGCCCCGCTCATCCCATTGTCATCCATTTTAATTTACCTTCCGGTTTTGCCCTTTTCTCATTTTCATTTCCATTTCCATTTGGCCTCTCCCTCTGGCCACTGACGGCCATGACAATTTTTGGGTTCCAGATTCGTTGCGCGGAAGTGATTTACCCAAAAAAGAAATAGAAAAGTGACTTTACTGCCAAAGGAAGTTCCTCATTCACCTTTTCTTCTGCGTTTTGATTGATCTTCGGTTTTGTCTAACATGGCAGCATCGGGTCGGCCCTTTGGTCAGTTTTTGCCTTTTTGGCGTGATCTTTGTTTGTTGTCGCAAACCATTTGATATTGATTCCAGGGAATTTGTTTGATTTGTGAAAATGAAGGCGTTACTGCTGCCGTTCTACTTGAGGCGCAACAAAGGCCATTCATGTATAAACCAGGCCGGATCTTTAGGGCTGCAACAAATTGTGTAAATACAGCTGGATACAGCTGGACATGTGTGCTATAAGTAACTAGCTGCAGGCAGCATATCTAATACTGAATATGTTTCTAATAAGAAGTGGAAATCTATGCTTTTGGATAAGTGGCAGGGATCAAGGTTCCAAAAATGTTGTAATAAAACAGCAAAATATAGGTTTAATCATGCTACCAAGGCTTTCATTTCATTCATTCAGTTTACTTTTCAATCAGCAAGATCGATTACTCGCAATTGTTTTGTTTCTCGAGAACCGCTGAACGCGTTTACTCTAACTTCACGAGCCATCAAAGCCGTTAAAGATCGCATTCGTCCAAATCCACTGCGCAGGCAGAAAATGTTATCTCGTGAGATGAATATCAACAAGGATTGCGTGTGGCGCTTCATACAAAAGTGACTTGGGACTCAGTGCATATGAGAGACAGACTGGTCAGTTGCTTACAACAAGACAAAATCAAAAGCCAAGGCGCGAACAATGCCCACAGACAAATTCTGTTTACTGACGAGGAACCGCTCAACAAAGTGTAAGCTGGTTCATCAAAACAAGCGTCCTAACTCATTTCGACAGTTCAGAGAGGTCTCCATCCATGGAGAGTCGCCCATAATGGGGTCACCAAGCTCCATTTCTATGAAAAGGAAGTCAATACTTTGGAGAAAGTGTATCAATCCAAAGTTTTGGAAAAAGGTAATGAATCCTCTCAAAACAAGCCATGGACCTTTTCAACAATACTCCGCTCCAGCTTTCAAGGCAAAAACGACTAAAACATGGCTAAACAAGAAAGAAAGTCGGTCAAGCCCGACTATAACATACTCTGTACCAAGAAATTTTGTCTTTTGATCATAACTCGAAAACCGTTCATCCGATCTTCTTCAATCCTTTGACGGATCGATAAGTTATTCTAATAACTAAATATGTCCAGAAGGAACAAGCCATCTATCTTCAAAACTGTGGGAGATATGACGTTTTTTCTAAATTGCGGGGGCGGGAGGGGGCGTGGCCAAAATTGAAAATAAACTTGATCTGCCTGCAGACATAAGAAGCATATGTCCCATACACGTCAAACCTCTATCTCTTACCATCTCTGAGATCTGTGCGTTCATACGGACAGACAGACGGACAGACGGACATGGCTATATCGACTCGGCTGTTGATGCTGATCAAGAATATATATACTTTATGGGGTCGGAGATGCTTCCTTCTGGCTGTTACATACTTTTGCACAAACTTATAATACTCTATGTACCTACGGTACAGAGTATAAAAACTATGTACCGTACTTCAGTTCTACGAAACTTTGGCCTGCTTGTAAGCCTTGTAGTTCGATCTTGAGGCTATGGCCTGCTCTATATTGAATCTCCGAGCAGTGGACAAATTTCCCAATGCCTGAGAGTGCGCACTCAGATCGATTAGTCGGCGTAGCTAGAAAAATTAAATAATTTTGTATAAATCTTTAACTTACTCTGGGGGACTTCAACTCGGGGCCGCCTCAACCAATTGTCCCATCGTGTACGCTGGCTGCTAAATATCAATTATATTGAATTGCCTTAAAGTATTCATCAATATATTTCTGGCAATTTGCAAAAAATTCAACCGCTTGTAAGTTTAATCAAGGTCAATCAAAAATGATTGTTTTAGACTTTAATATGCGGTTTTTCCCTGAGTGTAGGTAATCTCAGATCTTTAGATCTAAACTCCCTATGTCGCCTTTACTTCTGTGTTACTTCTAGGCCAACCAGAAACTATTTATGTACTTTTAATATTGTCTGGATGCACAACTGACTATGATCAGCACTAACGATTTCGGGTTTTAGGTTAGAACTATAAGGATCTCTATCCCTTCACCCTCTTTGTACTTATCTTCGGGAAAATCTCTCACCACACCGAACTGGGAATAGGGGCATAGCTTACCGGACTGGCTAATATATCTTCCGCTACCGGAACAATGACTTTTCGGTTATGAATTTATTATAGCCTTGCAAACGGTACAACTTGGCAAAGAAGTCTTAGAAATATTCCTTTCCTACCCCACCACTTCGATTGAGCTCCGTCCGTCCGTCTGTCTGTTTCTAAGCAAACTAGACTCTCAGTTTTAAAGCTATCGAGTTGAAATTTTGCACAGAGTCTTCTTTTTGCTGCACACTACTAATATGTCGAAACCGACCGGATTGGATGACTATATCTCATAGCTCCCATGGGAACAATCGGTTTGAAAACTAGTTTTAGTGGGAAAATCTTTTTTGTTTTCAATGAAAACGTCTCCAAACTTTGTAATCGTAGGTTTTCTATGTTTTTTTTTATAATTCTACCAAGTTTTATTAAAATCAGACAACTATATGGTATAGCTGCCATACAAAAGATAGGTCTGAAAAACAGTTGTAGTTAGAAAAACTTTTTTGTTTTTAATGTTAGCATTCTGAAATTTTGTATTTGTTTGTTTCACATGCTTTCACATAATTCTACAAGTTTTTGTCCAAGTCGGTTGACTATATCATATAGCTACCATACGAACAAACGGTCGGAAAATGGGAAAAAGGGTTTTTTTCGAAAATATTTAAGCGAGCACTTGCAAGGTTATAAAAACTTCGGCACAGACGAAGTTAGCTTAGCTTTCTCGTTGTTAAATGCTTTTGTTAGCTCTGATATCGACTGTGAAATAAGTATTTATTCTAGACACCTTCACTGATCATTGGTAGTCCTAGTGGGCAGATGTTCATTAAAAACTTGTCTGTTTTGTGAAAGCTTTTGAAAACCAGCATATTATTGATATATGTATCGATGTAGGCTCGACATATCAAATATCTACATTGAAAACTGTAATTTCTGATGTTATCAATTTTGATATTTTGAGAATTATTGATAACCCTATGTTCAACCCTTTACCTAGCCAAATTTGCCGCACAATCTATTCCCCTTGTAAACGTATTGTCCTGTGCTTAGCTTAGTCCTAGTAGAGTGCTGCTGGAGTCAAAGTGCTCTTTGGTTTATTTATGTATATAAAAGGTTCAAGTAATTCCAATCTAGGCTACTAGTTTATAACTCTTTCTAAAACATACCTTAGAGTTGGAAAAGACACATACAGATTTTGCAAATCAGCTCCTACTCTTTTTCCCCCTGGGTCTCAGTCAATCCATCACAATGCCACTCAAATGCTATGCAAATAAATCAGGAATCTAATTCAGAAAAATACCCCCCAAAACAACAAAAAAAAGGGACAACGAGTTGCAATTGAAATGGGCTACTTAACCCTAAATAGAAAAATACAAAACAGCAGCAGCAACAACAATCACAAACACAATCCCTTAAAGTAGTTTTGAAGTGTAAAAAAAAATAATAAAAATAAACTGAACATGAAAAGTAAAAGAGAGAAACAACACAATAAAAACAAACGAGTTTTTGTGCGAGAAACGAATTGAATTTGTATGTAAGGATATTTTGGAATGCTCAGATACATTTTGGCTGTTTTGGCCTGCTACTTAAACTTCCTGCGGAAGCTAAACTATAACAACAGACGAAGGCTTTTACTTGGGTTTGTTATTAAATGCAACATCATCATTAAGCGCATAACAATGGCCATCACGCACACAAAACGCTCTCTCTCTCTCTTTCGCTCTTCCCCTCTCCCCTCTCTGTCTCTCTCGCTCTCTACATACGCTTCCTTTTTGGCCGTGTAAAGGGGCGTGCGCTTGCCAACAAGAGAAATTTCCCTCTGGTTCCTCGAATATCCTTTTAGTGTTACAAAATTTCCCAAACATGTGCGCAAGTGCTCTAGGCCAGCTAGCCATCTCGCTTGCACGGCTCAGCGATTGGCCAACACCGTTTACAAGAGAGTGACGCGCCCACTTCCCAGTGTTTGGCTGTGTGTGTGTGCGTGTGTGTGTGCGTGCTGTAATCCATGCCGTCATGGAGTGCCTCTACTCCAACTAGCAGTGTGTGTGCGTGTTTTTTTTGGGGGGGCTATGTAAAGAGGACCCTCCATGTAAAGTTGGTACATATCGAGCATATTAGATGGCTTCCTGGCACGCCATGTGATGCCATGTTCTTTTCTTTTTTTCAATTGCCCTCAACTTGCTGGCCCTTTTTGGAGGGGCATTGTTCAACTTAGCTAATGGTTGTGTTGATTATGTATTTTCCTATATTTTATATGGGGTGTGTCTACACCCCCTGCCCCTGCCTGTACCGCTCCCTCTCTAGTTATGTGCAAAGCTAATCATAGGTTTTGCCATTAAATCGAATTTCTTATAAGCTCAAGTGCCTGACAAGTCACGATATATAATACAATATAACATTTGCCCCGACAGGCAAAACCATCAAAATTTGGTCTTGACCTTGTGAAGAAATTGGAAAAGATTTCAAGATCAAAGCACTTTTGAAATCGGAAAGTATTCAACTAAATAAAGTCAATCTAAACATCAAAATTTCCAGTTTATAAATAACTCAGCTGGGGTTTGGTGTAGAGGGTAGTGTGTGTGCCTGCTGTAAAAGAGCTTGTGCATTGCCTGCCTAATGAAAAAGTATTTCCTTTCAAAACTGACACACCCGGTCACCTTTACAAGCTATTGGCGACAGCTTTTAATGTAACTAGCAGAGGGTGTAGAGGGTAGTGTGTGTGCCTGCTGTAAAAGAGGTCGTGGGTTCAATCCTGCCTCGCGACATTTAATAAAACAAGTTTTTCCCTTCATAACTGACACACCCGTTCACCTTAACAAGCTATTGGCGACAGCTTTTAAGGTAACTAGGCGTAAAAAAGCTTATCAAACTTTAAAGTAGGAGTTCGGGCTTACCAACAGATTGAGAGAAGCTTGGCTTAGTCCTTTGGGGCTGCAAAGTCATATACAAAAAAGGAGCTCAAAAAATGTATATAATATTTAGCTTTGTACTACTTTTTAACCGACTCATTCTGAATCGGAACAGGCCTTTAAGCAGTAAAATTTCTAAGTTTTGAGGTTCATAGCTTAAATTGCATCCAAAATATGTCTATAAACCTACTTCACAGACTTGGAACATAGCCAGTCATATAAGGACGAATCAAACTCAAACATTTTCCCTTTTATAACCATGTACGTACAGATGTGTTATTTACAAGCAAGTAGTTAAATTTAAACAGGAAATAAAATGCCAAGCTTTAAGGAAGTTCAGAAGGATTGATATGATATTGACCTTATTTTATTTTGGTTTATTAATTTGATACTTAGAGCGGCGGACGGTTATCTCAATTGGATTAGCATGAGGCACATTCTTAAGGTGACTACTGTTTGAATAACATCCATGTTGCAAGAAGAGAGCATTTTTTCATAGTCATTATCATTTTATAAGAATGCAAAATAAAAGTAGTCAGCGGGTGTGTAACGCAGAGAAGGTAGTATCTCCGACCACATAAAGCATATATTTATTCTTGATCAGCATGACAAGCTGAGTTGATTTAGCCGTGTCCTTCTGTCCGTCCCTTTATATCTATGCTATTTTCTCCATCAGTTTGAAAGCTATTTTCACCAAACTGCATATTTGTCGGAATCGGCCAGATCGAATGACTATAGCATTTAGCTATCAAAGATACAATCGGTAAAAAAAACTAGTTTTAGTGAGAAAAACTTTTTTGCTTTCAATGGAAACGCCTTTAAACTTTGTATTTCTTAGTTTGCTATGCTTTTCCATGATTCCACAAAGTTTGGTCGAAATCGGACATCTATATAGTATAGCTCCCATAGAAAAGTGAGGGCCGAAAAGTAGTTCTAGTGAGAAAAACCTTTTTTGTTTTTAATGGAAACGGCATCAAACTTTGTATTTCTTAGTTTGCTATGCTTTTCCATGATTCCACAAAGTTTGGTCGAAATCGGACATCTATATAGTATAGCTCCCATAGAAAAGTGAGGGCCGAAAAGTAGTTCTAGTGAGAAAAACCTTTTTTGTTTTTAATGGAAACGGCATCAAACTTTGTTGTATTTCTTAGTTTGCTATGCTTTTCCATGATTCCACAAAGTTTGGTCGAAATCGGACATCTATATAGTATAGCTCCCATAGAAAAGTGAGGGCCGAAAAGTAGTTCTAGTGAGAAAAACGTTTTTGTTTTTAATGGAAACGCCATCAAACTTTGTATTTCTTAGTTTGCTATGCTTTTCCACGATTCCACAAAGTTTGGTCGAAATCGGACATCTATATAGTATAGCTGTTATACAAAAGTACAGTCTGAAAAGTTGTCTCAGTGAGAAAAGCTTTTTTGTTTTCAATGGAAATGCCTCCAAACATTGTATTTCTTAGTTTGCTATGCCTACCCATGCTTCCATACAATTTGGTTGAAATCGGACATCTCTATTGTATAGCTCCCATAGAAAAGTAAGGTCCGAAAAGTAGTTTCAATGATAAAAACTTTTTTGTTTTCAATGGAAATGCCTTCATACTTTGTATTTTTTTAGTTTGCCATGCTTTTCCATGATTCCACAAAGTTTGGTCGAAATCGGACATCTATATAGTATAGATCCCATAGAAAAGTGAGGTGTAAAATGTAGTTTTAATGATAAAAACTTTTTTGTTTTCAATGGAAACGTCTTCAAACTTTGTATTTCTTAGTTTGCTATGCTTTTCTATGATTCCACTGAGTTTGGTCGAAATAGGACATCTATTTAGTATAGCTCCCATAGAAAAGTGAGGTCCGAAAAGTAGTCTTAGTGAGAAAAACTTTTTTGTTTTCAATGGAAATGTCCTTAAAATTGGCATTTGCTTTCACACAATTCTGCAAAAGTTGTGTCAATATCGGTTGACCAGAACATATAGCTGCAGTACGAATGATCGGTCGGAAAAGAAGTTCTATTGAGAAAAACTTTTTCGTTTTAAAAGGAATCGACTCCAAATTTCTTACATGTTCGTTTATTAGCCTTTTGCCTGATTTCGTCAAGTTTTATCTGAATCGAACAACTATATAGTATAGCTGTCATAGAAAAGAAAGGTCCGAAACGTAGTCTTAGTTAGAAAATCGTTGCCGAGCCGAAAATAACTTTTCTTTATTTTGTTTAATATCATTTTTTTTTCGTACCTTCGTTCTCTCGATCCTCTAAAGGATTGATAAAGATCGGATGAACGATAGTCAAGTTATGAGCAAAAGAAAGTTCCTACTTTGGTAGCAGATTTTGCCAAATTTGTGAAGGTCATTTAGGGTTTAGAAAATGAGTTTAAAGCTGACTACTGGGAACTAAACTCTCCACCAAACCATCATGACCATCAATGTTGCAACAAGAAGGTACATTTTCCTGCAGTTGACTTTTTGAAACGGTAAATACAACAGTTTTCTGTGAGGTTTTCAAATTTCTTGAAGCAATTTTCCGAGACCGGATCTTAGAACTCACTTTTAGCTTTTAGACAAAACTCTTTACTGGCATGTTTTGGGCTGTACGAGAGTTACCAGTCAGTCAGGTTGACTAATTTTCAGAATTTCAAAAAAAGTTTCGAAACGAAAAGCAGCGGAAACTGTGCGGTCCCCTGCCCACTTTGGCATTAACTCGCCAACCAAATCCAACTCTCAATTGGATAATAAGAGTTTTGCTTATAAATCACAGTTATTACATAGGGAACTAGGACCATAAAACACACACACACGCACACACACACACATGTCCCATCCTGCGGCTAGTAGGAGCGGGTGCGCGTCCCGCCTGAAGAGAGATGATAATGATAAATACAATATAATGACGCGGCATTTGTTGACAACATCAAGTGGACGATGGCGAGGCGCGGCGAAGAGCCGCCAGAACAGGCACAGGCGAGCCAGCCGACCCGGTCGAGCCCTTTGGGCATGAATGGGAGAAAACGCAGGGACTTGTCTGACTGGCTGCTACTCGAAGCGGTGCACAACAATGGCCAACATGCACGAACGGAGAGGCGACTCAAGTGCCCACTCGTCGTTGAGTAAGCGAGATGGCAGGCTTACATGCCACTCGGGCCTGCCTTGTTGCGCGCACGAAGGATCTGGGAGCGATGGTGGATGTTGTTGCTGCTGGTGGTTGAATGGGCCACTCACAGTGCTGCCTTGGTCTTCGTATCCTTGTTGAAAAGGACATGAGAAGCCACTTAGTGGAATAACGCGGCGAAACAACAGCCCGAGCAGAGAGTCTCTCCACTCAGCTGCGTGAGTGTGTGTGTGTGTGAGCTGGTACATATCCAATGGTGGATGGATGCCTCATATACCAAAGACACCCTAGATGCATGCCACTGTGTGTGCCTGTGTGTGTGTGTGTGTGTGTGTGCGGCGTAGCGTTTTTGGTACTTTTCTGCCGTTGGCTGGTTGGACTCGTGTCGAGTTCTTGATGTCTCGTTAGTTGTTGATGACACTTCAGTTTGGAATGTTTAGAGAGTGCGGCTAACACACTAAAAGGATCGCAACCAAAAAAAAGAAACACGGAAAATATCAAATACGAAATAAGTGCATTTTTTGATCACGATGCGTGCCTGAAACACACCCAAACCGAAACCCAATTCTAGTGAAGATTACCCACAGTGGTTTTTTTTTTTGCGTGTGACTCTATGAATTTGAACGGCCTGAAAGTGGCGGAGAAACGCAAAAGTCAGCCCTCGTCCCCACAGCCGAGACGCAAGTCGTTCTGCGAGATGACCAGCTCCGCCGTGTTGGAGCGCACACCGCCCAAGCGGGAACGGGAGCTAAGTAGTGGCCATAGCAGTGGATTGGGCAGTGCCGGCAGTCTGCCCGCCTCGCCGCAGAGTGCGGTTACAGTGAGTCCTGTCACGCCCAATACACCGAAACGACCGTTGCGTACGTCCACACCGTCGCTGAATGGCGAGGGCGAAAGGGAGAGGGATCGGGATCGGGAGCGCGAACGGGAGCGGGAGCGGGAACGGGAACGGGAACGGGAACGTCCGGCAAAAGTCTTCAGCACCGCCAGCACCACGGTGCCCACCATTTCCACACCCTGCGGCACATTGGCCTCCACGGAACAATTGCGCATACCCACGGGTGCGGCTGCGTTTAGTGGATTTCCCGGACTACATGGCATGAGCAGTCTAATGGTGCAACATGCGGCTGGAGCTGCAGCGGCGGCACCCTTTCTACCCTGGTCACCAATTTTACTGCCACCCTGGAGTCATGCTCTGCTGCCGGCTGCCTTCTATCCGGCTGCTTTGCGCAATGCCTTGCCTGGGTAAGCATAAGAAAGTGAAAGGAGAGAGTGGACAGCTAGGGGGGAAAGTTCATCGAGATTCCGAAGAAGGTTAGGGAAACTATCGTTTTTTTAACATCATTTTGAAGTTGAAATTGTAGAAAAAAGAAGTTGATCCAAGCTAATTTTCATAAGAAAAAGAAGGTTTCGTTCATTAATCGGCTCAATAGACCCTAAATCCTGTACTGAACCGGTTTAAAGGGACTCAAGTTTCCCACAACTGGCAGTCTTCATGCATAAAATGGAATACTTTAAGGCCAAACCACAAATTTCAGACCTTTGGTTCTGGCTAAGAGAGCTCTAACCTCCATTATGTGCCCACCGCTGCTTAAAAACAATTATGCGATTAAAAAGCGCTTACCCAATGCGAAATACACACACAGTTGCTTCTCGTTTGGTTCTTCAAAACAACAAAATCTGATACTGTTTCCAGGTTAAGAGGGCTTTCACCTTTACTATGTGCCCACCGCTGCTTTAAAACAATTATGCGCTTAAAAAGCGCTTACCCAATGCGAATTGCACAAACAATATCCTTCTTTCTGATTCTTCTAAACAACAAAATTCGGTACTATTTCATATGTTAAGAGGGCTCTTATCTTTACCATGTGCCCATCGCTGCTTTAAAGCAATTACGTGATTGAAAGGCGCTTCCCCATGCGAAATATACAAACAATTTCCTTCTAATTGTGGAAAGGCACCTATAGCTTAACCCCGAATTGCAGAACTTTTTCGTGGCTAGTTACTACAAAGCTGACGCCAATAGCTAGTGAAGGTGACCGGCTGTGTAACTTTTAAGGATAAACCACTTTTTCACTTTTTAATTGGAATTGATCAATTCTCCCTTTGACAAAAACCGAAGATGTACTTTAGTCTTTAGCTTCTAATCTTCTTCCATTTGTTTTAAAAATCAGTTGCCTGATTAATTTTGCTGGAATAAGTCTTTCCACTAAATGATCATTCGATCCCCACAAATTGGTATGTAATGCACTACAAAGACAATCCTATAGATAAATACTATTCCGCCTAAGGTAGTTATGACTAACCTTGGTCTAAAATTTATAACAATCTGCATTTCTGCAGACTCTTGGAAAGGGTTAGAAAAACAATATAGACTTCAAAACTTTGGATAGTATGCCGTTCATACAATAATGCCAATCGTTTGTCATTATCTTAGGGCAAAGTTTGTTTGACATTCAATACTTCACCACTAAAAGTCGGGACCAACACAATGAAGCGAACTAGAAGTAGATTTCTAAGTAGAGCTTTAGAATAAGCACTAATTCTTTTGGCTACTGAGTGATCTGCATGAGATTTGCTTCATCGTGTAAGTCCTGACACATAATAAATAGTAAGTTTTGATATAGTCAGTTGAGATATAACCCCCTCCTATTTAGCTGAACACACTTTTATTAGTAAGAATTCTTTCTTACTCGATTTGAAACAGAAATGCAAGCAAATAGTGCACTTGGACTTAATTTGTTTCAGCGGTTCACAACACATAAAAGTTAAAGGTGCGGCATATGATGTGATTTCGATACGGTTGAGTGATTCAAGAATTAAGTTTAGTTATATACAATCCAGGATTTTACCCCAAACACCAAGGAATCAAGGCGTATCAATCACATCAATCCGGCCTTACAACATGGCAATTTGTTTCAACAGTGGAGAGTCGACCTTACCCAACCGAAAGCACTTAGTAGAAGCCTTTGACTTCAAGGATCGGCTTATATTTATTTCCATATAGTTGACTCTTTACCTAGCCTTTTGGTTTCAACCAAAACTAAAGAAAATCTGTGAAAAATTGGATACTTCTTTTTTGCCTTCCTTTAACTTTTCACAAATATCATTACACTAGCATGTTGATCAATGAAATGCCAGAAACAAAACTGTTTTCCTAGAGAAGGTTTTGATACCTTTCAGTATTTCAGTATGCAAAGGTTTGTTTGGCGCTTACAAATTTGCCATTCGGTTTGGTTCAAGCACTGTTTTTGCATACCTATTGATAGGAACCTCATAAACATCTAAGTCTAAGACACAGATCTTTTAGCACAGAAGAATAAAGAGATTCAAGCACCAATTTGGTGATACTGTAGGTCAGAAATCTACCTTCACACCATGACACAAGTGTTAGAAACAGTTGGGAATTTCAAAAAACGATTTCGTACTCACTTCAACATATTTTGTACTTGAATTAAAACGAGAAAGCAAAGCTAACTTCTTCTATGCCGAAATGTTGGTACCCTTGCAAGTGCTCGCTTAAATATTTAAAAAAAAATCTCCTTTTCCCATTTCCGACCGATCGTTCGTATGGGAGCTATATGATAAAGTCAACCGACTTGGTCAAATTGCAGAATGCTACCATGGAAAACAAAAAAGTTTTTCTAACTACGACTGTTTTTCAGGCCCATCTTTTGTATGGCAGCTATACCATATAGTTGTCTGATTTTAATAAAACTTGGTAGAATTATCAAAAAAACATAGAAAACCTACGATTACAAAGTTTGGACACGATTCCATTGAAAAGAAAAAAGTTTTTCTCCGTAAAACTAGTTTTCCGGCCGATTGTTCCTCTGGCAGCTATGAGATATAGTCATCCGATCCGGTCGGTTCCGACATTTTAGTAGTGTGCAGCAAAAAGAAGACTCGATAGCTTTGAAACTAAGAGACTAGTTCGCGTAGAAGCAGACAGACAGACGGACGGACAAAGCTCAATCGACTCAGCTCGTCACCCTGATCGGGAATACATATAGTTTAAGCATTGCAGACTTCTGGGTAAAATTTTAAAACCCTTTGGGATTTCTTACATTTTTCGGCCTATGGTAGGTACAAAAAGTTCTTGATTCAAGCACGTTTGTACTCATTTCAAAAATATTAACGATAGTCTTTCGATTTCAGTATGCTTTGTACTTAATTTAAGTACTCCCTGGAACTATATATACCTGAAATGTAAAATTTGAGTTCACATTAATCTGAAACTCTTTGAAAACTTGGAATGGGAACTAGAAGAAGAGATCTAACATCTCAGTCTGTGGCTTGTTTTCTGAATGTGGCAGCTTTATTTAGTGGATGCTTGGAAACTTGAAAAACTTTGCTCCAACCTCTGCCATTATCTTCAACCAATTAAACCCAGAAATGGAAATAGATGGAAATCATGAAATTCATGGATTAGGTTCGACTTTCTGAACTTCATATAAGGGATGGCATGAAAACCAGTTCCAGCTCAGTTCCAGTTCAGGGCAGATTGAACTGAACTGAAGGCTTTCTTTGAGAATTGGTTCTTAACTTAAGATGTAAATACGAGTAAACTAGAAGACACTTCTTAGTTCAAGAGGCTTCATATTCAATTATTAGTCATCCTACCCCTTGAGACCAAAACTTATCACTTATCAGAGACCATCAGATCCAGTTCCATATTAAAGTCCAAGGATAATCGCTAGTCACACCCTCTGGTCCACTTCTGCCATGTAATCCCATGCCCATGCCACTTGCTCCGTTCGTCTCAAGCCCAAAAATCCAAATCAAGATTCCATTTTGGGCACAGAAATGCTCGAGGCTTAGAAATTCCCAATACGGTTGTGAAGACGACGATGAGAGATGTGAGGTGACACAGGGAAACCCCCAAAAAACAGTTCAACATGTGTGCAGCAGACAGCAAATTGCACCGCGGCGTCACACTGTCTGTGGTGCAAAAAGGGCCCGAAGGGAATTCCGTTTAGACCTGGTCGGGGAATGCCATTGGCGTGGGAAATTTCGCGCACACATTTGGGAAAATCTGACAATGCCACGGGGAAAAACCGGAAGCGGACAACAAAAAAAGCAGCTAGACTTGCGCCAGCACATGTGTCTTTCGGGCTGCGGCAGCAGGTAGCGCATCAGTGCGGTGCAGCTCTGAGCGGATTTCCCGGTGTGTGTTTAATTGTTGATGGTATTAGAGGAAAATCAAATTTGCATTAGGCCCGAACTGGCTGGCTGGACTAGGTGTTAATAATCCAGCGATTTGTCTGCACTTAATCGAAGTTAATTCCTCGAGGGGTAGGCGAATTCTCCGATGCGGCAAAGTCAGCCAAAAACGGCAGGTAAACTGCTGGACAGGTAGTACCACAGTCGGGGGCCTTCCGGCCATTCATGTTTCTGGCCGACACCGGATGTAGCCTGCAAATGTTTGACACCATCTCTCTCTCTCTCTCGCTCTCTCTTCAGCCTGTTTGATGCCAAGGTGCCCTCCTCGCAACGATCGGGCTTCCACATATCGGATATACTCAACTTAGATGGTTCGGATCTTAAGAATGCGGCAGCGGCTGCCGCTGCGGCTGCCCATCACAGCAGCGAACTGAATGCCACAGAGGCTGCCCATTCGCTGGCCTCACCCGCCGTTGCCGTTGCCACACTCTCGCCCACGCCCAATCCCTCCACGTTGCCAGCCGGCGAGGAGCCAGCCACAGCCGCCGGCGAACATCACAGCACATCGGAGCATCATCATCATCAGCAGCAGCAGCAACACCTTCATCACCAGCCGACACAGCTACAGCATCATCCACATGCGCTTCCCCATCACCAGCAGCCCACGCTGGGCCATCATCTGCACCAGGGGAGCACGGAGCATGCCCATGCGGCTTCAGCGCAGGCCGCTGCCCATCTGCTGGCCAGTCATAATGCAGCAGCTGCCGCTGCGGTGGCCGCTGGCCAATATTTGCCAAAGAATTTCGCGAGCACTTTTGGTGATGAGATGTCCTCGTATCATCATATGGCACAGACAATGCTCTCCCATACGGGACGCAGTGCGTGGATTAAGGAGAATGAGCTATATGGTGAGTGTGTCTCCTTTCTGAAGTTATAGTGAGGCGAAAAAGTGACCCAAAGCTCAGTGAATCATATAAAAAGCACAATTTGAAAAGCTTTTCTCTGAAGCTAACTCTACTAAAGTAACCCTGAAGGACAAAAAAGTGACCCTGGAGGTTATAAAACAGCAGCCAGTGGAAACTACTACCAAAACCCAGTAGAACAGTTAAAAAATTAAGTTTTAAGAAATGGTTTTCCAAGTTTATTTTACTTAAGTGACCCTGGAGGACATATTGTGTTATAGAAAGAGACCCAAAAAGTGACCCTAAAGGTTGTCAAACAGCAGCTAGTGGAAACTACTACCAAAACCCAGTAGAACAGTTAAAAATTAAGTCCAAAGAAATGGTTTTCCAAGTTTATTTTACTTAAGTGACCCTGGAGGACATATTGGGGTATAGAAAGAGACCCAAAAAAGTGACCCTGGAGGTGGTTAAGCAGCAGTTAGGGGAAACTACCACCAAACCCCTGTAGAACAGATAAAAAATCATATTTTAAAAGATTTCTATGCAAGTTTATTTTACTAAAGTGACCCTGGAGGACATAATAAGTCAGAGTAAGAGAAAAAAGTGACCCTGGAGGTTTAAAAACTGCAGTTAATGAAAACTATTACTAAAACTTAGTAGAACAGATTATATACAATTTTAAAAGTTTTTTACCGAAGTTTATGCTACTAAAGTGACCCCGGAGGACATAACGAGTCAACTTATAGGGCAAAAAAATGACCCTAGAGGTTGAAACAGCAGTTAGTGGAAACTATTACCAAAACTCAGTAGAACAGATTTAAAATCTAATTTTAAAATATTTTTATCGAATTTTCTTTTACGAAAGTGACCCTGGAGGACATATTGAGGCATAGAAAGGGACCAAAAAGTGACTCTAGAGGTTGTAAAAAAGAAGCTAGTGAAAAATATTACCCAAGCCCAGTAGAAAACATTAAAAATTAAGTTTTAAAAGATTTTTATGCAAGTTTATTTTACTAAAGTGACCCCGGAGGACATAATGAGTCACAGTAAGAGGAGAAAAGTGACCCTAGAGGTTTAAAAAAAACAGTAGGAGCAAACTACATACTACTAAAACTCAGTAGAACAGATTATAAAACAATTTTAAAAGCTTTTTACCGAAGTTTATGCTACTAAAGTGACCCCGGAGGACATAGAGGTTGTTAAACAGCATTTAGTAGGAACCACCACCAAAACTCAGTGAAACATATTTTAGAACTACTTTAAATGTTTTCTTACCGAAGTTTTTGTTGCCAATGTGACCCTGGAGGGTATAAAACGTTGAAGTTAGATACACAAAAGTGACCCTGGAGGTTTGACAGCCGCAGAGAGCAGAAACCGCAATCTACAAACCTTCACAAAAGCTACGCTAGGGGACATATACAAACTGAAAAATGACTCATCTCAAATGTTGGCTATAAAACAAAGGAGACAGAGGAGGACATCATCTTAGACAAATGAGGCGTATTAAGCTAAATTGGCACAGAGGGGTATGGGATGATTGAAAATTCTTTCCCCTTTGAGTTAGAATGCTGGATGCAGGGTCAGACAAAAGACTGTCTAAGAACTGCATAAGGAGAGCTTTAATTTGGAACTGATTATTGGTAATATTATCAGATTTTCTAGGATCTTTCGGTATATCTTTCTATTTTTCATTTATGTTTGTGTTCAACTAACCTGAAGCTACTTTGTTTACAGCTGACTCTAGTAGCAGTTAAAGGTGAAGGCTGTGTAAAAGGTTTCAACTTTCTTCACAAAAATTCCAAATCAGGGAATCGAACTCTTATTCAGCCTAGGTCGGTTTTTGTTCCTTTGATTTTCATACACCATTACATGGCAACGGTGACGGCTGCGTAAAATATAAAAACTTATTATAAGTTTTCCTTTTCTCTCCTTCTGCCTTGATGTGTGTGACTTCAATTTTAAAACACCATTAGCAGTCAAAGGTGACGTCTGCGGAAAATGTATACACATATGTACCTCAAATATCTCCCAGTGTATACAAAATTTGTCAACCAATTTCCCTATATAAAATTAATGCTTTGGCACACCCCTTCCTTCCTCTCTTCCAACCTACCATCCCGGGCCATGAGCTGGCAAATTGTAAAAACTGAAAAGTCAGTTGGGTAAACACAGGCAGAACCGCCAACAAGGTAGGAAAAACGTCGCACAATTGGATTAGTCCTGTGGTTGATCAAGGGTGGTGGCCAGATGCGCGCCCTCTAACCAGAAAACTACCCCCTGCCCCTTAGCTGCGCGGGCCCAGGGCTAATAACGTCAATTAGGCAAAAGAACTGAATTGACAACGCATCGACTACCTGGCCTCGGTCTCCCGCCGAGCCATACAACTGACTGCTGACCTTCGGGACATGGCCCTGGCATTGGGCTGTACCGTTTTGGGATGCAAAAGTTAAACCTCAAAAAACAACACACAGAGACCAGCCCAGCCCAGCCCAGCCCAGCCCACTTATGATTTATTACTTGGGGTGTGATCTGGCCAAAGATTCCAACCAGCGCGCATTCCTTCACAAAACAATTGACTAAACAAAACTTCACCCCCGACGGCTATCTAAATCGCCTTCTCCATGACAACTCAACAAATTAATAACTTAATATAATCAAAAAAAAAAACAGCTGTGAAATTTCCCAAAAAAAAAACGGCAAACAATTATAATTTGTAGCAGAAAGCAAAAAAAAACAGAGGACCAAACGGAAGTGCGTGCCATAAATTTCCAGTCCAAAGGAACAGAATGACTGAAAAATGTTTGGCCCGCAACAACAATGAAGGGTATCCCCGACGCTAAAAAAAAAAAAGAAATAACAAAATTAATCCTCAAGTGTGAAGCGCATACAAACTATTAGTCAAGATTATGTGTCGCGCGGGGCTTCCAAAAGGGTGGTGGTTGGGCCACCACTTCGCAGTTCTGAAGCACCTGAATCGACAACAACAGAAATTACCAAACAGAAATGTGTATGAGAAAGGCTCGTCTGCCAAATGGGGCGTGGCATGAGAGACCAACCAGGGGCTAGTACGTGTGAGTAGCAGGGGCACTCAATGCGAGGGGTTTACTTTTCAATATGCAAACACAGCTGCCCCAGGGCCGCTTCTGGCAATAATTGAACAACATCTCTATTCTTTGATGGTTTAGCTTTAACGAAAGTGGAGGACTCTAATTCGAGTTAGTTTTTAATTATGAGTTTTAATTGGATTGAGTTGACTGTTTAGTCAGCAGGGTCAACTCTGTAGTCTATACTCCCAGATATGTTTAGGTCAGGACCAACTAAAGCTCTTCACCATCGGTTGCCCCTTTTGACTTATCCTTTAGTTTACTCTGCACCTGTAATGCATCTTTAGATTGTTGCTTAGCTTTAGAAGATTCCGCAAAGACCACAATATAATTTGCATTGAGAAGGACTTTTATTTGGCGACCGTTTCCCACCGAAATATATGGTGGGAGAAAGTCTTCCAAGGGCCAATTTTCCATCTTCTAGACATCTTCTAGATCTTCTATCTGTTACATAAACTTACAAAAAAACAGAACAAATAGCAGCCATTTAGATGATATGAAATCGGCTTGGATATAAGTAAACAAGAAGTGAACTTAAAATGCATTGTTGCTTGACTCCAAATTCTGTGGTAAGCCACTTTGATCAAGAGGTCCTGTACTATACTGTAGCTTCGATGTGTCTTAAAATCCCGACTGCTTCTAAGAACTGTTCTGTCTATTGTCAAAATAGGATTAGACTATTGTGGAGAGGCAAAATATATACTATCTATTTCGAAAGTCAGCTTGGCATCCTTTCGGTTGAATTAGGTGTGCCCACAAGCTATAGGCATCAGCCACATTTGTTGTAGCCAGTGAAAAGCTTCAAAATTAAAACAACCACTTCTTATGTGCCACTCTTCTACTTCGCTATTATGCCTCTTGCAGAATTAAACACAACTACAAGCTATCAAGCGTTTGTAAACATGTCACATTTGTTGTTGTGCGTCGAATGATTGCGTTTTGTATTTGTCTCTTTTGTTTTCTTGTGGTTGTTCTGGTGTTGTATACCCTTGCAGAGGTCCAGATGTTTGTAATGCATAGCAGGAAGCAACTCAAAGCACATAAAGTATATATATTCTTGATCAGCATGACGAACTGAATTGATTTAGCCTTGTTCAGATGCTTCTTTAACGTCATTTTGAAAGCTATCTTCAGCAAAAACTTTGCACAAAGTCTTCTCGCTCGAATATCGGCTGGATCGGCTGACTATATCATAGGAACAATTGGTCCAAAAACTAGTTTCTATGAGAATAACTTTTTTGCATTCAATGGAAACGTTTTCAAACTCTACATTTACAAGTGTGCTATGCTTTTCAAAGATTCCACAAAGTTAAGTCGAAATCGGACAACTATTTAGTATAGTTGTCATAAAAAAAGTTAGGCTTGGAAAATAGACTTAGTAGGGAAAACTTTTTTGTTTTCGTTAATTTTTGGCCTTACTTATTTTAAGTAGTTTCAAACAATTCTACAAGGTTTACACATATAGCTGCCATAGAACAGATCGGCTGAAAAACTAGTATTAGTGAGAAAAACTTTTTTGTTTTTCATTAAAACGACACCAAACTCAGTATTTATAGGTAAGTTATGCTTTTCCCAGCTTCCACAAAGTTTGTTTGAAATCGGACAACTATATAGAATAGCTGTCATAGAAAAGTAGAGTCGGAAAAGTAGTCCTATTGAGAAAAACTTTTTTGTTTTCCATGGAAACGCCTCCCAACTTTGTATTTCTTTGTTTGCTATGCTTTTCCATGATTCCACTAAGTTTGGCCAAAATCGGACAACTATATAGTATAGCTGTCATACAAAAGTAGAGTCAGAAAACTAGTCTTAGTGAGAACAACTTGTGTGTTTTCAGTGGAAATGTCCTACAAATTAGTGCTGCAACGGTACACAAACTTTGACCGAGCCGAAGATAACTTTCCTATATTTGTTTCATTTGCATTGGTGACTACACGAGCATGAGCTACTCTTGGGCGTCTCTGGGAGTAGCGCAGCGAAGACCTTGGCGATTCAGCTTTGAAACATGATACTCTTATAATTTCTTACATATTTTGGACTTCCTTTGGCATTAATTCTAACTGCCCAGATATATACCCTAACCGATACAGTATTCATCCGTGATTAATTGTCACTCTGAGGTTGGATACTCTTTGAGTATTCTATTCCTACTTTACCTGCCTGTCTAACCCTTACTTTTTTATGTTCTCCCTTTCATTGCCACAGGCACCCAACAGCCAGCCAGTCCGGATAGCACCTCGCCGGTTACCTCGGAGGTTTCCTACACCTATATCGGTTCCAATTGCCAAACCTCGCCTGCTCTTTCTGGCGATTACAAAAGCTACAGCCGTTCGGCGGACAGTGATGCGTTGTCTGTGGGCGATGCCTTGCATACGCTGCATGGCAGCGGTGGTGGTGCACCCGGTGGCACCTCGGCGGCTCATGCTCTGCACCATAATAACAACAACAACAACAATAATAACAATAATAATAACAACAACAATAGCTTGAAACATGACGGTGCCGGCAGTGGACATGATGATAGCCTAAATGAGGATGGCATTGAGGAGGATATCGATGATGTGGATGACAATGATGGCAGTGGCGCTGTCAATGGCGATGGTATACCCAATAAGAAGCGCAAACGTCGTGTACTCTTCACCAAGGCACAGACCTATGAGCTGGAGCGACGTTTCCGTCAGCAGCGGTATCTGAGTGCACCGGAGCGTGAGCATTTGGCCAGCCTGATACGCCTGACACCCACCCAGGTGAAGATATGGTTTCAGAATCATCGCTACAAGACCAAGCGGGCACAGAACGAGAAGGGTTACGAGCATCCGGGTCTAATGCATGGCCATGCCACACATCCGCATCATCCGTCGGCACTGCCATCGCCGCGACGCGTGGCCGTGCCGGTGCTGGTGCGCAATGGAAAGCCCTGCCTGGGTGATGGCAGTAAATTGGCGCAGGATTGTGTGAGTACGGCAACGGCGATGCAGAATGCAGCGGCGGCCCATCATCTGGTGGCGCTCAATGGGGCGGCCGCGTATCAGCACGCGGCGGCGGCAGCAGCCGCCGGATTGCATGCCCATGCACATGCCCATGGACATCCGCATGCGCATGCCCAACGGGCTGCCTGGTGGCCCTAATATTGCTAAGAGTGAATTGGCTGGCGGCAAACTGGAAACTCGAATATTCGACAATAAAACACAAGTGGGGTCGATGTGGGAGAGCGAGACAAAAACAAAATATATAAAAATATTGGTGCAATAACAAAAAAAAAACAAAAAATACAAAAAATTAAACAAAAACAAGGATCATTTCGAAGGTCCTCCCCCAGCCTGCTGCCCCAGAAAGCCAAAAGTCAAGTCCATAAGCTGTACATAGTCAGAAAGTAACAAACAAACACAAATACACACACACTAGTGTTGGGTCAAACTTGTTCAGTTGTTCATATTTGTGGTAAGTGTGCTTGTTCAGCTGTTGCTTGTTGTTTCCCTTTTTGGTGCAGCTGTTCAGTTCTTTTGGTGACTGTAAAGTTAACTATATATGTATATTTCTATGTTCAGTAACTCACCTCTTAATTTTTGGTTCAGTTGTTCATTATACTCTGTACCGTAGGTACATAGAGTATTATAAGTTTGTGCAAAAGTATGTAACATCCAGAAGGAAGCATCTCTGACCCCATAAAGTATATATATTCTTGATCAGCATCAACAGCCGAGTCGATATAGCCATGTCCGTCAGTCCGTCTGTCCGTATGAACGCACAGATCTCAGAGATGGTAAGAGATAGAGGTTTGACGTGTATGGGACATATGCTTCTTATGTCTGCAGGCAGATCAAGTTTATTTTCAATTTTGGCCACGCTCCCTCCCGCCCCCGCAATTTAGAAAAAACGTCATATCTCCCACAGTTTTGAAGATAGATGGCTTGTTCCTTCTGAACATATTTAGTTATTAGAATAACTTATCGATCCGCCAAAGGAATGAAGAAGATCGGATGAACGGTTTTCGAGTTAAGACCAAAAGACAAAATTTCTTGGTACAGAGTATGCTATAGTCGGGCTTGACCGACTTTCTTTCTTGTTTTATACAGTCTTACACGTTTTCGAAAGTTTCAACAAACAGAAAATAAAATAGAACAATTTCCAAGAATTTCTACCTGGAAATAGAGCCAAAGTAGCTCTCAATTGGTGTTTTATAAGGAAGAGAAGTAAAAGTAAGAAAAGTAATGCGGTATCAAAATGTTATACTTGAATCAAGATATTCCAATATTAACCACTCAGACTAGAGTTGTTCTCCCTAAGAACTTTGAGAAGCAGATGAAGAAAGAACTTTTAAGCTTACTTTTGACAAGGAAAATTCTTGCTGTTGGGTACGAAGTTCTCTTTCTTCTCATTTGATTTGAAATTGACCGTTGACAACTTGAAAATATGAATATATATGTGAAAAATTAAGATTTCACAGGCTTACAAAAAACTTTCTTATATTAAGAATTTTGTTCTCAGACTTCAAAACATTGAACTTAAATGAATATTGAGAGCGCTGGTACTTGATTTCACAACTTAAGATCTTAGGATCCCAATATCATTTTTAAGTTAATTTCCAACATTTTATTTAAAGCTTAATGGAACTTTTTATAAAGGTACCTAAAATGCGACTTATGTTCTTAGATTTGGAAATATCATAACCTAAAATCGTTTCTACTTGGTTTCCCCTCTAAGGAACCTAGGATCTTCAATCCGTTTTTAACATAATTTCCTTACATTTTATTTGAAGTTTATCGTAGCTACCATAAATGATCCTGAAATCAGTTATTTGAGCCCAGAACTCAAGCTTTTCAACTTAGTTGGGTGATAAGATCATTTCTACTTGGTTGCCCATCTTAAGATCTTGGAAACTTTCATTTTATTTCAAGTTTATTGTAGCTACCATAAAAGATCTTAAAATCAGAAATTTGTGCTCAGAACTCAAGCTTTAGAACTTAGTTGAATTTTAAGATCGTTTCTACTTGGTTTCCCATCTTAAGATCTTGGAGTCTTGAGATCGTTTGTAATTCAATTTCCAAAATTTGGACTTTCTTAAACGTTCTATTAATCTACATTAAACTAAAATGGATCCTAAGAGCGTTTGTACTGGGCTTTCCAAAATTTGTGTGTCCAGTTTAACAGTACAACTAAGAAAGACTTTAAACTATTTAAATTGGTGGGATCTTATGAAATAGTTAGTTTCTACCTGGTTGTCCATCGTAAGACCTTAGGATTCTAACATCCTTTGTAATATCATTTCCTTACCTTTTACTTCAAGTTTTTAACAGACTTTCATAAATGATCTTAAAATAAGAATTTTGCTCTCAGACTGAAAAACATTTAACTTAGATGGATTTTAAGAACGTTTGTACTGGGCTCTCCCAAATTCTTATGTCAAGTTTTACAGGACTACCAAAAAGCATCTTGAAATAAGAAATTTTGCGCTCAGACTTGAAAGTATTCAACTTAGTTTGATCTTTGGATGGTTGGTACCTGGTCTTCCATCTTAAGATCTTAGGTTCCCAAGTTCATTTTGAATTTTGTTTACAACATTTTAGTCAAAGCTTTCGAAAACGTTTTCAAATTGATCAATTTGTTCTCAGATTTGAAATCTGAAATCGTATTATTTTCCCATTATATTTTTTCAAATTTTTGGGCACTTCCTAAAATGTTCTTAAAATAAGTATGATAATATCGAACTTGAATGAGTCTAAGGCTGCCTTTAGACAGCTGGACACTTGAGACATGATAAACTAGTAGACCTGCACTTCATCATGTTTTGTTTAAAACAACTAACATGTAGGCCAACTAGAGTATCATGTCTCATGTGTCCAGCACTGTAAGGGCAGTCTTAGGATCGTTTGATTTTTTATTTTTCAAGTTTAGACACTGGAAAAGGAAATTAATCCGAAGCGGGATTGAAAACAGGGTAATCCCGAATATTGTTGATCCGATCCCGGAAAAGATTGATTTTAATCCCAAGAACCAGGATCACTTTAAGCCTGCTCCGGGAATATCCTGTTTTCAATGCCGTTTCGGATTGATTTCACATATTTTTTTCTGTGGACTCTTCACAAAAACATAAACGTTCTTAAAATCAGATAAATTGTACTTAGATTTGAAAATATTAAGCCTTGTTGGTTCTTAAGAACGTTTGTTATGTAATATCCTTAAACTCTCGATATTTTTTGACTGGGTGACTCTTAAATTAGGTATAAATCATGCTAAAATTCCAGAACGACCATTGATAATTAATAAAATAAATACAACAATTCTTAAAACAAGAATATTTCTTGAAAACTAGAAATCGTGAGCTGCAAATGTTTGAGAAGAATATGAGGGAACTTTTTTGTTGCAGAGAGAAATTTAAATTTATTTAAACAGTATGCAAAAAATGTGCTAAAATCCAGCTTTTCGGAAAACTTCAAATGAGAATTTGTGACTTGAGTTAAGTACTTTAGACACTTGCTTCAAGTATAACTTAATTCAGTTTTTTATAAACCCAAAAACCGGGAATCTGTAAGGTTTTTAAAACAGGAGACCACTAGGAGAAAGACAGACAGAGGTAATCAAAAAAGTGAACAACTGAACCAAAGAGTATAAAAGAAAACAGCTGAACAGAAAAGAAACTAAACCAAAAAAGCAACTGAACATCTAAACCAAAAAAGAACAACAATGAATAACCCCCGACACTAAGTCAAACACACACACACACACCCACACACGCAAAAGGAAAGCAATGCAGATGTTTGAAATGTTAACAACAAATATCATAAATGTAATAAACTTCTAGATTTTATCAACCTTTTTTTTTGTCACCTTGAGCTCTAAAGCTTTAGGCCAAGAAATATATATATATATATTTTTTTTTTGGACTATTTTAAAAACTATTTTTTTTTTTTTGCACAAAAGTTGATAATACTTATAAAACAAAAACAACAACCACTAGACTGTAGACTTAACTTTTCTTTTCTTTTCTTGTATATACAAAACTCTTTTTACCAACAACTTAAGTAACAAACTATTTAATCCAAGTAATGTATATTTCTAAATCCTAAAATTAAAAAAACAAAAACAAATTTTTTTTTAGACAGAATTTAATTTTTTTTATATACATATATAAAAAAATATAGTCGTAGTTGTAATTAAAACAATTTTTTTTGTGTGTATAGCGAGTAAAACGAAAACGCTCTTTGAATTTATAGTGAGTAATGAGTTCATAAATGTTAAAATTAAAATATATAATAAAATAAAAAAAAAACAAGCAACTTACATTTTAGAGATTTAATAAAAATCATTTACAAAATTACAAAAAAAAAAACACAAAATGGAGTTTCTTTTGCAGTGGAATATTGGGCCTGTTAAACATAACTGAGCAGAGCAAGGGCGGCACAAAAAACCCACACACACTTATTTAGGCCCATATTTTGTGCAATTTGCCTTTATTATATCGATTTGCATGCATTTGAGTACTCACAATGATAACCAAGTATCATTATACGATTTTCACATAAAGGATACACATAAAACTCGAGAACTGAAAAATCGTAGAAATTGTTGCTGCACCACTGTGCTTTACTAGGGTCCTGTAACAGTCTCACTATTCTCGCCAGCCCCACTGACTGAGCCAGCTGGCTCTGAATTGGTAGCGCCATCACTATTGTTACCACTACTGCTCGTCGATGCACTGGAAGTGGAACAATTGTCCGGCTCTTCATGTGCCCCATAGCCCAACAATTTGCGCTCTTCCTCCATATTGGATACCTGCATCAATAGTGCAAAATATTGTTCCACACGATTCAGGCAACCCCTGCATATGGTTTTGGGTAATGGATCTGTGGCTGATATGGTCACCGGCAAATAGCCATTGATTTTCTCAATTAAATTCAAACGTCGACCATGATCTCCATAAATGTGTATCACTGTGCGATGCATTTCCGAGCAAAGGCGGCAAATGTAGCCCGAAATGCAAGCATTTTGAATACTACCCATGGTAAGCTAAATAGAGGAATACGAACAGAGATTTATTGCATTGCAGAAGGATACAGAGCCAGAGCCAGAGTTAGAGATTTACTTACAGAAATACTATTCAAGTATATGCAGCGTTATCAAATGAACTTGACTTCAAGTAAAAACTATGTAGTATAAAGGGAATTTATATTCAAGGCCTGCTTGGCAAAGAATATATGGATGAAAAGGGGATTTGCTAAAGCTACAATCCGGAATTCTGTGCTATCTCTGATTTGGAAGAACAATTTAGGACTCTCTCTTGCAATGCTTTTCATAAATTGCTTTATTTCTTACTCTCTGCTCTTTGAAACTCCTAATACAAAGTGGCTGATGTAAGAAAGTCGCTCAAGCCCGAGACTATAACTTACTCATACATCCTACCAACATTATCACACAAAGTTTTCAAGTAAGTAAAGTGCTGCCCCTCATTGTTTTAGTCGGTGCTGCCCAGCTTAAATGTTTGTTCTACCCATAACTCGATTATCCTTCATTAAATCTTTACCATTTCATTGACGGAACGATAAATAATACTGATTACTTAATAAGTCCAGCAAAGGAACGGTGAACCTTGCATCTAAATGGGAAATTTTCAATTCAGTAAGCAGATCGGTTCAGTGCTGGGGCGGAGAAATAATGGAAGAGGCAGATCAATTGCAGCGATACTTCTTAAAAAGGATTGTCAAGCTGCCAGATAGCAGGCCGAGCTATATATTGGCAATCGACGCAGGACTAGAAGATGGTCACATTTATAGTCTGACACTTCATCTCAAGTACTTGGCAAGAATAATTTATGAATATAAAGATTATAGACTACCGCATGTCTTAGCCGATAAAATAGGGACCAATAATTTGGGAAGGTTTGCGAGGCTAACAGAAATGTTCGCGTATCATGGCATAATGCCGGGAGGATTGGATTGAGGAAAATATTCGGCTCCTAAACGCGATCAAAGATGACGACCGCAAGCAACACATGCACAAGACTTCAGGAAGTACATCAAGGGTCTACAAACATCTAAATTTCGCAATAGGACCCTGATACTGCAAACGAGATAACTTGGATAATGAAGGCCAACGGGGATCTCTTATGGTTAAACAGCTGCCCAAGAAGAATTATAAACGGAGGTATTTGCTCTCTATGCAATATGAATGAGCAGGAGGACAAGCAGCATTTTGTAGGACGATGTCCAGTTCTCTCAGTCTCCAGTACTCTTACCGAAGAAGAGGTCCTTATGGCCCTTAACGGGGCGATGGGATGGAATAATCTATCTAGTTACACCGAGATGGCTATTAAATATAGAAGAAATGTCATGAATGAGGACTTTTAAAGACTTGTAATTAATAAGCGAGTCTGAAATATCCTTTAAGAATGGGATATTAAAATTGTATCGTTAAATCATATCGTTAAATATTTAAATGCTGTTTTTTATACAACAGAGGGAAGGCTGGCGATTTTAAACTAAGCCTTTAAATGTTTGTTTTAAGCACTCAAACAATGTAAAGTTATAAACTATGAAAATTGTGAAATGGAAAAAATAAACCTATCTATATATCTATCTATCTAATAAGTCCTAAAACTAGGATTCTTTTATGTATAATCTTGTGGCAGATATTACGTTTTTTTCTTTGTACCTATGGTACGGAATACCAAAACACTTTGAACCAAAACTCAGCTATTCTGAAAGCCCTTCTTGGTGGAAAGAAGAATGTAAGTACAGGGTTGTCCATATTCGACGGACCCATCTGGCAACGCCATAACTTTTGACAGAGATGTCAGATCGCTTAATAACATACCGCGTTTGAAGCGTCAGTCCAAGCAGATTTTTACCATGGAACAATACACGCCACGCGAGCGCTCTGAAATAGTTGAAATTTACATTCAACAGAACAAGTCAATTGTGAAAACTCAACGTGCTTTTAAAAAATTAAAAAATGTGAATAAGAAATCCGTAAATAAGCAAAATTGCCGTATTTACGCCACTGAAAATCCTCAGGAGATTCAAGAAGTGCCTCTTCATGACGAAAAAGTCACAGTTTGGTGCGGCGCTAGTGCGAAAACGGTCATTGGGCCGTTTTTCTTCCAAAATGAAAATGGCCATGCTGTTACCATCAACCAGGAGCGTTATCGCGACATGATGACCAATTTTGTGATGCCAATTATTCGTCGAAAGCGTATGAGGCAGTTCTGGTTTCAACAAGACGGCGCTCCACCGCACACAAGTCGCATAACAATCGATTTTCTGAAGAAATTGTTTCCGGGCCGTTTGATGTCGAAAAGTGGTGATTTGGACTGGCCACCGCGTTCGCCCGATTTGACGCCGCCTGACTTCTTCTTGTGGGGATATTTGAAGTCAAAGGTTTACGTTAACAAGCCAAGGACCGTAGAAGAGCTCAAAGACAACATTCGTGAAGAAATAGCCGCTATTCCGGCCGAAATGTTGGCGAAAACGATGGAAAATGCTGCAAAAAGGGCACAATACGCCATCAACGCCAGAGGCGGCCATTTGAGAGGTATCATATTCAAAAATTGATGTAAACAAATCTACTTGGAACAAATTAAATGATTAAGATTGCCAACCGCCAAATTTTTCTTTTTTTCTTTTTTTTTTAAAAAAAACATGGGTCCGTTGAATATGGGCAACCCTGTATAACTAGGAAAAATTCAAAGTAATCTAAGCTACAAGCAAAGGGACAGAATCCTCATCAGTAATTTGTAAGAAGTGTTCCTAAAAGACCGAAAGCCAGATATTCTCAATATAAAATATAAGTAATCCAAACCAAATTTTGAGAATTTGTACCTTTTTATACACTCAGACATAAACCACAACTTTGAAACTTGGATTAGGTACAAATGGTGTCAATAAAAGTGTAAGCAACAAAATACTTCATCTAAGCATAAACTTCTGATTTAAAATACGCACTCCTCTATTCTGAAATACTTGGTGTATGAGTGATTCTGGTTAAATGTATAAGGTTGGCTTAAACCACAGTTAGAAACACAAAAGATTATCTCAACCATTCTAAGCTAACCTGGGCATTCAAGAAAGAAAGGTTGAATAGTCTAGACAAAAGTAAGTAGGTAGGTGTCAGTGTCTAGGAGGGAGGCTAGTGAAGTAAGACTAGTGATTTCTTTAGCTAAAATGGGTTAGCTACTTCGCTAGTCAAAGAGAGCAAAGCATTTCAACGGTGGGCAACAAAATCCAATAGAAGTGTTTAACTTTTATTATTGCTTTTAGCAATGGACTGTATTTGGGTATAAGGACCTTTGAAGGAATTTTTTGAGTAAACTTTTCTTCAAATAGTTCTACTCGTTGAAATTAAAGGGAGTAGTTGTAGTAATATATATATATATTTTCTTTTTATTATTATACCGTTGCAGAGGGTATATTCCGACCACCCACAAAAAAATATATATATTCTTGATCAGCATGACGAGCTGAGTTGATTTAGCCTTGTCCGTCAACCAAACTTTGCACGAAGTCTTCTGGTCCAAATACGCTGCCCATTTGTCGGAACCGGCCGGATCGAATGACTATAACATATAGCTGCCATAGGAACGACCGGTCGAGAAACTAGTACCTGTGAGAAAAACTTTTTTGTTATACTCTGTACCGTAGGTACATAGAGTATTATAAGTTTGTGCAAAAGTATGTAACATCCAGAAGGAAGCATCTCCGACCCCATAAAGTATATATATTCTTGATCAGCATCAACAGCCGAGTCGATATAGCCATGTCCGTCTGTCCGTCTGTCTGTCTGTCCATATGAACGCACAGATCTCAGAGATGGTAAGAGATAGAGGTTTGACGTGTATGGGACATATGCTTCTTATGTCTGCAGGCAGATCAAGTTTATTTTCAATTTTGGCCACGCCCCCTCCCGCCCCCGCAATTTAGAAAAAACGTCATATCTCCCACAGTTTTGAAGATAGATGGCTTGTTCCTTCTGGACATATTTAGTTATTAGAATAACTTATCGATCCGCCAAAGGAATGAAGAAGATCGGATGAACGGTTTTCGAGTTATGATCAAAAGACAAAATTTCTTGGTACAGAGTATGTTATAGTCGGGCTTGACCGACTTTCTTTCTTGTTATACTCTGTACCGTAGGTACAAAGAGTATTATAAGTTTGTGCAAAAGTATGTAACATCCAGAAGGAAGCATCTCCGACCCCATAAAGTATATATATTCTTGATCAGCATCAACAGCCGAGTCGATATAGCCATGTCCGTCTGTCCGTCCGTCTGTCTGTCCGTATGAACGCACAGATCTCAGAGATGGTAAGAGATAGAGGTTTGACATGTATGGGACATATGCTTCTTATGTCTGCAGGCAGATCAAGTTTATTTTCAATTTTTGCCACGCCCCCGCAATTTAGAAAAAACGTCATATCTCCCACAGTTTTGAAGATAGATGGCTTGTTCCTTCTGGACATATTTAGTTATTAGAATAACTTATCGATCCGCCAAAGGAATGAAGAAGATCGGATGAACGGTTTTCGAGTTATGATCAAAAGACAAAATTTCTTGGTACAGAGTATGTTATAGTCGGGCTTGACCGACTTTCTTTCTTGTTCAGATTGAGATTCTCCTTAGCTAAAAAGGGTAAGAAACAACGCCAGTAAAAAGAAATATGTACATACTATATCATTATACCACTTAAATCTAACAAAAGAACTCAACCACAACATCTTAATAAACGTATTTAGTTTATTCAACATGCGTTTTACTGCTTTCTGCACCGAATCAGAGGCAATGCAGACTATTTATGGGTATAAAAGTCACTTTAAACCAATCTTAGTGTGATCTCAGCTGGCGATTTCATTAGCCACCGAGGGTTAGAAAAATTGCTAGCTGGAGAAAATAAAGTAAAGGATTAACAACGCTCACATTATCATCAGGCTAATCGGGACTATATACCATACGTAATTATGTATTGACACAATAACACAAGCAACTACAAAAAAAAACACATTCCCTCGGCAGAAATACTGTACCCATGTGTGTGTTCGCTTGTTTGCACCATGAAATATGGCTTGATTATGGGTTTTAGCTACCGTTTTGCGATTGGCATGGTAATCCATTAATTATTGCGACGTTAAAACCTTTTAAAGCCCGCTTCTGATAACACATCCACACACAGTGCCACCATAATTGGAACCATTATAAGCTGATTTTAGTAAGTACACCCCGTCATTACTTAGGGACCTACTTGCCGCCGGCAGTTCGAGCCAAAAATCTACATATCGCCGCACATAAAGAACTCGAAAGTCAAGTAGATGTTTTGGAGTATCTCATAAAATAAATAGAGTGCTATTCTAATAAACGACAAATTAAATTACTCATCAATGGCCACTCTGGGAATACAAATACTTGAGTGGCATACACAGGCACCGGCACAGGCCGGGGTATTCAATTAGTGATCGCTGAAAAGCACACACACACACACCAACCAACCAACCAACCAATCACTATGCTGGGGGGGTATTAATAAACATCAAGTGCTTGGCCATATATTTTGCAACAACGACAACAACAAAATCGAAACATTTTTACTCGGGTGCCCCGCCATAAACTCAACAACCGTTCAAGTACCATAAAATATGTCATGTATATTTTTATGATATATTGTTTTGTTATTTTTTTTTTAGATTTATCTTAAACAGAAGCCAACGTAAATTGGGAACCAGAGTTGGCTGTGAATGTGTGGGTTAAGTGATTTGTAAGCCCATTTAAATGTTCATTATCAAAGCTATCGAAAAGATTTCTTATTGAGTATTTGTATATGGTAACACTTTTTATTTGAAACATCTTTGGGCACACCAATTTGGGTAACTTTTTAAGCGGATGTATTGAAATATGTGTGAGAGAGAATCAGCGCATCTTAAAAACCTAATCAAAGATCCTAAAACCAATTTGATATTGTATATTTTTTGGTTGTAAGTTCCCATTTTCACTTTCGCAAGAATTGAACGATTTGGAGACCAAATTTAGTTACAAAAACAGGGTTCATATCGCGAACATTTCTGTGAAAGGCAAAATGGGTGCAATAGGAAATCTCATTGCGAGTCCAGATATTCCTATTTTGCGCCCAACTTCTCATCGATAAACTATGGCTAGACACGGTGACAACGATAAACCTTTTTCGCCATTTAAGGGGGTCTTCTCATTCAAAACCCGTTTTTTGGACCCTTTTTAAAAAAATTCTTATTTGAAAACGCAAAGAATAATTGAAAACTTTTTTTATTTATTGTATTACAAAAGTTTCAAAGTAAATAAAAAAATTTCTTTTTGCCTCGATACGTGGGCTGTTCAGAAAGTAATGAGACTTCAAAGTTGGTGGTGAAAAAAAAAGGTGTCGTCACGGCGGCCACGATTCCGGGTCTCCGGAGCGTCTGAAATGAAAAAAAAAACGGGGTTATAATCAGTATAGATGTTATTCTCGGGTGAACCTCAAGCTTAATTTTGTGATTTTTTTGACATAATGGCGGCCATTCAAAAAAAAAATTTCAATTTCGGGCTTTTTTTTGTAGTTTAGTGTAAAAAAAAAATAGTAAACAATTTTTTAAAATTATGGTCGAGGTTCACCCGAGAATGGTGACAATTCTGCGTCGATTCCACTTTGTTTCATGAAATTCGGTATAGTTGAACTGGAGATATCATGGCCGCCAGTTCGAAAAACGTGGTTTCGAGATATACGAGTTTAAAGTTTGAAGTTGTTTTTTTGCATCAAAAACAAATTGAAATGAAAAATTTTAGTATGCAGTTTTAGAAATTCGACAATTCTCCGTCGATTGCATTTGGGTTCATCAAAATCGGTTCCATAGAACTGGAGAAAAGTGACTTCGAAGTTCAAAAACGTGATTTTGAAGACACTCAAAGAAAATTTTAGGCAATAAAACATTTTTTTTTTGTGAAATACTTACATATATCAGACTGCAATGCCAGCAAACGCGAATCTGAAAAGATCGCTTTGAACAAAATTCGGTAGTTGCTTCAATCCGTTGCATTCAAAAAGTAGCCAAACTAAGCAATTCGCATTTTGACGAAGACCTTGCTTCACAAAAAAGGCTGTATCTTCTAAAGTATTTCGAATTTCAAAAAATCCTAAAAAAAATGTCGAAAAAAAAAAGTTGCTCAATGGGAAGTCAAGACAAAATCAGCTAAGATTGTGATTTTAAAAGCAAGAAGCTTAAACTTGTCAATGGAGCATGGAAAAAATGTAAAACAAACTTGATCACAAACATTTCGAACCTCTGTCTGTTACCAACTCTTAGATCTGAATGTTTATACGGACAAAAGGATATCGACTCGTTAAATTTTACACGAGAATTGTAGAAAACAGAAAGTGAAACGTGCCATGTAGAATATTTACCTTCTACATGCAGAAATACAAGAAAGGCAAAGGATATGAGAAAGCTTGCGTATTTTCATGTAACTTCTACATGTTACAGACAGCAATCTGAATGCCACACGAAAGTTTGGGTGTTCTACATTAACGGTTACATATTGAAGACTCAAAGTCAGTACAAAATAGCTAAGTTTTTCGTTTAGAATGTGGGTGTTCTAAATTAAAGTTTGGGATTTCAAATATGGAATGCTACATAAAGAAAATCTACACGAAACGTGTTGTAAATCCATTCACTCAACGTTGTAGCGTTGCTTTATTACTGTGATTTGCGGCAATGGGCTGAGATGCCGGCATTTGTGGTTTTCTACATGGGTTGTCCACATTAACGTTTTGATATTGAAGACTCAAAATCGGTACAGAATAGCTTTGTTTTTTGTTCAGAAAGTTGGTTTCTGATTCCAAATGGTGAATGCTACGTAAAGAAAGTCTACACGAAATGGGTTGTGGAACTATTCCATTCATTCATCGCCGCTTGTCGCTTCAGTTTATTAATGTGACTTGTGGCAATGTTACGCGAATGCTTGATAGTCGTATGGGCTGAGATGTCGGCATTTGTGTTTAATTGGCAGAGACATGGTAAGTGAGTTATGAGTGCGAACCCGAGACGAGGTGAGTGAAAAAAATCAATACAAGTTGTACACAGAAATAAAGAAAGATCCAAAAAAGATCCATTTGGAAGGAATATGTCTTAAATATCCCTATAATCATCCAACGGAACTGCAAAATCATTCAAATGATCATCATTTTTTATCCATTGAATGATTAAAAGGATATTTAAGACATATCCCTTCCAAATAAATACCGGAAATCATCCAATGGTTATTTTATAATACCCTTTTTTTCTCTGTGTAGGCTTTTTAGAAAAAAGACTGTGCCTTCTGTACAAGCGGTCGTGCTTTCGGTCTATTGAAAACGTCTTTTCTTTAAAAACTTACATAACCGGTCACCTTTACTAGCTATTGGCGCCAGCTTTGAACTAACTAGGTATGGAAAAACTACTCAAACTTTAGAGACAGATGTGTAATTTGGAATTTGTCAAAACATACTTACCAAGCGAATTTTGTACCTAGGCAAAGTATATTCACAGATGCAAAGAAGATTCGGTCTGCAGGTTTTAACCAGCTCGATGCGTGGACATTCTTTATAGCCATAGCATCAGTTTCCAACTCAGGTGGTGGAAGGATTCCCATAAATCTTGAAAATGATACACTTTCTCGGCTACCAAAAGTGGAAGATGAAGTCGTGGAACAAAACAAAACCAACTCACAAATAAATTTCCATCTGAAGCTTAACTTTAACCGATAGATGTTTCAAAAAAATAAACCATAATTTGCAAAACCCTTTTAGAAATATCTAAGTAGATTCTCATCAGAAAAGTGCATTTAAGGCCACTTGAAAACCTTAAATACTTCTTCTGACAACGCCACCTCTGCCCGATCATTTCCCAAATTGATAAGCTTTCACGTTTGTACTTGACATGACGGTCATGCATGCTGACCACCGATCGCCTCGAAGCCTGTCCAAATGTTGTGTGAGACATATCGCTGATATGGCCAGGCCAGGCAACTGGTAACACTTTTCCCCCGACACCGCCAGTTAAAAAGCAATCAGCCTGACGCAGCGTGCAAGCGCCCAATGTCCAGTGCCAGTACGGAATCGGGGAGCTTATCGGAAAGCAAAGAAAAACAGAAATAATAAAAAATTAATAATAACAACAAAAAAACTTTATTATTGTGTTAGCTGCTGTGCTCGGTAATATCAGTCTTGAGCAGTTATTATGCCCCTAATCTTGATCATTGAAATATGTATTGATACTCTATGTACCCAATATAATCAACATCCTGTGCGATAATAACCCGTGGATGTGAATTTGTATGCAAATGATTACGTAGTACTTTCTTAGACTGTGTTTTCGATTTGTAAGTCGATTAGTTTTTAATTGGTCATAAATGAAGGTCAATTGGTGGCACTTAGAGAGGGGTTTTCGGAGGGGGGTATTAAGTATTAAATGGGAATTAGTTCTGGTAATTGATATCCTATTATCAATTGCATTAACATTGGTGTATCAAAATGGAAACCCGGCAGACTTGGCCGCTGTACCGGAACCAGAAATGCTGTCTTAAAGTATTTGGTGTGGTGTTTTAGCTCGGTTGAAACTATTGGAAAACAGATCCAAAACCAAAAAGTCAAACCAAAGCACTGAGAGACATTTTCAGCATTGTTTGATTTTCTTAGAAGATCGCTCGGAATCAGAGTACAAATAAACTTGAGCCAGGGGTCGGCCATGTGAGCAGAGAAGTTGCTAGTGGCAGCAGAGAAAGGAAAGGTATGGTATAGCTCACAGAGCGCTCTAAGCTTAGTACGTAAAACGTTTAGCGTACAGCGGACTCCTGGTGTAAAAGCAAATGCTCAGTCCATAACAAATGCTGATTGCCATACCTACTATGGTTGTTTGTTTGTTTGTTTGGCTTATTCAGAGAGTTTAGAGCTTTAAGGCTTAGTGTCTGCATGTGCAGTCTTTCTCTAATCACTTAAAAATCCATCTCTGCTACTATTGCCGACCGCTGCTGTACGGGGACCGAATAACTTTCTGTTTATACTCGTACAAAAAATGCCATTAAGCTTATGATCGGCCGCTCTTTGCTTTATTTAGAGATTTTAGAGCTTGAAAACCTAGTGACTAAGTGTGCAGTTTTTCTCTGTTAACTCAGAAATTCGTCTCTGCTACCATTGCCGAACCCTGCTGTATGGGGACTAAACTGCTTTCATCTTACACTCTGTACTAAAGATTATCCACAAGATTATAAAGAAGGAGGCATCTCCAACCCTATAAAGTACCTATATTTTTGATCAACATCAACAGCCGTTTCGATTTAGGTATATCTGCAGCAGCGCTGCTATCAAAAACTACAGCAGAACACTATATAAATGTGAGCATACACTTTTGCAGGTACAGAGCATAACACAATCGGTCTTGATGGACTTTCGTAATTGTTATTTTACAGAGGCAGAGAATATTGCTCTTAAAAGCTTTGTCTCTGCTTGCTTTGCCGACCCCTGCCGTATGTCCTGTAATGCTTCCTGTTTATACTCACTGCCAAAGGTACACAGAGTATATTAAGTTTATAAAAGATAAGGATAAAAGATTTATGTTCTGTCTGTCCGTCTATCCGTCCGACCTACCGTCCGTCTATCTGTCCGTTTGTCTGTCCGTTTGAAAGCACAGATTTCAGAGACGTTAAGAGATAGAGTTTGGACATGTAAGGGATAAAAGCTTCTTGAAGTTGAAGGCAGCTGAAGTATATTTTCAATTTTTGCCACGCCCACTTTCGCCCCCCAAAATTAGAAAAAGCGTCATAGGTTTGACAGTTTCATGGATAGAAGTTTCGAACCTTCTAGACATATTTAGTAAGCTGTAATATTTTTCGATTCGCCAAAGGATTGATAAAGATCGCATGAGCGTTAGTCAAGTTATGAGCAAAAGAATGTTATCTGCTGCAGCGCATTAGCAGCGCTTCTTGCAGCTAATACTACTGCATCCACATTTAAACCAAGCATACACTTACGTTGGTATATAGAGTATATTAGAGTCCTTCTTACTTGTTTTCATTCTAAATTGTACCAAGTTGAGGCATTATCTGACAGCTATATTCTATAAGTATATATGCTAATGAGCTGTACAATCTGTTTATAATAAAAAAAACTTAAGATCAGGGCAAGCAGACGCCACTTTAATGCCTTCAGAGACCATTTGTCTTAAGAAACTGGGAGCTTTGTTAATGTGGTTTTTGTATTCTTTGGTCTCCTTGGTGCGCTTACTCCTGTGCAAAGTATCACAGCAAGTTTACCTCAACAAATTCACACAATTACGCTGATATGCAAGGCTTCCTCTCCTCTTCTCAAATCATTCAAAACTTCAACCCAAGCCCCACGCCCTTTTTTGCCATCAACGCAGGCCAATCAAATGTATTCAATTGCACAATAATCGAAGAATTGTTAACGCCCACTTTGGGCCAATGCTAGTACAACTATTACCAACTGCAGTTGGGAGATGGTAGAGACCAAGTACTTGGCCTACAGCAATCCCACGGACCCGAAACCACTCAAGTGGCCTCCGCCGAATCGCAGTGCTTGGGCATTGTGTTAAATCAAAAACGCAATTAACTTTGGCCTACAATCTGGCATACTCGTCGCAGCTACACAATAAGTAGGTATGTTTGTATGTATGGAACTTGTGCAAATGGACGTTACCAAAAGCCCACTTATCGATTATTTTATTAATTGTAATCTCATTTATTTGCTTTACGGCCCGTAGCTGGTGCTCCGTTTAATTTCTACGTTTTTTTCGTTTTTTTTTTTCCTTTTTGTTTTCCAATAAATATTGTACGTTTATTTTGTGATAAATTTATTTATTTGATCAGACGAGCAAGTCTCGTTTAATCAATTTTTCATTACAAACTGCCCAACGGCAGCGGGCAGCAGGCTTTATCAATGCCAAAACTTGAACAACAATAACAACAATGGGTTAACATTCAGAAAATCGGAGCTGATTAAGTGTTGTAAGTGCCGCAGACAGGTACGCTCGGGCTGACTCCTTGAAATGTGCCTATTGACAAGTGCTTCAGGAGGCGCCCAGTTTTGGCTGTTGTCGTTTTTTTTTATTTGATTTAAAGGTGAAGTATGACGTTACCTTGTTCGCTTTACCCAATTGCATTGGTGACACCATTTGCTATGAGCTGCAGTTGACCGGAAATGAGTTAATGGGGTTAGTCCTTGGAGTAGTTGGGGGGGTACATATTAGTTTGAGAATTAAACATTCTGGAAAATGGATGATATGCTGAGATTTCAAGATTTGGCAGCTACATAATTGTAAGTCTTGAACGGAACCGAACCGCTTTGCTTTGTAGTTTTTGATTCGGTTCAGTATTCAGTACGGTTCGGCTCGCTTTCGTTTCGGTTACGGTTCGGTTACGGTTCGGTTCGATTCGGTTACGGTTCGGTCACGGTTCGGTTACGGTTCGGTTACGGTTCGATTACGGTTCGGTTACGGTTCGGTTACGGTTCGATTACGTTTCGGTTAAGGTTCGGTTACGGTTTGGTTACGTTTCGGTTAAGGTTCGGTTACGGTTCGGTTACGGTTCGGTTACGGTTCGGTTAAGGTTCGGTTAAGGTTCGGTTACGGTTCGGTTACATTTAGGTTAAGGTTCGGTTACGGTTCGGTTACGTTTCGGTTAAGGTTCGGTTACGGTTCGGTTACGTTTCGGTTAAGGTTCGGTTACGGTTCGGTTACGTTTCGGTTAAGGTTCGGTTACGGTTCGGTTACGTTTCGGTTAAGATTCGCTTGTGGTTCGGTTAAGGTCAATTTACCGTTCGATTATGGTTCGGTTACGGTTCGATTATGGTTCGGTTACGGTTCGATTATGGTTCGGTTACGGTTCGATTACGGTTCGGTTACGGTTCGGTTACGGTTCGGTTACGTTTCGGTTAAGGTTCGGTTACGGTTCGGTTACGTTTCGGTTAAGGTTCGGTTACGGTTCGGTTACGTTTCGGTTAAGATTCGCTTATGGTTCGGTTACGTTTCGGATAAGGTTCGGTTACGGTTCGGTTACGTTTCGGTTAAGATTCGCTTATGGTTCGGTTAAGGTCAATTTACCGTTCGATTATGGTTCGGTTACGGTTCGATTATGGTTCGGTTACTGTTCGATTACGGTTCGGTTACGGTTCGGTTAAGGTTCGGTTACGGTTCGGTTACGTTTCGGTTAAGGTTCGGTTACGGTTCGGTTACGTTTCGGTTAAGATTCGCTTATGGTTCGGTTAAGGTCAATTTACGGTTCGGTTATGGTTCGGTTACGTTTCGGTTAAGATTCGCTTATGGTTCGGTTAAGGTCAATTTACCGTTCGATTATGGTTCGGTTACGGTTCGATTATGGTTCGGTTACTGTTCGATTACGGTTCGGTTACGGTTCGATTACGTTTCGGTTAAAGTTCGGTTACGGTTCGGTTACGTTTCGGTTAAGATTCGCTTATGGTTCGGTTACGTTTCGGATAAGGTTCGGTTACGGTTCGGTTACGTTTCGGTTAAGATTCGCTTATGGTTCGGTTAAGGTCAATTTACCGTTCGATTATGGTTCGGTTACGGTTCGATTATGGTTCGGTTACTGTTCGATTACGGTTCGGTTACGGTTCGATTACGTTTCGGTTAAGGTTCGGTTACGGTTCGGTTACGTTTCGGTTAAGGTTCGGTTACGGTTCGGTTACGTTTCGGTTAAGGTTCGGTTACGGTTCGGTTACGGTTCGGTTAAGGTTCGGCTACGGTTCGGTTACGGTTCGATTACGGTTCGGTTAAGGTTCGGTTACGGTTCGGTTACGTTTCGGTTAAGGTTCGGTTACGGTTCGGTTACGTTTCGGTTAAGGTTCGGTTACGGTTCGGTTACGTTTCGGTTAAGGTTCGGTTACGGTTCGGTTACGTTTCGGTTAAGATTCGCTTATGGTTCGGTTAAGGTCAATTTACCGTTCGATTATGGTTCGGTTACGGTTCGGCTACGGTTCGGTTACTGTTCGGTTTTGTGAAGGTTCTGTTATGGTTCTGTTATGGTTCGGTTAAGGTTCGGTCACGGTAAATTTACGGTTCGGTTACGGTTCGGTGAAGGTTCGGTTAGGGTTCGGATACGGTTTGGACACGGTACGCTTACGGTTCGGCTACGGTTCGTTTACGGTTCTGTTAAGGTTCGGTTCGGTTAGAGCCCTGATTTAGTTTGAGTTGTCTGTCAAAAAACTCATATGAGAACTCAGTTAGCCCACTTCTCATGCAGTTTTCCATATATTGCTGTGCTTCTCAGATTGACTATAACATATGTCTGATATCTCACAAGGGAAACTCATATGAGATATCAGAAAAGTGAAAATACAGCTCAAAAAAGCAGTAATCGACTTCGCTTACTTGGCATGAATGAAACGGACGTGGAAAACAGGAATTGTATGCTTCAAACAAGTTCAAACGGTGTGAATTTTACTACAAACACGAAAATACTTGATCCAAGTACAAATTTCTCATTTCAACTACAATTTTCAAACCCTCAGTACTTTGTTTTAAAACGTTTCGGAATTTGTAGGTACATTTCGAACACTTTGATCCTTAGAGTCTTAAGCTAATCCTGTTTTGCTCTTACAACATGAATTTGCCTACTTAAAACAAGTACACAAATTAAATTCAAACTTCAAAAATACCTCAAAACATTCAAGGAGTAGATCAGAAAGGAACCCTCATGATCAGACATTCCTGAGCCAACAGCAGTGAGGGGCAAGTAGTGGCCCGTTGCGCCTTTTAAACCCAGCCCTGGGTTTTCTAAATAAAAGTTAAGGAGTTCAAATGCTGAATGCTACGTACAGAAAATAAACACTTAACGTGTTGTTGATCCATTCTCTCATCGTCGCTTTTCTTTAGAACTGTGATTAGCAGCAACACCGCGCGAGGGCTTGATAGTCGTATGCACTGAGATGCCGGCATTTGTGCTTAAGTTGCAGAGACGATGTAGAAACTATGCAGAGCATGAAAACTTCAGTTTTAGGAGAACTTACACAAATCTCAAATATAAGTCACATTTCTACATTTCAATTTCATTTTCTCTGCAACTGCTGCACTCTCACTTAAAAAAAGTTCCGCTTCCTGTCATAGTTTTTAGTTTTCGAATCCCCTCCTCTTGCGTGTTATTCTGTTTTCTTGATTTTTTATACGTAGCTTCTTTAGCATTTCCGATTAAGTACGAACAAATCCTGTTTACTGCCTGTCGACTTATAAACAATTTTCCATAACAAAAAAAAACGCACAGCGGAAACCAGCCAAGACTTTTCAACTCCAAGGCAAAAGGATTATAATCAACTAATAGCAAATGAGAGGAATGAAATCAAAGATTGAATGCAACTTGGGCAACATTTCCGGTTCAGCAAACAAAAGTGAAGAGAATAGAATGAACAAAATCTCGAATGATGTGTCCAGTCATGAGGCGGCGGCGGCGGCGGCGGCGGCGGCGGCGACGACTGATTTCCTCTCTGGCTCTGGATGGCACAAAGAGCTTTATGATTTTCCGGTCAATACAATTCAAACGGCTGCTGCACTGCCGCATCCTTACAAATCAACAAGCATGACACATTGTTGTTGCCCCGAGGAAGTACTAAAACTGAGAGTTGGCCGAGCTGCAATGACAATTGACAATGAGTAAGTGGGTTTTCTTGGACAAGTGGCCCGGGTGTGGAGGTCTAATGGTCAATAAATTGTGTGTGCGTTTTTTTTACTCGAACTGAGTTTTGGGTTGAGTTTTTGACTTGCTTTCATAACCACTTCGCACATCTGCCCCTGTGGCCTCACCCTTACGCCTACGTCAACGTCATCCTACTCAAATTACAACGCCCGCGCAATTAGCCAGCACACGTCGCTGTTGCCACTTTCAACCCTTTCGGAATGGGTCCAACTTAATGACTTCCGTTTTGGCTGCCGATTTTTAATTGCTCCCAGTGAGCAGAATGCCGGTCTGATTGATTTGTCTCCATTGTGCGTTTGCGTTTGCGTTTGCGTTTGCTTCTATTTTTGTTTGTTTGTTTGTTTGTTTATTTACAAACAATAATGTCATAAAAAGGGTAAAGGTTAAATATGAACCAGAGAATTGACCATGCTTCCCTCTCAGGTGGCCAGCCCCCACCCCCCCACTAATGGTTGTTGATTTGAATTTTGATATGAATATCGTGGGAAGCACTAAAGAACACACACACACACACGCAGGCAACGTACACTCATATTCAAATTAGTCGTCGCCAACCCCCAAAAAATAAACCGCGGCGAGGTCATGTGAAAGTGCAAAAATTTATTGGTTTAATGGGTTTCTTTGTTGTTGTTGTTGTTGCTGTTGTTTGGGCTTTGATTTCTGAGAGACAGCCAGCTACTCTATTTTGGTGCGGGACGGGGAGGAGGAGCCCTTTATGCAAATCATTGTAATGCAATATTTAAATTGATGTTCGTGGCTTTTTAATGGCAACGGCGGCACGTTTCCAGACACGCAATTCGGTTCCAAAAAAGAAGGAAAAAGAAGTTCTCCATTGACATGTTAATTAGGTTAGAAAGAACGGGGGGAGTATGCGAATTGAGTGAAATGTAACGATAGAAATTTTAGCACAAAAAGTGTTGAGAACATTTCCGGTGTAAGGCCTCTGACCGGAGCCAGAGTGATCCGAGCTTATTGCCTCCACAGTTGACTCACACAGAGCGTTGCACCCGCAAAAGCTGCTGGCTAACCTGAGCGGCGTACCCTCTTTAAGGTTAATACACTCAACAGATTTATTTTCTAGTTTCTATAGAAATTCGCCTTCAAAATTTTAGTTTTTTCTTAATTAAAAGAACTTTTCTGGTCTTTAGACAGCTTCTAAATATTATAAAATTCTCCGGTTGTTTATAATGCACAAAAGGCAGCATCTTCGAACACATAAAGTATATGGGTATTTCCACCGAAAGGTCCACCTAGACCAAAAAACTAAAAGTACTTAAAAACTCTATGTTTTATCAGATTTTCTTGGGAAAACAAGAAAGAAAGTCGGTCAAGCCCGACTATAACATACTCTGTACCAAGAAATTTTGTCTTTTGATCATAACTCGAAAACCGTTCATCCGATCTTCATTCCTTTGGCGGATCGATAAGTTATTCTAATAACTAAATATGTCCAGAAGGAACAAGCCATCTATCTTCAAAACTGTGGGAGATATGACGTTTTTTTTAAATTGCGGGGGCGGGAGGGGGCGTGGCCAAAATTGAAAATAAACTTGATCTGCCTGCAGACATAAGAAGCATATGTCCCATATACGTCAAACCTCTATCTCTTACCATCTCTGAGATCTGTGCGTTCATACGGACAGACGGACATGGCTATATCGACTCGGCTGTTGATGCTGATCAAGAATATATATACTTTATGGGGTCGGAGATGCTTCCTTCTGGATGTTACATACTTTTGCACAAACTTATAATACTCTATGTACCTACGGTACAGAGTGTAACAACTAAATTGAACTTATGTACGCCAGTCTTACATCATAACCCATTTCGGGATTTTTGAATGCAAAGTCGTGTAAGCACAATTTTTCTCATTTATATGGTTCTTTTACACGTTTTTTTCTTAAAAAGGTGCCTATAGATTTCATTGAATTTTTATATCTAAAATCATTCATGGGTTCAAAGAGTTCATGAAGATTGAATAAGAAATCATAACAGACTACAGGGTTGCCCATATTCGACGGACCCATGTTTTTTTTAAAAAAATCAAAGAAAAAAATACAAATTTGGCGGTTGGCAATCTTAATCATTTAATTTGTTCCAAGTAGATTTGTTTACATCAATTTTTGAATATGATATCTCTCAAATGGTTGCCTCTGGCGTTGATGGCGTATTGTGCCCTTATTGCAGCATTTTCCATCGTTTTCGCCAACATTTCGGCCGGAATAGCGGCTATTTCTTCACGAATGTTGTCCTTGAGCTCTTCTACGGTCCTTGGCTTGTTACCTTTGGACCTTTGGACCTTTGACTTCAAATATCCCCACAAGAAGAAGTCAGGCCAGGTCAGGCGTCAAATCGGGCGAACGCGGTGGCCAGTCCAAATCACCACTTTTCGACATCAAACGGCCCGGAAACAATTTCTTCAGAAAATCGATTGTTATGCGACTTGTGTGCGGTGGAGCGCCGTCTTGTTGAAACCAGAACTGCCTCATACGCTTTCGACGAATAATTGGCATCACAAAATTGGTCATCATGTCGCGATAACGCTCCTGGTTGATGGTAACAGCATGGCCATTTTCATTTTGGAAGAAAAACGGCCCAATGACCGTTTTCGCACTAACGCCGCACCAAACTGTGACTTTTTCGTCATGAAGAGGCACTTCTTGAATCTCCTGAGGATTTTCAGTGGCGTAAATACGGCAATTTTGCTTATTTACGGTCCCATTCAATGTGAAATTTTAATTTTTTAAAAGCACGTTGAGTTTTCACAATTGACTTGTTCTGTTGAATGTAAATTTCAACTGTTTCAGAGCGCTCGCGTGGCGTGTATTGTTCCATGGTAAAAATCTGCTTGGACTGACGCTTCAAACGCGGTATGTCATTAAGCGATCTGACATCTCTGTCAAAAGTTATGGCGTTGCCAGATGGGTCCGTCGAATATGGACAACCCTGTATACGATTGCAATTGACTGTGAGTTTTTGCTTTGCATGATAACAGAAAGCACATCAATATCAAGGTGGAAAAATATGTGCTTAAAATGAAATTTTGAAAAAAGTATAAAGCATTTTGAGGTAAAATCAAAATCATTTTAAAAAGCCATCAATGCACAAAATTCCAAAAAAATTAGTCACACTAAGAAATTCCCTCAGGATACGTTGAAATCAGCTTTTGAATTGTCGCCCGCGAAAACCACTTCTATATTTGTCCCGTGCGAGCGCCTTGGTTTTTGCAATTATCTCGAAAACGAAAAATTCCCCAAAATCAACTTTTGCACCAATTATAGGGCTAATTAAGAGGTATAAGTTACGCACATTGGCAAAATAAAAATAAGATTTATTTGTTATTTTTTTTTTAAATTTAAGTGCGTACGACGGTCAAGTTCGACACCATGGAAATGCCCATATACATATATTCTTGATCAGCATGACGAGCTGAGTTGATTTAACCATTTCCGTCTGTTTCTAGGCTACTTCCTAAGTCATTTTAAGCGCTATCTTTACCAAACTTTGCACATTTGTCAGAGACGGCCAGATCGGATAAGTAAAGCATATAGCTGTCATAGGAACAATCGGTCGAAAAACTAGTTTTAGTGAAAAAAACTTTATTGTTTCCAATGGAATCGTCTTCAAACTTTGTATTGCTTAGTTTGCAATGCTTTTCCATAATTCCACTAAGTTTGGTCGAAATCGGACATCTATATAATATAGCTGTCATAGAAAAGTAGGGTCTGAAAAGTAGTCTTAGTGAGAAAACTTTTTTGTTTCGCAATGGAAACGCCTTCAAACTTTGTATTTCTTAGTTCTCTATAATTTCCCACAATTTCAATAAGTTTGGTTGAAATCTGACATCTATATAGTATAGCTTCCATACAAAAGTAGGGTCTGAAAAGTAGTCTTAGTGAGAAAAACTTTTTTGTTTCGCAATGGAAACGGCTTTAAACTTTGTATTTCTTTGTTTGCTATGCTTTTCCATGATTTCACCAAGTTTGGTCGAAATCGCACATCTATATAGTATAGCTTCCATACAAAAGTAGAGTCAGAAAAGTAGTCCTAGTAAGAAAAACTTTTTTGTTTTCAATGGAAATGTCTTAAAAGTTGGCATTTATGTATTTGATTTACTTTCACACAATTCTACAGAGTTTTGTCAAAATCGGTTGACTATAGCATATAGCTGTCATAGAAACGATCGGTCGAAAAACTAGTCTTAGTGAGAAAAACTTGTTTGTTTTCAATAGAAACGGCTCCAAACTTGGTATTGTTTAGTTTGCAATGCTTTCCCATAATTCCACTAAGTTTGGTCGAAGTCAAACAATTATATAGTATAGCTTTCATAGAAAAGTAGAGTCTGAAAAGTATTTTTAGTAAGAAAAACTTTTTTGTTTTCAATGGAAATGCTTTTACACAATTCAACCAAGTTTTGTCAACATCGGATAACTATAGCATATATCTGCAGTACGAATGATCATTTGAAAAAGAAGATCTATTGAGAAAAACTGTTTTGTTTTATGTGCAATCGACCCCATATTTTTTACATGTTCGTTTGTTAGGCTTTTGCATGATTCCACTTAGTTTGGTGGAAATCGGACATCGATGTAGTATAGCCTCCATAGAAAAGTAAGGATTTTTTAGAAAATAATTTCTCAAATTTTGAAAACCGGCTTAAACTTTCTTAAATTAGAGTTAGACCAAATTCAGTCCAGATTTCGGCCTAAAAACTTTCTTAAACTGAGACGAATTTGCGCTTGAACTAAAAAAATATATACACAGCTAGGATTCTTAAAATAGGGCCGACCACCATTAAGGTTAGTAAAACGCCATTGTTTTAACATTAAAACATTCTATGCTCATATTCGAAATTCTCACAATTTTATCACTTGGACGTGTTCTTTAGTTGTGGAACTTGTAAAGTGGTAATTTTAAAAGATCCCTTAAAACTTGATACAAAGGTCACACATATTTCCCGATGCTTCCCTACTGAGTTCCTAAATGCTAAAACTGATACCCTCTGTCCGCAAATGAAATGCAATTTTAATGACCCAACCCTCTGCTCTAACTTGTACACCGCTCCGTTCCTACAAAACATACCTAGGCAATAACGACAAAGTCGCGAACGCAATTCTAATTAGCCAACGTGGTGCAATAAAGCGCCGGAAAGCCGCACCATGGGGCGTCCTTCTAGTATTCAGGGGATGGATAGATGGCTGGCTGGCTGGCTGGAAAGTGTGTGTGGATGATGATGGGTAAGGGGTGGTAAACGCCCCCTTTTTGTGGGCGCTTGCAAATCAAATCAAATTAAGTCTCAAAGTTGATGTGCGCATTTTACAGTCGGCTCGTTGACGATGCGATGCGACGGCGAAGCGGCGTCGGCCGCGGGGGCCCGAATGAAAAATTTAATAATGTCTGTGTTGTTATTGTTCTTGTGGTAGGCGGAACACTGAGAAAAACCATAAGCTATATAATAGTGTGCGGAGGTTTACGAGGGTACCTGAATAGTTGCCTTTGTCTACCCGGGGTTAAAGTTGTAGAGCAGGTATTTCCGATATCTTAAATGTATTATCAAGTTGCAGTTACATAAACACCGCTTTACAACTGATATTCTGTGCCTTAATCACCTTTCTTTCACCACATTTCAGTATCGTTGACACTTCAGTTTCAAGAACATTTTAATACCGCTAACACCGCTTTAAGTAACGAACCTAAATACCTATAACATTGTATTTTACAACACTGCTGCATTCTTAGTATTAAGGCCAAAGCGAAATAGATATTCACATAACACCGCACATTTCAGTACCAATACACCGCCTTAAAATTCAGTAAACATCGTTTTACAACACCGCATCATTACCGCTAACACCGCTTTTTAGTATCATAAACTCTGCATCGTTAACACCGCTTTTAAGTGGTATATGCTCAAAATTAATAACAAATTCTAATACACCCAGAAAAAAGTAGAACGAATAACTTATGAACAAACGCTTTTGAATTTTCAAGAATTTCGGTCTTGAAATCGAGCTAAATTCGTTCTCACCTTGGTGCTTTTAGGCGAGGGAAGTGAGGTAAAGAAACTGAGAGAGGAGGGCAAAGCACATTTGAGAGAATAGCGTTGAGTCTGCTCATACAGTTTTGTATTTTATGTGAGACGGATGTGTGGGGAAGCTATTTTTGCACTCATTTTGCTTTGGAATTCCCAACCAGTTATGCCATTACTGGCATGGAGAGACCCCTGTACGACTGGCAGTTGGCAGACAAAGACTGATGCTGCTATGAGGTGTTGTGTTTTTCTCGAGCCGGCTTCATGGTTTAACAATTAATTTTCGATGAAAAAAATTTAAACACAATGGAAAAAAATCAATTGATTCAAGAACTATTCTGATTGATATGAGAATGATTCGAACTTAGATCAAGTATTTAAACTCTTCGTGATCAAAAATTCATACTTGGATCAAGAATTTCGCTCTTGGATCGAGAATTTTGACTCTTATCGAACTATCAATCTCGAAAATTCTTGACCCATGTATGAAATTCTCTTTTTTTTCTCCGAGTGTACCTATAACATCGCATTTGAATTGCTGTACCGTAAAACACCGCTTCACAGCACTGCTGCTTTCTTGGTATCAATACGAAATTGATATGCCCATAACACCGCACATTTCAGTACCAATACATCGCCTTAAAATTCAGTAAACATCGCTTTACAAAATCATTCAGTATCGCTAAAAGCGCTTTCATAGTTAACACCGCTTTTAAGTGGTATATGCTTAAAATTATTAACGAATTTGAGTACCTTTAACATCGCATTTGAATTGCTGTACCGTAAAACAAAAACGCTTTACAGCACTGCTGCTTTCTTGGTATCAATATGTATCAAAATTTATATTCCCATAACACCGCATATTTCGGTACCATCTACAGCCATACAATTCAGCAAACACCGCATTATAAATCGGTGTAGTGCAATGCTCTTGCTTCATTTCCGTTTGGATTGCATTTTTTTTCAGTGCATTCATGTTTGTTGTTCATTTCGCGAACCATCGTCATTATCTGCATGTAATTTCTCATTTTCATAGTCAATTAAGTCAATCACACGCCCTTTTAGCCACCGCAAGCAACGTCGCCGTCGCCGTTTGCCGTTTGCCGTTTGCCGTTTTGCCGCAGCTCAAAGCCACCCTGCAAATTAACACGTCGTCGCCGCCGTCGTCGTCATCCATCGCAGAGTCGGTGGTGTGTTTCCGTTTCCGTTGTGGCGTTGGCGTTACTTGCTCTTTGTTTATTTGTAACGCAATTCAGTTGCGTCGCGTTTATTGCTCAATTTTCATCGATGTTGCCAAAAGAATTACGTATTCATGGCCCAGACCCACCACCACCACCGCCACCACGAGCAGCGTGGCCAACCCACACACATTAACCGCCGACGCCGCTGGCCACCAGCTCAATAACTGTTACAATTTCAAGCACTAAAAGGACACGTGGCAGCTGCTTTTAAAATTGAATTTCCTGCATGTAATCTTGTCAGAGAGTCAATTGTTTTTGCCATCGGCCTGGCGTGTTCGAAATGTACACGAAATGCACGTGCCCTAAGTCCTGCTCCCGCTCCTGCTCCTGCTCCTGTTGTTGGTTTTGTTATTGGGTGTGCGTCGGTCACACTTGCTTATTTATGAAGATGCGGCCAATATGTTGACGATTTGTGACACCCCCACGACCCGGCCACACTTGGTGCGGTTTTTGGTGTTGTATAGTAGGTAGGAAGGTGGTTCATTTGATTGGCCAAGGAAAGGTTTTGAGCTGTCTGTTTTCTTTCACCAGTAGCCGATTCCTATATTAGTCCAGACAGGGTTCTGCGAACCAGCTAATCCCGGAGAAGAGCACGAATCCAGCCAGAATGAAAAAACACTTGAAACCGAACGGTCCTATGACAGCCACAAGAAATACCAGGGATGCAAACCGGTTCTGAACCGAACCGGTTTTGAACCGAACCGAACCGCTTATTCCAGCCGGTGAACCGAACCACAAACCGAACCGGCTTCCTTTAAGAATTGATGAACCGAACCCGAAACCACAAATAAAAACGGTTCGGTTCGGTTCAGCGCTCTGACGAGTTTTAAGACGGGAGTCGCTTTCCTCTAGCCAATGATACTTATTATTTTGGGGATTTGAATCGTTTCCCCAAGACAATTTTTCTACATATCGTTCGACTCTCTACATTCTTACCTATGCCGTAACTTTTAAGGATGACCTAACGAAAATTTAAGAACAAGTAATTCTGAAAGTCTTCTGTAATTGCCCTCCGATCTCTTAATATACGTACCATCAATGAACATTCTTTCATCTAGTGGACAATATTTGGAATTTTCTGTAATACATTCACCTTAATTCAATGCTAACCAGGAGAGTTTTTATACTTTTCTATTCTAATCTTTTCTGGCCGACATTCTCTGTTTTCAAAGATCATTCCTCTAGGATCTTATGGACGAATCCTTTGAATCTGGCACAATATATTTGCGACATTCTTCTAAGGGTTTTAAAGATATTCAAATGGATTATAGGAATTCAATTTGAAAGTGTGCAAAAGTCACAATGTACCTTTGTGAACCACTGAACCGAACCGGAACCACGGTTCAGTCTGTTCCAAAAACCGTGTAATTAACCGAACCGGTGGTTCAGAAACTGTCTGAACCACTGAACCGAACCAGTAATTATATTAGATTGGTTTGCATCCCTGAGAAATACTCTTCCGATCCGGACCAATCTGACATACTAGCAGTGTGCAAACAAAAGAAAAACTTCAGCCCGATAGCTTCCTCAAGGAAACAGACAGACGAACGGACAAGGCTCAATCTACTCAGCTCGTCATGCTGATCAAGTATGTATGTGCTTATGTGATATCAAAGGATTCATTCTGTTAAGTGTTAAGTTATAAACCAAATTCGGTAGGAAGAATTGAAGGTTACAGGTTGAGACTTGTGGATCGAAGCTTCAACGCTGTCCGAAAACGAAAGGTGCAAGTTTTAACCCTATTTTTTGATAAGATTAGAAAACCAAAGAACTATTTTTCCAACCAACATCCATCGCTAAGTACGAAAAGTGAGTGCCCAAACGTTGCTTATGGAAGTGCAAGCACAAAAACTTAAAAGAAACAAGAAAGAAAGTCGGTCAAGCCCGACTATAACATACTCTGTATTAACGGAATTATACGCTCAGCATAAATTTTGATGCTGCAGTATCAGCTAAAAGCAGCGCTGCTCCAGCGAACGGTCTTTGTATCATAACTCGTAAACCGTTCATCCGATCTTCACCATTCTTTTGGCGGATCGATAAGTTATCCTGATTACTAAATATGTCTAGAAGGTACGAACCATCTATCTTTAAAACTGTGGGAGATATGACGTTTTTTCTAAATTGCGGGGGCGGGAGGGGGCGTGGCCAAAATTTAAAATAAACTTGATCTGCCTGCAGACATAAGAATAATATGGCCCATACATGTCAAACTTCTAACTCTTACCATCTCTGAGATCTGTGCGTTCGGACATGGCTATATCGATTCGACTGTTGATGCTGCTCAAGAATATATATACTTTATAGAGTCGAAGATGCTTCCTTCTGGATGTTACATACTTTTGCACAAACTGATAATACTCTATGTACCTACGGTACAAAGTATAAAAAGTTAAACATTCCAGAGGAATTACAAAAACAATTGTGCCAATAAAGTTGCTAGCCTGGCATTTATGTTATAGATTTGTATGCGTGTACAGAGTGCAATTACGATGTGTATGATGTGTCATATCGAATTTTCCGCCCACAATTCGTTATGTAGAGAATGGTAGGCACAGTTGCTTCATCTCCCGTCACATTACTCGGCCTCGTCCTCACTCTCGCTGGTATCATCGCTCAACTCATCTAAATCCGAAATGGAACTGACATCACTGACATCACTGATATCACTAATGCCACTACTGCTCGATGAATCACTGCTGGTGGACCAATTGTCCAACTCTCCGTGTGCCCTGTAGCCCAACAGTTTGCGCTCTTCCTCCATATTGCACAGCTGCATCAATAGTGTATAATATTTCTCCACACGATTCAAACAGCCATTGCATATGGTTTTGGGTAATGGATCTGTGGCTGAGATGGTCACCGGCAAATATCCATTGATTTTCTCAACTAAATTCAAACGTTGACCATGGTCCCCATAGATGTGAATGACGGTGCGATGCATTTCCGAGCAGAGGCGGCAAATGAAGCCCGAAATGCAAGCTTTTTGAATACTACCCATGTTAAGCTACAGAAGGGAGGAAGGATGGCAGAAATTATACGGTTTGAGATGGAGAGAGGATAAATTACTTACAAAAATTGTAATTGTAAAACAAATTCAGCGTTATCAAATGAAATTGAGTTTACAAATGTGCTGAGTTGTAGGTAGGAACTCTATAGTCAAAGCCTACTTAAATGAATATTTATTTAAACCATTTTGGCATTTGAAACAAAGGGCTGTCGCGTGTCTAGGAATGGGCGATATGTTGCATGTTAGAAAGGAAACGAAAATATGACCGATTGTGGTGCGGCGGGTAGTGTGTATGACTGCTAGGCAAAAGGTCCTGGGTTTGATCTAATAAAACAGTATGTATACTCTATACCGAAGGTAAGACTCTACAGTAGGTTTGCGCAAAAGCCAGAAGGTAGCATCATAACCCCACCTCATAAAGTATATATATGCTTGATCAGCATCAACAGCCGAGTCGATATAGCCATGTCCATCTTGCAGATCTCGCGGATGGTAAGAGATACAGAGTTGACGTGTATGAGACAAAAACTTCTTATACTTGTAGGCAGATCAGGTTTATTTTCTATTTTAGACACGCCCACTCCCGCCATCGCAATTTGGTAAATGCATCATATCTCCCACAGTTTTAAAGATAAATGCTTCGTATCTTTTAGACATATTTAGTTATCAGGATTACTGATGGTTCCGCCAAAGAAATGGGAGCGGTCGGATGTACGGTTATCGAGTTATGATCAAAAGACTGTTCGCTGCTGCAGCGCAGTAGCAGCGCTGCTTTCAGCTGCTACTGCAGCATCAAAATTTATGCTAAGCATAAAGTTTTGCTGGTAGTACAAAGTATGTTATAGTGTTTCTTTATAAGCTTTTACACAAACGGTCACCTTCGCCAGCTATTGGCGCCAGTTGTGAAGTAAGTAGTAATGAATCAGCTTCCAAGACCCTGACGTTCCACTTGTAGGTCCCCTTGCTTGTTCGAAACAACAACTAACACTAACCCCTTAACATTTAAGTCTTCACTTTTGACATTTACGCTTTAACATTTATCATTTAACACTCAACATTCAGCTTTGGGTAGGTAGGTAGTTCCGCCTGACCCCAGATAGGGTTAATAAGGCCATTAGTTGATATTGACAAAGATTTTGCCATTAGTTCAGGAAAATCTACTAAAAACAAGAAAGAAAGTCGGACAAGCCCGACTATAACATACTCTGTACCAAGAAATTTTGTCTTTTGATCATAACTCGAAAACCGTTCATCCGATCTTCTTCATTCCTTTGGCGGATCTATAAGTTATTCTAATAACTAAATATGTCCAGAAGGAACAAGCCATCTATCTTCAAAACTGTGGGAGATATGACGTTTTTTCTAAATTGCGGGGGCGGGAGGGGGCGTGGCCAAAATTGAAAATAAACTTGATCTGCCTGCAGAGATAAGAAGCATATGTCCCATAAACGTCAAACCTCTATCTCTTACCATCTCTGAGATCTGTGCGTTCATACGGACAGACGGACATGGCTATATCGACTCGGCTGTTGATGCTGATCAAGAATATATATACTTTATGGGGTCGGAGATGCTTCCTTCTGGATGTTACATACTTTTGCACAAACTTATAATACTCTATGTACCTTCGGTACAGAGTATAAAAATATTATACTATACTAAACTATTGTGCAACATTCAAAGATTTGCTGAATTCCGAAAAGTAACCCAGGCTATCAAATTTGAAATTGCTTCTTCAGCTACAATCCCATTTAAGTCTTGAATCAAGAACTGTTTCTGTCCTTTGTTGTTTAACTTTTTGCTGTTGTTGTTAGCCTTTCCCCTGGGTCATGGGCAATATGCTAAGGGGATAACTAGCTCATGAATCTTGTGCGGCCAAAAACACAACACAACCACACCCACCCAAACACACACACACACACAATGTGTCAGCTAATACGGCATCAGGCTAAACGGCAACATACTAATAAATACGTTCCTTTCTTTGGTTTGCCCTTCTCCCCATGGCCGGCACTTTGATTTGCACGCATGAGCTGCTTCATGAATGTTTGTCCTTCCTCGATGTATCTGCCATCAACTCCCACCACCGGCCCAACCCACACCCAACCCATCCCATCCCCATCCCCATGCCCTCTCACTCACTCGTTGTTGCTAACCAGATTTCAATTTGTGCCGAATAAAAGTGTTTATGAGATTTCAGACGTCCCCTGACTGGAGATTTGACTTGCCTTTTATTGTTGTTGTTTTAACACCCTCGCCGAAGGATGTTCTGTGTGTGTGTGTTTACTTGGACTCCTTTTTTTTGATGTAATGTGACATGATGGCTTCATCAAAAGCGCATTAAAAACAAAGCGTGTAAATTGCCTTTTGGGTAAACACAATCGAAACAATGGGATTTTGGTCCAAGGGGAGTGGGGAATGGGGCCTCTTTTATTGCCGTAGCAGAAAATGTGAAAAATCGTACATTTTCACAATTTCCCCATAATTCAAAGTCTGCAATTGCAAAATGATTTACGCAAACTAGAAGATATACGAACCAAAATAATTACAGGAAGAAAAAACAAAAGGCAAACAAAGGAAGAGTACCTGAAAAAGAAACAAGAAACGAAATATTGAATACCCTGGAAAAGGTGTTTTTTTTTAATGTAAATAAGTGTTAAGCATTACCCAAATTACAAATTGAATTACTGGTAATTAAAAGTAATTGTAGCAGTTTCCGTTGCAGTTTTTCAATATTTGTAAGTAATTCTATTATCAGGATTTAGTAGTCCAAATTGTAATGAAAAGTAATTAATTACTGAAAGTAATGATTACTTTCAGCCTTGGCGGACTGGTAGATTGAACAAATTTTTAAATACTTAAGCAAAAATGGCGACAAAAGCTAAGGTATATAGCTTCAGATGTTCTGGACTAAGAATCAGTCCGTCACTGCCAAGCGTATACCCCCAAAAAATACCCTATTCATATTTAAATAACGGGTAGAACTCGCCAAAAACCGGTCATGGAATTATTACAGGCCAATGCACTTTACAAGAGACCAACAACCAAAGCAAAGATTGGAATTTGGGGAGGAGGGGGAGGTTCCACAAGCCAAAAACTCAAAAAGGCAAATCAAGGCAGCAAAAGGATTCAGGCCATTAAGTTCCGGAAGTTGTGTTGATAACCAGACACAACACAAGTACAAATCTACCGTCCTGACTCCGAATATGTGTGTGTGTGTGTGTGTTTGTACGTCGGTCTGAGTAGGTACATTGCAGTAATTGACTGCTGCCACTGAGTCCGAGTCCGACAACAGCTTGCTGCATATGCAAAAAAAAAAAACGAATAAGCGAAAATATAATAATAATAAAGTACAACAAAAAAACACCAACGAAAGAGGAAAACAGAATCCAGGGAAAACTTTTGGCCCGTTAAAAATAATTTTCTTGTTGCCAGAGAGAAGAAATTATTTTGCGTAAACATTTGCCAGGCATAATTAATGCCCTACGAATGCAAAGTAACTGAAATTATTTGAATTGAAGCAAGTTAGTAGTGCATTTAGCCATATTAGGACATGTTATCAAAATAGGAGGAAAAGCAATCGGGTATTTCTCCAGCCCCAGGGCTGCAGACGCACAAAGTGAAGGGCTACACTGTGACAGTTATCGATAGAAAGTACACACGTTATCGAAGGCAACCGAACGAGGCTTGCCGAATATTTTGCAAATTACCTAATTACCTAATAAAAAATATCCTTTCGATTTTGATATTTTTGTTAAAATATTGCTGTTATCGATATTTTCAAAAAATATCAAGTCATTTAAGGTGTCGTTTAAGACGTACAGAGCCACAGAGCTAAGTATCTAAAGATCTAGCACCTCTGAAATTCTGTAGAAAGTTTGATTAGATTGGAGTTCTTGGTCCCTCCACTTATCAAACCAAAGGCTTAATGGTTTCTTGGATTAGATTCTCATCTTATAATGAGAAGATGAAGCTTAGGAAGCTCTTTGTAACATTAAACCTTTTTTCGGAACGGACCTTATTCATTGTACTATATACATTCATTGTACTATGTCATTTAAAGAATCACCACCAGTGAACTTGCAAATGAAAAGCTAGACAGAAATGGGATGAAATCTATCCCAAAGGTTGTCAGAAGTTGGTCCATCCCGGACTTGCTCATACCAAATACGAATAGAACTGACTTGATTTCGCATATCTCGAATCTAGTACGACTTTTGCTTGAAATTTCAATCCAAAGGTCGAGATAATATCAATTTTTTTCGCCTTCTAAGTACAGGGTTGTCCATATTCGACGGACCCATCTGGCAACGCCATAACTTTTGACAGAGATGTCAGATCGCTTAATGACATACCGCGTTTGAAGCGTCAGTCCAAGCAGATTTTTACCATGGAACAATACAAGCCACGCGAGCGCTCTGAAATAGTTGAAATTTACATTCAACAGAACAAGTCAATTGTGAAAACTCAACGTGCTTTTAAAAAATTAAAAAATGTGAATAAGAAAACCGTAAATAAGCAAAATTGCCGTATTTACGCCACTGAAAATCCTCAGGAGATTCAAGAAGTGCCTCTTCATGACGAAAAAGTCACAGTTTGGTGCGGCGTTAGTGCGAAAACGGTCATTGGGCCGTTTTTCTTCCAAAATGAAAATGGCCATGCTGTTACCATCAACCAGGAGCGTTATCGCGACATGATGACCAATTTTGTGATGCCAATTATTCGTCGAAAGCGTATGAGGCAGTTCTGGTTTCAACAAGACGGCGCTCCACCGCACACAAGTCGCATAACAATCGATTTTCTGAAGAAATTGTTTCCGGGCCGTTTGATGTCGAAAAGTGGTGATTTGGACTGGCCACCGCCTGACTTCTTCTTGTGGGGATATTTGAAGTCAAAGGTTTACGTTAACAAGCCAAGGACCGTAGAAGAGCTCAAGTACAACATTCGTGAAGAAATAGCCGCTATTCCGGCCGAAATGTTGGCGAAAACCATGGAAAATGCTGCAAAAAGGGCACAATACGCCATCAACGCCAGAGGCGGCCATTTGAGAGATATCATATTCAAAAATTGATGTAAACAAATCTACTTGGAACAAATTAAATGATTAAGATTGCCAACCGCCAAATTTTTATTTTTTTCTTTGATTTTTTTAAAAAAAACATGGGTCCGTCGAATATGGGCAACCCTGTATGTATAGATGTATAGATATACAATAACATTTTCTTCCCAATAAATTCGTCATAAATCGCGGGTTATGGAAAACATAGTAAAATTTCAATATACTTTACCCAATTTGCTTGGCTTTTTATACCCTTTACTCATTAAGAATCTATAAAACGGATCATGGATCAAGGAAACATGTACGACGCTATAAAGTATATATATATTCTTAAACAGCCGAGTCAATATATTCATTCGGCTAGAAAATTAAAGAAAATACACAAAATCAAGGGTACAGGGTATTTAGGAGTCGAAGCACTCGACTACAGTGCCCTTACTTGTTTGCTTTTGAAACTTTGTAGATGCTAAATGTCAAGAAAGGTTGGTCACTCTATTTTGCGGCATTTCTAATTCTGAATATATAATATTCTTGAATATAGATTGTTACAATCGTTTTTGAAATTTTATTTCACAGCAGTTCCAGAATGCTCATGGCAATCAGGGAACTCTGGAATATCTATCATGATGCATCTGTGATCACACCTAACCTAACCTTAACCGAAGTTAGCTTGGTTTGTGGAAGAATTTCAGCGAAGAAATGTTTCATTGGGAAACTTGTGAGACATCAAAGAAGCTAATGAGTAACTATAAAGCATTTCTAAGCTCCCCTACCATCTAAGGACGCACTCAGCAGGCACACATGATCACTGATCAGCTATAGGAAACTTAAATTTCTCAAAGAAAACTAAACAAAAATGTACAAAAAATTTTGCCAAAACCATGGAAATTGTAAGTCCATACACTATTCTTTTAACCCCACCCCCCCCTTCACAGAGTTATCTTTCAATCGCTTAACTAGTCGTGGGTAGCCAACCTGCAAATCTTTTGCCCCAGGCTAGACACAACAATTTTGTAACTAGGAAATCCAAATAAATAAAAACGCCGTCAACACGAATTAAGCAACCCTTCCGTTACAAATAAATCAACAAATTAAAGTGCAGACCACATTTCCCCCCAACCGCCTGAAACCCCCCATTCCAGCCCTCCTCCTCCTCAGGCGAGTCGGAAACGGAAACGCACACACAGTTAGCCACACATCAAATTGAAATTTGACCTCGGCAAATGTTGATTTTCAAGTGGCTTTAAATTTGAATTTTTGGCCAACCGCAGTTGAAAATAAAATCTCGAAAAGTTCGAAATTGAATTTGAAAATAACACTCAAAAAAAAAAAACAAACGCAACAAGAAAACGGCGACACATTTCCGTTTCCGCCCCTGACAGCCGAAGGGCTTTGACTTTACGTTTCATTTAGCAAACGATTTCATTAGCTAAAAAGCGCAGCTCGCCGAAAACATGTGGGCGGGGTTCTGTGACCCCTCGTCCCTTTTTATCGTCATTCAAGTTTGTTTTTCCGCTTAAAGGATTTTTATTGAATCGTCGAATCGTTGAATCGTCTTATCGTTTTTTATGACCCACTCGCCCCGTGTCCTGTGTGCTGTGCTCTGTCAGCCCTCTCATCCTCCTCATCGGGGTCCATTAATGCTAATCTAAACAAATTTTGTCATTAAGGGGACTGCGAGTCGCCCTTTGGCTCGGAAATGTCAGCTATTTGGTCTATTCACAAGTTCCGCATAAAATATTGTCAATCAATTCAATTACAAGTTGACATCATTGTTAGTTATTGTTGACGTCAATTGTCCGGTTCCAGTTCCATGTGCTCTAGTTGGGGCATGTGATTTATCTAGTATGTGTCGGTGGGATGGCCACTTCGGTGGCACCGAGCAATGTCCACGTTGTGTCATGTGCTGTCCCATCCTGTTCGGTGTGTGTTTTTGTCCAAGGACTCATTGTTTGAGCTTTTGGTCTTGGGGGTTTGTTGTCCGTTTTTTGTTTATCACCAGAAGGGCAAGTCTTAGACTTGGACTTCGTTTTTGGTCAGTTTAATATATATTTTTGAGAAAAACTGAGCGCTTTGTTGATGTAGCTTTTGTATATTTGTCTGACGAAATAGGAAGAAGTAGAAAAATGGAGAAGAAATAGTTATTGAAAGTAACTGAAGAATCTGAAGACTAAGGAAAACTGGAAACCCAGCTGTTCTACGTTTCAGTACTGCTTTGGTCAGGGATGATTAAGACCTGATCATGCCTGAATGCCTTCCATTTCAGGGCAGATTCAGCTATGATTCAGGTCTTATATATATAGAACTAAATTATACATTCAGGGGAAACAGTAAAAACGAAGTAGGAAGAGCAAAAATGATTGATAAACGAAAGCTAAGAGAAAAAAAAGCTCGGAGAATTTGAAAGCGAAGTACCAGAACTACTGAAATCAGAAGATGATATACAACTGACTTCAAAGGAAAGTTAGAAAGTAGGAAGAAAGCAATTAGAATGTTATAAGAAGAAAGAAGGAAGTCGCAAATAAGACGAAACTAGGGTGAAAGAATAGAAGGGATGATTAAAAAAGAGAGGAGGAGGTAAGAAAAGAAAGAGAAAGAAGGCAATGGGAATGTAAGCGAAAGAATGGAGAATCAAAAGGATGATTAAAGAAGTAAAGTAGAGGTAAGAAAGAAAGCAACTAGAATATAAGCGAAAAAATGACTTAAAAATTAAGAAAAGATATAAGAAAGAAGGGAATGGAGTTATAGGGCATGTTTAAAGAAGAAAGTTACAAACAGAATGTATAAATTATGTGGATTGAAGAAAAGAATGAGGACTGAATCACACAGAAAGGAGGGAAAAAGTAAAGTTATGTTTAAATAGCATGGCAAAACATGCTAAGGAACTAGAAGGCAATTAGACAAGAGGATAAAAACGAATGAGAAAGAAGAACAAACAAGATGAAGAGGAAGGTAAGAGAAGAAAGAAGAGAAGAGATGCTTATAAATACATCATAAAAGTAAGAGAAGTTCAAAGAAATGTAGAACAAAGAAAGAAACGAAAGAGAATTTAGTTAAGAGAGATACGCAAGAAATAATGCTGTGAACAGAATGACAAAAGAAGGAAAGTAAGAGGAATGATGAAGTAATTGAATGATAAAAGAAGTAGGGATAAAGCATATCAGAAGAAAGAAAGCCAAAAGGAAGTAAGGAATGAAAACCTTAAAAAAATAGAAAAACTAAGAGACTCTTTTCTTTCTTCCTTTTCCTTCTTACTTTTCCTGTTTCCACTTCCTTCTTCCTTTTCCTGCTTCCCTTTCTTTCTTCCTTTGCCTTCTTCCTTGGCCTTCTTCCTTTTCCTTCTTCCTTTTCTTTCGTCTATTTCCTTCTAAATGTTTCTTCTTCCTTTCTCTTCTTCCGTTTCTCTCCTCCTTTTCCTTCTTTCGTGTCCTTCTTCCTTGTCCTTCTAACTTTTCCTTCTTCCTTTTCTTTCTTCTTTTCATTTCTAAATGTTTCTTCTTCCTTTCCTCTACTCCTTTTCCTTCTTTCGTGTCCTTCTTCCTTTTCCTTCTTCCTTGTCCTTCTCCCTTGTCCTTCTTCCTTGTCCATCTTCCTTGTCTTTCTAACTTTTCCTTCTTCCTTTTCTTTCTTCTTTTTCCTTCCAAATGTTTCTTCTTCCTTTCTCTTCTTCCTTTTCTCTCCTCCTTTTCCTTGTTTCGTGTCCTTCTTCCTTTTCCTTCTTCCTTGTCCGTCTTACTTTTCCTTCTTCCTTGTCCTTCTTCCTTCTTCCTTCTTCCTTTTCTTTCTTCTTTTTCCTTCCAAATGTTTCTTCTTCCTTTCTCTTCTTCCGTTTCTCTCCTCCTTTTCCTTCTTTCGTGTCCTTCTTCCTTGTCCTTCTTCCTTGTCCTTCTAACTTTTCCTTCTTCCTTTTCTTTCTTCTTTTTCCTTCCAAATGTTTCTTCTTCCTTTCTCTTCTTCCTTTTCTCTCCTCCTTTTCCTTCTTTCGTGTCCTTCTTCTTTTTCCTTCTTCCTCCTAGTTGAAGGAAAAGAAGATTGGTAAAGAAGGCACAACCCAAAAGCTTTGAGAATGCAATGTAAAAGAAGGATGATAGGAAGAGAAACTAAGAAGAAGAAGAAACAATCATCATACAAAGGGAAGTTTAGAAGAAGAAACAAGAGGAAAACATCAAGAAAACTAAAAAACCAAATTAGAAGTTATAAATGTGAATTACGGAAGACAGAAAGAAAAAAAAAAGAAGATATTTTCATAAGAAGGAAGATAAAATCAAAAAGTGAATAAGAAATGAAGAAGAAGACTGCGTGCAGAACTCAAAAAGGGAAAATGGAGAGTCTTAACATGTTAAAAAAGCAAACAAAAAAAAAGGTATAAAGAATAGAATGATAGAAGAAGCCAGGTAAGACGAATGAAGAAGAAAGAATGAGAGTAAGAGAATATAATGAAAAAGCATGATAAAAGAGGTTAGGCAAAATTTATTAACAAGAAGAAAGGAACTAAAGAGCAAACTGAGGAAGAAAGAAAGAAAAAACGGGGTAAATATTGGAAAGGGAGGACGTAAAACAGAAGTAGAAAGAAAGAACTAAGGAAGATATCGAAATTCAAGGATAATCAAGGATATAAGTATGCAAGAAATTCAGTTCAATATTCCTTGAACCGAGATCCCGCACAAAAATAAACCAAAAGCCAGCTTAACAACCTGACCCATTCGTCCCTTTAATGTGACCTTAAATGATTCTTCATTTTACCAAAGCTCCAACCATTTGGGCAGCACTTACCCCCTTTGATGAGCTCACTTGTCTACACTTTCCCATCTCAACTTTCTGCTTTTTGTACTGTTTTTTTTCCGTTTTGAAAGCAAATGACCCATAAATGACACGCACGCAAAACGATTTTGTCTGACCTGAATGAGCAGAGGTCCACCCACAATTGTCCTGCCGGCTTTGCTAGCATATGTGTGATGCCCCGCTTATCCATTTATGAGTGCACATTAGCCGTTATGATTTACGCCCGACACATATGTACATATGTATGTACATACGTTCCCCCACATACACAACCCCATCTCAACCGAAAAAGCGTACAAGGACACACGTCGTCCGGTAAGTGTCGTGCCTGTGCAGCTAAGTGGAAACTATAGATAATATTTTTATGGTTTGGTGTTTAAGTGAATGAACGAATGGAGTGCATTGTCTTGCCCGACTATTTTGTATATTAAAATTGCTGCCGCCGGGCAACATTGAAATTTATTTGCCGATTTCTTGATTTATGACCGAGCATTTCTTTTATTTCGCCCGCTGGTCAAACAAATGATGCGTCAGCATTAATTTCTTCATTCTGGACACGGCATGTGCAGGACATTAAACGCGGCCACCAGGAAAGAGTGGTAGCGCCAAGGCCTAATTGATGGATTTGGATGATGTTTTGGGTAGGCTTTGGGAACGTGTCGTGGGCACAACTCGAGCGGATTAGCCAGCTTGGGGAAAGGGAAAAAAAGAGTTTTGAAAATGCAGCAGCTGACATGGGTAATCCAGATGTTTTATTGTTTTGATTAAAATTTTGCAAGTCGGCAAGCCAAAATAGTGTTTTTTTTTGTCCTTTTTCTTACCAATTTATCAACAAACTGATCATTTCAAGTCTGCACTTAAGGCTAAGAAGAGCAGAGGCTAGATTTGTAAAAGTAAGAGCTCGATTGTCATCGTGTGTTTCTCTCATTGGGAAACAAACTCAAGTGTTGTGTCTTGTGTTTTATGTGTACCTGTCATTTTGGTGAGCAGATAGCATAGAACAAATTGGCTTATCCACAGTTTCTTAAACTCCAAGAAATATGTTTAACTGCCCTGAAATTTGACACTAACAACCCCCAGAAAAAACCAAAAGTTGTTAACCAAATAGCTTCAACTTTTTAAAAACAAGAAAGAAAGTGGGCTTGAGTCCGACTATAACATACTCTGTACCAACGAAATTATACGCCCAGCATAAATTTTGATGCTGCGGTAGCAGCTGAAAGCAGCCAACGGTCTTTTGATCATAACTCGACAACCGTTCATACGATCTTCACCATTTCTTTGGCGGATTCATAAGTTATCCTGATTACTAAATATGTCTAGAAGGTACGAACCATCTATCTTTAAAACTGTTTTAGATATAACGTTTTTTCCAAATTGCGGCGGCGGGAGGGGGCGTGGCCAAAATTGAAAATAAACTTGATCTGCCTGCAGACATAAGAAGCATATGTGCCATAAATGTCTAACCTCTATCTCTTACCATCTCGGAGATCTGTGCTTCCTACGGACAGACAGACAGAAGGACAGACGGACATGGCTATATCGACTCGGCTGTTGATGCTGATCAAGAATATATATACTTTATGGGGTCGGAGATGCTTCCTTCTGGCTGTTACCTGCTTTTGCACAAACTTATTAGACTCTATGTACCTCCGGTATAGAGTATACAAACTGTTTTAGTAGATCAAAACCAGAACCTTTTGCCTAGCAGGCATACACACAATCGGTCATATTTTCGTTTCCTTTCTAACATGCAACATATCGCCCATTCCTACCTACGGTACAGAGTATAAAAATATGGTAAGAATGTGAATAAATGTGCGCAAATAATTTGCACAAATATTTCTAAAAGTTTGCCTACTTTGTGTGTCTTAAGTGGGGAAATACAAATAGTTTGCGCACAAACATATGCCAAGTAGATTTTGGTTTTGTTTGTGCACCAAAACTTTGAAGCAAGTGGAAAAACGCAAATTTGTTTGCCAGTTTGCTCTTACAAGTATCAATTTTATTTCAAAAAGCCTCAGTCTTAAAGCGGATTTACACTAGGAGCCAACATTCAGCTTTTTTTGTATGGGAAAAAAGCTGATTGTTAGCTATTAACGCACAGTTAGCTATATAATAAGTAATATTACTAAAATATTTCCGGAATCGCTTTTGACCCTCTGTTTTTAGTCGAATTTCTGAATGTTGGAGCGATTTCGTCTGGTTTTTTTTGTTAGTGCACGTACTTCGACTTGAAATATGCTAGTGAGTTCACCCATGGACTTATCTTTGATCCAAGTCCTGCTACCCCAAGTTAATTTTCTTGGGGTGTCAGGAGTCTTTGAGACTTCGTTATGAATGGTTGCCTGCCAATTCGTCGTCCTTTTCGTTTCGTTTCGTATGTATCAGCTCTCGTCGAACTGTCAAGCTTCAGGAAAAGCGGACATTATCGATTATTATTATCGATAGACAAACAGCCGATCTCAATGTTAGTTTTATTAATTGCTGCAATAAAATGTTCATGCAAAATCAGCTTAATTATTCTTACTATATGTGGGGACTTGGTCTCTTGCATGGATCACTTGAGTTGGCTGATATTTCGCAAAAGAAGAAACTTTATTTTGAAAAAGTCCAAGCGAAACTAATAGGCTATTTACACTAGGAGTGAGTTGTGCGTTAATAGCCAGCATTCAGCATTTTTTGTATGGGAAAAAAGCTAACTGTTAGCTATTAGCGCAAAACGCACTCCTAGTGTAAATCAGCTTTTAAGCTAATTGTCATACTAGGTATTCTCTCAACAGTCTGGCAACGTCTTAACTTTCATTATTTACAGAAAGAAGCCTATATAATTACTTTTCTGATCTGAAATTGACAAATTTGTGCTACGATTACATGAAAAATAGTTCTTTGTGCGATTCATTTTTATTCTGACTAGGAATGGTTAATAGGAATCATGCATTGTTGCTGACAAAGAGCAAACTTATGATGGCGCTGCCTGCTTATGCAAATTCCAACTTTCCTATCACTGCAGGTGACTTCTTTGGAGTTAGATTTCAGCCATTGAAAAACAATTTTGTACAACTTTTTTGCAAGAAATTCAATAGTTTACAAAAAAAACTTAGCAAAAATAACCAATTCGTTGACAGTGTCTGGTCACACTGCTGCAGCGTATGGAATTTATCAATATTGGGTGCAACTGCTGTTGAGAAAACCAAATGATTTAACCGCTGGCTATCTAGAGCAACAAATTTGAGCGGCGGTTGGCTAAACGGAACTTTCGGGTAATAAGAAGTCTCCTCCATACACTTTGCAAATGTTTTTTACAGCTTTTTGACCTTGATGACAGGCGAAGTAAAGTTTTTGCCTATTGAAATGTTTAATTTGATGATTTTTAATGATGAAAAATTCAAAAAACACAGTTTTGTAGAGCAGAAAGAGCTCTATCAATCGATGAAAACTCTACAAACTTTCTGTGCAAGCCAATACTTCTTCAATCGCTGGGATTCAGCTGCTTGTGAGGTACTTTTCCATTAGACTTCCATCAGACTTCAAGACACAGGCCACAGTTTGACTGTGGGCACTTGGCAATGGTTTTTACACATCGGCTTTGGGTAACCTTTGTCTTCATATTCCATGTATCCCTTGATCTGGATTGTCTGCTTTGCTTGGCCGAGTGAAAGTTTCTTTCAACTTTAATTTCTCACTTTTAATTTTCATAAAACTTGCCTGCAACAGCAATAAGCCCTCAACAACAGCAAAGAGAAAAACCCCTGTCCGACACTTATTAGCCTCGAGTACATCAATCATCAGCTTGTTTTAATTTTAAAAAATCGCACGCTGTTCTAACTCCCACCACTGCAGCTGCCTACCGCTGGGAGTTGGAGAAGAGTAGCAACTTTTGTGCACTTAATTAAATCACGAAACCCCCACCACCCGTGCAACCCCATCCACACATTCACTTCCACTCCCACTGCCAACCACAGGCTGAAATCCCGCCCACTGCGCAGCATAGATGTGCATCCCTCTCGCACATTTATGTATCCTGGGGAAATTCTTAACAACAAGGAAATTTTGCGCCATTTTCTTTTTGGGGGGAGGCGGAGGATGGGCGGTAAGTTTGGTTATCTCTCGGTGATGGATCTATTTTAATAAGCGGACTTAAAATTTTGTTAATTTTGTTTTACGTAGATTTTTTGATTAGTTTTTGAATGTTTCCATTTTATTTGTTTCGTTCTTTGTTTTTTTGTTTTCATCGGAAATTAATTATAAAAATACAGTTTAAATAAAGTTGTTGTTGTTGTTGTTTTAATATAATAAATATGCTAAAGCTAGTCGGCCCATTTCATTTGCATTAAAACCTAATTTATCATAAAATAAACTCTGAAGTCAGCATAAAAATTACGAAAAAAAAAATGTAGAAGGAATTTTTTTAATTGAATAAAAGGTGTTAAAATTTTGGGGTTTGTGTCTAGGCTAAGACTTTTGCATTTGCATTAATCGTAGGGTTAATAAATATTTATATAGAGAAATGCTGAATAAATATACAAAAGATGTCTGTGTATGTGGAAGGGGGCGGAGGGGGTAAAGCAGTCCTACATCTAGGTCTCAAAGTATTTGTAAATAGCCGTTACATAGGACATGACCTGAGTCCAGTCGGGTCGCTCCAACTGGCACATGTCATTGATGTTCTGAAAGTAGAATAGACACTGTCATCAATTGGTAGATCCCAGAATGCCCATGGTTACTCACCAGAGTGGTGCCAATGCCCACCGATTCAGCTGCCGCAAAGGCCAATGAAAAGTTGCGACGCTTGTTGGCCGGACTGAGTGTATCGTAGGGTATACGGTCCGGTAGATAGGAATGTAGGATCGCACAAAAGGCCAGGCCATCGTTCCACGATGAGCTAAAGTTCGTGATGTCTATGTTGCGATAGCCAACGGTTTTGTTCTGGCACCACTTCAGTAGAGCGTTGCGTTTCGAGCCACCGTTTTTGGCCAGCATGTTGAGTGGGTCCTTGCGCTCGCCTGTTTAACACACGGAAAAATGGGCAAGGAGGAAAACATTAGTAAATTGTACAAAAAAAAACATAAATACATAATACTCTTCATTCCAGGATATAGATGCTTATAAGATGAGATCTAATGACTTCTTGCCAGAAAGATGTAAGACTGAGTCATCAATTTGCTTTAGCTTGGTTTTTGAAAGCCTCGTATGCAGTCAAGCCGCATTTTCACTGCTTTTTGACTCTACTGGATCAAAGTTCACTTCTACTTAAAATCTTAAGCACGAAATCATGTAAAAGATGGTTCGTACTATCAAAATCGCTTAGCTTGAGCAAAACCGACTTCAAATTGATGAGGGATATGCAGCTTGACCACAACTAATCCAAAATAAGTTTACATTTCTAATATCTTACATCAGCGTTGGTCATGTCTGGCCCCCAGGGGCCAAACAACCTTTGCATTTAACACAACGGCTTGCTCTAAGACAGCAAACAGTGCTTTGTTTGCTTTCAATTGCAGGTTAGCGATCGATGAGGGCAGGTCAGAGCTAGTTTGCTTCGCTTTTTTTCGCACACCATTACTAGCTCGCTGTTTTTGCCTTGCTCTTCTTGAGAAACCGCGTTCTTAAGTACAAAATAATCGATTTCTCATCTTTTATATAGAGCTATCTGTCAGACAAATTAAAAAATAAGCAGGTAAGGGCCGATTTTACAGTTTCTATAAGTACATCAGGCACATAAAACTGCAAATACCTTAGGGCCGTTTTCTTATCTGCTACCTAGAGCTATCTGCCATATAAACCTACAAGTAACAATTTAAGTTTATTGGAAGATAAGCTTAGCTTAGTAAATTGAAAGTTTATGAGACGGATAGCATTTATTTAAAAGATGAGAAATATGCCCTTAGGGTCGATGATCTCACATTCTTCTGTCACAAAAAACTTACAAATAGCAGAGCAAATTCTAGCTTTATCTACAGAAAAGTTGGGAAATCAGCATCAAAACAGTAAGTTTATGTAAAATAAAGGAAATCGGTACTAAAACTGTTAACATGTGGACTTTACTTCACTTAAAACACTTTGCTGAATCATTTATTAGCAGGTTAAACCAAAAAAAATGTTGTTGTCACGGTCGCCAACGCTCAAATATTACTGTTTCAAGCTTCCAATGTTTCGTAATTGCCTATTTTGATAACATTCCATGGAATAAGCACTGAAGAATTCAATCAAAAAGCTACAGTTTAAAGTTAAGAAGCTATTTGTTTGCCCTAGTAAGGAAAATAGAAAAAAAAAGATTTGAAAAATTCTCTGTTTGATTCCTAGACAAGGGTAGCTATGCCTCTATATTTCTGCGATGCCTCTACAATTCTTAATATTCAATCTGGACCCTTTTCTGAGAAGAGGTATGGTTAAATGATTAGTTCTTCAAGACTTTTTCAAAGATTCAGCACAGTTCCTTAAAAAATACAACTTGGAACATGGTCAGGCCCAGTCGAGAGAGTAAAATCTGTGGTAGATAGACTTTTAAGGTGAAAAAAAGTGCTGTGTGAGCCAAGGTGGTTTAGTTAAAGAAACCTTCTTTTGAAGCTGACCATCTCTATGAGGAAAGAGGGTCACAGAAACGGCTATGTCTTAAACATTCCTGATTCTAGCTATAGCCGATACCTTCTCTATGCTAAAGTAGAACTTCGTACTTCTTTTTCTTATCTTGTGATACCCTAGTAACGATTTCAATCTTTGGAATCAAATTTTGCTCTTTGGACTGGCTAGCAGGCCGACAAATTCTCCACCCTCTTCCATTCTTTGAAGATTCTGCCAAATCTATTCAACTAAAGAATTAACTTACCACTGAGAAAAGATTTAGATACATTGCCAAAGCTAAGACTGCCCACCAGTTGACTGTTGGGCGTTTGCACTCCAGTTTGACTGCTGGGTGTGGCAGGTGTGGCAGGCGACTGGGTGATGGTTGTTGATGCCGCCGATGCATTGACCTGTTGTTGCTCGCGCAATGGCAATGTTGCTTTGGTAGTAGTGTTAGCTGCTGTAACGGTTCCAGTTCCAGGTGATGTGGCTGTTGCACTATTAACATTCACATGAAGATTACTGCTCTGTAGCACAGGCAAGCGTAGCTGAGGGGGATAAGCAAGAGATTAGCAAACAAAATTGATCCATTATGTAACTAAATACCCTGTGGTTTGGCCATAAACTTACGCTTTCATGCCAATCACTGGAGGCGGGCAGTATGATGGGAGTGTTGCCCATTTCGGGAGTGCCGCTGTTCAGACTGGATGTGGAACTATAATGCGATTCGGGCTCATCCGATTTGCCTTGCTGGAAAAGGGAAATAATACATAAATGGTATACTTTATATCCCTTTTCTCCGCCTGCTGCTCCTCCTCACCTGCTTGTTATTCTCTATGCTCTCGATGAGCGTCTTGACAGACAAACGTGAATCCTGCCTGCTAAAGTTCAGCTTACTGCTGCGCCGCGTCGCCATTTCCAGTTGAACCGACGACATCACTGATTGCTGTGTCTCCGTTTGCTGCATCTGCTGCTTGTTCAGCTTATCCAGCTGCTGTTCCAGCAGACGTATCTTCTCCTTTTGCGTTTTATTATCGAGCACAAGCTGCTCACGAGCGCTAAGCGCTTCAGTCTTGAAATCATTGGCCACCCGTACGGTCATTAGGAGATCCGCCTGGAATTGTTGCCACTCCTCAGCCTCACGTCGCCGCAACTGCGATTCCTTGTCCAGCCTTTGCTCGGTATCGCTCAGCTTTAGCTGCACATCACCCAGATGACGTTGCGTCTCGCCGAGTAGATTTTGCAATTGCACTTTATCCTCCTGATGGCATTTACTCTGCACCTGCAGTTCGGCCACACGCTCCTCCAGCGACTGACAGTCGATGGCGAGTTTATCCTTCTCGTGCTGCAATTGCTCCATTTTATACTCAAGATCGGAGACTGCACATTTGGCATTATTTTTGGCCACTTTGCACTCTTCACTCAGACCGGCCAGTTGTTCGCGCAGGCGTCTCAATTCCGCCTGGCTGCGTGAGCACTGATCCTGCAGCTCGGCCACCCGCTCCTCCAGGGCATCCTTCTCCCGGCGGGCAGCATCCAAGACATCGCTCAGGTCCGCTTTATCGCCACGTGACAGATCCGCCTCCAGTTCCTCAATCTTGGAGCGTGCATTCTCCAGCAGCGTGCTGAGCCGACTTATTTCAATGGCCCGCTGGGAGATCTCCTCTTTGGCCTGTGAGAGTTGAGCATCGCCTTGCTTGCGTTCGGCATTGGCTGCATCCAGTTGAGAGTCCAGGACGGCAATACGCTCGCGTTGGCGCTGCTGCTCCAGCTGGGCAGCCTCTCTGCCCTGTCGCAGTTCCGAGAGCTCGCCATTGAGCTCCTCCTGCTTCAGCAGCACAGTTTCACGCTCCTCCTGGGAGGTCTTTATCAAATCCAACAACTTTTTCTCTCTCTCCGAGGTGGTCACCTCGGCAGCCTGTTTGGTATCACGCAGTAGTAGTTCCTGCAAAGTGCCAATCTGTGTGCGGGATTCATTCAGTTTTTCGGTCTGCCGGCAAAGGGACTGGAACAGCACATCCTTCTCCTCGGACAAGCGTTCATTCTCCGTCTGGGTGTCCGTCAGTTGAGTTTGCAAGTCGGCCAGCTCCTGCAGCGTGGCCTGCAGCTCTTCATTGGTGGAATAGTGTGTCTCCTCCATTTGTATAATCTTATCCTGCAGACAGGCTACAGATATTTCACTCGACGAAGAATGTTTATCCCAGTCGGGTGTAAGACAGGGAGTGCCATCGTGAACGTCGTTGGACTGCAAAAGAAGAGGTTTGCGGAGGGTGGGGAGGGGGGTGAAATGATGAATGACACTTTGTTTAGGTTTCTGCACTCAACTTACACTGGGCAACGCTATGGAGGCAGGCGCTGAGCTATGCAAGCGCTGTGAGTCTTGTATAATCTGATGCTTTTCCGCATCCGATAATGGGGAATTGACAACGTCCCGCAAACGATTGCGCAAAGATTCATTTTCATATTTCAAATTGCCGATTTCCATTTGTGTTTTCTCCTGTAGATTCTGTAAACGGAAGAGAAAAAAACAATACGTAGAATGTAGGCAACCAGAGAGCGACAGGTGTACGGTGTGTGTCAATGTTTTCCCCCGATTCCCTCCGCCCACCCTCTGAGGTACAGTGAGTGCAAATTGTAGGTGCATTGAACAAATTATTAATGGCATTACAACTGATAACTCTTTCGTTGGACTTTCAGATGGCACTTGATTAGTGGTCGGCAGTGAGAGCAGAGACGTCGGCAGAATGAAGTCTCGTCCGATGAGAAATAGAGAAGCTTTCCCCCCTCTATCTTCTACTCTCTTGATACGCATATTCTCTCACTAGCCAGTGGCAGCATCTCTGCTTACTTTGCCGACCCCTGAGCTAGAGGGACTAGAGTTAGCTTAGGTTAGGCCAGTTACTGTAGTGTATGCTCCTCTGAAATCAAAGCAAAATAAGAGCAGCTTTTAAAAGCTCTCCGAAATATATTCCCAGTTGCCACTGGCAACAGCTCTGCTCCCTTTGCCGACCCCTGGTCTATGGAGACTAGAATTTGGTTACATTAGGACAGTTCCTGTGGTGCTTGATAGTCTCAAATCAAAGCTAAGGAAAAATCAGCTCTTAAAGCTCTTCGAAATATATTCCCAGTTGCCAGTGGCAATAACTCAGCTCACTTTGCCGACCCCTGGTCTATGGAGACTAGAATTCGGTTAGATTAGGACAGTTCCTGTGGTGTATGATGGTCCGAAATCAAAGCTAAGGAAAGAACACCTTTTAAAGCTCTACGAAATATATTCCCAGTTGCCAGTGGCAATAACTCAGCTCACTTTGCCGACCACTGGTCTAGAATTGGTTTACATTAGGACAGTTCCCCTAGTGTAGGATGCTACGAAATCAAAGCAAAATAAGAGCAGCTTTTAAAAGCTCACAAAAAAATACTCTCAGTTGCCATTGGCAACAAATCTGCTTACTTTGCCGACCCTTGGATGAGAGGGACTAGAGTAAACTTAGGTTAGAGCAGTTTCTGTAGGGTATGATCCCCCGATCAAAGCAAAAAAGAGAAGCTCTGTTGAAAGCCTTTGGCCTTTCTCTCTCTTTATAAATACTTGTCTCTGTAGATTGCTGCGGTATTGTATGATCCTACCAAATAAAACCAAATCAGAGCAGCTTATAGCGGCTCTCAGCATTTCTCTCTTTTTAGAAAGATTTTCTCAGTTGCCAGTGGCTACCGCTAGGCTCATTTTGCCGATCCTGGACAGTATAAGATATGATCATCCAAAATCAAAGCAAAAAATAACAAAAAAAAATACAGCCCTTCGCCTTTCTCTTGATAGAAATATATTCTCAGTTTCCCAGCGGCAACAACTCTGCTCACTTTGCCTACCACTAGACTAAAAGGACTAGAGTTAGGTTAGATTAGGGCAGTTAATGTAGTGTATAATCATTTTAATTTGTCCCCAGTCTATTCCCTCTATGATTGAAGTTCCCGCAAAACTATGTAGAAGCTAGGATGCATTGCTGCAAGTTCGCAGTGAGTACAAACCAAGGAATTTCTTTCTTTGTTGGGTCACAGCTTCTTCAGAAATCAAAACAAGAGGACAACTAATCTGGCAGCATGACATAACATCAATCAGTGACCTGTTATGGCCCTAGTCACTGTTTTGATGAGCATTTTTCGCTGCGGATGGGCCAAGTCAGACATTCGATCTTCTAGAACGCTCCCAGGAGCTGCACCGTTTGCATAATTGCACTCATGCCTTAAGCTAAGGCAACTATGGCTTACCTAACCCGCTGGTCGATTCTAAGTTTCAAGTTGCTAGTGAACCAGCCTTACAAAAATACCAGAAGTGCTCCCCGATCCCGGAAATCTTCCGTAGTTTCGTGCAAAATTAATACGCTCTTGGTTATTTTATCTGTTCCCGTTCCAAATTGCGTCGGAGTTGGGTAAGAATTAAGATTTTGAAAAAAAAAAAACAAAACTATAAAAGAATTCGGTCTAAATTTTTGTGAAATGAAAGAAAAAATAAAATTTGTAATTTTAGTACAAGGTCCGAATAACACAGTCGATTTTTGAAATAAACAATGTTCACCACTTCAGATTTCTCATGATTTGATGGAAAACGAAAAGGGGATCAGATTAGGTCTGTCTTTATAGAAATCTTTCGTTCAAAGACTCGAAATGAAACTAGGGATGGCAAGAATGGTTTAGACAAGTGAAAATCCCTTCGCCTTTATGGTAAAATTAACGAACCAATTGTTTAAGACATAAAATTCCTGCTAGATCTGCACTTAAAGCCTTATTGAAAGCGATTTCTTAGCTCTCAATTACCACTATTTAAGACTTTCCATACTTCTTGGCTTTTCTTTAAGGAAAAGGGCAAAAAATAGCTTAGTTTTCTACAAGTTGGATAGATAGACCACTTCTCATGCTCTTTCTCAACTCGGATGGCCCACCTTTAATGCACATTCTCATATATTTTTGTGTTTCTCAAATTGTCTGAAGCATTTATATAATATCAGACAACTTTAAATACAGCTTTTCTATACGTTAGTTACACAACAAAAGTTTCTAGAATAGTAAGATTAACGGACATACAAGTTAATGTAAGAGAAATTTGCAATGTGGACCTTCAATTTCTCATATGTATGCTGTTTGTGTGCAAAGTTTGATCGGTAGACTATGCATGCCCAGTACAGTCGATCAACTGAATGAAATAATCACTTTTCTAATGATCTGGCAACTCTTTATCCAACTATACATGACTATCGATTGACAAAAACCTATCGAACTGGTTAGAGCTTTCGTCATGTGGCCTTTAGTAGACGAATTTTTCAAATCGTAGATGTTCTGGACATTTCCAGATACCAAAATATCTCATATTGTCCAAAGACCAAGCTTTCAATTTACTTTTCATTTCAGCATCCACAAAACATTTCCACTTTCGAAGTCTTTTTGTGGCAGTGGAATTGAGAACAAGGCTGATAGATATAGATATTCTGCCGCAGGTCCTATAGATCTCAATTGCTGTAAACTTCTCTGGTATTCTTCAATAAATTGCCTGCTTTATGCTTTCTCCATTTAAATGGTGATGTTTCTATGCCAAATTTTCCAGTTGGCGTCATCTTCTAGGTAAAGTAAACTGTTCCACTTTCTTTCTGATTTTCCCCTCAACATAATACACATACAAATTCCACTTCTCGCATACTTTTGCCACTCACTGTAGTCCCCCGATACAGGCATAGAGCCAGCCCCCATAGCTGGCTGCTCGTCAGTCAATTAAAGGAGCGCAAAATACAATATAAAAATTGTTTGCGTAGCATATAGAACATATTGAATATCAATAAATTGGTTAAAGTAACGAAGCGCAACGCCCCCGAACCCGACTTTGTCATCATCATTATCATCATTTTGATCGATCATCATCATCATCAACAACTACATCAATGAGCCATGACAGGCAACAGCTTTCTGTGGTTAAGCTGTGTCTGCCTGCCAACCAACCAACCAACCAACCAACCACCCACCCACCTGCATCTTAACCAGATCGCCCTTCAATTTGGCCACCTCGCTTTGGTATGGCAGCAGCTCGGTGATGCGTGTCTCCAGCTGCAGTTGTTCGCTGCCCAAACGTTCCAGCTGTTTGTACAGCTCCTGCATTTTGTTGTTAGCCTAAGGATAAAATATATTAACAAAGGGTTTTAGATGGCTAAGTGATTATCTTTACTTACCTCTAAGAGTTGCTGTTGTTGTTGTTCGCTATTGATAAGCTGTTGCTGTTGTTGTTGCTGCTGCTGCTGATAGCTGCTTGCTGCAACAGCAGCAACAGCCACCGCCGCAGCTGCTGCTGCTTGTGCTTGAGTCGTGTTGTTGTCGCTGCTATTGTCGCAGCCACTGCCGCCGCCGCCGCCGCTGTTGGCGGCTGCTGCCAATTGTTGATAGAAATCTGCAGCAGCGGCGGCAGCCACACCGCCATCTTGAAGGGCGGCCAATGCGTTGCTGGTGTGATTGTTGTTAAGGTTGTTGCTGTTAGTTGCTGCTGATGGTGCAACGGCAATGGAAGTCATCAGTTGCTGTTGTTGTTGTTGTTGTTGGTATGGTTCGGATTTTGCATTGCTGGGGGGTTGTTGAGGCGGCGGCAATTGCTTGGGTTGTTTTTGTCCTTTCAATTTGGATTTCTTTTGGGGCAAAGTGTTGCTTTGCTGCTGCTGTTGCTGTAGTTGCTGCTGTTGCTGCTGTTGCTGTGGGCGTCTTTGTTGATTTGTCAGCAACAAGGCATCTTCATCGCCCACATCTACGCCTCTCTCATAGCTGGCCGCCTCGTGATTTGAATAGAATTTGGTTGTTGTTGCTGTTGCTGTGGTTGCTGCTGCTGCCGCCGCTTGTTGTTGCTGCTGCTCATGGGCCGTATTTAGGGATGTACTGGACTGGGATTTCTGTCGATTATTATTGGATTGCTGCTGCTGCTGTTGTTGTTGCTGCTGCTGTTGCTGCTGCTTGCTGTGATGCTGGTTTGTTGAATTGTTGGAGGAATTGGAACTCGAGGTTCCTTGTCCTCTGCGAAATAATGATTTTAATTTAATCATTTTCGTGTATTTTGTTTCAAAAAGTCTAATTGCAGCACAAAACGTAAACGATAAACTTGTTGTTTTTACTCTTTTTGTTTAATTTAGTCGTTGAATGTCGCTCTGATCGTTTCGTAGATTTTCTATTTGTACAAAATGAAGTGAAATTGTTGTCTTTCTTTTGTTTTGTTTTGTTGCATGCCACAACACCAACCTACACAATAACTCGTTTGGAAGACGGTGAGGCAGACTAAACTTAGCTTTTGCCGCTTTCCTCACCGTATTATTTTGAAACACAATCGACATGCATTGTGTTTGCCTCTTCTGTTAATGGCATCAACAGAGCAGAGAGCGGCGCTACATTTATCATTTTTAACAGCAGACTGTGAACAGTATGAAAAATCAAATCAAACAACAACACTGGCAACTGTCCGACACTTAATTAATATGCAATTAACAAATAATAATGCAATTGAAATTCGAAAAAGGCAGAGTCAAACGGACTGATTCCCAAGATGACGCCAATGACGACGACGACGGCGACTGCAGCGTTAACATTACTAGCTTGCCTATGCATGCAAGGCGCCCACCAGGTGCGGAATTGGACGACCTCGAAGGTTGACTGGGCCAAACACATAACACAATTTTACTTGGATTCACAATACACAATGTGACACAAAATAAAACCCCCTTTTGCTGCTGAGAAATTAATCTTGTGGTCAATTCAATGAGTTTTCTTCAGCTTTTCAACCGCAGTTTCCTATCAGTTCGTGACTGTTATTGAAGCCTGAATCAGCCGCTACACTGTGAAAGATATTGCCAATCTGGGCCCATCAACTAGATTTATTTCCATTATGTCGAACGTGACCTTCGTTCACACTTAAAGTGAATAAAAGAACAAATAAATCCTCTTTTTAAATTCCTTCTTTACTTTAAAATAAAGCTCTTAGCCAGCACTTTATTTATTGCTAAAGTGAATAGCAAGTAAAGTCCTGTTTCCCAAATATTGGCAAAATAAGAAACGATGCGATTGGGACATTAACAGAAGTGATTTTTGGGCGCATCTATGGTAAAGACAAAGTTCAGCAAATCCTGAGACAACACTAAAAAATGGGAGAACAGTTCTTTCAAGTTAATTTTGATTGATTTTCTGTTTTATTTCATTTCTTTCGATGAGGGCAGTGCCCAGTGCACAGCACACAATACACTCGCTTTTCTTGCAAAATGAGAAGAATGATGATTCCGCGACTTTGCGCATTCTTGCATTCCTTGTGCTTGTGTCAAAATCATAGTGGCTAATGGTAACAAACAAGTTGCATCCAAATTAAATGCACCTGCATCCGTAACATTTCGAGTACTGACTCCACAAGGGTATCGATAATTACACTCTGTACCGTAGGTACATAGAGTATTATAAGTTTGTGCAAAAGTATGTAACATCCAGAAGGAAGCATCTCCGACCCCATAAAGTATATATATTCTTGATCAGCATCAACAGCCGAGTCGTCTGTCCGTCTGTCTGTCCGTATGAACGCACAGATCTCAGAGATGGTAAGAGATAGAGGTTTGACATGTATGGGACATATGCTTCTTATGTCTGCAGGCAGATCAAGTTTATTTTCAATTTTGGTCACGCCCCCTCCCGCCCCCGCAATTTAGAAAAAAAAACGTTATATCTCCCACAGTTTTGAAGATAGATGGCTTGTTCCTTCTGGACTTATTTAGTTATTAGGATAACTTATCGATCCGCCAAAGAAATGAAGAAGATCGGATGAACGGTTTTCGAGTTATGATCAAAAGACAAATTTTCTTGGTACAGAGTATGTTATAGTCGGGCTTGACCGACTTTCCATCTTGTTTTATCTATCGTTACGGGTATCTTTAAAATTATTATCAAGTAATTCTTTGACTAGCCTAGCTCTTATATAGGCCAAAACAAACTTTCAAATGGCTTTAAGCTGTTTACATTGATAAGATGTCCCAAAATGGATGGTGTTTGACTCCAGTGGTCCCTATATCAATATCATTAAAGTTTCTATTAAGACTTTCCAGCAGATTTTGAGTCTCTGTAGGACAATATCCACTAGATATAACAAAATCTTTAGACAGTCTGTCCGGTCTTAGAATATTTATCGGCTTGCTTTTAAGTCCATGTTTCTATCCTAACAGATGTTGGATCTCACTTCCAAAGCAGCATAAAAAATTTCAGTCTATTTAGCTGATTTTCGTATTAAATGAACCACGGACTGAGCTGATGAGCTGCTCTAGGGGGGGACACTGGATCTAGTCTAGCGCTCAAAACAACAGCGGCTGCGCTGGATAAGACATGTTACTCGTAAGCATTGGAAGGACGGAAATATCGGGCCAAATAAGAAGAAGATTTAGCCTCTTTAGGGCTTCAACAGTTGGCAACACTGCTTCGAAGTAGCAAGTTTTGAATGGTCTGGCAACCCTTCAACCACCGAAACACGAGTACTGATTAAAAAAAAGCAAATCGAATTGGTTAGGTAAGAGATTTTCTATGAATCAAAGTACTATTTCAGACGCGGAGAAGTGTGGGTTCAAGTGATTATGGTAAAATTTTAATCCTGTGCTTCGATTTTTATATATTAACACAACTCCATGAAGGAGTTGCTATATTAACTGTAATCCTTAGCTAAATCCTAGCTTATTTTTTCATGTTATCTCCAACTAGCTACTCTAAGAATCATACTACATAGCTCAAAAACTCCCTAAGGGCCACCTCTCCCAAATGTTGCTCAATTCCGCACCTGGATTATTGCCCGGTGCGCATGTGTGCGTGCGTGTTTGCTCATGTGCTGTATTTTTGTTGTTGTTTTCTTTACTTATTTTTCATTGTCATATGCCCGGATTACTCATGGCACTCAAACACACACAAACACACACACACACACACTTGATTTAATTGTTTGCACCAAATAACTGTAAAAAGGCCAAAGCCATGGTAAGGGGGTGGGGGAGTCCCTCTTTCATTTTTCGCACTCGCAGAAACCGGAATACGCCAACAAAACAAAAAAAAAAGAAAAAGAAAAGAGACAACTTCACACCAACACGCTGGCACACACACAAACACACGGAGATACGCACATACCGAGTAGAGTTACTTTTAGATAAATTTTTATTTGTTTGTTTGTTGCACGAATTGTTTTGAAGCCAAAATTGAATTGCAAAAAAAAAAAAGAAAAATAAACGTAACAAGGCGGCGGCGGCGGCGGCGCACGAACGAAAAAAAAAATAAACTAAAACTGACAACAAAGCGACGCGCGTTTTCGATTTCTGTTTTCTGCAAACAACAACAACAACAACAAGTGGCATTTGAGAGTTGCCAGACGGAGAGGAAAAACGAGCTATCGATAAATGATGTTTGGAGTATTATCAGCTCTGGTAACCGATAGGAGTTACTCGATAGGGCATTCAAAAAAGTATCTGTTTTCATTTATGGCGCAAAGATTTGAATAAATACTCTTTTTTGAATGGCTCTTAGCTGCTCAAATAATCAAAGCAAATAAAACGAAAAGCATGCAAATATTCAACTAGTGGACTTAGTAAGTGGATGCCTTATGCTAATTCTTAAACCGATTTCTACTACTTTTGTTCTTATTGGCTCACTTTAGCTCTCCCTTTTTAGTGTTTCTGCTTGCCTTTTGGTTGTAAAAATTGTTGGAAAAGCTGAGCCAACACGTATTTCATAACCAATTGATCGTCTGATTGCAAAGAAGAGAAGTTTATAAAATCAATAGAAAACCATAACCAAATATCAAATAAAAAAAATCTGTAAATAATGTTATACATTCCTTTGAAATATGTCTAAGGACATACAGGTCATAAAAACGGAGACTTACAAAATATTATGGAAAGTGAAGCTATTGTTTTTTGTTACGTTTGGTTTTCGAACCGAACCTAGGACTTTACAATGGATTCAAACCTTTAGACCTTTACTCATCTATTATTTCTCATGTTTTGCTCTTTTATCTCTCATTTTTGAGACCTAAATTGTGTTTCTGAAAGTATATACTTTCATTAAAGTGACGCCAAATACATGTTAAAAGTAACAGAAACATCGATTTTGCAGGTTTCTGAGAAAAAACGCAATCATTCGAGGCACAACAACATATGTTACATATACAAACGCAAGACAATTTGTAGTTGTGTTCAATTCTGCAAGAGGCTTAGAGAAAAAGTAAAAGAGAGATACTTATCAAGTTGTTTTTGCAATTTTGCTATGCGCAAAAGCGGCCTGCGTATATGCAACAACAAATGCGGCCAAAGAATATAGCTGGTAGTCACCCCTGTTGCATATTTTGTCTTTTGATGTGTTCAAAACAGCATATTTTTCCATTAAAGCATGCTTTAACATTCAACGAAATATTTGGCTAGGATTGCTGCTGAACCACCAACCTTTACAATGCTTTTTATCAATTTTCCTTTATTTCCAATTAATTTTAGATATTTTTTAACTCATCTAGCAATCCATGAACCAAAATTCAACTCAAATTTCGTTACCTGCCGATGCCAGGCAACAAATTTAGTTTATTCTATTGTACAGTTTCATTGGAGCAACACACAATTTTTAAGACGAAATTTTTAACCAGTGAAAAATAGTTGTATATATTCATTTCTTTTCCATTTTGATAAACATTTTAAACATGTCGTTGTTGGATAAACTTATAAAAGTCAAATCGGTCATTCTGAACGAGAACAAGGCACCAGAAACTGAATTAAATGAGGCGATGCCGTTAGAAAAGAAAAGCAGCTCGTGGACCAATTTATATAATAAAATGGAAAACGCATTCAAGGGCTTGAACCAGGAGCAGACAGAAGGCGGAGGTTTGACAACTTCGTTTACTAACCTATGGCAAAAGTTATCATTGCCTTCTATGTCAAAGTCCAGTGCGTCCATCAATTCGACTGACTCCGGTAAAAAAAAAAAGGAAAAGCATGGAATTCTATGCTGAACTTTCATGGTTTTTTTTTCCTTCTTTCAGATGAGAATAATGCTGAAACCAAGTAGACTGAACCGGCAAGAAAACAACAATTTATAATAACCAAAATTAAGAATTTTTTTTAAACGTTTTGGCATATTTATAACAAAATTTTAATAAAGTCGTTTTCGATGCTATAAAAGAAAGCGCTGAGAGTAAATTTAGGGCAACATTAAAAATGGCCTCGCTTCCTGGCGCCGCCGCACACAAGGAGACACCACGACACCCATAATTGCCTTTGATTCTCACGAGAGGCCATTGACCATTGAGCATCGGAACACGGATGACATTCAATTTCGTTTTCTTTAGTTCCTCAGCTCTTGAACTTGATATAATATGGTTTGATTCTTGCCTGCCTGCCTGCTTCTACTTCTTCTTTGATGGTAGCTCTGGGTGTGCTTATCAACAAACCGCAAAAGCCACAAAGCGCGTCGGGTATTTGCGGTTTTCTGCATTTTTGCTACTTCAACGCTTTGTTTTTTTTTTTTTTTTTGGGGTCTATGACCATTCCAAAAACAACAACAAAAAAAGGGAATATAGGAACGAAACACATCACTACTTATCGTACAAAGCTTGGATCAGTTGGGTTCGTATTACCAACTGAGGAAGAGCCCAGTGGGCAGCAGTTAGCTGGCCAGTTAGAAAACCAGCGAGCATGACAACAACAAAAAAGTAAACAACATTAACCAGAAGTCGCAAAGCGCTTTGGGCCATTCCACTTGTGTGTGAGTGAAAATGCTCTGCATTATTATTATTACTTTTTATGTTTTATGAATGCTACGCTTTGGTGCGCCAAAATTAGGGCGCTACAGTTGCGTCGATGGGGCATATGGGTTGCGGGCATCGGTTCTATCTAAAGAAATATAAGAAAAAGCCTGCTGGGAGTAAAGTTTTACAATCTAATACAAAAATTATTACCCAATTGTCGATTAGCCCAACAAAAGCCCAACTCTTCAGTTGCAGAGAACTCAAAAATGTGCTTGTGTTGGTGAGCATGCATGTGGACAGCTGACTGTCTTGATCTTCTAGGCTCCAAACAATTCACACAGCTCGAGTATGTGTAAAAAAGGCGAGTAATTCGTGGCCTAATCCGCGATATGCGTTTCAATAAAGTCGAAGAGGAGCTAATTAACACATAAGTACAATCTTAGAATATTCCTAGCGAGTTTCTACAAGCAGAAAGTATCTAGAAAAGTACCCTTTAAGTTCCAATTTCACATTTTATCGATAGCTGCTATGTGAAGGATAAAGCCAGAATGTACTCTGCTAGGGATACAGATCTACAGAACATGTGTAATCGGCCTTTAATGTACACTAGGTTCGCCCAGTGGTCGAAATTCGACCATCTAACATATTAACACTTAACATTCTAAAGGGTCTGGCCCGATAAGGGAAGGGGTGCGGCCCAATGACGGGAATTTTGAAATTTCCTTTTTAATTGAATAGGTTACTTCAAATAAAACTGATCTGTCTAATTTTTAAATTTTTTTTGTGCAATGTCCTTAAGATATCGCTAAAAGTCGGTTTTTGACAAGGTTTTTTTTAAATGCCAATATCTCGGGCCCCAGAGTAGCTAGCGACATGAAATAAAATCCCACCGACAGAGAATTGAACAAGGTTAAAGAAAATGAAAAACTTAATTACTTACACTGAAAACTTTTTTGTGTATAATTAATTGAAAAATATAATGAGTCGGTTTTGGTAGTTCCCGTTATAGCGCCACCTTAAAACTTTTACAGTATCTTCTTTGAACCTGGACGCTTATTACCTGAAAGTTTCAAAAAAATCGATGATACGCTTCCTCAAGAAAAATTTAAAAAAAAGTTCGCGCTTATTTTACTTACTCATCATCTTCACTATTTTTATACTCTGTACCGTAGGTACATAGAGTATTATAAGTTTGTGCAAAAGTATGTAACATCCAGAAGGAAGCATCTCCGACCCCATAAAGTATATATATTCTTGATCAGCATCAACAGCCGAGTCGATATAGCCATGTCCGTCTGTCCGTATGAACGCACAGATCTCAGAGATGGTAAGAGATAGAGGTTTGACGTGTATGGGACATATGCTTCTTATGTCTGCAGGCAGATCAAGTTTATTTTCAATTTTTGCCACGCCCCCTCCCGCCCCCGCAATTTAGAAAAAACGTCATATCTCCCACAGTTTTGAAGATAGATGGCTTGTTCCTTCTGGACATATTTAGTTATTAGAATAACTTATCGATCCGCCAAAGGAATGAAGAAGATCGGATGAACGGTTTTCGAGTTATGATCAAAAGACAAAATTTCTTGGTACAGAGTATGTTATAGTCGGGCTTGACCGACTTTCTTTCTTGTTATTTATGACAACATTTGCTTCGTTGGATTCAAATATTTTTGATAAAATTGCTGCTGGACGGATAATGCGTGATAGATATCTTGCATGAGTCAAGTAATATATCACACTTGCAGAGTGTGAGCAACAGCCAACAGTCCTCTTTCCGTTGGGACAACTACAGCAATAGCGTTTTATGCCATCTATGCTATTGTGGTTGGAAATAAAGTCGACATAATCACTATACCACTTGCTGTTTATATGCCTCGATCGAACCTCGAATTTTGTTATTGAGGGATTCATTTTAAGGAATGAAGCTTCAATCGTTCCGTCCTCATTCAGGATTACGGCTAGATATGAGACGGCTAACGACAGTTGGTAAGATCCAGAGAATAATATTTTAAGCTCGTCTTCTGTGAGTCTAGGAAATTCTACAAGCGATGACGTATTTAATGGACTTGAAAGACTTCTTCTTCTGCCATAACGCTCTTTCTCAACTTCTTCTGACAGAGTGTTCGGAGCGTTCATACGATTTTTAAATGAGAAAGTATTCTGCTTCCTAGTTCCTTGTCTGAGTTCAACCTCTTTGCAAACATGTTGTTGAGATAACCAGTTCCTAGTTCCGTGTTTCTTAATGAAGTTAACTGACGCTCCAATATTTTAATATTTTTCCAGCATAGTCCAGTTAATTCAACAATTTGTTTCTCAGGAATTTTTTGATCTCTAATTTTTTCAAACAATGGAAGGCTTTGAAACGCTTTGATCTGAGCAGTTGTCATCGTTGTTTTATGGTCTATTACTTCAAGACTTTGAAGCTCATCTTCAAAGAAAATGTTTCCAATTAAATGCAATGCGCAGCAACGGTTTTTTTCAGGAATATATATGTTTGATTTTGCGTACGCTTGACAACGCGCTTGAACTGGAATTACAACCATTTGTCCTCTGGACTTGCAAATGGTACAAACATTATGCGTAGCAGCAACACGTTTCATATTAAGTTCGACTTTATCTACTTGATCAAAATTAAAGTTGGGATCATTGTCCGAATCGGAGGAGACTATCAAAGAAGAGCTTGTGTCAGAGTCTACGTATTCTTCATTCGGCTGCTCATTTTCGGGAGCATTATTGAAGCTGGTTGACGACTTCAAACGTCTACACTTATCGCACAGCTTGTCGTTTATTAATATCGTCTTTTTGGTTATAAGAGTAAAAAAAATGAGCTATACATTTAGGCCGACCTTTACTTTCTTTTAAAGAAATGTTACAATTTTTGCACTTCATAAACATTTTTTTTTGGGTTTATTGTTTCTTAAAAATTTCTCAAGTTGGATATTAGATTAAATATTCTTATTTAATTATTTTAATTCAGCACAAGTCGTCTCGACGCTTTGGAATTCCGAAATGAACTAAATATTATTAAGCAATTTAGAAAGAAGGACATGTTGAAAAGCCATATAGATTGGTTATGAATGTTATCATTGTTTTAAGTCTGAGTAGATATATATTTTTTAATTTTTCTTGAGGAAGCGTATCACCGATTTTTTTGAAACTTTCAGGTAATAAGCGTCCAGGTTCAACGAAGATACTGTAAAAGTTTTAAGGTGGCGCTATAACGGGAACTACCAAAACCGACTCATTATATTTTTCAATTAATTATACACAGAAAAGTTTTCAGTGTAAGTAATTAAGTTTTTCATTTTCTATAACCTTGTTCAATTCTCTGTCGGTGGGATTTTATTTCATGTCGCTAGCTACTCTGGGGCCCGAGATATTGGCATTTAAAAAAAACCTTGTCAAAAACCGACTTTTAGCGATATCTTAAGGACATTGCACAAAAAAAATTTAAAAATTAGACAGATCAGTTTTATTTGAAGTAACCTATTCAATTAAAAAGGAAATTTCAAAATTCCCGTCATTGGGCCGCACCCCTTCCCTTATCGGGCCAGACCCTTTTCTTGTCAGTTGGATTTCAGTGTGACCAGCGTGTTACCGAAACTAAATCTGTAAATCAAAACAAAACACGCATAGAAGTTTTTTTCTCCGCCGATTGTCTCTTTACACTCTAAATTTTACAGTTAGAGCCTCACTGAGAGTCACTCTCTCCACTTATGCGACGACTTGTTGTTGCACTTCTTTGCTTTACGCGTGTGTGTATGGGTACATCTTTTGATTCGTTATAAATAAACAATTGCAATTAAATGTTTTTGTTTGCAATGGCGGGGGGTTAAATACTCATAAGAACAGATGGTACAAATTTTGGGTTAATTGAATTTGTTTTACTATGCTAAAAGGGATATATAGATTTCGTGCTTAATTTACATTTCATACAGTTTTGGAAGCATCTAGTTCGTTTGACAGGCAACTAATTCATCCAAAAGTCAGATAATACTTATTCTTAAGTATTGACACTTTTGTCATCTTCAGAACTATCGATAAGCTGTTGAATGTATGATGAAAAACGGTCATATGAACTTTCTGGCAACACCATTCGAAAAGACGAATAACGGATGTAAGAAGATATAATAAAGGTACTCTTCACTTTGGATTCAAAGCTCATGCTGATTGGAAGCTTGTTTTGACTACTCTAGGAAATCTAACGTCATGGTATACTCTAACTTTTTTTTGGGTTCTCGGCACTTTCTAGTCTTAAATTTATATTTAAACTAATGTATATACCAGTCAGAACATTTTTTCATTAATTTTAAAGTGACCAAGCACCTTTAATTAGTTCCTGTTCGCTAGAATATTGCTTAACGGACTTATAACCGGATTTTACCAACCGAGCATTGTGAGCCGGAGCGTTATCTTGTTGAAATTGTCAAAACAAGTTTTCAAACAAGTTTTTAAAATGCTGGAATGCAATTTGGAGTACAATTTTGAAAAGTGTTGGCTTTCATACAAGCGTTCAAAAACAGAAACTCACTTTCTATACCATAACGCCACACATGCAACTATGTAAGCAATCCAACTGATGTTCCTATATGCGTAGATCATGGAAGTATAGTAATTGTAGCCATCAGAACTGTCTTAATTTAACTTCTTTTTATCAGAAAAGAGCGAAAGAGTGAAAGGTGGTTTTGGTTCTCGCCTCAGTAGATGTTGAGCGTTCCTGATCAGTCTTTGAATTGTGGATAAGCTCGCTTTAACGCCCATATTTGCTCTTATCCTTTAGGTGGGGTCAAGTGAGTTTCGAGAGTGCGCCTGTCTTTGTCGGAAATCACTCTTATATATCTTCGTTTATATTTTTGATTAAAAATAAAATGGTACGAATTTTGATGCTGCAGATAAAGCCTCTGAACCGATCTTTGCAAAAATACGAAATTCCTAGATACTCAGACGTGCGAACAAGGAGAGTGTTGACAGCATTATGGTATTATACGCAGGATGAAATAGAGCTGTAAATTTACAGGAAAGGAAGGCATAAGGCATGGAACCCGGCGGACACTTGTCAGACCCAAAGAAACTTGGAGAAGGACTGTCGGTAGAGCAGCGAAAAGCATCGAGAAAACTTGGGAGCTTACAACAGAGATCGATGGATGGGAAAAGAAAAAAGATGTTCATGTTGATCAGGTAAGAGTCATAGGCCGCGTTCAGCAGAAGAGCTTGCTTCCTGTTCAAGTATATATGCAGACGTATCATGATTAGACATCGGATTTTAGGTAAAAACATATTTTTAATGGGTGGTCACACAAAATATCTGATTGGACACAAATTTGTTTCATGAAAAGTAGATTATTTTGAATCCTCATTCATTTTGCATATTTCACATATTTGTATATCTTAGGCCCGATTTCTCAATGTCCGGTTGGTCAACTTGACAGGCAGTTTAACCGAATTTGAGTGTCTCATGATGTGTGTGGCGTAACCGGAGGAACAAACTTAACCGCTGCTCATCCACCGGTCAACTTTAACCGCGAGCTCAGTCCCGATGAAATTATCGATATTCTTATCGATTTACAAACAGCTGGCCGCTCACTTACTTTGTTTATTGTTATATTTGCTGCACAACAAAATGTTTATGAATAATCGAATTTTTTAGCTCCACGCAATGGATATGCAATTCGATGAGGCAGAACATCGAATTTTTGTCAACTTTTACGCAAAACAATGACCAACAACAACCAATAGCATTAAAAAACAAACAAACCAAACCGAGTCAGCTGTCTACTCGTTAGTTTAGTCAAACAGTATGGTCACACTGAAGCAGCGATAGGCATTTGCCGATATCAGGCGAAACTGCTGCTGAGAAAAGCAAATGACTTAACCGCTCGTCATCTTGACGAACAAATCTGACCGGTGGTTGGCTAACCGGAACCTTTGAGAAATCGGGCCTAAATCGGAAAAACAAGTTTAATGCAAACAGACTGACATCAAGTCCACAATTTTCGTACAGATGGGCAGCACTTGCAAACTTTTGGCGGTACAGAGTAGCTTATAGTCGGGCTTCACCAACCTTCTTATTTGTTTTTGATACGATTTCGTTACTGAAATGATTTTTCGTTTCGCGGTTTTAAAGAAAACTTCTCAGAACGTGCCAGAACCCTCTCTCAAAATAAGATCTGCCTTATGCGGTCAGAACGTAACGATGCGTATCGTGACGTACCATACGCAAACGGAAGTATTGTACGAAATGAAGGATTTACCATAATTGTGCAATCACCAATTTACAGTACATTCCTGTGAACAGTACTTTCGTGTGTTTAGAGTATTGTTTGCGTTTCCAACATAAGCTCGGTATGTAAAATGTACGGTACTTAGAGAAAGGCATATACAGGGTTGCCCATATTCGACGGACCCATCTGGCAACGCCATAACTTTTGACAGAGATGTCAGATCGCTTAATGACATACCGCGTTTGAAGCGTCAGTCCAAGCAGATTTTTACCATGGAACAATACACGCCACGCGAGCGCTCTGAAATAGTTGAAATTTACATTCAACAGAACAAGTCAATTGTGAAAACTGAACGTGCTTTTAAAAAATTAAAATTTCAAATTGAATGGGACCGTAAATAAGCAAAATTGCCGTATTTACGCCACTGAAAATCCTCAGGAGATTCAAGAAGTGCCTCTTCATGACGAAAAAGTCACAGTTTGGTGCGGCGTTAGTGCGAAAACGGTCATTGGGCCGTTTTTCTTCCAAAATGAAAATGGCCATGCTGTTACCATCAACCAGGAGCGTTATCGCGACATGATGACCAATTTTGTGATGCCAATTATTCGTCGAAAGCGTATGAGGCAGTTCTGGTTTCAACAAGACGGCGCTCCACCGCACACAAGTCGCATAACAATCGATTTTCTGAAGAAATTGTTTCCGGGCCGTTTGATGTCGAAAAGTGGTGATTTGGACTGGCCACCGCGTTCGCCCGATTTGACGCCGCCTGACTTCTTCTTGTGGGGATATTTGAAGTCAAAGGTTTACGTTAACAAGCCAAGGACCGTAGAAGAGCTCAAGGACAACATTCGTGAAGAAATAGCCGCTATTCCGGCCGAAATGTTGGCGAAAACGATGGAAAATGCTGCAAAAAGGGCACAATACGCCATCAACGCCAGAGGCGGCCATTTGAGAGATATCATATTCAAAAATTGATGTAAACAAATCTACTTGGAACAAATTAAATGATTAAGATTGCCAACCGCCAAATTTTTATTTTTTTCTTTGATTTTTTTGAAAAAAACATGGGTCCGTCGAATATGGGCAACCCTGTATCTTCAAAACTGTGGGAGATATGACGTTTTTTCTAAATTGCGGGGGCGGGAGGGGGCGTGACCAAAATTGAAAATAAACTTGATCTGCCTGCAGACATAAGAAGCATATGTCCCATACATGTCAAACCTCTATCTCTTACCATCTCTGAGATCTGTGCGTTCATACGGACAGACGGACAGACGGACATGGCTATATCGACTCGGCTGTTGATGCTGATCAAGAATATATATACTTTATGGGGTCGGAGATGCTTCCTTCTGGATGTTACATACTTTTGCACAAACTTATAATACTCTATGTACCTTCGGTACAGAGTATAAAAACTAAAATCCGATGTCTAATCATGATAGAGGAGCATGTATCGAGAAAATAGTACACTCCTTTCCTCCAATGTTGACGCTGCTTTTAAAAGACATTGTAAACAAGAAAGAAAGTCGGTCAAGCCCGACTATAACATACTCTGTACCAAGAAATTTTGTCTTTTGATCATAACTCGAAAACCGTTCATCCGATCTTCTTCATTCCTTTGGCGGATCGATAAGTTATCCTAATAACTAAATATGTCCAGAAGGAACAAGCCAACTATCTTCAAAACTGTGGGAGATATGACGTTTTTTCTAAATTGCGGGGGCGGGAGGGGGCGTGGCCAAAATTGAAAATAAACTTGATCTGCCTGCAGACATAAGAAGCATATGTTCCATACACGTCATACCTCTATCTCTTACCATCTCTGAGATCTGTGCGTTCATACGGACAGACAGACGGACATGGCTATATCCACTCGGCTGTTGATGCTGATCAAGAATATATATACTTTATGGGGTCGGAGATGCTTCCTTCTGGATGTTACATACTTTTGCACAAACTTATAATACTCTATGTACCTACGGTACAGAGTATAAAAATGGAGCACTTTGTTTTTCTGATCACTGCTCAGCGAGCAATCCTTCTGCTGAGCGCGGCCATAGGCTATGTGTCATGTCTGTGAACCGGTTCGATAGTGGTTCAAAAATGGTTTAAGCAATATGCAATTGGATATTTGAATGGTTCAGAGCCGGTTTAGAAGTGGTTCATACCTCAGTTGGTTACGCATCAACCAGTTGGTCCACTTCTAAAGTGTGTCAGGGCCTCATCTTTCGATTACCGATTACCGGTTCGAACCCGGAATTCCGACCTTCAGATTACTGTGAACCGAACCTCTTAAGGTATTAAAGATGAACCGGTTCAACAACAATTATAGATTTGAACTATTTCGCAGTGACTTCTTCTGTTATCCTCATGGAATTATCCACATTTTTCGTATGTGGACTACGAAATTGCATTTTACTTTAATGGCTGTATCCAGAACTTCGAAGTTTCTATTTCGTCACAATACTTTACTTTGATGGTCATGAGCTGTATGAAAGTGTTTCTATTTATATAAAGTATTGTGAAATCTCATCTCAACCCAAAATCGAGACAATTCCCTAACAGTTTATGTCGGTTATAGGTCGATTACTATATAAACATGTATTAAGCTTGGCTGAACCAAGGTGCGAACCAGAGATCTGCACGAGTGCCTGTTTTCTTGACTGGAGTACACTCGCTGAAAAAGCGTACGCAGTACCACTCGACACTCAAAATGTGTAGTCAAATGATATACTCACTCATTTTCGTACTAGTACTTCTGTGACTGGTGTCTGTTTTGAGCGGATGTCAAATTTGATTGTCTCTGCTTTGAGCGACACAGCATGTTGCTTTCGTCTTTGAGGTAGCGGACGCACTAGCACTTTGCAGTATACATACTAATTTTACTCAGAGAGCGAAGAGGAATACGCAAAATACTCCGTGCTCTCAGCTCACACACTACTAATATATATGTATGTATTGTGTATTGCTCTTTCCTCTTCCTCTTCCTCCGCCTCCAAATCCTCCTCCTCCTCATACAATGCAACAACAATGCGCACAGAATTCGGTTCTGCTGACGTCGACGTCAAAGCAGAGTCGTGAATTAGAGATCAATTTGCCGAGGAAGGAAAAAGACGGACAGAAGCCGAAGACATATCAGAGAGCGGACACACAAAGCCAGCAGTAAAAAAAATACAACAAGAAGCAAGCATGAGCAAAAAAATTACTCAAGTGAGTGAGCGACAAGTAGAAAATGCGTTTCCAGAATTGTTGGTAGATAATTCCACACTCAAATTTTTGAGCTCTCTTTTCGTATGAGTATTAGCAATAAGCAACGCGAGTGGCGCGAGTGTTTTTGGCACTTCGTGTGCGAACCACAAATATGCCGCGAGTAGAAATACTACTGTATACATTTTGTTGCAGTGCTTGGGACACTCGGGTGTGAAAATATCAAGTACTTATGCAGTGCACTTGTAGTTGCAGTGCACTCGTGCAGATCTCTGGTGCGAACCAAAACCTTGAACCTCAAAATTCTGAGCCTGAACCATTGGTAAATTTTGGTTAGAGCCCGCGAGCCGGAGATCCACGAAATGGTTTATAATATGAGGGTTAGAAGTTCTACAAATCTAAGTAGATATTTTCGGAATTAAAAACTTGGTTCCCAGATTGGACAGACAGTTGAAAATAGAATATAAATCATAATAAAAGGGAGCACACATCCTTAACTAAATTTCGATCCCTGCTCTGTGTCTCAAACAAAGTTGTTATGGTGTTTCGCAGCGTATCATAAACTTCGTTGCAGTCGCTTCAAAATGTTCGTGGTAAACGTTTGTTTCTGCGTTTGAAATGTGTGACTTTGTGTGTCTGTGTGTGTGAGTGTTTATGCTCTTTGTGTTTGTGGTGTTTATCTCCTCTTTTGTTCATTATTTTTACCACCATATGTTTAGCATTTTTTTTTTTTTTGCGGCGCCAGCGCCTGAGCGCTTGGGCTATAATTGTATAATTTTTTTTTTGTTCAAAAAAAATCCGTTTTCCTTTCATTTTTTGTGTGTGTAAAGAAATAAATTATTTTTAGAAAATGGTTTCATTTTTTTTCGGGCTCATAAAAATAGAAACCAAGTTGGACTTGCATTTCTAAACTTGAATAAATATTTATGTGTTTTCTTCTTTTTGTGGTTTGTTGTTGTTTATGGTTTACGTTTTGGCTTAATAATGTTGTGGCGGCTGCTGCTGCTGCTGCTGCTGGATGCTAATGCTGACAGTGGAAGTTTCACCTCTAAATTATATAATTAATGTGTTTTTAATGGACCAGCGTAGCAGCAGCAGCAGCACCAGCAAAATTTTCTAATTTCTAATTGTGTTTCAACTTACCCAGGGCAAATTGTGTCAAGAACAACAACAGCAATAGTCAATGGGCCCTTTTTGGAGGGCCAAAGAGTTCAATTATGGGAAGTGGACTAAAATGTTCAGGGGTGGGTTGTACCGGGAATCTGTATAGATTCAAGTATAAGAATTTGCATGTAGATGGCATTTTTTTTTAAATTATTTTGAAGTTTTTTTTACTCTTTTTTCAACAGAAAAAAAAACTTTAAAAGTATATCTTTGATCGATTTGAATTTTCGATTTTTTTTTTGGAAAACATGGCTGTTCTATCTCCCTAATGAAGACAACTGACAATCATCGAAATTAACATGCAATTCTTGATACAGAAAATCTTTATAGATTTCTAGAACAAGCCTGAATATTTAGTTGTATAGTTAATAGTTTATCGCAGCTGAAAGCTGAAACGAAAGAATCGTAGAAAGTGCATTGAAATTTATATATATAATTTTGCATAAAGTACTTAGGTCTTATAAAGGCATCTTACGGATATTTTTGAATCAGGTAGAGTCAGCTGTTGTCTAGATTAAACATATCTTTCAATCGCAGTTCAGCGGTCGATGAGGGCAGGTCAGAGCTAGTTTGCTTTGCTTAGTGGGTCTCGCTCTTCTCGACAAACCCTACCTTAGACATGTCCAAATCAGTACTTGGGGGTTTTTGGTTGCTCTGATATAATTTCTGGCAATATTTACAAACTCAAGGGAAAGGGGGCTGACTTATGGAGGGTAGCGGGGGGGGGTAAAATTAAACAAATAATCAAATGGGGCATCGTTTTATATGTTCTTGGGTGCTCTGATTTCATTTTTGGCAATATTTTTCAAATCAATGTAGAGGGAATCTACTTATTTAGGGGTAAGTGGGGTAAAACCCAAATATATAGGTTTTTGGGTGCTCTGATCTCATTTCTGGCAATATTTTTAAGATCGAGGGAAAGGGGGCTGACTTATGGAGGGTAGCGGGGGCGTTAAATTAAACGATTAATCAAATGGGGTCTCGTTTTACAGGTCTTTGGGTGCTCCGATCTTATATCTGAACATATTACTCCAAAATATATCCGAAGGTGGTCGACTTATGGAGGGGTGCAAGGGCGTAGGTCATAGGTTTTTAGGTGCTCCGATTGCATTTGTGGCTCAATTTTTTCAACAAGCAGATCGAAGAGCCACCCTAGAAAGAGAATTACTGGAGTTTCCCACAAAAAGGTCAATAGGGGTTACTTCTAAAACTAGTACGATTTGGTACATGCTTTTTTTAACTGAGTAGCATATTGAGTAGCAAATTGAGTAGCGTGTAAATGTATATGTGTGCGTGCTGGTGCGTTTTTACACCAAAAATAAAATTAACGTGACTTTATCTCTTTTTTTTATATTATTCTTAATAATTACATTAGAAATTCGTACTGCAACTAATTAGCCAGCATTTGCGGCTTTTCAAATATTTCTTTTGTTGCACAAATTCCAATTAGGCGAATGCCATTTGCTGTTATTGTCGTTGTCCCGTTATTTCACAGACACATAGAACAGCCATAGGGAAGCAGAACGTAATGGTTAGCAAGGAGGGAGCGGGGGGCGGCGGCGGTAGTACAATGCAATGTTCGTGTCTTGATGGCCCCAGGCAATTAATATTCATTTATGACAATTAAACTTCACAACTATTTATTTATTTACATTTCTTTTTGTTACTATTTTTGTTTGCGTCGTCGTCGTCGGCGTGCACGTCGCGTTCGTTTGTTTGTTGTTTGGTTGCAGCGGAGAGCCGAGCAGAGCAGAGAGCAGCAGACTCAAGCCCGCTATTTGAGTTCGACCGAAAAACCAGTATTTGAGTTAGTAGAAATAAGGTCGCTTTAATTTACAAAAAAAAGTACAATAATTATTTAAAATAAAGCTAAATTGTACTATAACTACTCCTTCACTCTCTTCACATCGTTGGAGTCAAAGGGTATCTCCTCCACTTTGGTAAAACCCGATACCCGTATTATTTTGCCAGTTCCCTCCACTTTGAGATGCTTGGCAAATTGCTGAGCCGGTGACAGGGCCGCCTCCTCTTCCGTCTTATAGCCATAGTATTTGGCCCAATCGTTGCGTCCCGTATAGACCATGTAGCAAACGAATCCAAATGCCTGCCAGGCCAGAATGGCATAGCCAAGACTGAGGCGACGCTTCCACATCTCGGCTCGCATCTCGGGTATGGGATTTGTGTGACGCCGCACAAAGCGGCGAAGCCATTTCATTTGGAACAGGGCCATTTATAAATTGATGGTTCAAAGTTAGTTATATAAAAACAGGTGGAAGGTAAAGCACAACAAAATGGTAAACAATTGTGCAGCAATGGTCACATTATTATCGAACTATCGATAGCTGAAGTTCGACTGCACAGTGGGTGTCGTAAGTAGAGACAAATGGAACTAGAAAATTGATTTCAAAATATTGTTGACTAAATATTTTTGTTAGGTGCACCTATATTTTAAGCCAAAACGTTTATTTTAAATCGACTTTGTAGTTTAAAAAGCAAAAATTCTTAACAGACTGTACCTACAATTGATTTTTTAAGGTATTAAAAAAGGCAAGGGAAATACTTTTTTACTTTTTCTACTTCATATATAAAAAAAATTAACTAAAAACCACTTTTTTAAGTTCATTTAAAGTTCAGCACTTTTGATTATAAAAACTATAGCAGAAATGTGTTATAAAATTGTTTGTAAGCTATTGGAATGAATCTAGTCCCACTCCCTGAGGAACTAAATAATCTGTCAAATGTGCTCCTATCATATTGAGAACCTAAGCTCAGCGATTTTCTGAACCTGACCCACGTAAATTTGACAAAAAATTTGGACCTAATCCCCAAACATTCTGTGTCTCTTTTGGCAATTAATGTGTTTTAGTTGTAGTAAGCTTAAATTAAAATCCTTTCCGTCCCAGTCCCAGTAAACTAAACCCTGTATTATTCAAGAATTTTCTTATGTCCCGCTTTCATTTTTTCCACTGTGCCGTGGCCTACGATCACATTCAACCAAATAAGCGGCACATTTAAGAGATGGACCGTTGAGTGAACTTGCAGGGTGCTGCCGTACTCTGTACAATGGCTCGTTACATACAGGTAACGGGTACCACACAAACGCCCATCACTAATATGCACTTGCATTGCATTCGTTGTTTTTGTTCTATTAAAAACTTTAATGTGCGCTGCAGCAAACTAGCACTTTTCTATTTTAAATATTTACACGCCAAACATTTGAGAAACCCAAAAGAGACCCCAAAAACGGTGAGTTAAAGTTAACACGTTAATTAAAAATTAAATTAAACTTTCATTTTGTAGACTTGAGCAAGGACCCCCAAAACACAGCGGAGGAGGGGTATATCCCGCTCAAAATTCCTAAACTCATGTAAGCGGCGGCATCACCTGACTCAGAGAGTAGGCTTTTTTTTTGCTGACAATTTGAACTTAGTTTATCTTCCAGAAGCACACACACACACACACACTTGCACAAGTCTCTGTTGTGTCGCCGCCGCGGTGAAAACAGTTAACTTTGGCTTTGGCCAGAACAATGCCCACCACCAGCGCACAATCACACACACATCTGCCACAACAGGATTCACATCAACTTAAAGTGGAGAACAATATGCCAAATCTATCCACATTATCGCTGGACGAACTCAAGCAACTGGACAGAGATCCCGAGTTCTTTGATGATTTCATTGAGGAAATGTCGGTGGTGCAGCATTTAAACGAGGAGCTCGACTCGATGATGAATCAAGTGGAGAATATATCGCGTAAGTGAGATTTCACAAATACTTTTTGCAACTTTACAACTGTTAATTGCTTTCCTCCCGCCAGGTGAGAACGAGAGCAAGGGCTCACATTTGGTGGAGCTGAAGCGAAGACTTAGCGATGATTACACGGCCCTTAAGACGCTGGGCGAGAAATGCGATTTACTAAACAAAAAATATTTGAAAAAATCCGAGGAATATGAGCCTCAGCACATACGGGTAAGGGCGTGTGGGGGAAAGGAAAATGCCAACTTCAGTGAGAGCTTTAACAGTTACCTAGTATATAAGAAGAGAGTTACCGTTTCTTTGAACCAAAATACAACTAAACATATAGAGTGGCCGCTTAGTGCGCTCTCTGCCTTCAGTGTACAGTTATCACTTGATGCTCGATACTAAAATGTGGAGGCCAGCGACAAATATGCTGGTGTTGGTGAGCACTAAACAAAGCAGCCAAAGACACTCGTGCTTTTCACACAGACGCCAGCCGAATGAAGGCGAACATGTGATTGTGTGCATCGGTAGGCTTGGCAGAGAAAGTAAATCGGCTGTTGTCTCTATTGCTCTCCAACACAAGCTAGTTTTTCGGTCTTCTCTTGCTTTTTTGTGCGCTTCTCTCTCAGAAAGTGGCAATTTAGGCTACCGTCAGTGTGTATAACATAAATGACTTCGGCTGCCCGATGCTATGGGCTGGCCAGGTCTGTTTCCGAGCCATTAACTAAAGCTGTCAGTTGCTAATTTGCAAATGGCAAAGTCTGAAAAATGTCTTATTGCGTGAGTAAGTGTCAGAGAGAGACAGGGCGACCCCGGTTCTTGTGAGTTCTGCGTGAGCAATTCACACCGAATGCTTGCCTAAGTAATGCATCAGTGAGTGTCAAAGAGAGACAGACAGCGACAGAGAGCCTCTCTTCTTGGGGAACCCTGTCTTTGATGTGTGCAGAGTTAAGTGAAATTATTATTTAATGGTTGGTGGTCCAAGAAATCGTAGACTTTAGGGTAAAATCATCATTGGTAAAGTGATTTTCCAACTTGACAATGGAAAACAAAAGACATAAGTCAACTTTCTTAACAATTTTTTTAAGTGTCCAAGTCCAAAAAATGAGCGCCGCGTCAAGAGATTTGAGTTGAATGAAGGATTGATGACTAAACAAGCACAAGTAACATTTGAATGCTCTTCCAGCTATTTTAAGATTGTGCACTTCTAAGACAACTTTGCCCTGCTAGAGGTAATGTAAGGGTTGCGAACTGTGTCAGTGGAATGCCTTTCGACCTCTTTACCAAACCCATCTAGCATTTCACTCTAACACTCTCTCTTTTTCTATTTCAGGAACTATTGCAAATAGCCGCCTCCAATGCGGATGCTGATTGTGATCGGCATGTGGAGCATTTTCTCAATGGCAAAATCGATGTACAAACCTTTCTCAATACCTATCAGAGTTCAAAAAAGATCAGCTCAGAGCGTAAGGCCAAGGAGGAACGTTTGGGCACTCAGTTGAGCGCCTTGGAGCGTGCCGGGGGTATCTAGGAATAAGTGCCCAATGCTTCTGCTCTATATATATATATATATTTGTATATGTGTACTCGTATAAATCATAAATTTATTTCATTTGTTTCCATTTTAAATTGAATCCAATTTTGCAATATAGATGTTACGGGGAAGATCCCCCCTAGAGATGCGCTGAGCCAGCCGGCATGCCCTCGAGATAAGCAGGTCCGTAACATAGAGTCTAAGCATTGGCAGATAGAGAGAGAGTAAGAGAGATTGAGATCGGTAGAGTTCGTCTTAATTACATATTTGTACTTGTCCTAGGTGTTGTGTGCAGATGAGTCCAAAGCGTCCTCATTTAAGTTATATAGTGATATGCACCAACCACTCTCAACCAACAAATGTTTGTCCAACAAGTCCACACTGATCGTATGTTTTATTTTTTTTACTGAACAGAATATTTAAGAGAAGATTTGTGTGTAGGTAATTAAAGAAATACAAATTTATAATTTAAGAAGTGTGTGTTTTTTTTTTTGAACGATTTGGGTGGTTTTTGGTTTCTAACCAATGTGCTATATATAGTTTGTATGGGACTACTAATTCTGCCACAGTTTGGTGCTTTCTAACCAATGTGCAATATATAGTTTATATACGACAACTAATTCCCTTCAGTTTATAAAGAGTTTTGTAAATTGAAACCACATTTTGTTGAATGTTTGAAAACATTTTCAAATCAAAAGTTATCGATATATTTGTCACGAATCTGGGGTGCAGTGTGAATGCACCGTAATTGAGCAAAAAAGAACAACGCGTTAGTCCATTTATACTAACTAAGGCATTTGCTGACCGAGTACCCCTCACGCTGAACGGATATGAACAAGTTATTGTTAATATTGTTACTGCTGATAAGCTGCCACTATGGCAAAATTCATCTCTTTCCGATAAGACATTCGCACACACACTGAGACTGGACAAACATAAACTGAAAGTCATTCAATAACAAATTGCGGCCAAGTAAATTATGAGCAACTCGGTGGAGGTTTTGGTTTTTGGCTCAGCCATCATAGATTTCATTTGGTAAGCGCTCAGCCACATTGTAACACACAATCCTTATCCGCTGCCCCCTCTCTCTGCACAGCTACACCCCCCGCCTGCCCAAAGCGGGCGAGACCCTGCATGGCCATAAATTCCAGACCGGATATGGGGGCAAGGGAGCCAATCAATGCGTGGCCGCCGCTCGTTTGGGTTCTAAGTGCGCCCTGATAGCCAAATTGGGCGATGATCAATTTGGCTCGGACTATCTTAGACACCTGCAAGCCGAAGGTGTCTGTGTGGAACAGGTGCAGCAGTTGGCCAATCAAACCACGGGCATAGCTCAAATTGCTGTCTCCGATGGTGGTGAAAATAATATCATCATTGTGGTGGGAGCCAATAGTTCACTCAGCTCCTGTGATGTCTCACGAGCGAAGACCTTCTTTAAGGAGAGCAAGGTGTTGGTCTGCCAGCTGGAGACTCCCCTGGCGGCCACATTGCAAGCATTGAGGGTATTCCGTGGTGTGTCAATTGTGAATGCGGCACCTGCCATGGCAGAGACTCCCGCTGATCTGTTGCAGCTGGCGAGTATCTTTTGTGTAAACGAAAGTGAGGCGGCGCTGATGACAAATGTGAGCAGCATCGAGAGCGTGGGGTAAGGTGAAAATAGGCAAAAACTAAATATAACGGTCAGCTGGTAACGGGCAATGAGAAAGAGTGAGAGAAAATAGCTGCACTGGCATTTGAACTGCCGTTAGTTCAGCTTAGCCAAAGGGTGCCCAAACCTTGCTACAACTTTTCAATATTTCCATCTCGCTCTGTTACAGTTACAATTAGCTGGGTTCACCACAAAAGCAGCGCAGTAGCGTATTCCTTTTTGTAGATTTACCGCTTGGGCATTTCGTTTTGTTTTAAAACGGTATACAGAGATAAGAACATTGAAAAAATCCCATTAGTTTTGCCATTTTTGACCCTTTTTGATACTTTTGTGCCCAAGCGCCCTAAAAATATCAGTGCTAACTTAATATTTATAACAAATTTTGATTTTAGGAGTCAACTGTGTTGTTTTTGACTTAATGTGTGGTTTTAAATCACTTATTAGCTATTACGACTTGACATCTGTCTGGCATGGAGTCAATCTCCATGTCCTGGCAAAGCTCAACAGTAGAATCTGTGACCATTCTTTGGAAATAACCTGCAAAGTTGATCTCTACGTCCTCTCTATAAGTTTTTAATGGGATTAAAGTCCGGCTATTGAGGTCATGGCATTAAGTGAATTTTTTGTGTGTTTTGGGTCGTAACCCAGTTGGATTACCTTCCTCGGTGGCAAATGGTAGCATAAGATTTTCAGAATGTCCACATATCCAAATTTCCATGAACAAAATTTCGACTATATAAGCAAAACATGCCCTTAACTTGGTTACATGTGGGAAAATATGGATGGAAATGGCCATCACAGATTAGATTAGTACTTCTCCCTCCAGTCTTATCCAAAAATTGGGTAACTAGGTACCATTTACTAGTCCTAAGAGGGAGTAGCGTTCAAAATCGATGATCAAATTTCGAATATGCGAGCTAAATATGCCCTTTGCATGTTCAAATGTGCTCAAACATAGATGGAAATGGTCGTCATAGATTAATTTTAACTTCTCTAAGCTGACTTGTCCAAAAATTTCTTAGCTAGGTACCATATTCTTAAAAGAAAGTACCATTTAAAATCAATTGTCAAAATTCGACTATATGAGCTAAATAAGCCCTTCCCATGGTCAAATGTTCACATAGCTGAAGGAAATGACCTTCAAAGATAAGTTTTAACCTGAATTATACTTCTCCCTTCTGTCTTATCCAAATATTGGGAAGCTAAGTACAGTTTCCTTGCCTTGAGAGAGAGCACCATTCAAATTTAATAATCGAATTTCGACTATATGAGCTAAATAAGCATTTAACACGGTCAAATGTGTTCAAAGATGGATGGAAATATCCGTCATAGATTAATTTTAACTTTTCTAAGCTGACATATCCAAAAACTGGGAAACGAGGTACCATTTCCTAGCCTAGAGGAAGTACCATTCAAAATCAATTATCAAATTTCGCCTTAATATGTTCCCAACAGTGACAAATCTATTAAAAATAAACCTTATAGCTTAGTTTCAGCTGCTAGGAACTTTTGTGGAACTTTTCCATGTTGAACCTTCAACCAAATCTTGTCCATTCTTTTCCTTTCCAGTGAGGCTCAATCTGCTATTGCTCGTCTAATTGAAATGGGAGCCAATACGGTGATCATAACATTGGGTAAACTGGGTGCTGTATTTGCCACCAAAGAAGAGCCCACAAAGTATGTGCATATTCCGGCGCCGCATGTAGATGCCGATAAGGTGGTGGACACCACTGGAGCCGGAGATGCATTTATTGGTGCTTTGGCTCATCATTTGGCTAAATATCCGAAACGTGAGCTGGGCGAGCATATAGCCGCTGCCTGTGCGGTGGCCTCACAATCGGTACAATTGCCAGGAACTCAAGCAAGCTTTCCGCGTGCCTAAGAGGCGGGGAAACCAAATCACTTGAATGCTAGTCCTTGTGTACTTATAAAAATGTAAATAAATTGATTTGCAGTATAAAAGTGGTATAAGATATGAGGTTTTTCTTATCAAAAAGCTCCTAGCTCTTAAGATATCTCAGAAAAGCAGTGCCAGATGAAGATAAAGAATGAACAAATCTACATTTTAGGGTAGTAGTTGCCTTTGGTGTACACATTTGGATCATTGTATTATAATGCTCTATATTTTAATCATAAAATTTTTTTAAGTATAAAAAGAGAAACTGTGTTTGTGTGTGTGTTGTTGTTTTTCTTCCCCACAAGTTTAAATGACAACTGAAATTGGATATGAAGACGCGAATAATGATGCTGCTGCTGCTGCTTCACTTCTTTCCCGATTTCTTAATGCCACCGCCAACGAGGGGTCCCTTTTTAGCCGCATTCGCTTTGGCCGCATCGAGCGCCTTTTGCTGTTCCTTCTGCTTCTGCTTGAAAGCCATATCATCGTCGTCCATATCCTTGGCGTCCTTTTTAGGAGCTTTCAATGGTTTTTTCTTGCCACCCTCTCGTCCCGACATATTTGCACAGCGTTCTAGCTATTGAAATAGACAACATAAGAGAATAAGTGTTAACAAATGGTTAGTTTTATTTTGCTTTTTGTCACGCACCTTTTAATCACACGTTTTTCCTTCGACGCAGCTGAATTTTCTATTTAGTAGGTGATCGGTGTGACCGTAGGCAGCTATCGATAGGTAGAGCGTTAGCGATGCACCAAAAATAAACTAAGTAACGGGAAAATTTGCGGCATATACAAATTTATTTAATTTTTGGATTTCTTAATGTGATTTTGTGAAGAATACTACTTGAAATAACAATCGCAAGATTCTAGTTACAATTTGAACACTTATAGCAAGGATAGCTTTGGTTGAGGGTAGTTTCTACCTGTTCGAAAGTTATTAATTGCCTCTCAAAGTAGGTCCAATACTTACGGATTTTTCTCAAAAACGGCCAATCAAAGTCAACATTGAACATCTGTTTTAATTTTGTTTAAATCAGTCGTTACATATTTCGCATTTTGCCATCTCACCCATTCTAACTATCGATTGACTACTATCGATTACATAGCTGCACCCAGCAACCCTGCCGGGTTCTGAACCTATCGCCCGCCGCACTGGCCAACCACTTCACGAATTACGTTCGTTAAGTGAGCACGCGGCAACGCCAAGTGGGAAATTTCTAATTCTGCAAAAGAAGTTTTTATTCTGTGACTTTTGTAAGAGTTTAACTACTGAAAGGTATTGTGCTTATTTTATTCAATATTTGCTGTACGAAAAAAAAAACGAATGTAAAAGAGAGGAGAGTGCCTGTGCCTGCGGTGTTTGATACAAAATTATACATTTGCCATTGAATTGATTTTTTTTCCTCACAAATTCACCTTGCGCTAGATTTTTTTTTAGTTATGTAATGTGCTAATTTTTTTCTCCTAATATTTTTTTCTGTTATCTTGCGTGTTTTCGGTGTTGGTTTTTCTATTAATTAAGGCAATTAAAAGTGGTTGCACTTTGTGGCCAAATCTAAAATTATATAACAGTAAAAAATGAATTGAAAGAAAATTGCCAAGTGTTGCCGGAAAGTAAAAGAAAAAACGGTTGGGGGAAAGAAAAACCTTAAACCGCTAAATAATACAATGTGTGAATACGTAAGGCCAAATGGCAAGGTTTTTCAAAGCCACGCTGGAACATTGAAAATTCTGTTTTTTTGCGGATTTTTTTTTTGCCACCACGCTAGAACTGCCAACTCGTTATTGGAGATGAGCAGCTGGGCCGGTAGTCACCGTGAGCAAAGAGTGACTAGCAGTGACTCAACTGATTAAGTAAAGTGAAATTGCATCCATCTCTAATCGAACACAAGGTTAATGCGCATTTATTCAGAGTATTAAACTTATACTCCCCGCCATCTAAAGATTATCTAACTTCTCTTTCTGTATGTGAGAATAAGCTGTAAATGTTCTTAGCAGTTTAAAATAACTGCGCCAATCACAGACTTCTGTAACACTTTCCTTAACTTTCATGCATCACTTGTAACTTTGATTGATAAATAAAGGCTTGCAAGAATTGTAGGCATTTTATGTAAGCACGGCAAAAAATTAAGTATAAAGCCTGTTATATTCTGTACTTAATGGTTCTGATATGGATTTTAAAGGTCTTTTTTTTAAAATACTCACCAAATGTTTGGCTAGTAGTATTAAAACACATTCGAAAGTGTTTTCCCTTAAGTAAAAGTGAAATATTTGTTTACATATAAATCAATAATTGTTATCAACACATTTCAAGTGACTGGTTCGCAGTTGCTCATCACTAACAACTTATGCAATTTGACTGAAGTTGGCAGCGCCTCGCACACACACACACTCATCGAAATTGCGGCCGCTATAATGCTTTTTGGAGATTTATTAAATAATTTGCATGCTGTCTTGTAAAGATATGTACATACATTTGCATTCAGCTAACATGGATAAATATTTCAATTGGAAAAAGTTTCAATTTATAGATTTCAGTTTCTTTCTCAGTCGACAGTCCCTAGTTCCACCATGTGCTAATATTTTTTCCTCTCTCCCTCACTCGTTTGGGAAAGCGTGTCTGTGCTCTTCTTTGTTAAGAGAGCACACATATAATGTAACTGTGCTTTTCTCTGTTTCTTTTACCTGCCTGTGACGTCAATACAAGTTCATGTGATTTGTATTTCGGTTAACCTTTTTGTGTGGCCTCAGGCGCCATTTGCCGGCAACTCTTCCATCTTTTTTCAGTTGCCAACTGAATTAATATCGCCTCCTGATAAACAAACAAGCTCAGTTTTTTGTCGCATTTTCTGCTGATCTTCGCACTTGGCCTTTTTGTGTATTGGATAAATTTACTCCGCTGCATGTTGCCTGTTTTTCCTTGTCTTGGGCTAATTGCCAGCAAATTGGCGGCAGCCTCTTGTTTTTTTTTTATGTAAGTTTTTGCGATAGCGGCACCTTGAAAATGCCTTGCAGACAGTTGTCAAACTTAAAATAACTGTTTATCTAATCGCTTCACGCATTTTATTTTCCGCATCAGCGAGTGTGAGAGAGAAAGAGCGCGGAAAAAAAGCTTAAGTCACATGCTACGCAGCTGATGCGGGCGTTGTGCCAACTGAGTGAAAATTGTTCTTTTGGCAAGCAATTTGCTTAGAACCTCGAAAGGGTAAATGAAAAACAATTATCCATATACTTCTTTAAATGTTTAAATGGCTTAAAAGGAAATGTGTACATATGTTATATAATAAAGTTGGCATTGAAATTTTGTAGACTTTGATAAGACAATGCCCGCCGATCGTAAAGCCTTTTACTATACCCCTCCCCTCAAACGAAACTGAAAGAGAGAGAGAGAGGGAGAGAGTGATTACACGTGCTAAAAAAGCTGTTGCCAACTGAGCTTAAGTTCGCTCTATATCTCTCTCTCTCTCTCTGCGGCAACTGTTGCTGCTTGAACTTGAAAGCAGGCGTCGACGTCAACGTAGGCAGCGCAGGCTAGCTGGCCCGCTGGCTGATTTCAAAGCATTCACAAGCAATTTAGTTGCCGTCCGGTACAGACCTTTGGATTTCGCCAGGAATAAGGATATAAATCAATTTTTTTTTGTGCTGTGATATAATCCAATACAAATAGTACGTATTTAAAACCAAATACAAATTAAAATAAATCAATTAAAAATCAATAATAATCATAATGCAAACATGAAGGCGAAAATATTACATAAACCTAAAAGAACCTAAAGCATTTAGTGAATTTTTTTGAAAATTTTTTTATTGGTGCTTGAGTTATGCAACTTTGAATCATAGTAAACAACAAAAGAAATGATAAATTTTCATTTCAAATTATTACATCACGGCTGGGCGCGTGCTCTTAGCATAACTAAACTTGTGTTCTCATCTCTCTTTGCAACACAAAGAGGGTAACCCAAAATTAGATAACAAGGCTGAATGCACAGTTGCTTGCCGTGCCGCCCACTCTTAGCGAGAGAGAGAGAGAGGTCCAGCAAGAGAGTGATTACATAAACTCAGCTGAGTGACTAAAGCAAACTTTTCTAATTTTATAAAATACCAAAAAACAATGCCAATGTCAATTCTTCTGGTTATGCAATACTCAAGAAGAATATAGCCAAATGTTATAACCAAAGGCCAATGTACATACAAGAATGCTCTTCGGGTGCCACGTAACAGTTTTTCTCTCTCTTCTCTGCTTTTTTTTTTGAGTCACATGCAATTGATTGTTATTTATGTAAATTGCTGACATATTCTGTTGAAGTGTGTGTTAACTGCTGAAAACTAGTTTTGTTTAATAAACAATTTTCCACGTGGCATGATTTTTAAGTGATGAAAAAAGAAAACTGCATTTTGCCGGCCACAAGCAGCAACGCTTTATGCAACAGCAACAACGACAACACAACACTGAGAACAACAGTTTCGATTAATTTGTGTGTGTGTGTGTGTGCGTTACTCAATTATGATTCAGAGCTTATAACTGAATTTTATACAGTTCTCAAATCTCTCTACTTCTTTTACCCCGCACATAAGGGGTACTCAAGCATGCTTGGCTGATGAGAGAGCTTGCATTTATTTGAGCAGAGCGAAAGCGGCACAAAAAAACCAACATATCAACATATTTGATGACTATTGCACCTCAATTTCAAATTTACCCTTTTTCTGGTTGCACAACAGTAGAAATAAACAGCTAGGGCCGATTTCTCATCTTCTACATAGCTGCTATGTATCAGATAAACTAAGATCTTGCACTGTTATATGTAGGTTTATGTGATAGATCGCTCTATGTAGTTGATTAGAAAACGGACCTTAATGTCGCAGTGTATCATCAATGATTTCCTTTGTTTACTAATATTGTAATCTGTTATTTATATAAAAGTTGCAATGCCGGAAAAAAACCACCACAAGGTTTTTCAATATAAACAGAAATGACTGTAATTACTTAGATAAACTTTGCACTTAACTTGAAACGTATTACTTAGACACCAAATTGTTTAGTTTTAAGATCCATTCACTTGTTTACTGCATGTTTTTATCCATAATTCCCCCGTATTATCATACCAACTTTTCATTTCCCGGTGTTTTGTATAACTTTTCATTTAACGCATGACTTTTCATTTGGCTTTTGGGGCTGTCTTTATTTGTAATGTGCATCTTAAAGTGAAAAAAGTGAATCATTCGTCATCATCATCATCAACATCATCGTCATGATCACCTGCATGGAAAGAGATGATATATTCTTATTTTGTGTGTGCCAAAACTTGAAAAATTGCAGCAAAAATGGGCAAGGATTTCGATGTTGTTGGATTCGCTAAGGACTTCGCTGCCGGAGGCATCTCCGCAGCTGTCTCAAAGACTGCCGTCGCACCCATCGAGCGTGTGAAACTGCTCCTGCAGGTTCAGCACATCTCGAAACAAATCAGCCCCGATAAGCAATACAAGGGTATGGTTGATTGCTTTGTCCGCATTCCAAAGGAGCAGGGTTTCTCTTCGTACTGGCGCGGTAACATGGCCAATGTCATCAGATATTTCCCAACCCAGGCTTTGAACTTTGCCTTCAAGGACAAGTACAAGCAGGTGAGTGCGAGATGATGGCGTTTTGTGTGTTCATAAATGCCTCCACTGTGTTCTTTGTAGGTCTTCCTGGGTGGTGTTGACAAGAACACCCAGTTCTGGCGTTACTTCATGGGCAACTTGGCCTCTGGTGGTGCTGCCGGTGCTACCTCTTTGTGCTTCGTCTACCCCTTGGACTTTGCCCGTACTCGGTAACTGATGAATGAAATTGGCCCATTGTTTGGCATTCGACTGACCTATCTCCTTCCTTAGCTTGGCTGCTGATACCGGCAAGGGTGGTCAGCGTGAATTCACCGGTCTGGCCAACTGCTTGAGCAAGATCTTCAAGAGTGACGGCCTCGTCGGCTTGTACCGCGGCTTCGGCGTCTCTGTGCAGGGCATCATCATCTATCGTGCTGCTTACTTCGGCTTCTACGATACCGCCCGCGGCATGTTGCCCGACGCCAAGAACACACCCATCTACATTAGCTGGGCCATCGCCCAGTGCGTGACCACAGTTGCTGGTATTGTGTCCTATCCATTCGATACCGTGCGCCGTCGCATGATGATGCAGTCGGGTCGCAAGGCCACCGAGGTCATCTACAAGAACACACTGCACTGCTGGGCCACCATTGCCAAGCAGGAGGGTACCAATGCCTTCTTCAAGGGCGCCTTCTCCAACATTCTCAGAGGCACTGGTGGTGCTTTCGTGCTTGTGTTGTACGATGAGATCAAGAAAGTTTTGTAAATAATTAAATTATTAAATTATTCAACCAACAACAACAATACAAAACAACAACAACAACACTACCAGCTAATTATAATTGATCGCAGCAGCAACAACAACAGCCCCCAATATAATTATGAAATTATATTTCGATAAAATAACTGGGAAAAATTACATAATTTAATTGCACTTTCGAAGGTCTAGCAAAAAAAAAAACAGGAGCAGCAACAAAAACGACGATATTTAATAGTATTCTGTTAAGTTCGGACTTAGGATAATCATGTGTTGCTGGATCCCCGCAGCTCTCCAGCCAATAATCCTCTCCTTATCCCCCAACAACAAAAGCAAAACAAAGAATTGTATCGAGCTAACAACACGAATGGAAGGGAGCGCAATACACCAGGAACAACATCTCCTTGATACTTGCAGCCTCTCGCAGCAGCAGCAACAACAACAAACTAGAAACTCAACTTTGGTTGGTTTTTAAAAATACAAAAATTGATAAAAATGGTAGAATTTGGTGTGTTTTGATTTGAAAGTGGGTGGGGTTGGGGTAATCAACTTATTGTTGATTCTTGTTGAATATACCTTGCCTTGCGATAGCAGAGTCTTCAGTGCTCGCTATATGATCTGAGAATAGCCAGGTTTCTGAGCTTTCTACAGAGCCAGTTATGCCATCCGCTTGCAAGAGTAATTCTTCTTTAGTGGAACTCTCTCATTTTTGTCCAAGACACGTCGACTCTCTCTCGTTTAACGCCAAGTCCATCAGTTTTGACGGCTTCTCAATCCAAGTTCGTTTGTGTGGACACTATCAATATCAAGGGCCTTTTGCTGCGTTCATTATTTCTGTATAATCCTGAATAATCAGCAGATCATACTGCCTAAAACCTCTGTTGGTATCACATAACTCATCGAGGGTCTTTCCTACTGTATCAAAGAGGCTTTGTAATGTGTCTTCTCCTGGAAATGTCTCAATGTAACTATTGTGGTGGATCTTGGGTGTAAGCCAGGGTTGCCAGATATTTTAAAAAATATGTATTTCAATATTAAACACTTTACATTTGTATCGACAATCGATTTTTTGATCATTTAAAAAAAAAATAGAAATTTCTTGAGAATAATCAGTTCCGTTAAGGTAATTAGGATGTTCTTTGACTGGGTATTAAAAAGAACGTTCTCACTGAGTTCACAATCTAGAGGTCTCTTAAAACTTTTTGACCTATTTGGGTAAGGCAGTCCGAAAAATATACAAAATTGTATTTCTATTCAAGTATCGTCCTTAATTTCGCCGAGTTTCAAGGCTTTAAACCCTAATAAGTCTAAATTTGGCGTTTTAAAACTGATTCATGTTCTTGTATCGCTTTTAATATCACCCTATCTCAACTCCAAAATCTCTTTCTTAAGTGTATTGTAGCGACTTACCCTTGAATCTGCTCGGAAACGCATATGTTTCGCACATTTGAAGTTGCGGAAAACCCGATATGAAGCCAAAAACTTGTTTTTGTTCAAGGAACGCCCTTAATTTCCTCGAATCTCAACTCTTTTAAGCCCTTTCATAGGTCTAACCTTTAGAAATGTGATAAGAAGGTGTGAAAGTTTAAGAAAGCTTAAAGCTAGATTTTCTACATCATTTGATGCCACATAAAGTTTGGTTTGAACTTTTGGATACATAAACGAGAAAGCTAAGCTAACTTCGTCTGTGCCGAAGTTTTTATATCCTTGCAAGTGCTCGCTTAAACATTTTCAAAAAATACTCTTTTTCCCATTTTCCGACCGATCGTTCGTATGGCAGCTATATGATATAGTCATCCGATTTGGACAAAAACTTGTAGAGTTATGTAAAAGCACGAGAAACAAACAAATACAAAATTGCAGGATGCTACCATTAAAAACAAAAAAGTTTTTCTAATTAAGACTGTTTTTCAGACCTATCTTTTGTATGGCAGCTATACCATATAGTTGTCCGATTTCGATCAAACTTGGTAGAATTATAAAAAAGCATAGAAAACCACCGGAAATGAATATTTCTATGCGTTGCAAACTTCTAGGCAAAATTATAATACCCTTTGCAAGGGTATAAAAAGAATCAGTTCTGGTTTATAGAGTTAAAAAAAGCCATTTGCGTATCGGTGACCCAGATTTGCATGTTCCGAAATGCGTTTGCTAACCTTTTAAATGCATGCTGAGGAACATCCTTTTAACATCCTTATTAACTGACACTTTTAAAATGAACGTATTTGGAGTTTTTCAACTGTACCAGTCTGTTTCACAGCCTTGAGATATAAATGAGGGACTCTTCTAGTGAATGCGTCTTAATACAACAGTACATTTAGATTTTGCTTCTTGTACTTCGTGGCTTTGAGGCTAACTATGCACTGAAAGGGTGACAAAGCACATCTTTATTACTGCCTTTCCAACAAACGCGATATACTCCGGGACTCCGTAGTTTTGGAGAGTACTTCCAAGGCTTTAAGCGAGCACTAAATGTAAATTAAGTGCAGAGCTCCATTCTGTGGACTGTACTTTACTATTAAGCTTTAAGCTTAAAAGTAGAACCGTGCTCTCAGTTGAGATCATCATACAACAATAAAGGTAGGGTGCTTGCAGTGTGGGTCGCCCTCAGCAAAGTACTTAAAGGTTAGTGTTTCGCGTACTCTTAAAGCGCGAGCTTAGTACCTAACAGAAAGCTAAGCGCCTTAGCTTCTTTGTTGTAGCATGGTTGAGATTCTATGCAGGATGACAATGAATAGCGATGCCATTTTTCCACTCCGGAGCAATTGTGGCAGATACCCAAGATGTGACACCGTTGCCAGCTTTCAATAGCTCAGCTGAAAGCTCGTCTGCCTTGATAATTCTTGGCTAGACTAATTTCAGTAACAATGGGTGAATCTGAGCAGATGCTTCTATTCGGGTTTCTTAGTTGGTACCTGAAGGAGTTACAGTAGTTACTGTTAAACATTATAAACAGGAAGGAGAGCGAGAGAAAGAGAGCACTCAGTAGCGCCTTGCCCGCTATAAATGGTGTGAAACTTGGCTAAAGGTGGTTGTCTTGCACTAAAAGTGTTTGAGGCCCTTAGCTAATTAGTGGAGTGAAACTTGGCTAAATGGTGGTTGTCCGAGACAACTGGAGATTTCAAGTGAAATTTCAAATATAACGAAACTCATGCCAAAAGCAATTCCTTTCACCTCAGACTAGCATAAAGCCTGAACCTTGAAATAAACAAGCAAAAACATGCTGCTATTTAATTGGGTAAAACTTTTTTGTTTCGACTATAATTAGAAAAGAAAAAGGTAGAGGTCGATGGGCTAAACGTACTTCTTAAACTCATCATACAGGGCCAGTACCAGGGCACCGCCTGTGCCGCGTATTATATTCGATAGGGCACCCTTAAAGAAGGCAGCAATACCCTCCTGTTTGGCAATCAACACCCAACAATGGGCCGTATTCTTGTAGATCATTTCCGATTTCTTCAGTCCCGACTGCATCATCATGCGCCTACGAACCGTATCGAAGGGATACGAAGTAATGCCAGCCACTGTGGTGACCACCTGGGCAATTGCCCAGCTGACATAGAACGGTGTGCTCTTGGGATTGGGCAGATAGTCGCGGCAGGTGTCATAGAAACCAAAGTAGGCGGCACGATAGATGATGATGCCCTGCACAGAGACAATGAAGCCACGATACAGACCAATCGGTCCGTCCGATTTGATGACCTTCATGAGACAATCGATGAGGCCATTGAACTCTCGACTGCCACCCTTGCCCACATCGGCAGCCAGGCTGGAAACGAAAGGTAGAATTGACAACTTCTCTTACAACTCAACAACTTACCGAGTTCTTGCAAAGTCCAGCGGATAGACAAAGCACAGGGAGGTGGCACCAGCAGCACCGCCCGAAGCCAGGTTTCCCATAAAATGACGCCAGAATTGTGTTTTTTTGTCCACGCCACCAAGGAATACCTGCAAATAAGCTTCAGTAAGTGCAGTCTCTACTGTGCCCCCTCTCCCCCACTCACCGTCTTGTACACATCCTTGAAGGCAAAGTTGAGAGCCTGTGTGGGAAAGTAGCGTATCACATTGGCCAAATTGCCACGCCACAGCGAGGAAAATCCCTGCTCTTTGGGTATACGAATGAAGCAATCGATGATGCCCTTGTAGCGTTGATCCTCGGCTATCTGCTTGGACACCTCCTGCACCTGCAGTAAAAGCTTGACACGCTCGATGGGCGCCACTGCTGTCTTGGCTATGGCCGCCGAAACGCCACCCATCATAAAGTCCGTGAGAAAGGATTTCAGATCACCTTTGCCCGAGCCTCCGCCGCCACCATCTTCACCCATTTTGTGTGTGGTTATTGATTAACTGTAATTTTGTGGCCTAAATTGTGGTACTTGGTAGGGATAATCAGATTAAAAACAAAATTGGTTTGGAAATCTAATTTATGTGTTTCGGATGGGGGGAAATACGACAAAGTGAGAGTTCACAGATGCCAAAGCGATCGAATTGGAAGCGGCTGCTAGTTTAGGGGTCTCTGGTCGGGACCGAGAGGTGCGCAGTTGCTTAAGATCCAGCGGGCTTATTGAGTGGAGTGGGCCTTCCGGTGCCAATTTCCCTACATGATCCAGTCCAAAGTTGTTTTGAAGGTCTTCAGTGCCTCAAGTCGTAGGTACTTTCATATTTTGTTTCGCTTTTCTCTAAACCTTCCCAGCAACCCTTGCCTTAAACAGCAGTACCAAACCACATTGCCAAATCCTTCGCATCCGTTTCGTTCGGAAACAAAATAAATTGTTGTAATTTTAACTTTTACTTTTAACGCATCCACAATTTAGGCCTCAAAATTCAAGTAAGCCCAGAAAAACCACACACAAAATGGGTGAAGATGGAGGCGGCGGAGGCTCGGGCAAAGGTGATCTGAAATCCTTTCTCACGGACTTTATGATGGGTGGCGTTTCGGCGGCCATAGCCAAGACAGCAGTGGCGCCCATCGAGCGTGTCAAGCTTTTACTGCAGGTGCAGGAGGTGTCCAAGCAGATAGCCGAGGATCAACGCTACAAGGGCATCATCGATTGCTTCATTCGTATACCCAAGGAGCAGGGATTTTCCTCGCTGTGGCGTGGCAATTTGGCCAATGTGATACGCTACTTTCCCACACAGGCTCTCAACTTTGCCTTCAAGGATGTGTACAAGACGGTGAGTGGGGGAGAGGGGGGACAGTAGAGACTGCACTTACTGAAGCTTATTTGCAGGTATTCCTTGGTGGCGTGGACAAAAAAACACAATTCTGGCGTCATTTTATGGGAAACCTGGCTTCGGGCGGTGCTGCTGGTGCCACCTCCCTGTGCTTTGTCTATCCGCTGGACTTTGCAAGAACTCGGTAAGTTGTTGAGTTGTAAGAGAAGTTGTCAATTCTACCTTTCGTTTCCAGCCTGGCTGCCGATGTGGGCAAGGGTGGCAGTCGAGAGTTCAATGGCCTCATCGATTGTCTCATGAAGGTCATCAAATCGGACGGACCCATTGGTCTGTATCGTGGCTTCATTGTCTCTGTGCAGGGCATCATCATCTATCGTGCCGCCTACTTTGGTTTCTATGACACCTGCCGCGACTATCTGCCCAATCCCAAGAGCACACCGTTCTATGTCAGCTGGGCAATTGCCCAGGTGGTCACCACAGTGGCTGGCATTACTTCGTATCCCTTCGATACGGTTCGTCGGCGCATGATGATGCAGTCGGGACTGAAGAAATCGGAAATGATCTACAAGAATACGGCCCATTGTTGGGTGTTGATTGCCAAACAGGAGGGTATTGCTGCCTTCTTTAAGGGTGCCCTATCGAATATAATACGCGGCACAGGCGGTGCCCTGGTACTGGCCCTGTATGATGAGTTTAAGAAGTACGTTTAAAAGCTGTCCAATCACCAACAGGACGTGACCCAATTCGCCTCTGCTTTCATTTCTCTTTGTATTATTACAAACGATTTTACGGAATAAAATATAATCGAAGCAAGTTAAGTTACCTTAAAAACACAGCTGGTTTCTCAATGGATTTTCAAATTTTGTTTGATGAATTCAACTTTTTTGGCTCAACTGGACCATAAATTCTGATTTAAGGCACATCTATAAGCATCACCATATGGCCTAGGTTTCTAATAAAGCCTGAGAAATAAGTCGCAAGCTGCATACTTATAGAAACCCTGCAGAGAAAGTGACTAATTTAAAACCAGAAGTATACCAGTCTCTTAAAACTCACAAACTGGTTGCAAGTCGCAGCTGCCATTTGCAACCAGTTTTATACCAGTTTGTATGTACCGCACTGTACAGTAGAGCGTACCTGCCTTGTATGGAAAACACTTTTTTTTCTGTTTCTTTGAGGCGGGCGCATAGCTCAAAAAATTCAAAATATTTTATAGAGAATTTAACGAACATCCAAATTCAGATATCGTAAGGTTTAATGGTGCCGATGAGGCTTTAAAGTTTCCAATTTCCCCGTAATTTATTTTTGAATTATCAATGTAGAGGCAGAAACCTTTCACCAAAATGTCGGACAAAATATTCCAAATAAATGATTCTTCCGAATGTAAAACGCTTTGAATTTGCTCTTATAATTACTTCTTCTTTGTCTTCGTTGAGTACTTTGAACAAATATTCAGAAACCCCATGCTTGCAGATTAGATTCTGACAAAATTCAATTGACGATATTAACTTCTGTATATTCCAATAGATATGCAATCTAAACAACTTTCTTTAGTCATATACTCATGCAATTTTTTAACCATTTATGAGAAATTGAAAAGAGAATTATCTGGTTGGGTTTGTGCCCTCGTCTTAGAAAATCTCTTGTTAAAAGGAGTCTTCCGTGCAGTGCTGTTTTATGGTTGAGAGCTTAAGCTAGACCAATTTATCGCTGGTTATTAAAAACAACTGAAATAAAATTATAATAGGTTCGCCCAGTGATTCGAAATTCGACCATCTAACATATTAACACTTAACATTCAACAGCACTTGCTTCGCTCTAAATTTTCTTGTCAGTTGGATTTCAGTGTGACCAGCATGTTACCGAAACTGTAAATCTAAACAAAAGCAAAACACGAATAGAAGTTTTTTTCTTCGCCGATTGCTCTTTACACTTTAAATTTTACAGCTAGAGCCTCACTGAGAGTCACTCTCTCCACTTATGCGACGACTTAGCAGAGAGCGCACTAAGTATTGTTGTTGCACTTCTTTGCTTTGCCCACCTATATGTGTAAAGCGTGGGTGTATTGGTACAGTTTTTAATGCGATTTAAAACAATAAATAATTGCAATTAAGTTTTTTTTTTGCAATGGCGGGGTCTAACTACTCATAAGAACAGATGTTAAATATTTTGGGTTTATTGAACTTGTTTTACTATGCTAAAAAGGGGGCCAAACATTCCTATGTAAATTTTTTAGCGTATTAATATATAGATTAGGGTTTAATTTATAATAAGTATAGTTTTATTGTTTAATAAAATTAACATAGATAAAATGCAAACTTCGTCAGGTCGTCAATCCAACGTTCTCAAAATAGTTGCACGTTGAAACGACAGTTCTTTTCTCGTTCTTTTGTTCCTAATTTGAAGATTTGTTAACTTCTGAAAAGAAAAGTGCATGTGGGCAAGGCAAACATCTTCATGTATACTGCCGACATCTTTTTATACCCGTTACTCGTAGAGTAAAAAGGGTATACTAAAGTCGTGCAAATGTATGTAACAGGCAGAATGAAGCATCTGCGATATCATAAAGTATATATATTCTTCAACAGCCGAGTCGATATAGCCATGTCCGTCCGTCCGTCCGTCTGTAAGAACACCTAGATCTCAGAGACTAGAAGAGCTAGAGCAACCAAATTTTATACGTAAGCTAGTATTGTCTGTAGGCAGATCAAGTTTGTTTCAAATTTTGGCCACGCCCCCTCCCGCCACCGCAATAAAAAATATTGAATAACTCCCACAATTTTTAAGATATCGAGCTCAGATTTTGCAGTGTAGTCTATGTGGCCAATATCTAAAATCTCACAAATTTTCAAAAGGATCGGATAATAAATGGCCGAGTTAAAAAAATGTTGCATACTTATCCGAGCTGAGCTGAGTAACGGGTATTTCGAAGTCGGGCAGGGCCGACTTCAACTTACGCTCTCGTTGGTATTGAACCGAGGACAACACATTGATTGACACACACAAAACATAAGCTAGCCTCAGAGTTATTGAATCAACCGAATTTTGTAGAACTTTGTACCGAAATTCGAAGTAGCGAAGTTCGACTGTACTTTCTGTTGATTATAGTCTGTACCGTAGGTACATAGAGTATTATAAGTTTGTGCAAAAGTATGTAACAGGCAGAAGGAAGCATCTCCGACCCCATAAAGTATATATATTCTTGATCAGCATCAACAGCCGAGTCGATATAGCCATGTCCGTCTGTCCGTCTGTCTGTCTGTCCGTATGAAAGCACAGATCTCAGAGATGGTAAGAGATAGAGGTTTGACGTGTATGGGACATATGCTTCTTATGTCTGCAGGCAGATCAAGTTTATTTTCAATTTTGGCCACGCCCCCTCCCGCCCCCGCAATTTAGAAAAAACGTCATATCTCCCACAGTTTTGAAGATAGATGGCTTGTTCCTTCTGGACATATTTAGTTATTAGGATAACTTATCGATCCGCCAAAGGAATGAAGAAGATCGGATGAGCGGTTTTCGAGTTATGATCAAAAGACAAATTTTCTTGGTACAGAGTATGTTATAGTCGGGCTTGACCGACTTTCTTTCTTGTTAAATACTAAACCAGTTCATCCCTGAAGATACCGGTAGGCACCCAAAAATTACACAATGCAGTTAGCTTGATCTTGAACGGAATAACGAGGCGAGTTTCATGGGCGAAACGGCGCCACCACTGGCATAAATCCATGTTCCATAGAGTGTCGTTTTTGGTTCGTTTTCCAAGAAGTGCATCACTGTCATATAGTTGGATAGCCGCTTGTTAGCAACAAAGCAAGGACGTGTAAGTTGAACGAACACTGAACACTGGTTTAAACAGCCCACGCACGTTTCGTGTTTTGTTTCACTGTCAAACATCTTCAGTTTGGTCTATAATTTAACCATGAATCGTCTTACAAACGAACAACGCTGGCAGATTATTGAATTTCATTATCGAAATGCGTGCTCTGTTAAGAAAGTTCATCGCGCGAAAAATTGTGTTCAGCGGCGAAGCTCATTTTTGGCTAAATAAGCAGAATTGTCGATATTGGAGTGAATATCAGCCAGAAGCATTGCAAAAGCTACCAATGCATCCAGAAAAAGTCACAGTTTGGTGCGGTTTATGGGCTGGTGGCATCATTGGACCGTACTTCTTCAAAAATGATGCGAATCGTAACGTAACTGTGAATGGTGAGCGCTACAGTGAGATGATATCCAAGATGCAAGAGCTTGACTTGCATGACATGTGGTTTCAACAAGACGGTGCCACATGCCACACAGCACGTGCAACAATGGACTTATTGAGAGGCGAGTTCGGTGAACATTTCATTTCACGTTCGGGACCGGTCAATTGGCCGCCTAGATCGTGCGATTTAACGCCTTTAGACTATTGTTTGTGGGGCTATGTTAAAGCTCATGTCTATACAGACAAGCCGGCTTCAATTGACGCATTGGAAGACAACATTGAAGCATTTATTCGTGAGATACCGGCCGAAATGTTGCAAAGAGTATGCCAAAATTGGACTAAGCGGTTGGACCATTTGAGGAGCAGTCACGGTCAACATTTGCATGAAATAATCTTCAAACATTAAACTATATGGACAGTACTATCGATTCAAATAAAGATTTCATGCATTTTTCTGAATTTTATGTGTTTTTTTTTTGAAAAACTTGCCTATAGCTCTTAAAAAATCACCCTTTATAAGGTCTCTGCCTACATTGATAATTCAAAAATAAATTTCTGGGAATTTGGAAACTTTGAAGCCTCATCGGCACCATTTACATCTTAAGATATCTGATTTTGGATTTTCATTAAATTCTCTATAAAATATTCTGAATTTTTAGAGCTAAAACTTTAAGAATCGTATGGAGAAAAGTACGCCCTACTGTACAGTTATGCATAGTTTATTTTTTTTTTGTCAAATCTATGCACAAACACCATTAAGTTCCGCTGTTTTGCTATTCACAGTCGCATGATGCACACTTTTACCAATTTACACTGATATTGCATTAATTTTGACCCAATCCTTGGGTTTTTGTACACTTTGCATTAATTTTCATATCAGTTAACTTTAACTTCAGCGATTATTAATCGATTCGCCAAAGAAATGGTGAAGATCGGATGAACAATGGTCAAGTTCTAGTGGGCAGCACCGACTACGTTGGGCAGCACTTTACTCACCCTAACACTTTGAAGGGTTTTACACTGTGGAGCTAACTTCATTAAGCTTTTCAAAAAGCTCATGCTCGTTTGAGAGAGGTGTCTCTTGCGCCTCTACTGTTCTTTCTTTCTCAAAAACGAAAGCTTTTTCAACATTTTCCTGGAAGTTTGCTCCACCAGGCAAATCCAGTCTAACTTTGGTAGTTACAGAGTATATTATAGTCGACCATGATCGACTTTGTTAATTGTTTATCTTAAGAGTTGGATGGCACCTGTCAGAAGGTTGCCTACACTTTATCGGAATTTGAAATACATTTTTAGAAAATACAAATAATTTATTGAACTTGCTTCGATTTGCGCTATTGTTGTTGTTGCTTTTCACAGGTGTGTGTGAGTGTGTGTGTGTGTGTGTGTGTAGGTAAAGTTAGTTAAAGATAAGCATTAAAATAACATTAAAAACAAATCAAGTCACACGAAACGTTTACAATTGAGCTGTTTTGCCGTTAGATTTGAATGTCTCCGTTTAAAAATCAACAAAAAAAAATTAAAAAACAAATTGACATGTTTCAAACAGAAGAGAGCGTCAAATTTAACACACAATAATTGTACTTAAATTGTTACACAAAAAAAAAAAACACAAAACATTAAACAACGCTCTCGTGGTGGGTGTTGTTGCTGCTGCTGCTGCTGCTGCTGACTAATCCCTTCAATTTGAACTAATGCGTGGCTCCCGATCTGTGTGCCAGGAATAAGAAGTATGTGCCCGCCGCATAGGCCAGGAAATTGAACAAGCCAAAGACGCCGGCAGCGGTATTAGAGCCATGACTCTTTGCATTGGAGTCACCCCATTTGGCCAGCTGCACAATGAAGCCAATGAAGTAGAGCAGTGTCAGCACGGCGGTGGTGATCAGCTCCTGTAAATGGGTGTAATTGAGTAAACCTTTTCAAAACCAGACAGGGAAAACACCTACCGAGAATATCCAATTCACTGCCACATTGAGCGCCTCACGTATGCCCAAGAAGTAGGCAGCCATCAGCAGGATGGTGATGATAAACGAGATGACAATCACAAACATAAAGAATGAAGTGGCTGAGACCAGGGGAGGTGAGGCCAGGGCCATGCAAATGATGCCCACTATCTGTAAAGCAACAAAAAAAGAGAGAGAACAATTAAGCAAGCGCCATTCATAACCAGACATGGGTGATCTCTCCAATTGACGTCTCCTCAAGGCCGTAGAAGTGTGAGCTCAGCTTTTATGATGTCATTCATAATTGAACACCAAACAATTTTGTGTCGGAGAATGGAAGAAATTTTGTTTAAGAGCAAATTTCGAGGTGTCACACACCGCAGAGTGGTTGCTCTCTATATACAATTTGAGACTACAGGATAAGGAAGGGGTCAGGGAAATTCCAAAAAAATATACAACATTTTCCACTTTAATGGAAGAGTATAAAATAATTTTTAAAAAAACAATTTTTCCAACCCAAAATACTTGATTCAAGTCTGTTTGTAGGCTTTATTAGGTAAAAACACTTTGAACTATGGTTTTGGCCACACTTTTAGGATGAAACTCTTGAACTAAATACAGCAAATTCTTCTTCAATTCAAATACATTCTTAAAACAAGAAAGAAAGTCGGTCAAGCCCGACTATAACATACTCTGTACCAAGAAAATTTGTCTTTTGATCATAACTCGAAAACCGTTCATCCGATCTTCTTCATTTCTTTGGCGGATCGATAAGTTATTCTAACAACTAAATATGTCCAGAAGGAACAAGCCATCTATCTAGATATGACGTTTTTTCTAAATTGCGGGGGCGGGAGGGGGCGTGGCCAAAATTGAAAATAAACTTGATCTGCCTGCAGACATAAGAAGCATATGTCCCATACATGTCAAACCTCTATCTCTTACCATCTCTCTGAGATCTGTGCGTTCATACGGACAGACAGACAGACGGACAGACGGACATGGCTATATCGACTCGGCTGTTGATGCTGATCAAGAATATATATACTTTATGGGGTCGGAGATGCTTCCTTCTGCCTGTTACATACTTTTGCACAAACTTATAATACTCTATGTACCTACGGTACAGAGTATAACAAGAAAGAAAGTCGGTCAAGCCCGACTATAACATACTCTGTACCAAGAAATTTTGTCTTTTGATCATAACTCGAAAACCGTTCATCCGATCTTCTTCATTCCTTTGGCGGATCGATAAGTTATTCTAATAACTAAATATGTCCAGAAGGAACAAGCCATCTATCTTCAAAACTGTGGGAGATATGACGTTTTTTCTAAATTGCGGGGGCGGGAGGGGGCGTGGCCAAAATTGAAAATAAACTTGATCTGCCTGCAGACATAAGAAGCATATGTCCCATACATGTCAAACCTCTATCTCTTACCATCTCTGAGATCTGTGCGTTCATACGGACAGACAGACAGACGGACAGACGGACATGGCTATATCGACTCGGCTGTTGATGCTGATCAAGAATATATATACTTTATGGGGTCGGAGATGCTTCCTTCTGCCTGTTACATACTTTTGCACAAACTTATAATACTCTATGTACCTACGGTACAGACTATAATCAACAGAAAGTACAGTCGAACTTCGCTACTTCGAATTTCGGTACAAAGTTCTACAAAATTCGGTTGATTCAATAACTCTGAGGCTAGCTTATGTTTTGTGTGTGTCAATCAATGTGTTGTCCTCGGTTCAATACCAACGAGAGCGTAAGTTGAAGTCGGCCCTGCCCGACTTCGAAATACCCGTTACTCAGCTCAGCTCGGATAAGTATGCAACATTTTTTTAACTCGGCCATTTATTATCCGATCCTTTTGAAAATTTGTGAGATTGTAGATATTGGCCACATAGACTACACTGCAAGATCTGAGCTCGATATCTTAAAAATTGTGGGAGTTATTCAATATTTTTTATTGCGGGGGCGGGAGGGGGCGTGGCCAAAATTGGAAACAAACTTGATCTGCCTACAGACAATACTAGCTTACGTATAAAATTTGGTTGCTCTAGCTCTTCTAGTCTCTGAGATCTAGGTGTTCATACAGACGGACGGACGGACGGACGGACAGACGGACATGGCTATATCGACTCGGCTGTTGATGCTGATGAAGAATATATATACTTTATGATATCGGAGATGCTTCCTTCTGCCTGTTACATACATTTGCACGACTTTAGTATACCCTCTTTACTCTACGAGTAACGGGTATAAAAATGCTGTTACCAGAAATCTTAGTACACATAACACTTCCAAAATCTTGTCAATTTCAAAAGGTCACGAAATTTAGTATCATATGGGAATTTTAAGTATCGAATCGGATGATATGATCGAGTCCATATTTTTCGGACTAAAAAGTATCCTTTTGATATGAAAATAGTTATATTATAGGGGGTGAAATTTGATCTTTTCGCAGATGAATGCCGATTTGATCTGTTTTTTTCTGTTTAATATCAAATTTCAGTCCATCTCTATCCTACCATTTCTTTTCAAAGCTCTTCAACAGAAAAGAAAACGTCAAAAATTCGATCTAAAACTATCTAGAATTCTGCGAATTTTTGGAAAAATGGAGCTTCTTAAGAAGAGAAAAAAAAACGAAGTTGTGCCACACTGGTAAGAAAACTTATCCAAGAAATGCGTAGAAAAGTAGTCAGCGATAGTGTAAAGTTATTAACTTTTGTAGGTTTTAGTAAAGCAATCGACACGGTTGTTCAAGATGTAACAACAAAATGATTTAGGGTCTAAATTGTTAACTTGCCAGACTTTCTCTGCATGGAACCATGATTCACTCTAGTCAGTTTTGTTTCAGAACCTATAAAACTACTGCTTGTTGGCACTTAACGCAAAACGCATAAAGCACCCCTAGTGTAAATGGCCCATAAGTCAGCATTTACAATGCTAAGCTAAAGCTATTTTGTTCTTGAAACGAGGTCTTTGTGTTCATGGTCTTACAGTACAGTACGCCGAACAGAATATTATATCTGGAGACGGGACTATCGGGACCTCTGCATCTCTATACAGTTAATCTGCATTTCGACTACAGGCAAAAAGTCATAAATATGGAGGACAGAAGGGTACCTAGGATCTTAGCAGAATATTTATTAAAAGATCGTCTGCAATGCTTCAAAGAGTGGTACAATTTAGCCGCGGAGTACGGAGTGCGACTGAATTTGGAAGATACCGCGTCTTGGAAAACTTGGGCTAGAAACATCACCATTAAAATGCAGGCAGCATATAGGATCCAAATTGTTGAAGAATCCCAGAGCTCCATTACGATCTGGGTGAGAATAACTATTTCTCTGATGAGGCTGATGCGGTGAAATATTGAAATTGAATTTTATACCAAATGTTACAAGGAGTGAAACAAACAGTCCTCTGTGCAACTTGAGTGAGCTTGAAAATGTCATTCATTTAATGGGAACTTGGTACGAGAACTCCGGCTTTTAGTTTTTGGAAAATGTACCCTACGACCGCACGAAATAGTTGACATCCTCAACGGCTCTGACTCGAATAAGCTAAAGTGTTATGTAATTAGAGCCTTAGCTTATAGAAGTAGAATCTTAAATGGATTATTTCAAAAATGAAATTAGTTTTATACTGTAAGTTCTTTATATATGATATATGAATGAATCATGAATCATGATATATGAATCATGTTAGCACTCAACTGAAACCCAAAACGCATGGCTGAACGATCTGGTATTTGGGGACGACCCGGGCAGCCAGGTGTATTAGGCTTCTTGTGGAGGGTGCGAGGAGGTGCGCCACAGACGGTTTTTTAAACCAAGTCGAAATAACTTATTGCACTTAGTTCTTATTTTAATTTTGTTCATCCTACCATTGTTCATATAAATTTTAAAAAATCAAACACAGTGCTAAAACCAGTTGGGAATTTCAAGAACCGATTCGATTTCAAGCAGTTTTCATTTTATGATGTCTACTTTTTAGAGATTGGATTGGATTACTAGATATCTGCCAGGTGTTAGATAAACCAACCAACCAAATGTTAGATTATGTGAAAGATGTGAAATTGGCCCTTAGATTGTTCTCTAATTAAACCAAGATATTTGGTACTTGAATTGAGAACAAGCTTTCTAAGCAAAGTTCATGATTCCAGAACAATGGTTCAGATTTCAATTATATTAACTAACGTTCTTTAATCTGAGAATGGTGTGTACCTAAAAAAGTGATACATGAAACGGTATAAATGTTTATGTGCTTAAATCTAAAACTTAGCTTATTCTCTTCTCTTCTCTCTTAGAGGGTAAAGAAAATTCTGAATCTCCATTTCTCTCTCTAACGAAAGCATTTCGAGTAATTAAAAAGCAATGAACATTAGGCGGACGACAATAAAAACAAAAGAAAAAAACAAAAAAAAAACAAGAAAGAAAGTCGGTCAAGCCCGACTATAACATACTCTGTACCAAGAAATTTTGTCTTTTGATCATAACTCGAAAACCGCTCATCCGATCTTCTTCATTCCTTTGGCGGGTCGATAAGTTATTCTAATAACTAAATATGTCCAGAAGGAACAAGCCATCTATCTTCAAAACTGTGGGAGATATGACGTTTTTTCTAAATTGCGGGGGCGGGAGGGGGCGTGGCCAAAATTGGAAATAAACTTGATCTGCCTGCAGACATAAGAAGCATATGTCCCATACACGTCAAACCTCTATCTCTTACCATCTCTGAGATCTGTGCGTTCATACGGACAGACGGACATGGCTATATCGACTCGGCTGTTGATGCTGATCAAGAATATATATACTTTATGGGGTCGGAGATGCTTCCTTCTGGATGTTACATACTTTTGCACAAACTTATAATACCCTATGTACCTACGGTACAGAGTATAATTAGAAAAAAAAGGCAAAACAGGTGCGCATAGTGGGCAGTGTCAGGCAGCAGTTGTTGTTGTTTTTCATTAAGACAAAAGGTAAGCAGACGAAAAGTGAAAGCTGAAAGTTGTGGCCAAGCCAAAAAAAGAAGGCGACCTGTTGATGGCAACAACTAGTTAGTTGTTGTTGTTGTTGTTGTTGTTGTCAGCAGCAGCAGCAGCCGCCAATGCCAATTCAAAAGTTGATTGAACTCGCATTTGAGTCGATTCGTTCAAGTTGCATTCTAGCAAACGTTTTTTTCTCCCCGTCACGTTTCAAAAATACACCAAATCCTATTTCATTTTCCAAGTATTTTTACAGATCTTACAATGTGGGCAAAAGAACTTAATGCTTCAACAGACACTAGGCGGGTGGAAAATCATTTTGTTTTATTTGTTTTTTATTTTTCGTAATTTCTTCTAATGGGCAATTTGGTTTGTGAAGCATGAAACAATGCGTAGTTGCAACAATGTGGCAAGATTTATATCTGCAGCAAGCTGCCGCTCTGCTTGATCAATGAACCGAAACTGTAGATCGTTCGGACTGTAGGTTTTGACCTAGAAGCAGCGAAGTTCAGGGCAGCAGAATAAAATAGATATCATTTGGGACATGACGAGAGTTTTTTGAAAAGTCTCGAGAAAAGTCCCGAGACGGCACAGCAGTAACACACACACTACCCGCTGCACCACATCTGGATTAAATAATATTAATCTAAAACCGAACCCCTAAGAAACGGTTCGGGATTGTTTGGGCTCACGAACCTGTCTATGAACCAGTCGCCTTATAATTTCGAACCACCTTTTCGAAGAATTCGCTTCGATTCAACAATTTAGGAGATATTTTTAATCAAATTTGCTGGGAAATATTGTACATTTTTTGGCATGAAGGATTTTATATGTAAAGTGACAAGATAGAGTTTGATAATTAGTTTATAAGTCAAGAAACCATTTGAATGAAATCTTCTCGGCTTTAAGCGGACGTTAGACGAGCTGAAGGCTATGGAAAATGTCCACATCCGGCATACGAGTCCCACGACAGTGCATTTGGGATTTCATGCCATTCTTCAATCAAAACGAAAAAAGTTGCATCCATTTCAAATGCACCTGCATCCGCGACTTTTTGAGTAGTAACTCAACGGCGTATGAATAATTTTGAATGTTGATGATTTTAATAAAGTTTCTCATAGGTTCTTGTGAGTTAGACCTTTAAGCAAAAGCATTAACAACAATGCTTAAAAGAAGCACTAATAGTAAACTAAGCTAATAAACGATTCTTGTAGCTGTCGTGGCATTCCCAGTGTGCAAGATGACAAGAAAATTTGCCCTATAAAGGTTTGTTATAAATTAAACATTCTAAAAATGTTAGTAATTAGCTCTGTCTTTGAAAATCCCTGTTTTTATGGTAAACTTTTGAGTTAAATTTGATTTAAGAGCTTTGTTTGGTCACAAGCAAGTTGACAATAGTCCAGAAAGTTTTGTGGATCTCTTGTGTCGAACCATCACTGGGACCTTTCCTTTTACTGAAAACAAAGATTGGCCTAAAAATTGCACTTGAATATCGTCTCTAAGAACAAAAATATGTTTTCTAACAACTTTTCACCTTGAAATGTAAGGTTAGTGTCGAAAAATAAAGTTTTCCAAATGAAATTAAATGGAGAAAATATGATAAAAACAACCAGACAAAAACAGCCATGCCTTAAAAACCGAAGGGTTTCTACTTTAAACCTTCTTTCGAAAGACGTACACAACGACATACAGTTTCTTCATTATTCCTAAGGATAGCAACTTAATGTTGATGTGGATGATTCATTGCCCATCAACAGATTGTTGTCGCCATTTCAATTAGTCATAGGTCGTTGGCTAGTTGGACGTCTGGGGTCTACAGCAGATTAACTTTGCATTGACAAGGCCCAAAGATAAGGCTGGCAAACGTCCAAACCTACCAACCAACCAATCGATGATAAATCGTTTTAGCAACAACTAAAGTGGGCCCCACCCAGACCAAAAACCCTTCCACTTCCACCCAAAACTAAACTATACAATGGGTGATTTTTTGCAATTAGCTGCTGCATAGATAAGATTGGGTAATTAACCTGCCAGAATCCAAATTCTCTGTACATACCGAGGGTCTGTGTGTGTGTACGTAAATATGTACCCTATGCATATGTATATGCAGGTACGATTTATTATTTTAAGAAAATTTATATTCATTTTATGAGTTGATTTCTTCGTGTGTGTTTTCTTTTTATTTTGGAAGCTCTTTCCCTAGACGGAAATCATGACACACATCTGATTTGTAGATTGAGATTAAGTTGGTGTGGGCGGGGAGGAGTTGAGCAGTGGATTCATTATATATTTAAGTAGGTAATGCCTCCAATTGTCGCTGACTAAGTGCACGAAGCTCGCTTGTACAAAACATAAGTGTGAGCTCATTTTGTCGGCTTTTATTTCAAAAGCCAGGCTAAAACAAACACACTGTTGTACCTGTAGACAAACTGCGCACTTGTTTAACAGGCAGAAGATTGGGGCGACAATTTTTGCTTGCTAAATATTAAAACAAAACAAAAATTACAACGAAATGAAAGGAAATTGGAGACAATTTGGGTTTTTTCTTAGACAACACCTCAAAGAGAGAGAGAGAGAGAGTGTTGAGCAGCTTTGGTTTGAAGGCAAATTAGCATTTCAACGGTCTTTTGAATTGCAAAACCAAACCCCTATTTTGATATTGAAACTTCTCGACGGGGTTTAAGGCTTGGTCTTAAGAAAGGCAAGATCCTAGTAGACCAGATCTATATAAATTCAGAATTATTCAAAATCTTATTCAAAACTACAGGGAACCGGAATGACTTTTCTTAGCACTCTTGTGCCTCAGTAAACTGCAAGTGTGTATGCGTGCTAGTGAGCTTCTTCTAATGCAGCCACCACAAAAAAGAACTGACATTTGGCTTAATTTGCTCAGCTGCTGAGAGTCGAATGAAATTCTGCCCTTTGGGCCCTTTTCTCAATCTTCGGTTAGCCGAATTTGAGTAAAACTTAAAGGTAGCTCAAGCTCTGGTTAAGCTTCAATGCTAAAATAAATTTTGTTTCCATAAAAAAATCAAGTGCGAATCGATTTATTGTGTCTAGGATTGCAAGCCGAAATCATGCATTGTTGTCGGAGAGCAAACTTATGGTGGCGCTGCTTTCTTATGCAAATGGCAACTTCCTTATCACGACAGGTGACTTCCTTTGAAGTCAGCTTTCCTTTGGTATGCCCCCTCTATTGCAATTTTATGCAACACGTATTCAAACCATAACAAAAATACCCCATTCGTTGACAGTGTTTGGTCACACTGCTACAGCTAATTAAATTTATCGATATCGGGTGAAACATCAACACTGTCATAACTCAAAAAACTCGATTTTTGAGTTAATAATGCAGAAATATTCTCTTAATTGTGTAGAATTTGTACATCTCTATCTTTTAATGGTCTTCAAGTGAGAGAAGAATATGTCTGCTTTTTCTGTGCTGCACACGATATTAAGCGTAGATGCTTCAGTTTTATGTTAAATCCTGCATGAGTGTTTCAAATATAACAGTTTTTACTAGACTGACTCAAAACTAGCAGAACTATTTTCGTTCTCTTGAGAGAGTGATCAATTGTGTTTTATTTGTACCTGTTCTTTTGGTGAGCAGGCAGCACAAATGTCATTGATTGCCCAAATTTAGCGAGCTCTGTTCATATTGCTTATTTCTTAATAAAAGCCCTGATCAAGAAAATATAATATATTCCTAATGGCATCTCAAACAAAGCGAAAGAAGAGGTCGTGAATTCGAATTGGATAAGTTCAGTGGCCTATAGAGACTTTTAAACCCCCGATACGGTTCATAACAAAGTTTTAAAAGCTAGGCAAGCGCTGGTTTTGGTTTAGTTCAGTGTTGTTACCAAATTTCCAAATTTTTAAGAACAAAGATAACGATTTTTCGTATTTTTACTTAAAATTTTAGTCCTAGACAACACTTAAAAACCTCGAAAATGAGTTTTAATGTAGTTATGACAAACTTAGAGAGAATGCCAGCTTGCCAATTTTAAAGAGTAAACTTTTAAGTACAGCATGGTCCTTCGAGCCGGATATTCTGGAATCGTTGAATATTATTAAAAGGAGGGCAGTTATCAAACCAAAAAGCAAAATGCCTGGATTCAGTTATTAAAAGGGTTGTTAGACGCTCTAGAGTTTAAAGTTCCGTGGTTTCATTTAATGTAAATATAAGAGTTAGCTTAAGTACTTCACACTCAAGCATCTTCATACTTCTACATAAAATGAACCAAACCGTACTGTTTTCTTTAGGTTTCACGGTTTAGTTCTAAGTCTTTTCTAAGGTAAGGTGTCCTTTCTGTAAATTTGTCTCATATTTAGCTGCATCCATTGCACCAAACTGCACAAAAAGCCACTTTTCTATGGGCTTATAAAAAATCAAATTCAATATATTGATTGGTTATACTAAATTTCATTTGTTAGCCTTTCAAAAGGAATATACAAAACATGCACATATTAATTTGGTAAGCCACCTGCCATAGAGTTCTATCAGCAGTAGATTGCCATTATTTTGTTCTGACGATAAGATTAGTGAGTCCAAAAATCCCCTTGTGATATAGTCAAACAAATAATGTTTATAAGCAATCGTTACGCTCAATTCGCTTATGACAAATGGATTTTAATTTGTATATAAATATTAAAACAATGTCAAACGTGTATCCTTTATACCACATGGCGTGCAGAAAATCAATAAAAACACTTTATAACCCATGGTTAATTGCGATGGTAATCACATTAGTACATACTTTCATACAATTTCTATTGATTTTCTTTTTTAGCCCAACTGGCGAATGGTTAACAATACATTTTTAATGTGCACTTTTAGCCAGATGTACATGAATTTAAGTTCCAACTGCCTGTGACAAATATGTTTTAAGTACACCTGGAAAAACTAAGTGTTAAGCTTATTAGGTTTGATAATGAATGAATGCTGTAATCGGTAATCTAAAGTGTAAAAGGATTAGGACTGAAGTCAAGATACTGTGAACAGTAGATTGGGTTAGGTGTAAAAGCATATATAGGTAGATACACCAACAAAAAAGCTCTTGAAATCGAGCTAGATTCGTTCTCAGTTTGTTGCTTTTAGGTTAGTGTAGTAGAATTTTGCGCTCATATTGCTTTGAAATTCCCAAGTAGTTATGGCATTGCTGGCATGAGGAGACGGCTGTTCTACTGACAGTTGACTGGCAACGACTGATAAATTTGAACAGCTATATTTACTTAAGTTGCGTTAACTTAAAACCTGACTTTTGAGTTTTTAGGGGTCAACCTGACTTGAATCGGTTTGATTCTTGTACAAAAAGGGGGTTCGACATTCAGGGAATTACAAATTTGAAAGCATCTGATAAGAGTTCCAGACATTCAAAGTGGTCTTGGGTGGTTGTGTACACTCACATTCGATAAGTAAGAATAATAATAACAATGTTTATTTATTGTTAAATATGTAGAATCAGTAAACATTGGCCTGACAATATGAAACCAGCAATTAAACAATGAAATAATATGTGCAATGCTTACTTTTCTGTTAGCGACATGTACATCTCAATCCGTCTGTCGGAAATGATAAGTTCGTCTCGCACTACAACCTGATACCTGATCGTGCCTCCTACCCATGCTGAGTCAAGTGTCAGTGAGTGTTTCCCTAATTGCCCTCGGATAAGTCGGTGAGTTGCTCAAATAGTTGACTAGTTTCTCTCAAAAGTGGTCGCTCCTGATCTCATATGAGTTGGGTGAAAAATACCTCTATTAAACCTTATAAGACCTCAGATTACTTCCTATATTTTGTGCTTCTCAGATTGAATATTACACTTGTCTGATATCTCAAATGGGAAACTCATGTATCAATGCCGATAAGACGAGCCTCTTCTTGTATGTAAAACAGAAGTAAAAGGTACTTCTGTTCCGTCTTAGATTTTGATCATTCCAAAAACCTTTTGTTAAATGTCCATTTATATTATTTCAAATGAATTCCTAAAACGTTAATTGATCGATTGAATGCGGTAACGAAAACAGGCGTGCATGGTGTGCAAGGACTTGTAAAGACAACCCCTTGTTGGTTCTAAAGAACCTAAAGAACCCAAAAGGCGCTTTCGAGTTTGCTCCTTAGTTTCGTATAAGTGGGCGAAGGGACCTACAGCCGAAACCGAAAGCAAAGCTTTTAAATGGCTGATAACTTTATCAATGGCATCAATAGGTTGTGAAGGTGACCGGGCGTGAAAATTTTTAAAGAAAAATCTGTTTCATTAGATGAACAAACCCCACGGCCTCGAGTTAACCCAACCTAAGGTGAATATAGGAGGAGGGAGAATGCAGTAGCTAAGCTGTTGAAATGTCAGAGCAGGTGAGCAATCGAGGGCAGAGCAAAACTGTGCTATAAGAAGTGAAGAAACTTCTTAGCAGGCGGAGCTCAGCAGATTGCAGCAGGTCTTGACAAGCGGAGCTCTGAAGAATGCTTCAGGCAAACTGTTGAAACGTCAGAAAAGGCGAGCAATCGAAGGCAGAGCAAAAACTGTTGAGTATTATATAAAGTGAAGAAACTTCTTAGCAAGTGAAGCTCAGAAGAATGCAATAGGTAAGCTGTTAAAACGTCAGAGCAGGCGAGCAATCGACGACAGGAATTTGCTTAAAACACTGCATTACTGAGAAATTCTTGCCAAATTCTCATACAAGTTTTGATTGTCAATAAAATTTTTAAGAAGATCATAGTAAATGCGTCAGTAGGAGTTGTAGATTAAATGGTTTAATCAAATCGCAAATATTTCTTCATTTTGATTGTAATGAAGTCCTTTGGGTGGTGAAGATCGAACTTTATAAAGGGTTTGGATGATCATGAAGGCTTGATAGATGAAAATTGATGAAAATGTCTTGTCAGAGAAAGAACATAACCTTTCTGAGAAATAAGTAACCAAAAGCTAAGACTTGTCAGCTATTCTTTGAGTTCGAGTCTCTGGAATAAAACTGCCTTCTTATCTATTAGATTGCCAGTTACAAAAGTCAAGTTGAAGAATCAAAAACGGAAATAAAACACATATTTCGAAAAATCTGTATTTTTTATTTCGATTTAATAAAACCCAAGTTTCTTGGTTGTTTTTAGTGCACAAAGTGTGCCAGGCCAGCATGTTGGCGTGTTGATTGTCAACTGTGGGCGAACTGAGTAACAGCAGGTGGGGTAAGCGGGACAACTGACTGTACCGCCACCAACGCGTCGCAGTGGCGGCTTGGGCCTTCCCACAGTTTTAGTTTTATGACTGAAATCCAAATAATGTTGCTTGCATAATTTTCTTTTAACCGCATTCTTTGGCAATCAAAATCAAATTCAAATAGACGACAGTCAAACATTTGACCACCGTTTGGAAATCCTACTCACATGGTAGCCCCAGACCGACCGTTCTTCATATCTTATCCGTTCTACATACAAACAGACGTACACATACAGACATGGCGGGTCTAATGAGAATCCTATGTATGTACATATTGGTATAGACATATGGCCCAGTAATGGTGATAGGTAAGATAGCTACACCAAATTGGGTGAAGAAATCTATACACCATATAAAGGTAGATAAAAGTTTGCTCTCCCCAATGATAAGAGTCTACTTACAAATTGCACAATCTTGATTATTCCCGGCACTGTTTTGAAGTATTCCACATTGATGCGGATGGCGTTGAAGCCGCCACCTGTGCCGGCCGTTGGATTGCCACCGGGTGGGCCACTTGTTGTTGTTGTTGTTGTGCGCTCAACGTTGACCACGGTCTCGACCATTTTGATGCTGCTGCTGTTGTTGTTGTTGTGGTTGTTGTGGTTGTTGTTGTTGGGGGACTGGGGTTGGGGCGCTTTAACTTGAGAACTATTTTTAAACACTTGTCGCGCTTGTCACAAAAAAACAAGACAAAAAATTTGTGTGTATATATCGGTGTATATATGACACCCGCGCTCTTCTGATCGTTTTTTTTTTCTTCTTTTAAATCTAAGGCATATATAGATTCCTATATATGCATGTGTATGCGAATGTGTGTCTAGCTAGTTAGCGCAAAGATATGAATGAAAATGATTTTTAAATGCGAGCAATGCTAAAGCTCCGTTGCGAACGCGACGCTTCTAACGACTGACTGCGCTGTGTACGCTGGGTGCCTACCTACCTGCAGTATAACGGTTAACTCATCGAAGCACAGTGGGCCAAAGAGCTGTGAAAGTGTGGCATTCAATTGAACTGTAAATTAAGAGTGAGTGGGTGTGTGTGATTCTCTTCAGTTTTACGCATTCCTGGTTTGATAGTTCTTCAAATGTTCCATTCTTTTCCAAGTATTTGCCGTTTTTGTCAAACAAGCCCCACAAGTTTCTTAAATTTTACGCCAATTTCTTTAATGTTCAGCGCACCACTGGTCCTATTTATTGACAACTATGCTTCCATTTCCAATTTCGCGAAAGTTGTTCGTTTTGGAGAGCAAATTTGGTCGAAAAAACGTTTTCAAATCGTGGGGAAATATATGGAATTCAGCGCTGGGCACCTTTTACCTCAACTTTTCAAAACCCAACCCGAAGATCTGGGAAAAATGTTTAGAATTTCAGCCCTTATATAGATTTTGTTGATCGTACATCGTGCCATAGAGCACGCATACACACACTGCTTTCAAGAAATCCAAGTCAAAATCTAAATTAGTTTCAGGAATTCCACTATTACGTGCCCTTTGCTGTAGGAAATGATTTGATCAAGCACATATGTATGTATGAATATCGGCAGCTCACAGCAACCAAACAATTAATGCCTTTCATCAAACCTAAAAAATTTCAATTAAATTTCACCATTCGCCCACTGTGTGCCGGTAAGAGCACTCTTTCCAACTCGCGCGCTCTCTCTCTCTCTGTCTTCCAAATGCCTTGTACTTGTTTGCTGCGCTTGCGCTCTTTACCATTGCAATTTGCTCTCGTTCTCTTTTCTGACCAGCCGCCCACTTCTCTCTGCCCTAAAGCGATCACATTTTTGTTGTAACTGGTTTCACTGTTCTCTGTTTTCCGTTTTGACTTTTATGGCTGCCTGTGTGCAATGTCTGTGGGTGCTTCGAATTACTCAACGGCAAAGATCAGAGATACTTTCAAAAGTTTTGATCAAGATGTAACCGTTCAACAAGCATAAGAAACATTGCCATTGCCTGCTTTTGGGGGAAAATGTTTGAGCTTCACGCTCTTACTTACAATCAAGGCTAAGTATATAAGGATTAATCTTGGAATTTAGAAGAATCAAAATTCTCAAAAAATTGCTTACTTTGGAAAGATGAACATTTTGCTAGAAATGTAGAGTTTTTGTACCGCAGGTTCGGTTTATTACATGATAGGCCTACCTACGGTTCCGGTTCGTTTCAGTGGTTCACTCGCTATTTGTATTATTTTTAAGTCCGTTCTTTGGGAAAATCCCCATCTTCCCTTAAATCTGCTCGGAAAATAACTTTTCGCGAGTTTTTCAAACTTCCAAAAATAACCAAAACGCAGTTTAGGTGCTTGGATTGTCTGAAATACTGTTAAATCTAAAATCCTAAAGCCCGTCCTTAATTATATTAACCCTATTTATACTCTGTACCGTAGGTACATAGAGTATTATAAGTTTGTGCAAAAGTATGTAACAGGCAGAAGGAAGCATCTCCGACCCCATAAAGTATATATATTCTTGATCAGCATCAACAGCCGAGTCGATATAGCCATGTCCGTCTGTCCGTCTGTCTGTCCGTATGAACGCACAGATCTCAGAGATGGTAAGAGATAGAGGTATGACGTGTATGGGACATATGCTTCTTATGTCTGCAGGCAGATCAAGTTTATTTTCAATTTTGGCCACGCCCCCGCAATTTAGAAAAAACGTCATATCTCCCACAGTTTTGAAGATAGATGGCTTGTTCCTTCTGGACATATTTAGTTGTTAGAATAACTTATCGATCCGCCAAAGGAATGAAGAAGATCGGATGAACGGTTTTCGAGCTACGATCAAAAGACAAATTTTCTTGGTACAGAGTATGTTATAGTCGGGCTTGACCGACTTTCTTTCTTGTTTTTTATTGTATCAGTGCGGAAAGTTATTTTCGAACTTTTGAAGTTCCAGCAAGTGGCCAAAAAGACATTTCTGTTCTAGGCTTGTCCTAAATCTCGCTGGGTTTCAAGCCTTAAGAACCTTTTTAAGTCTTAAGTGCCGATTTGCGCTTTAAATGGTAGTTGCTTCCAAACCAGAATATCGAGAGCGACCATTCTAGTTCGATATACCAAGAAGTTATGTTAACTGATGACCCTCGTTAACTGATGTTAATTGATGACAGAAGCTACGGCATCGATTTACTTCATAAAACTGAACCCGAACAGAACCGAACGAGCAGTTTTGATAGGTGATTTTGGTTCGGTTCAGCTGTTTTGAAGGGTTGCCGGCTGAGTTTGCGGTTTGGCTTATAAGCTGGAATTAGCAGGTTCGGTTCTTTGATCTCTGATTTTAGGTAGGTAGGTAGTTCCGGCTGACCCCAGATGGGATCACACATACATAGATCTGAAGATCCTTAATGAGGCCGGATCCCCGATTTAAACATGCTCTTCCTTTCGATTTTCGTGTCGCACGTTGACGGCTGCGCCTCTCGGTCGGTTGGGCGGGAGATGGGCTGCCATATTGCCTGGATTAACAAGCTTGGGCCGTTATCCAAACGTAAGGCCTTTGATATTGGCTGCCGTTTTTGAATGTCAATTTTATTCAAAGCATCGAAAACGACTTTATTAAAATTTGGTTACAAATATGCCAAAACGTTTTTTAAAAAGGTTCATTACAAAAATTCTTAATTTTGATTATAAATCGTTGTTCCTGCCTATTCAGTCTACTTGCTTTCAGCATTATTCTCATCTGAAAGAAGCAAAAACGCATGCAAATTCAGCATAGAATTCTATACTTCGCCCGGATTATATTTACCGCCATCAGTCGAGTTGATGGACGCATTGGACTTGGACAGCACAGGCAAGCCATACGTTTGCCACATGTTGCTAAGTGTTGGCGTCAAGCCACCAACTTCTGTCTGCTCCTGGCTCAAGCCCTTGAATGCGTTTTCCATTTTATTACACAAATTGGCCCAGGAGCTGCTTATGGCATTCTGCATGGGGATCGCCGACTCGTTTGCATCATTTTCCGGTCCATTATTTGTCCTAAGAATGGCTGATTTGACTTTTACGAGTCTGTCGTAAAGAGTAGACATGTTTTACCAAAAGTTTATCAAAATGGAAAGAAAATAAAACAATTTTTTCACTAGCTAAAAATTTCGTTCTAAAAATTGTGTGTTGCTCCAATGAAACTGTACAATAGAATGAACTAAAATTTGTTGTCTGGCATCGACAGGTAACATAATTTGAGTTGAATTTTAGTTCATGGATTGCTGGATGAGTTGGGAAAATAGCTAAAATTAAACAGAATTAATCTAAAATTTATCAAAATGATGAGAAAACCATTGCAAAAGCTGATTTAAGCCATTGTTACAAGGGTATTACACTAGAAGTGCGTTATGCGTAAATAGCCAACATTTAGCCTTTTTTGTATGAGAAAAAAGCTGATTCTAGTGTATTACACTAGAAGTGCGTTATGCGTTAATAGCCAACATTTAGCCTTTTTTGTATGAGAAAAAAGCTGATTGTTAGCTGTTAACGCATAACGCACTCCTAGTGTAATTAGCTTTTATATGTCTTCCTCACTGAAGCACATTTTCAAAAAAGTTATCGTCATCTCTGAAAATGTAGTTTGCTGTCCTCATTGTGTTGCTTCTGCATTGGCATTTTCAGAACATCTGTTCTTTGTTGAAAATTAACAAACTGTCAGTGAAAAATACAAATTGAGAATGGATAATCAATTGGACATTATTTCGATGATTGACACAGAATATTTAATGTTGGCGAGAGTCTGGAGTGCTTCCATGTCCATATATTCCAGCGTGCTCATGGAAAACCATCGCTGGAATTCATCCCGCAGTGTCGGGACATACATAGGTTTTGTGGGAAAAGGATGTACCCCAAAACTCAAGCGAGTTCTTCAAGGAAAGGTGTGAGAGAAGCGCATTTAATATTTTGGCGACTCGGTGGCCTAGGCTGGCAAGGAAAGACACACCATTTCGAGTGGCTATACTACCGGACAAAAGGATTGCAATTGCGTTATATTGGGCTTCGCCGCGGAATACCGAAAAGTTGGAAGACTTTTCGGTACTTCAAAAACAATTTTCAACGACTTCTGCCAAGAAGTCATCATCCAGTTGGCAGATGAGTTTTGGCCACCAAACTGCATGGCAGGAGAAGGATGTTGAGTGCGTGCAGGGGTTCCAAAAGTTAGGATCCCCTAGTGCTTTGGTACAATGTTTGACCCAAGTACATCTTGTCCGCATCAAATTCAGTTGTTTTGTTATTTTATTAATAGTAATGGGTAATAGTAATAGTATCGACTAAAAATAGTCCACAGTCGAATAGAAACTATCGAACAATCGAATACATAGCGAGTAATGCGACTACATTCTTGTAAAATGTACTTTTCTGCCACCTCAAGTGGCCTACTACATATGTATGGGGAAAAATGTACATGTTGCCCAGTTGTATTGAGGACGGCACATAAATAGTGTTTGAGAAAGGTCCGAAATCTGTGTATCTAATATTTTTGGCAAATAGTTGGCCTCTCTCTAATGTAAGAATATGCCAAAATATGCAACAGGGTTGCCCACAAGCTATACGCATCCGCCGCATTTGTTGTTGCATATACGCAGGCTGCTTTGACTACTTTTTCCAAGTGGTGTAGATGGTAGGATGGTAAGATTTTGGCTCGTAAGACTCTCAACTACCTTATACAGGTCTCTTTTCGAACCAAGCATAGAGCAATCAAACGTATAACTAACAAGTTCCAGCCAGAGACTTAGAAGTTGAAGAGTAGAAGTGAGATTATTCCTACTGGCGGTACGAAATTCCACACATTGTTGTAGATAGGTTCGGAATATCGTATCTGGCAGCAAGGATATATATATATCAATTTCAGCTGGTTTTTTCAAATCTTCATCGACCCTCAACCTCTCAAATCCTTTTGATTCCATTCGAGTTTCTTGATTCTTCATTCCTTTTGTGGCAATGAACTGTATGGAACGGCGATCGCTTATCAGTTTTTGTTGTAGAAAATTGCCAGATATGGTTGAGGGGGTTCCAACAGGTGTCACCTGCTTGTTGGGCATGACACAGCAAACAATTTGACTTCTCTATGATTCATATTCCTGGTGCAGTTGGCGTGGATTTTTGTATGCAAAATGTTTGAATTTTATTTAGGTTGCAAAATAGTTTTGCATAATTTACATTAAACATTAAGGTTACACATATATATATATATATATATATATTTATATAAAGTTCTAATCGAGCAGAAGTGGAATATCTCGAAAATCATCTGCCTCGTATTTTTTTTTTCTCTTTTGAATAATTTTATAATATTTTAGGAAGGGTGCAAAAATGTCGTATACAAATTTTGGTTCCTCTTTGTCTTGGTTAATTAATTAAGGTATTCAATGCAGAGGGCGGGGGTTGGTTTATAAGTATTGCTTATAAAATAGTTATGCTGCCTGGCAAACAAAAGGAATTTTTCTTTTCATCTAATTTAAACCGAATTACAACAACAACAAATTTGTTAGAATGTTGTGGGAAGGACTAGATAACAAAATACTTCTAAACTAAAGACATAACAAAGGGTCTCTCACAGTTCACTGGGGGCTTTTGGCGTATTTATAACAGAGCTGGCGGCTCATCTGTGGCCAGCTCTACCAGGGGAGGTGCTGGCTCTGGCTCTGGCTTCGTTTCCTCGGGCGGCGGAGTAGCTGCCTTGGGCAACGGTTTGGCTGCTTCTTCGTTATCTGCCGCTGATGCTTCCTCAGTACCTAAAGTTTCTTTTGACTTGGTTTCGGTTATGGGTGCCGATAAGTTTAGGGGCCAGCGTCCAATGGGCGGAAATAGTGAGGCTGCCATGGCCGAGGTAGAGGCCATATTATCATCCACAGCTGGTTTCAGCTCCAGCTTCTGTTCGCGCTCTCGCTCTTTTTCAAGTTCGGCTATCTTTTTCAGATAGCTCTTATCCTGGGTGGGACATTCCAAGTGTACGCAGTGGAAAATCTGTAAGAAAACACACACACACATTATTTGAGGCCTTCATTTCGATTTCCTAGTTACCAGACCTCATTGGCCGTATTCCGTGTGCCCACAATGCGTATGAACACCACAGGACGTGGCGTAAAGTGAAAATTTTGCCAGGAGCGTGCCTTATCGTTCCGCCGATCCACCACCATTTGCCAGTCCTTGCGATTTGTGGATGTTTCTATATAGAAACTGTAAGTGCGATCATCGCAGTCCCATAAAAGTAAACGCATGGAGCCCACATGGTAGGGTTGTCCCAGACGCACCACAATCTCACCACTGCCCAACTGATGACACGTATAGCCCGAGTCCCAATCGTAGCGTATATAATCGCCATTGATAAGGGCATTCCGGGTGCGACTGACGCCATCTGTGACTATGGCGCTCATCTCAATGGTGGCCACATTTGCCTTGGGTGCCACAAAATGGTCAATTAACTTAGGCAAGTTGGACGTGTGCATGGCCTCCAGGCCCACCACATGAAACACCTAAACCATAAGGACATGTTATCAGAATGTTGAATGTGCCATTCCCTGGCCGAACTCACCCGATTGACGGTATTCTGTGTGCCCACCAGTCGTATGTACCGCACTGGACGTGCTTCAAAATACAAATATTGCCAGGAACGACAATGATACTCGCTATAGTCCACCACCCGTTCCCAATTCTGTTGATCGCCCGATATTTCCACAAAATATGAATACGCACGACTGTCCCGATCCCAGAGCAACATGCGTATATGATTGATCATGCACATGGTACCCAGTTCCACCACAATGCCGGCATCATTGTTATCCGTGATGCAGTGCCTGGTATAGCCATGCTCCATATCATAGGTGGTTACATCGCCATCCAGCAGTGAGGAACGACATTCGCCTTGTATGCAGCGTGATAAGAATTTGGCGGTGGCCACATTCTCCTCGGGCCAGAGGGCTGCCCGATAGGGCAAAGTCTTGGAGGTGCTTCGCTCATCAATGGCATCGAGTATTTTGTCGGGTTCTAAAATGCCCGAAGGACGCACCACCTGCAGCAGATGCTCGAGATTCATCAAGGGCAGACGAACAAAGGAAACCACAGATTTAATCTCTACATTGGGATTATAGCGGCTCCATTTCCAAACGGCCAAAAATATTTGTACTTCGGGGGCAAAGAAACAGTCGCGTTTTAAGACTTCCTCCAGAGATTCCTGCAAAATGTGTAATGAGACTTTGATATTTTTGGAGCATATAAATGGTCTCCCACCTTGGACAGCATTTTGAAGGAGTCATGCTGCAGCAGATCCGCCGCATTGCGATCCATAAACATCAGGCACACCTGTGTCAGCTCCTCCAAATTATACAAGCGTGCCGCATCCAAAATCATGCACACATTATTCAAAGCCAAATATTGTCTCAGATACTTGGATATGGCCATTTCCAGATCCTGAAAACCATACTGATTTGCCATGCCCAGCACATCGATGACCGCATCCTCATCCAAGGTGGCAAGCAGTAGAGTGCCCGAGTAGATGTACCGTAACAGCACCTTGAACGGATCCAACGGCACTTCTAACGGTATTTGACGCTGTGTCGTCTCCGACATGCCGCCATACAGCAAGGCCCTGAAGTATTCACTTCGTGCCGCCAGTACCACACGATGGGCAGGTAAACGTTGCTCCTCCACCACAAATTCCACATCCGCATAGCGTTCGTTCATACAAAGGCGGGCCATGTCCGCCGAGAAGCGTTCACCCAAATCAATTTCATCAGTGAATTCGGGTTCCGATTTGCTGCTGCTGTTGTTGCCGCTTTTGCCGGTGGTTGTGGTAGTTGCCGACGATGGATGAATGGACATGCCATTTTGTAGGGACATTTTGTGGTGTCCTTGGCTGCTCATTTTTTTGCGTATTTTCTTATTTTGTGGGAGAGTTTTTTTCCTATGTATTTCTGTTGTTGTTAGGCGTGAGGGCTGCCAACCTAATGAAATAAGTGGGAAGTGCCTATCGATTAGTGAGACCATAAGTCGATAGCTTGCAGGGGGCGAACAAGAAAGCCCTGTTATAAAAATCATAATTTTAATCAAATCAAAATTAAAATCATTGCATAGATTATCGTTGTAAAATCATATATTTTTATGCTTGATCATTTCGTGAAAATTGTAAGAATTTGATTGTGTAATTCAAATTTGAGTTCTAATTTAATGTTCAGTTAGAAAATGTCTATATTATTGACTAAATTTCACAATTGCTAGTTTTATACACTTAATTCACCAGTTAACACATCCAATTCAACTCTTACACACTTTGAACACTTAAAAATGTGCGCGCCCCTCAACAGCTGATAACATTTTTGAGTACAAATGAGAGAGAATATCGAAGCAGTTGTCTGCTGTTCTCTAGTTAATCGTTGCTGCGTGAGGGAGCGAGCCCACCACCACCACCAACAACAACAACCACCACAGACAGATGCTGCGCTTACTAACTAACTGCAGTCGCGCTGACCTCAACCTCAGGTAAAATTCTGGAAACCTACGTCCAGCTAGCCCTGCTGCTGCTACTCCGCAAGCTTCCGCTTACCTTCAGTGGCCTTCATGTTACGCCTGGCCCTCCTCCTCTCCCCCTCTCACCATGGTTATGTCATCGTTTATTTTGGGTTGTTTACAGCCGCCACCTGCCCTCATCACTGCCAGCCAGAGGTTTAAACCAAACGGGGACGGGTCTGAAAAATGCCACACGCCTTCTGCGACAACACCTGACCAACACACGACCACCACCGCCGCCAGCTTCTCCAAATGCCAGCAACAGCCGCCTGCTACAGACCACACGTGCCCTGCTCTGGGGCGGTGGCAGCCTCTCTCTGGGCCTGGGACTGCGTAGCTGGCAGGGCCTGACAGCGGCACACTGCGAAGGCAATCGCCTGGCCGGCTTGGCGCAGCCGCTGGTAGAACTGGAGGAGGATGAGAATCAAACGTTTGACTGGCAGCGTCTTTGGAGTTATCTAGAGCCACATCTGTGGGAGTTGGTGGGAGCCGTATTTGTGAGTATACAAATCTCGTGCCTCCGCTTAGCTGATGGTCTCCTCTTATGCCTCAGGCAGCTTTGATTGTGGCCTACATCAACATACGCATTCCCAATCTGCTGGGGGATTTGGTCAACACCTTGGCCCGGTATGCCAACACCTATGTCATGGATCCCATACACAATTCCTTTGTCAAGGATGTCAGCAAACCGGCCAGCAATCTGTTGAGTCTCTACATGCTGCAGTCCGGCTTCACCTTCCTGTACATCTACCTGCTGAGTCGTGTGGGCGAGCAAATGGCGGCCAAAATGCGTCAGGATCTGTTCAAGCAGATCGTGCTGCAGGATATAGCCTTCTTCGATGAGAATCGGACCGGAGAGCTGGTCAATCGCCTGACGGCCGATGTGCAGGACTTCAAGACCTCGTTTAAGCAGTTTGTGGCCCAGGGATTACGCAGTGCTGCTCAGCTGATTGGAGGCAGCATCTCGCTGTTTATGATCTCTCCTCACATGGCGGCCATAGCCTTGGCCAGTGTGCCCTGCGTGGTGATGTTCATGTCCTATCTGGGCAAGAAGTTGCGTTCGTTGAGCAAAAGTTCTCAGGCGCAGGCGGAACGGGCCACGGGAGTGTGTGAGGAGGCGCTGTCCAACATACGCACAGTGCGTTCCAGTGCCTGTGAGTATCGGGAGATGCAGCTGTTCGAGCAGGAGACAAATGAGGCGGCCAAACTGGCGCAGGATTTGGGCTATGGCATAGCCGTCTTTCAGGGTCTGACGAATTTCTTTCTCAACACTTTGGTCTTGTCCACGCTGTTTATGGGCGGACACCTAATGTCAACGGAGAGCCTGACGCCGGGCGCCTTGATGGCCTTTCTGGTGGCCTCGCAGGGAGTGCAAAGATCCTTGGCCCAGGGCTCCATACTGCTGGGCACCATGATACGTGGCATGACGGCGGGCAATCGCGTGTTTGAGTTCCTCTCGCTGCAGCCACAGGTGGAGCTGTTGCGCGGCTATGTCATACCCCAGGAGCGTTTGCATGGCGAGATACGCTTCGAGAATGTGAGCTTTGCCTATCCCATGAGGCCGGAGCAGGTGAGTAGCTGCTACGCACAATTATACACACATTGCTAAAAGGATCTTCCTCCTTAGACCGTGCTGAAGGACTTCAGTTTGACCCTGCGTCCCGGCCAGACGGTGGCTCTGGTGGGTGCCAGTGGTTCGGGTAAATCGACCATAGCCTCCTTAGTGGAGCGTTTCTATGAACCCACCTCGGGCAACATCAAACTGGATGGCTACAAACTCTCCGACATCTCACCCTATTGGCTGAGAGCCCAGGTCTTGGGCTTCATTGAGCAACAGCCGGTGTTGTTTGGCACCTCCATTTTGGAGAACATACGCTATGGCCGTCCCGATGCCACCGAAGAGGATGTCTACGAAGCCTCCAAGTTGTCGCAATCGCATGAATTCGTTAGCTCACTGCCGGAGGGTTATGGCACGCATGTGGGCGAAAGAGGCACCCAGCTGAGCGGTGGTCAACGCCAGCGTATAGCCATTGCACGTGCTCTACTTAAGAATCCGCGTGTACTGATACTAGACGAGGCCACCAGCGCCTTGGATGCCACCAGCGAATCGGAGGTGCAAAAGGCTTTGGATACGGCGGTACTGAATCGCACCACTCTGGTCATAGCACATCGTTTGTCCACCATACGGAATGCGGACTTGATAGTGGTGCTGGATCAAGGACGCATTGTGGAGGTGAGTGGCAGGGATGAAAAGTGTTGAAGTTGGGGTTAATCTTTCGTTTCTTATAGTCGGGCAAACACGAGGAGCTGATGGCCAAGCGTGGGCTTTACTTTGCGCTGGTGCGTCAGCAGGAGCGACGTGATATACAGGATCAGGTGCAGGCTGTGGAGGAAGCAATAACAGCTTAGGGTTAAACTGCGAACAGAGAAACTATAAATGATTCCCTTGTACAATTTAATTTAAACATTTGTTTTGGTTTTTCTATTTTCTATTTTTTTGACCTTTTTTTTAAGTATAAGTTTATAAAATAAAACGAACGCTGAAAACAGTATTGTTTTTGTTGAAGAAAAAATGTTTTTTATTTATTTAACTGAATAGATAAGTATTTTCCTATTAAAAATTTAAAAAATTAAATTTGAGGATCCGAGAATTTAAATTTTCAATCTATCATAATATTCACCTGGTCCCACTGTGCAAAGCAAAATCTAGCTTGCTAGTGATGACCCAAGAATAGTCGATCAACAATACTCGTACAATCGATACATCTGTTACAGCTAAGTATCGACCATCTCTGGTCCCCAAAGTCGAGTTGGCATTTGGATATTTTTGCAGCATTTCGGCACGGAATTGTAACCAATTTTAAACAATAACGACAACTCGACTGCTTGAGTACTAGCATTTAAAATATAAGTAAATGTATTGTTTATCAAATCGCTAGTGTAGTATTGAGTGCGTGTAACTAAAACAACACTTTTGTGTAAGTTTCTTATGCTAATTACAAATTAGGCTGAAAAAGACAAAAAAAGAGAGAAACACACAGTGAGAGAGAGAGCGGAGTGCGTGAGCGGTGTGTGCGTGTGTGTGTTGGTGTATTTGTGTTATTTTTATAAATTTTAATGACAAGCACAAATGCTGCCCTAATAATTGTTTTACAAATTTTAATTTTGCAAGTGCCCCCTTCCTGCACCACCCCCGGCAGAAAGCACTTGCTGTCCGTAAGAAAAAAAAGAAAACTGAAAGGTGTTGTTGCAACCCTGGAGTTGACATACGCTCTCTCTCTCTCTCTCCTACTCGTTTACTCTCACTCTGTTTCACACTCCCCAACCACTGCTCCACTTTTTTCGTATAATAAAAATTTAATAATAATAATAAAATGAAAAAATATATACACTAAAACACAAGTGCAGCGTACAAATTGAAAACAACTCGACACAAGGAAATCTGCAGCAACAACAACAACGGCAAGAGCGAAAACGGTGTTAACAAAAAAGAAATGACAATAAAAGAGTGTGAGGCAAAAACTCACAACACAACGGCAAACGTCCACGTAAACTTTTAACTTTTGCTTTGCCTGACTGCTGTGTGCTGGCTTTTGGAAATATTGGACCAAAATATCTGCGGCTCTTCTGCACCCGCCCACCTGACCATTTTATTTAACACATTTTCCCCCCAGGACAGGCTAGCAGCAAGAGCAGACAAGAAAAAAAAAACGGTAAATTGGTCACATTTTGTAACCAGTTTTTGTTGTTGTTGTTCGTTCGTTCGTTCATTGAACCTGTGATCCCACCTCCTTAGTTATGTCTTGGCTGAGGAGTCGTGCAAATCGAACACCAAAATTCAATTTCCCTGCCACACCAAAAACCAAACAAAATATAGATGACCTGGTGGACGTTGTTACCATGGTGAAGGCAGTCCCTGAAAATTATGCAAGACCCTTGAACCAGCAGCAGCAGCAGGTAGTGGCCTGATTGATACTCTGAAATACTCTCCAAGTTGATTTTATCTACAGACTGAGACCTAGTGTATGTACGGACTTTATCAGTGTTTTATTATGCTTGAAATAAGATTGAAATGGCTGGGGGACAGGCACAGATTTCACATGTGATGGATGGTTTCTAGTGGAATCATTCGCTGGGGTACGAAGTATCCAGTAACTCGGGAAACTTCTCACAGTTTCCGTAGATATTTTAGAAATTTGTTAAAAGCTTTCGATTTGCCTCTTAACGACAGCAGTTGCCACAAACAAACAACAATAAAAAGCGATCCTTCATCTTTCCATTTTAAAACATTCCTTTACCCATTATCCACACCAAGCAGTATATTTTTCGGGATGCATTGACAGTTCTTGCAAAGTTTCTGGCTGCTCTTCACACCAAATACGGCAAATTTGTTTGTTCCTGTCGCTGAACACAATTTTCCGATAAAAAAGTGTATCTTTATCCAACTTTGCCGACGCCCATTCAGGTCCTGGATTCTATTCTTGCACAAGTTCTATTTTAAAAGGATATTTTGCTCTGTCCGTACTTTACGTCTGCGTGTTGGTGGTTAAATGACCAATAATGTACATTTGGTGCGAAGTTTAGTCACAAGATTCCGAATAACCACTTCAGAAGGTCGTCCAAAGAAGAAGTAGAAGCCGGGTGAAAGTGTTCTCAACCGAGCATGAACAGTCGATTCATGGCTAAATTATAGAGCGAACTGAACATGTTTGACAGTAACATATGATATGAAAACAGCTGAGCTGCCAAAAAAAAAAAGAGTGAAAGGAATGAAACAAGTCCCAGACTTTCCAGCATAACAAATAGCACCCCAAATCATTAGAGATCCGCCACCGGGGTGCTGTCTATGCCGTAATTATGACCTTGTGGGCCATCTTGACCGAAATTTGTAGGTTTCCGCTAAAGCCAAACCAGCCTTCAGTTGAGGTGGCAGTAGTTTTGGTCTAGGCACTCGGAATGTAGAAGAAAAAGCACTTATCCGGGACGGTTACCGTCAAAATAAGTTTGCACATATATCTATTTCCTATGAAAATGCCGTTAATTCTCACGAAATTCAGGTTAACGGTACCAAGAATGGTGTCAAAAGTAGAATTTAATGTAGACTACGCTGAAGGATTCTAAAAGTGCCGAATTGAAATGGATTCGTATCGGTAACAGTCTATTAGTGCACAAGAACTGGGTTTTGGTGTTTTCTGTTGCTATTCAGCTCTCATTCAGTCACGCTAAGAAATTGAATAGCAATGGCTAGTCCAATCTGTGTTAATCCTTGAAAATGCACAAACTTTTATTAAGCTGTCAAAACATATAAAAAAAGAAAAATTTTTACAAAAAATATTGAAAAGCCTTCACTAAAATGTGGTTGGATGGCCAACCCTTAAAGAGAAGAAAACTAACACACCATAAACACTAATGGGTTTCCCTCCCTGGATGGGAATTTAAAGTAAATCCAATTTGCAAACTAGAACTTGAAGATTAATAATGATGTGGTTTTGTTTTGGTTTCCCTCTTTACTACAGGTAGACCAGCATACGAATATGTTGCACAACAATGCTCCTTGGCTACCACCTCATCAGCCGACGGCACAACCCCCGCAGCAGCAGCAGCAGCAACAACAACAACAACAGCAGCAGCAGCAGCAAGCGGCGGCTCCTCAACAGCAGCCACAGCAGCCACAACTTTATGCCAATCCAATGTTCCCGCAGCAGCAGCAGCAGCCGCCGCAAGCTCAATATTGGCCAGAGGAGCAGCAAATGCATCATTCCCCTCCGCAAGCTCAAGCTCCACCTCAACAGCAGCAGCAGCAGCAGCAGCCGGCGCTAAATTATAACAACTATTTTGTGGCTCAACCTAATCCGCAGCAACCACAGCAGCAGCAGCAACCACAGCAGCAGCAGCAACATCCGCAGCAGCAGCAACAGCCTCAGCAACAGCCTCAGCAACATCCTCAACAACATCCGCAGCAGCAGCATCCTCAGCAACACCCTCAGCAACAGCAGCAGCAGCAGTTGTTTTATCAGCCACTGCCACCTGTTGCTGCCATCAATCCTCCTACGGATGCTCCACATTTGCAGACCTTGGATTCGTTTGATAATAACAATAGCACCAGCAAGGCTGATGGCTGGGGCGATTGGGGTGATTGGAATGAAAGCGCCAACAACAACAACAACCTGAGCCAGCACCACGAATCGCTGCTCGAGCCTTCCAGCATAGTGGAGGATGCTTTTAATGTGCATTCCCAAGGCAGTTGGCAAGCCTTTGGCCACAACAACAACATTGCAGTGCAACCGCAGCCGGTGGAACTGGCACAGGAGCCGGAACTTGATGCCATTGTGCCACCGCGAGCCTTTCAAAATCAACCAGGATTTCCTATGGAGGGTTCAGTTGCCTTGGCTCCACCAGTTATGTTGCCGGAAAGTGTGGCCATTGGTGGTAATCCCTTTAAGCGTTCCATTGGTCTCAGCAAAAGGGTGAATATACTGGCTGCACCTGAAGGAGCTGCACCACCACCACCACTAGCACCAGCAGCAGCGGTAATAGCTCCCGCTCCTGTTCCCTTGGGACTGCCCGCCTACAGTCAGATGTTGATACCACCGCCACCTGTAGAGCCCCTTCAACCGGATCTAAGTGCTACAGATTTGATCTATGAGAATCAAGAGGTTTTAATGGCTGCACCCAACGACGAACGTGCTCAATATTTGCAGACCAGCCACCTATCCGAGCAACAGCCCGAAGAGGAGGATGATGGTGAGGCCAACTGGGAGGCAGACAGTCTGTCCCCGCCGCCAGGACTCTCACGTTTGGTCCTGGGACAGCCAGAGCTAGAGCAGCAGCGTCTGGTGACCGGTACAGAGCAGCCATCTGCACTTACCACCGTGGCCCAGGCCCTGCATATGGAGGAGAGGCAGGCCGATGGCGAAGATACCTCAGAGGGTGAGCAAACCGCTGCGCTTACACCGCCACGTCGCGTGGTCACCGGAGTGGAGACCACTGCGGTTTCTCTAAGAGAGCAGCGGGAAGTGGTGCTGGATGGTGAGAATTTGGAGGATCAGGAGGCAGCACCAGTGGCAAGTTTACCTAATGCTGTCACGGGAGCCGCTCCAGAGCTAATGGTGACACTTGAGTCAGAGATTAATGTTGCACCCACGCCACCCGTGGCCTCCGGTTCAGCGCATCAAAAAGAAAAGAAGCGTTCCACGCCGCAACAACAACAACAACAGCTGCCGCAAGTGCGTGCCAAGCCGCGTGCTAATCCCTCCCTAGAACTAGAATCGGAGGATGAGTCCGATGAGCTGCTACAGCTTAGCGAACGGGAACGAGAACGAGATCGCAGACGGGAACGCGATCAAACCGAGGAGCGACGTGGAGCTAGACGTGGTCATTACAATAACTACGATGGCGAAACGGAGGATTCGGTGAGACATGGTGATAGCAAATCCACGCGACGCAGTCATGGACAACGTCACCGCGTCCCAGACCAGGAACAGCAAGAAAGGGAACGTAGCTGGCGTCGCCGTTCACAGAAATATCACAGTGGAGGCGAGGATCAGGAACGCTATGAGCCCTCTAGCAGGCGAGGTTATGGCAACCATAGCAACTATGAGTCGGATGGCAACGATCTCGAACTGGAAGGTGGGGAACTGGGTGTGGATGGTGGGTCCAGCAAGGCCAGTCGTCAGAGACGCAGTGGCCATGCGGCCGAAGATGATTACGAAGATTATGAACATGGGCAGCGAAGTGGTGGAGGTCAACACCATCGTCGTGGCAAGCCGCAGGAAAAGTCCTCGCGCTCGGGACGTCGCAGTCATGAGGGTAATGATCGCTCACGCGGCGGTGGCGGCGGCGGCGGAGGTCGCTTGGATGACAGCACCTTGGAGCGTGAGCGTAGACGTCGCCACCCGGATCAACGACACTGGGATGGCTATGAGGAATATAGACGCAAATCCTCACGCAACAGTGACCTGGAGAAGGAGCGCATCAATGGTGGTGGCCCAGCTGGCTCCAGTGCTGCCGGTGCCAGCAAACGTCGCAACTTTGATCAATATGGCAATCCAACCGCCTCCTACGATCCCTATGGCATGTACGAACAGATGTCCCGCAATCCTCATGCCTATGCCGATATGTACGCCAAGTTTTATGGTCAAATGATCAACTCCATGACGGCGGCTGTCAATGCAGCGGCCAAAGTGGGTGGCGCCCCCGCTGCTGTACCGCCGCATCTGCAAGGCCATAATGCGGGTTTGGAGGCCAGTGTCACCGCGGTGGGAAATGAGGCTGCTTTGATGAGAGAACGTGAGCGGTAAGTTGAAACGAAAGAAGCTTTCTTCCCTTCCCACACCCCCTCGAACCTAAAGGTCTTGCAGAAGTGCTTAACTTGAATCCAACCCAAGTCTAAAACTTAATCAATTCCCCCCTACAGTAACTCAAAGTTGCAATGAACCAGCCAAACAAACAACAACAACAAAAGGTTTTGAGTAAGATTGTGCTAAAATGTAGAACGAAAACGAATCTGGTCACACTTAAAGTAGCCAAAGTTTTTGTTGTTTGAGTTGGTTCACTTTAGCCTTAATTTACTGTATGTAGCTGTAGATGAGAACCCATTTCTCTCTCTCTCTCTCTCTGCAAGCCTGTGGTTCTTAAGCTTCGTTAAGCCGAAGATTAATTTTTTTCTAACTTTGTTGACTTTGTAGTTTTCGTTTAACTGTTGTTGTTGTTCTTTTAACTCCCTGGGCATGTAGAGTCGCTCTCAGCCCATATATGTACACTTTCACTCTCTCTCTCTATGTGTGTGTTAAGCTCTCTTTCTCTTGTTTCTTGCCGTAGAATTGGTAATACTACAACAACAAACCAATGTTTGAATTAACTGTGTTTGCTAACATTTTGGTCCCTCTTTCTACCTTCCCTCTCCCACTCTTCCTCGTCCCCTGAAATTGTACTAAAAAACTGCTAATTGTAGTTGAGAGAGGGTCTTCTCTGTGTGTAAGTGCCTGCGTGCGTCTGAGTTCCCGTTTCCACTCTCGCTTGCTCCCGCTGAGGCTTTTAGTTTTGTGTATACTCTCCCCCGCCCGCCACCACCACCATGTAAATGACACCTTGTCTCTTCTACTAAATATAATCCAACAACAACTATTTGTTTTCGTTTCTAACCTACAAAAACAATTGAAATCAAAAAAAAATGCAAAAATATCGAACCACACACGAAACAACGCCTTGTGCCTTCCCCACTTCTTTAGGTATACACACGCATACATAACCCAAGCCAATGAATTCCATCGTCATCATTACAACTACAACTACACGGATCTGCTTAACTCCAGCCTGATCGATGATAGCGCCAGTCTCTATGGCAGCGAGTCCCATCACAGCAACAGTCGACGCTTGGCCTTGGCCACGGGCTATGGTCTAACCAGTGCCAGATCCCTCAGCAATCTCAGCAATGGAGATGGAGGCAATGGACGCAACTCTCGATGCGGCGGCGGTGGCGGCGGTGGCGGCGGCGGCTATGCTGGCTCCGAGTGCGGTCTGGATATCAGGTGGTCATCCAACACAATACAACAACAAATATCAACTCTGCAGTCTGTCAAATTCTAAATTTACTACTTCTCCACATCAAATACTACTGCTCTCGCTCTCGCTCTCTGTCTGTCACAAGAGTCCTTTGAAACCAAACCCAAAACTTTCTTCTACCCCAAGCAAATGTCTTTCGCTTTATCTACCGATCTGTGATCCCTTTCTAACTATTTATATACAACTATGCTTTGGTTGCCAGGCTTCGGGTATATATATTGCGAAGCCACATAGCCAGTCTCTCTCCTCTCACGACCCACTAGAATTGAATTAGGGTCAGTAGAGTCCATTCTGTGTGTCGCCATTTTTCACAACTTCACTAGCCGAGCGCATGCCGAGGCTTGCCCTAAGAGAGCAAACACCGCTCTCTTTGCTTGCATTCGCAGGGCAGTGATCGATGAACTCAGGTCAGAGCTAGTTTGGTCGCCTCATTTCACTTTTTGCCCTAGATCTTCTTAACAGATCCTGATCCTAATCGATGTTTACAATACTGCACGAGAATTACACATATGTAATTTAATTCTTATGAGAAAGATGTGTAGAACATGTTAACGTCCACATCCACACAAGATCAAAGAAGGTTCCGTCTATCTGGGAGAGCTACGGATTTTAAAGAATTCTATTAAAAAGAGGACTTAAAGCTGAAATTGGAGAAGGACAGGCTCATCGGGAAATACCAAATCGAGCTAAATTGGGCTAGCGACAATGCATTTAAGAGTTTTTATGAGGAAGCAAAACGTTCTAATTAATCATCGATAACCGAACATTATATTTAGGTAAAATATAAACAAGCATTGGCATCTGAAAAGGAATTTAAAAGCAGTAGAGGAAACGACAAAAAATCCTGTATAAGACTAAGACTCCAACTTCATGAAATCATGACCTAGAGTTTGCGTTTTAACGGTGATTTCGTAGGAGAATCTTTCACTATTCAATGAGCACGTTTATAGTTTTGGATTTGAACGAAATAACTCTGTAGTGCATTCTTTCCTTTACTCTGAATGTTCATTAATCCCTGCAATCTAACTTATCTAACGCTCGGCTTGCAAGGTCCTACGTATATAATTCTGAGCTTTGGTTTAGCAGGAGGGGTACATGACGTTTCCATATGGCTTACCTCAAGTGGTACCACTTTAAGTCTGAAGTCAGGTGCACTTTTATCTTTTTCACAGTCGCCATTAATGTTTGATGTTATCCATAAATAAGAATCAATTTACACAGTGAAGTATACTTCATAAAGTTTGACCACACTCGTTCTCAAAAACCATTGAACGCATTCACTCCAACTTGACTGTTATTTGACTAGTGGCATTTAGATCGAAGTCGTCGAAATCCACTGCGCAAACAGAAAAGCATTTCTTTTGAGATGAAAAGCAAGCCGAAATTACGGGTCTCTAGATATTTTCCCTCCATTTGTTTGTTTTCGACCTCATTTTATATGTCGTGGTATTTGTAATGCGAATTCTGAACTCTTTTGAGGATCAAATGTGGGTTAACACATGTTCTGACCTACTTATTTTGCTTTAGATCAGGGTTTTGCCAGAGGGGATAAGGGGATCTACTGATCTAAAGCAGTGGTGGGCAGCCCAGAAACACTTACAGAAAACGGAATTAGGGGGGTTTCTCTGGGAATGGATAAAAACCAGCAGTTTACTTCTCTCTCTCCCTCTCGCAACACTCGCTCCACCTGTACACACAAATCATTCCAATCATGCCAAAGGGACTTCTTCGGCTGTGCTGCTTTCTTTCCTCTACCTGCCCCACCTCCCCCCCCCCCCCCCAACAAGCCCCTTGTCCTCTTTTATAAAAAAGAACTTGAATTTTTGGCCGCATGCAGTGACAAGTTTTAACTTTATTTTTTGCATGGAATTTCCAGTCAATTTTTCCCATTATCCACCAATTTCTGTTTACTAATCAACATGCGTTTGTCCCACAGAGCTGGCGTTCCCAACAGCAGTTTTGGTGCTGCCTCTGTGTCCGAGATCCAGAACTCTTCGCCTTATGTGGCGCCAACAACATCAACAACAACGTCGTCTGCAACGACCACAGCTGTGGCTCGCCCGCCCAGACGACGCACCCCGCTTCTTTATAATCGACCCCATTTGGTGGCCTCCTATGCCATGAGTCTGCTCCTGAAGGTTAAACCCAAGTATGCGGGACGTGGTCGTCTGCGCAATGATGTGGAGGTGGCTGCACCACGCATTAAGGATGCCACAAGCAGCCTACTTCGCTCGTATCCGGGCCCATTGCAGGGACGCAAATTGCACAAGGATAAGATTATTAGTTTCTGTAAGGAGCAGATCCGTTTGGGCCCCACCCGTGGCTGTACGCTGCTGTATGCCACACAAAAGAAGCCGCAGGGCACAGTGGAAAAGTATCGTGCGTCGCATGCCCTTATGTGGCACCTATTGATACTGTTGTTGAGGCAGAATGGGGTGAGTAGAGTGGATGAGGAAAGCAACTGTTGACTGATCTTAATCAACCTTCTCCTCACATTGATTTAGTACATTGCGGACACGGATGTGGGTGATTTGTTGTTGGAGAATCAACAGGAGTATCCCTATGCTCCGCCTGAGCTGGATGCTGAGACCGTGGAAACAGAGGCTGAGGCAACGGCCGAGGTTAAGGACGAGGACTCGGAAGAGGAAGCTGTTAGTGAGCCAGCTGCCGCCTTACCGGCCCAGGAAGAGGCGACTACTCCAGCCACCCCAGCTGCAGCCATGTCCGAGCAGGCAGCCACTGATAAATTCCGCAGCTATGTACTCCGCGGTAATGTGGAGGAGGCGCTTCAATGGGCCACCGATAATAATCTGTGGACGCATGCCTTTTTCTTGGCTTTATACGAGGATCGCTATGCCCTGACCGATGTGGCTCAGAAGTTTCTCAATCGCGCCATCAAGGCCAATGATCCGCTGCAGACGCTCTACCAAATGAAGAGCTGTCACACTCCGGCCTGTGTTAGCCAGCTAAGGGATGAGCAGTGGGGCGACTGGCGTTCCCATCTCTCCATACTGGTGACAAACAAGTCACGCCAGCCGGAATACGATCGCAGTTCGGTGGTGGCCCTGGGCGATACTCTGTTTCAACGCGGTGACATCTATGCAGCACATTTCTGTTATCTGGTGGCACAGGAGGAATTCGGACGCTACGATAGCTCAGCCACCGAGCAGACCACACTCACAGCCAATGTGCCTAGGTAGGATGCAGAATTCGGAATGTGTTGCTCAACAGATCTTTAATCAATCTCTTGCAGACTCATCCTATTGGGCGCCTCACACTACAAACACTTCAATGAGTTTGCCAGCAATGAGGCCATCATTATGACCGAGATTTATGAGTACGCTCGCTCCCTGTTCGATCAGAAGTTTAGCATAGCCAATTTCCAGCATTACAAGTTTCTGTTGGCCACCCGCATCCTCGACTATGGTCAGCATTTCCGTTGTACCAACTATTTGGAGCAGATTGCCAGACATATTGAGCTCAAACCGGAGTTCTATGACGGCGATTTTATACAGAGGGTGAGTGAGAAATGGAACCCCACTTTACAGGGATGAAATCAATTAAATGTTTAACTCTCTCTTTAGGTTTGCAGTCTGGCCGAACGTTTGCGCTATTATGATCCCATACTGATCAATCGTGTGTCCTTTGCCAGTCCACCAAATGCCACCAATGGAGGGGGCGGCGGCGGCGGCGGCAACAGCAAAACAGACGGCTCTGCCCCAGAGGAGAAAGCCTGGCTGCGTCAGCTACGTGCTTTGGCTGATGTGGTACATATCCGAAGCACACACACTTTAAGCCAAATTCTAAAACAGTTTCCCCACCTCTCTGTAGCCATCCCAGCAAGAGCAACTGCAGCTGCAGCAGCAACAAATACAGCAGCAACAGAGCGACATTGACCAACAATTTGCGGAGGTGAACAAACAATTCCGTGAACTCAATATGCAATATGAGGATACTCTGCAGCTGGCCAAGGATACAGCCGCACCAGCAACTGAGTTTCAGCCACCTACTCAGCAATTGCTGATGGCATCGGAGTCGCAACAAACAACACTGCAACAGCAACAGCCACAGCAACAGGAGTACTATGAGCCAACGCAGCCAGCAATGACAACCAATGAACAACAACCTCCAGCGGATCCATATGCAGCACAATTGCAACAACATGTGGCTTCGCCCTTGTACTACGATCCCAATGCAGGCCAGCAACAGCAGCAGCATCAGCAGCAACAGCAGCTGTCGCTACCAAATGCTGCTTATGGTCACATAGAGCCAGCCACTGAAGCTTATGCTGGACAGCAGCTGCAGCAGCTGCAGCAGCCGCCACAAGATCACCAACCCACGCTCTATGGCCAGGCACCTGCAGCGACTACGGGTTATGACTACTGGCCGGGCACACAACAACCGCCTTATGGCGATGAGGTAGGTGAAGACTGCAGTTCTATGCACCATTTTCAGCAATTGCTAGTTAAACCAGGCAGGCGGGGGAATCAAACCGACAATGGAGGTAGTCACTTGAATCCATGTGAAAGCAGACTCATCTTCTAAATCTTAGCAATTTAAAGTGTTAGCTATAAAAGATTATAAAGAAGCTTACCACAATTGGTCGCTTGTGTTCTTGAGTGCTTCAAAGATACAGATTTAAATGATCTAGGGGTAGTTTTTGATCATCAATTCTCAAGTAACTGCCACTGTATATAAGGCCACCAGTAATCTTGGATTAATAAAGCTCGAAGTTGAAGCAATTTGACGACCAAGATGTTATTTTCAGGGATCAAGGCCGAAACATCCGTTATTTTTAAGCGGTATAACCGAATCAAACCAAAACCGTCACCGAAATGGATTTGATTTTGGTTAACCGTAAACGAAACTGAAAAAAAAAACAGTTCCATTTCGGTTTTTAAAATATCAAGTGACGAAATTATTTGTAATATTTGAAAAAATGTACTTAAACTAATCGTTACTCTTCACCAAGTCAGACTCTCATCGCTAATGAAATGTTCATCACTAGCAGCCTTTAGAGTTGCCACTTCAATCGACAGGCTTGTACACTCTCACTCTCACTGCTGGCTGTTCAACTGTTTACAGTACGACCAGTTCAGTGTTGCCAACTTAGCTATTTTCTCACCAGATCTAGCTATTTTCAGTTTTGCCGAAACCTGCAAATCTAGCTATTTTTGAAATTTTGAGGGTATTATAATATTGTCCGGATGTTTGTAATACATAGAAGGAAGCATCTCAGACCACATGAAGTACACATATTCTTGATCAGCACGACGAGCTGAGTTGATTTAGTAATCTGCCTCTGTTTCTGTGCTATCTTCTCCGTCATTTTAAAAGCTATATTTGCCAAACTTTGCACCAAGACTTTTAGTACAAATACGCTGCACATCTGTCGGAACCGGCCGGATCGGATGACTATAGCATATAGCTGTCATAGGAACCATCGGTCGATAAACTAGTTTTAGTGAGAAAAACTTGTTAGTTTTCAACGGAAACGCCTTCAAACTTTGTACTTCTTAGCTTGCTATGCCTTCCCAAGATTTTATCAAGTTTTGGTTTCTTCTGGTTGACTTCTTCTTAACTATCCATGGAATTATGCTTGGGATAATCTTTATACATAATCGTATTAACAAAGAGATCGACTCATCTGAGTTGGTTAGCCGACTTATTTGGCATTGAACTCTTTCCTTAACACCGTTTCGTGTCTTCTATGCTCTTGACAACATTCAATTATCTCTTCCCGCCCCTTTTCATTGCAATCCCCTTCATTTCCTTTCGGTTTGATTCCCTTGAGGGTGACAGGTTAAATCTAGTCTTAAGCTATCTGCGTGCTGTGTTTTGAATTGAAAAATCCAATGATTTTTTGCTAACATTTCTAATCGTGTGTGTGTGCACATCAACTGGAATGCAGCTACCACATATGGAGGGCAATGAGATTTTAAATGAAAATCCAGCAATAGCAGCAGCAGCAGCAGCAGCAGCAGCAACAGCAACAGCGGCGGCGTCCTCAGTTGCAGCAACAGCAGCAATCAGTGAGGATGAGCAGACACCGGCGGCAGCAGCACAGCAAAGGACAATGACAATCACCGCCAGCGGCCAGCAAAATAGTCGCTTCAAGGCGAATGCCACAAAACAAACCAACCTGTTGGATCCACACAAGAGTAAGGGAACTCTACGCAAATTGCAATTTGGCAAGCCAGCGCCGCCGGCAATCCCCACAACTGCAGCAGCTACGGCCAAGGCGTTCAATTTGAATGATGTAAGTAGCTTAACTGCCATAAATAAACGCAAAAAGCCGCCGCCCACTACCAGCCTACAGCAATTGGCCATGCCCACCACACGTTTCACAGCCGCAGCAGCAGCAACAACAGCAGCCGGAAGGCGCGTCAACTTTGATCTACCCTCCACCATAGACGAATCAGAGCTGGAACATGAACTGGAGTTAATGGCAGAGCCAAGTACCAGCCGCAGTCTGGCACTCTGTCGGAAGCCGCCACCTCACATAGTATTCAATGGCACCTATCCCATCGATATGCCCCTAAACAGCCACAACTATGATCCAGAGGCCAATACAGATCGTACAGATATGCAACGCTATCGTTATATGCTACAGGATTATGTTATTGATGAAGATGCCGAGGGCGAGGAACAGGAGGAAGACGATGATGATGATGATGATGGGGATGAGGATGGGGATGAGGAGGAGGAGGAGGAAGAGGATTACGAAGAAGAAGATGATGAGGACTACTATGCCTTCTCTGGCGGTAGTCAACCGCAGCATGTTTGGTCCATGCAGGAGCTGATAGCCAATCCCACAATACCCATTAACTACAAGAAAATGTGCTCCGAAGTGGAACAGAGCCTGAGTAAATTCGAGGCCTTTTTGGATGCCAAAAAGCGTTCCACGGTGGTGCGAACCTTTGACATAGACGCACCCACCAGCAGTGAGGTCGTCGGCGTGGCTCTGAGTGCCAAGAAGCAATTGTAAACGAAATGAAACCATCCCGCTCTCGCACTCTCTCGCTCTCTCTCTCTCCGCTGCTGCTTCTGGAGCCTACTGTACCTGCTGCTAACTCGCACTCACTCTCAAATGTAGCCCTAGAATTTAAGCCACAACTCGAATGAGTTTATACAAGCAACCAAAATAGCCCTGAACTAGTTGATCAAAGTGTACACTGAGCTAGAATTTTGACTGCGCCAGTTTTTTTTGTCGATTAACAATTTTTCGTTCCTTGAACTCTTTTCGTTTCGTTTGTTGATCATCCTTTGAATCTTGTTCAATTTGTCTTGAGATTGGAATTAATAATCCGTATTTGTAATTTTGAACTTGCTTTAGCATCAGCAGCAAGTGCGTCCAGCCATCTCAATGCCAAAGTCAAAGAGCTATGACGAGGACGGGGATGCGGCGGCGGCAAAGGGTTCCAACCAAGGCACGGCCAAGTCAGCAGCGGGGGCGTCGTCAGCGGGTAAACCACCCAATGCAGCAGTAGATCCTGGGTAAGGCTTTCAAATTCCACCTCATACCCACACTCTCCTTACCATCTTCCTTGTCACCTTAGCGCACCGGGCAATCAGAATGCCGGCTGGTTTGGTGGCTTGTGGAACAAGTTATCGCTGAAGCCCAAAAATCAAATGATTCTGCCCGATGACAAAAACCCCACCATTGTCTGGGACAAAGATCGCAAATGTTGGACCAATACGGCCGAGGGCGCTGCCGAGGAAACGGAAAGCTTTAGACCGCCACCCAAAATGACAGATTTTGGCTTGCCAAGTGTATCGGCAGCCAGTCCACCCAGCAGCAGCAAACCTGTATCCAATTTGATGCCCAATATGATGAACACCAGCAATCCGGAACCACCACAATTGTATGGCAGTGGCATGGAGTATGCACCAATGGCACATTCCCCAGTGCCGGAGATGTATGCAGCTGCTGCGCCCTCGCCAATTCCACAAGCAGCGGCTGTACCAAATGCTGCACCGGCTGGTGGTGGTGCTGCTACTGCTGCTGCTGCTGCTGGTACACAACCCAAGCTACAGTCGAACATGTTCAAAATGCAACGCAATCGCAGTAAGTGGAAGGAGATTGAGCTGGGTTAACGAAACAACAGAACTAAATAGGAAATTTCTCATCCAAGACAGGCCTTTAGCCTAATTCTTCTAAATTCCACAAAGTACAAGTTTGTAACAGCCAGAAGGCATCATTTCCTTCTTGTTTACTACCAACAGCAGAGTCGATATAGCCCCGTATGAACAAATAGCTCTCAGAGATGGCAGGAGATAGAAGTTTGACAAGTATGGTACAAGCAGAACTAGTTTACTTTCAATTTCTCCACCTTTAGTTGCGACTTTTCCGCAACGGAACTCTTTGAAAAGAGGCTCTCTTCCAAGGAAGTGCATGATATCCTCGACTTTCCTATGATTACACTCCTTCCTTCTCCCGTCTGTGTTTGCTCAGAGTATCAGTGCGATCTTTAAGTATCCAACTCATAGACATATAGACATTCTATGAAAACGGCCCTTGGATAGTTTTATATTTAGAAACAAAAATAGTTCCTTCTCGCTGCTCGAGTCACTAAAGTAAAGGTTCGATGTTATCTTCCCAGCAAATTGGAAAAAAACCATCAAGCTTTCGGTATGAATTGCCTTGTGACTTCAGGCCCCAGGGGCTGTGTGGCCAGGCCTGTTATATATACGCGTTTTGCTTGATGTTATGTGGAGTTGAATACGTATTTTGCGACATATACGTCATATTCAGCACTTCTTGGGATAGCTTACAGCTCAGTAATCGCCTTCTTACTTCTCCAAAGCAAAACGTTGCTACTTGTACCCAGCTACTTGTACTTTGCCACTGTTCTTATCGTCTAAAATCTTTAAAACCCATTTCCCGCTGCAGCCGGCCGGGCCTTCCGGAATATCAATGTATATTTTTTTAATATCCTTTTATTTTCTGGAGCGCTGTCTTCTTATTTGCAAATAAAGTCGTGTTGAGAGGCTTCAGAACCGTTTCCATAACGTCTGATTGATACACTTCCCCAAAGTGTTGACTATTATTTCGCAAAAATGGAGCTTGGTGACGCCATCATCATATGAGACTGCCCACCAAACCATCACATCAGCCGGATGGTGACCTCTCTGAACTCTTGGAATGAGTTTTAAAGCTTGTTTTGATGATACAGAAACCTATCTATCGTTCTGTTCGTTGATCTATGAACTTTATGGTTAAAATTTACTCGTCAGTAAACAGAATTCGTCTGGTGGCAAGTGGTAGGTGTTTCTCTTGTATGCACTGAGTTCCAAGTCACCATTTATGATGAGCGACTTGCTGTCCTTGCTGATATTCATCTCACAAGACATGATTTTCTGCTTGCGCAGTGGATTTCGACGAATTCGATTTAAATGACACTTGTCAAGTAGCCATCAAGTTGAAGTGGTTGAAGTTGAATGGTTCTTGAGAACGAGTGTGCTCCATACATGCAACAAAACAATTGCGACTACGAGGTATAAGGGAATGGGCAAGAAACTTCAACAGACAGATTATAAATGAACTATTCTACATAAATAATAAGAAAAGCATAGGCCAAACAGATTTTTCCCTTCAACAGCAGCTGTTTTTTTTTCCCAACTAATGTTATTTCCATTCAATTCTGTCAATTGAAATCCTTTCTTGACACCACCTCTTGGCGTACAGACATTAACCCATATTTATCGACCTTTTTGTTTTGCAGCCCTAAAAAATTCCTATGTGGATGTGTTCAATCCCTCGGGTGCGCCCATGTCAGCGGCACCGGATAATGTGATGGCTCCCATGTTGACGCCAACTGCAATGCCTCCCGGTGGTTACTTTGTGCCCGGTCAGCAATAAAAAGAGAAACGAAAAAAGGGCTTAGAAAGGAATGCCAACGAAAGTGAGTGGAGTCTTCTGGCACATTGCCCTGAAATTTGTAATACTTCATCTATTCCAATTTTTCTTGCAGCACTTCGAGCTACGTAAAAATTCCCAACTAGTGCGCGTGCACCCACCCGCACACACACACAAAGTTTAATAATTTTAACTAATTTCCCCACCATCTGTCCCCTTAACTGAGAGTGTGTGTGTGTGTGAAACTGCTGTCTCCCTTGCTCGCTCGTCTTCTACTACTTTCTCTCTCTCTCCCCCCTCCCCCGCAAAATGAACGTCTATTTTGGTGTGCGCGCGTGTTTAAATATTACATTTAGCAATTTGTTAACAACAATTTATGTACGACTAGCAAAATATATGTAAATTTTCTCTATGTAATCTACCGTTCCCCCCCACCCCCTACCCGTTTTCTGTTTATATACAAATATTATCTACTATATTCAGTTTTTTTTTTTTGTATGTTGCATAGTTTTTATTTGTTAGTTGTAAACGAAAAACAAAAATCAAAAAACCATAAATCTTTAAAGACAAGGCGAGATCATCTTTTTCTTTTTGTTGTCCGGGAGCATGTTTCAAAAACATTTATTTATATGAAAATCTAGTTAATTTAAACAATAAATTGTGTGTTGATAATGTTTATGGGGTGTGAATACCGTTGAAATATTCCATCGATTCAAAATGCTTTTGTTTTTAGTTTTCTGTGGCTTTTTGCATCAATTGAAAATTGCATTTGAATACATGTTAACTTGTTACCACAGAAAATTGTGTTTTGTTTAATTATTATTATTATTATTCTTATTCTTTAACTTTAGCTTACAAATTATTAACAAAAAAAGGAAAAAAAAAAACAAATAAACTGGTGCAGGCAAAACAAAATTAATTAGAAATATGTCAACAACTATTTAATGTATGTGGGCAACCAACAACAACAACAACAAATTGTACACACTAAAGGTGTTGAATTACTCGCTCTGTGCTAATGGTTATCGATTTTCCAACTACAATAATTACACACAACTCCACACAACACATTAGAAAGACGAAAGAACATAAAAACTTTACACCTAATTTAGCCTAAAATGGAAAACCAGAAAATCATATAAACAAGAATTGTATCTCAAGAAATACAAACAAAACATTTATGTAAAAAAATATGAAAAACTTGCAAATGTGTTTTGGTTTTGGATTGGATTTTGGGTACAGGGTACATCTGTGCCAGCAGCACCTAAGGCTAGCGCAGTCACTAGCACAAAACTCAACGTATCTATACCACTGGTGCTTGTAGCTGTCTCAAGCATACGGCAACAACGAAATCCGCTCGCATACGAATTTTTGTTGCCTTCAATTTCGCAAGAGGCTTAGGCTAGAAAGAGAAGAGGAGGCACATACGAAGTTGTTGCTTCATTTTTGTTATGTCTGATCGTCGGTCGGTCGGTCCCAGTTAAACTCAGCATTGCAAGTGATCGACAACCTAAGCGTTCCTATTTTATTAACGGTTATTTCGATAAGATATTTTTTGTGTCGATATAGGCGACAATCGATATTTTCTACAAACCATATATCTTCTATGGTCACATTGAAATTGACCGTTGAGTTTACTGTGGAAGGGTAGATGTCGCACAGAAGCACAATTCACCGGATAAACCAATCTTTTAATAGATTCCTTCTGGGAACAGAGGGCGGGGACAGGCATCGATTCGTTTATATGGGCGATTCAAGCAGCTCACAAGCTTACGGCCTTTAAGAAAGGGTCAATTATCCTCAAGCATATCCAGTAACCCAAGTGACCAATGCTTGTCTTCAGTCAGCAGTTCGAAGTGCCATCTAGAGGCCACCAAACGAGGCAGCATTCTTTCTGTAACTTCTAGCACTTCTCGATATGATTAGTGGAGCCGTGTGTAGACAAGATACATCTGTTCGCCACGTTCCACGTTCAGTTAATGCCACAATAGAGGACTTTCTCGGCTTCTTCTCTGTAGCTGAGCAAGTTGTATTTGTACATGAGATGCTAGACTTAGGCTTCTGCAATTTCGAGGCATTGTAATAGAATAAATTCTATAGCTTCCTCTATCGACTGCGTTTGCCAGTCTTAATCCAAGTTTATAAATGTAAAAATGTCTTAATTTAATGTTTGCTTAACCTAAGAACTCTCAGTTATATGGAACTAAACATCCGCTTCGGCGTCTTCATCGGTATCATCCTCATCCACATGCTCAGACGCCAACAGATGATAAACATCGTGTGAGTCAGAATCGTCTGATTCTTGCTTTATCTTCGGTTTCTTGATGTTCGATGAGGGGCTGTTGTCTGTCACCTGGTGGCGTTTAGGCGCTTCTTCAAATTCTTCATCTGAATGCAAAAAAAGGACATAAATTATGCACATGATAAATAAGTTCTCGCTTCTCCTTCACTTACCACTATCTACAATCTCCCAGCCCTGGGGAGGATGTGCTTGGTAGCTTACAAAGATGGTGGGAAATTCTACAATTGTCTTGCCTGCCAGATTCTCGCTTAGAGTTTTGGCTGCACTCAAGGGATAGCAGCGTGAACCACTTCGACGTACGCCCTCAGCTCTGAGCCATAAGCTTAGTTGTCCAATTCCCACTTTTTGATAAGGAGCCAACAGTTTGCGTTGCTCTCGCGCCGTCTCGTGCTGTGCACAATCCACATACTTGTTCAACAAAGCAGCCAGAGTAACATTCTCATCACAGCGTGCATCTTCGTATCGTATGGGCTCGTCTCCGCCCATAAATAGCCACTCAATGCGCCAATAGAGCCGTCCCAGCTTCCAGTCCAGAAACGTGGTATTCTCTTTATGGCGACTAAAGTTGGGTAATAACAGCTGCAGGCGTGTACCACGTTTCTGGGCAGCCAAACGCATGCGGTATTGGGGCACGGGTAAGCCTCGCTGTTGATGTGTGTACCGTTTGCTGGGGTCATGTTTGCGATTCTCTGTATAGCGGGTGCACTCCTCAAGGAAGCAGTAGTCACTCATGAACTCCCTGGTGGTCATATCGGTGAGTGGTACATATTTGGTACGATCTCGCACACCATCACAGTTGAGTTCACGCTTGTGGATTTGGACGCAGGACAGGCAACAGGTCTTAACTTCGCATTTGGGACAAGCGTAGCGCGCTTCTTGGGCGGCGCACACCTCGCACAGGCCCAGACGCATGGAGCTGAGGCAGGACCAATGAGCCAGAGTTAAAACATGTGTGGGCTTGTCTTTTGTGAATATTTACCTGACTCTGCTTGTGTTGGTTTCTGTCATTTTTCGAAATTCAAATTTTGAATTTCCTTTCTACTTCTTGCCACCAGCCCAGCTGTTTGGCCTCATGCTTTGATCGTGTAAGCGTATTGCCCAACACTGAACAACGGATCGGGCTATCGTTATCGATATCGCAGTTGATTAGTTAAATGTATTAAGACCAGTCTACCTCAATAATTAGTTTTTATCTCAATTTGTTTGTATTTTACTCACAAATCTGTTATGCATTGACCCTTATGTCACGAGCACATCTCTAGAGCTAAAAAAAAAAATTGACGCGTTGTTGTTTTGGTTAGGTACGTCATACGGTAGATTGAATTGAATTTAAACTTGCTTAAAGTGCTCTCAGCTCAGGGGGAGGCGGGTCACAGTGTAGCGCCTACACGAAAATCCATTAAACCAACGTGCATCCTTGTTTGTGTACTGAGCTTGACAATCTAAAGCAGCGGCTTGTTTATTTACTTACATTTCTCACACGCATGTGTGTCAGAGGGTTGCCACCTGGTGGTAACAAGTAGAAACTGTCGCTATCGCTATCGATAGCCGTTAACCGTTAACCGCCAACCGTTTGAATTGCGCAAATTTATTTCGTACGTGTGTGTTTCCAGATATCTTATCAATAGCTGATTTTGGCTTAGATTTAAGACATAATTTTCACATATATATGTACATTCCGGCAGATAGATATCACTTACCACCTCCAAAACACGCGACGCGTGAATTTGGGAGAGGAACGGACAAGAAGACGGAGAGTATCTCGGTGTATAAATATGCTGGCGAGACAGTTGTTGCGTTTAGTACGCAAGAATCTGAAGCCCAGATTGCATGCCGCCGCCTACTTCTCGATGAACAGCAGCAGCCACAGCAGCGATCCGAGCCTGGACGATAAGGCCGGAGTGGAGGCCTCGGCTAGGGTGGTGCCGGTACTGGTCAACAACAACAACAACAGCAAAAACTTGGGTGTGCCACCCACGCTGGAGGAGTTGGTCTTCTATCCGATGGGACGTCGGCACAGTTTAACCGACAACGATCAGGAAGTGCATGCAGCTTTTGAGGTAAGTCGCTAAGCCGTACGTACATCCATTCATTCATCCGTTGATGATGCTCCCTTTCCCCCCATTCCAGGCGGCCATCAAGCAACTGAACTCACTGCAATGCAATGAGATTGCCATACGCAATTCGATTGAAAATCCGATGATTGATACCGTGGCGGACACCATCAAGTATCTGGAGCGCAGTGGCCTAGCTTTGTCCACCGTGGAGAAGTTGTCCTTCATTCATGTGGCCGGTACCAAAGGCAAAGTGAGTGTTGAACTAGTTTTAGCCGTGTAATCGCCCACTGGCGCTCTCCCTCTGTCTCTCTCTCGCCCTCTCTGCTTGTTCTGACAAGCTGATAAGATTGGTTTTGCATACGATTTGGTATTGGGCTATAGATAGAAACTGTTTTGGTTGTTGTTTTTGGTTTTGGGTTTTGTTTAGTGTATTTTTTTTTGGAATTTGAGTTGGAGCATTGAGCTTTGGCCACTATACGAGTGTTTCTTTTATTGTTCACTCTTTTGTTAACGATTTTCAGAAAATCTGTATATAAAGTTTGAGAATGGACTAGTTCTTTGTGTGATAATCTTGATCATGGTCTTTATATTTTTTTTATCAAAATTCCTTGAATTTCAATATTTTGGTTTGTTTTTGAGAGTTTGTCAACCCAAAATCTACATAAATTTTTGATCTTGAGGCATTCAAAAATTTGTTATAAGATTTCAGATGCTAGCAAGTTGTTTTTTTGTGCTCTTTGTTTAATTATTTCACGTTTCATATACTTTTCTAAAAATTCCTGACCCTAGAATGGGATTACACGAATTAATACTCTTGGCGGAAGTAAATATATTTGAATCTAAGTGTTTTTTTTTTGTCGGAGGCACACAGATATATGGGGTCAATTGTTTATACATCTCTGTTTTTTCTTGGAATAATTTTTCTGTGTACTTATCCCAGCTTTTTGTAGGATTACACAGATCCAAAGGTTGTAGAGTTCTTCCTTCGAAAGAACACAAATTCCACAAGGTTTCGGTTTAAGGATACATATTTACAAGTCTAAGCAGAAAGTACATAAAACACAAACCTGATTTCGAAATCAAGTAGATCTTAGATATTTCTTGGTATCACAATGATTTAAGGGTTTATTTGAAATCGAAAGGATCCAAAGGTTTGGTAGCAGAGCAGAGATCTAACCTAGTTTTTCCACAAAGGTTATATTTGGGTTTCTAATGATTATATCACGGGTCCCTCTTACGGCTTTCCCCTCTCTGTGCAGCTTTAATGAGCTCATCTGTCTCTCCTACAGACTTTCTAACGGCTTTTCGGCCTCTAGCACTCTCTTTGGTCAACGAAGGACATATTGTTGTTGTTGTCACAGAAATCGTTTGTAATTAGGGAATAAATTCACACGTCTGATTTATTCCCTTGTCAGTCTCCATTCTGCTGAGGTCAATCATGGCGCCACTTCGGGGGTCGACTGCGCTACCAGCTGATCAGTTTGTCTGAAGATTATTTCATTATCAGCCACTGAACTAAGCACGGTCTTAACAGCCATACGCAATTGATAAAATGATTCACCGGTGTCTCCATGGTGGCACAACAAATGGCAACGCAACACCATAATGCTACATTCTGTTGCAACTTGAGCAATCGCCACACCTGTTTTGTAAGCACTGCACATGGCACATGGCACATGGCATAATGCCAAGACTGAATTCACATTTAGGGAAAGCTTTAGAATGATGGGACCATGCCCACCTCCACCCAATTTTGCCTTTGAAGAGCAATATTTAATTAAAACTATTTCAAAAAGTAGCAAAAAGGGTCAAAAGGGTTTAATTACCCAATTAATCTATATACTTTTGTGAACAACTGGTTGGTTCTAGAGACATAAAGTTACATAAACTTACTAAAAACGGAGTAAATAGCAAATTTATCTGACATAGAGCAGCTATCTAGATTCTGGAAGTTCTGAAATCGACCCTACGTTGTGTGCCGGAGCCGGAGATAAAGGTCTAGTTGGAGTTGTGAAGAAATGCCGAATTGAGACCAGGCTCTCTCTTTGTTCCGTAAAAAGAAACTAGTGCAGCCGGATCATATCTAAACTTAACAAAACCTAAGGCTTTAAGCCTGAAATCGGAAGAGCAGATGTTATGTTATGGCCCAAAACACGAATATCCAACAAAGGCAAAAACTGTTTGCATACCAGTTGCATTATTAAAAAGAAAGAAAGTCGGTCAAGCCCGACTATAACATACTCTGTACCAAGAAAATTTGTCTTTTGATCATAACTCGAAAACCGCTCATCCGATCTTCTTCATTCCTTTGGCGGATCGATAAGTTATCCTAATAACTAAATATGTCCAGAAGGAACAAGCCATCTATCTTCAAAACTGTGGGAGATATGACGTTTTTTCTAAATTGCGGGGGCGGGAGGGGGCGTGGCCAAAATTGAAAATAAACTTGATCTGCCTGCAGACATAAGAAGCATATGTCCCATACATGTCAAACCTCTATCTCTTACCATCTCTGAGATCTGTGCGTTCATACGGACAGACGGACGGACGGACAGACGGACATGGCTATATCGACTCGGCTGTTGATGCTGATCAAGAATATATATACTTTATGGGGTCGGAGATGCTTACTTCTGGATGTTACATACCTTTGCACTAACTTATAATACTCTATGTACCTTCGGTACAGAGTATAAAAATTGTTTTTTTCATACAAGGCAGGTACGCTGCTCTAATTTACATCGGAAGTGGTGGATAAGGCTCATAATTTGAAAAGAAAATATCTTCAATTTTGCAGTAAACACATTTCCGTTTTGCACTGTCCACTGATAACTAAAGTGTGATAACCCAAGGCCAGGGGGCTTTAAATAGCAAGAGCCACGCACAAATGGATAAGCCCTGGACACAATCTTGTAGCATTCGTGTTCATAATTTGTGTTGACGACATCACCAAGCGATGGGGGGGGGGGGGGGGGGGGGACTGTTCATAATAACACAGTTGTCTGACCATTTTGGCTTAACATGAATGAAACATGAATCCAAAATACCCAAACCCGAGAGCATTGAATTTCCAGCAAATGTTTGTTTTTGTTGGTTCGGAATGGAATCAGAAATCATTTACAACGATTTACCTTGGAAGCGGCTAAGGCAAACGTTAAAGAATATTAATTGCCTCAATACTTTTGTTTACATGTTAAATTTGTTTATTTTTGAGAGAATAAGAACCTTGAAAATCAAATCATAAATCAAGTTCTGCTGATGCGGCAATCTTATTGCTAAAAGGTAAATGAACTTAAGTTGTTTCGATATCCTTCAGTCATATAAATAATATAAACATGAAAGAGGAAACACTTTAGTCGCCATATATTTACTCAGAGACTTCAGTTCTATAATAATAAGAGCCTGCCATAATTGTTAGATATCCGATTGCTATGCCACAACTTCAACATGCCACACCACCTGATACGATTCATTAAAGTCTGACTGAAAAAACAAACATATCTGGTATTGTCTAGACCATTGTCTGGCCTTGGAATTCAGGTGTCTTTCACATCATCATGAACAGAAATAATCTTGGGTTTCTCTTTAATCTCTTGAAAGAAAATAAAACATGGATGCGTCGCATAGGGTCAACCCTGTATTTGACCTTAAACAGCAGACCAAAGATCACGGGACACAACAGAGCACAACAGAAAGGAACCTACGGTTCTGTCGCCGAATCCCAAAAGCAAAGTTTCAGAAGCTTTTCCATGGCAAATTACTTTTTAAGGCTGGTGAAGGTTAGCTGTCCAGAGGCTGAATTGAACCCCTGTCTTGTTGCATCACAGGTACACACACTACCCGCTGCACCACAACCTAATACGCTTTTATTTCTACTATCATTTAAAATAAAAAGTTTGGTTCTTGTTGAATTTTTATACTCTGTACCGTAGGTACATAGAGTATTATAAGTTTGTGCAAAAGTATGTAACATCCAGAAGGAAGCATCTCCGACCCCATAAAGTATATATATTCTTGATCAGCATCAACAGCCGAGTCGATATAGCCATGTCCGTCTGTCCGTCTGTCTGTCTGTCCGTATGAACGCACAGATCTCAGAGATGGTAAGAGATAGAGGTTTGACGTGTATGGGACATATGCTTCTTATGTCTGCAGGCAGATCAAGTTTATTTTCAATTTTGGCCACGCCCCCTCCCGCCCCCGCAATTTAGAAAAAACGTCATATCTCCCACAGTTTTGAAGATAGATGGCTTGTTCCTTCTGAACATATTTAGTTATTAGGATAACTTATCGATCCGCCAAAGAAATGAAGAAGATCGGATGAGCGGTTTTCGAGTTATGATCAAAAGACAAATTTTCTTGGTACAGAGTATGTTATAGTCGGGCTTGACCGACTTTCTTTCTTGTTTACTAAGAATTCCTTGTGGATTATTTTTGATGTATGATTTTTGATGTTTGATGTATGCTGGCGAACAAGGCCAATGATTCTTCCGAATGTAAAACGCTTTGAATTTGCTCTTATAATTACTTCTTCTTTGTCTTTGTTGAGTACTTTGAACAAATATCCAGAAACCCCATGCTTGCAAATTAGATTCTGACAAAATTCAATTGACGATATTTACTTCTGTAAATTCCAATAGTTATGCAATCTAAACAACTTTCTTTAGTCATATACTCATGCAATTTTTTACCATTTATGAGAAATTTAAAAGAGAATTATCTGGTTGGGTTTGTCAAATCGGTCCTCTTGTTAATAGGAGTCTTTCGTGCAGTGCTGTTTTATGGTTAAGAGCTTAAGCTAGTCCAATTTATCGCTGGTCATTAAAAACAACTAAAATAACATGATATAAGGGTTTAACTTATAATAAGTATAGTTTTATTGGTTTATAGGTTTCTCAAACTTCGTCAGGTCGTCTGTCCAACGTTCTCAAAATAGTTAGACGATGAAATGACAGTTCTTTCCTCGTTCTTTTGTTCTTAATTTCAAGATTTGTTAACTTCTGAAACGAAAAGTGCCTGTGGGCAAGGCAAACATCTTCAAGATCTAAATACAGCCGAAACGGTGCCACCGCTGGTATAAATAGATGTTCCATAAAGTGTCATTTTTGGATCGTTTTCCAAGAAGTGCATCACTGTCATATAGTTGGATAGCTGCTTGTTAGCAACAAAGCAAGGACGTCTACTGTTGGACAGTGTTTTCCCCCAAATCCATGGCAGATCCCAGATTAAGTGACACATCAGGACGCCCTTCTACATTTTGCATGGAAGCAATTCATCACAAATTTGGTGCCCTCCGATTGTGTTGCTAGCTTTACAATTTGTGAAATATTTGAATATTTTTTTCGACATTTTGGTAAAAGGTCTCTGCCTACATTGATAGCTCAAAAATAAATTTCGAGGCATTTGGAAACTTTGAAGCCTCATCGGCCACCATTAAACCTTAACATATCTGAATTTGGACTTTCGTTAAATTCTCTATAAAATATTGTGCATTTTTTGCACAATAAAACTTTATGGAGAAAAGTACGCCCTAATGTACATGTCCCAGAAAAAAGTAGAAATATTTATTCGGTCTTGAATCTTCACGAATTTCGCTCTTGAAATCGAGCTTAGTTCGTTCTCAAATCACAAATATACTGGAAAAACATAGAGGAGAGCAAGCACATTTGAGAGCACACAGCGTTGAACTCGCTCTCTCAGTTTGGTTTTTTTGTGGAGGAGAAGCTATCGAGCGGAGAGCGCAATCGATTTTTGCACTCATGTTGCTTTCAAATTCCCAACTAATTATGGCATTGCTGGCTTGGAGCGACGGCTGTGCGACTGCCAGTTGACAGGCAAAGACTGATACTCCTTTGAGGTGTTATGTATTCCCCGAGCCGGCTAAAACTTTCTACTATACATGGCTTAACAATTAGTTTCCCATCAAATAAAATTGAAACAAAATGGAAAACAACAACTGCTTTTCAATTGTTATATGATTGGAATCTATGAAGCTCTTGATACTCTTGAATCTGATGAGCTCTTGATAATCGGAAGAACATTCTATAATTTGGTCAATGCTGTATGCTCTTGATTCAAGAATGAATAGCCTTGGTTTTGAGTTCGTTTGGCACTTGATTCAAGAATTTTGCTACTTGATTTGAGAATGTTTCGTTCGTAGATGAAGTATTGAAGCTCTTGAAAGCTCAAGAAAACCGGTATCAAAAATGCATACTTGGATCAAGAATTTTCACTCTTATCGAACTATTGATCTCGAAAATTCTTGATCCAAGTATGAAATTCTCTATTTTTTTCTCTGAGACTGAGATAATTGCGCAGCAAGTGCGTTAGCCACACTGTGCCTTGAGATGGGTCTTAGTTCAGCAAAGATTTTCGGTACATTTTGGTCCTTGGACTGATTGAAATAGTTAGAAGTGTGATCGCTTTGTGTGAAATGTAGCAACTCTTCTTGTGGAGTAGTTTTTGAGCCGTTCTCCTGATCAGTTTCAACTCATTTTCAAGACGAAAGTCATTTTCGAGTCTTCTTTTTAATCGCTCACTACAATAATCTCATATTACTCATCAAAAAGGCAGCAAAAAGACTAAATGGTCTTCCAATTAGTTGGAAAGATAGATATAGTCCGAAATGCGGGGGCAACTCTTCTTAAAGATTTGATTCTGGTTTCTAATTTTACAAGTTCCCTTTTATAACACAAAAGGCTACCCCTTAGTGCACACGACTATCAAGAGCTCGCGTGTAAGTGCGGAAATATGTTTTTCTGTATGCCTGGAAACGGAATATTTATCAAATTGCTAAAAATTTAACAACAGATCTTCAGCTTTATTCATAATCCTGAAGAAACTGTCAAACTCTTTGAAATCGATCGAAAATAAGCTGAAAAACTAACTGAAAATTCGCATTCATTACAACCATTTGGTTTCGGTTTTCCTTTACAGGGCTCCACCTGTGCCCTCACCGAGTCCATCCTACGTCATCATGGCGCCCACACTGGCTTCTTCAGTTCTCCCCATATTCTCTTCACCAACGAACGCATCCGCATCGATGGCGAACCCCTGGCCAAGGAGAAGTTTACGTATCACTTTTGGAAGGTCTTCAATCGTTTGAACGAGCAGCGGGAACATGAATACGACTTGCCCGCCTACTTCAAGTTCCTAACCATACTCAGCTTTCATGTGTTTGTCGCCGAGCGGGTGGATGTGGCCGTCATGGAGGTGGGCATTGGCGGGGAGCAGGATTCGACGAATATAGTACGCAACATCAGAACCGTGGGCATTACTTCGCTGGGGCTGGAGCACACCGATCTGCTGGGCCGTACGCTGAAGGAGATTGCCTGGCAGAAGGCAGGCATCATCAAGACCGGATCGCATGTGTTTACGCATGTCAGTCAGCCGGAGTGCCTGCAGGTGATACATGCACGGGCCAAGGAACGGCAGGCGGTGGTCTACCAGGTGCCGCGCACTGAGGAGTACTTCCACTACAATCTCTATGCCAACTACTTGGACAGCTTTAACAATGTGATACGCATGAATGGATCTCTGGCCATGCAGCTGGCCTACGACTGGTTGGACCAGACGACGGGTCCGCTGCACCGCAAGCGTGTGGCGAACGAGGCGAAGATGTGTTCCGAGGCCTTGCTGGGTCTGCGGAACGCCCATTGGCCGGGTCGCTGCCAGTTGGTGGAGTTTCAGGGCATGCGACTGCATTTGGATGGGGCGCACACGGTGGAGAGCATTGAGGTGTGCACCGAATGGTTCCGCAAGAGTATAAGCCACAGGTGGGTGAGTTGAAATTGTGAGAGGTCGGGGACGTTTTTCTGATTCTCCTCTCGCTTGCAGTCACCATCCACGCATACTGATCTTCAATCGCACCGGCGGCTCGGACATCACAAATATACTGGAAATCCTGAATCGCACCTGCCGATTTGACATGGTCTGCTTTGCCCCCAATCTGGCCACCTTAAATCCCAACATACCCAGCCAGGTGATGGTGCGTTTCAATCCGGAGATGCAGCTGAAGCGTGCCGCTGCCATTGCCCAGGTCTGGCAACAGGTGAACGCCAAGGCGCCGCTGCCACATAACAACAATGCTGGCCAGGTCTACAAGTCGCTGCTGGATGTCTTTACGGATGTGAGGAAGCGCTATGCGGCGGACATTAAGCTGGATGTGCTGGTCACTGGCTCGATACATCTGCTGGGCGCTGCCATTGCCGCACTCAAACAATCGGAGGTGCAGCCCGCCAAGGCGGAGTTAAGCAATGGACATTAGGGAAACGGCATGGAACTGAACCTGTGACTCGAGAGCTGAGACAAGCGATTTCGAAAAATTCTCAGTAAACTAAACAAATTGTATCGTTTCCTTTGATTGTTTGTAGAATTGATGGCATGAAAAGCTCTCTTTTTTTTGTTTTGCATAAGCGTACTTAAAAATTGTGAAATAAAGCAACGGAACTTGGGACAAAAGCTGGGATTTGGCTACCAAAGAGGTGGCAATTTGGTCTTGAATTTGAAGTTGACCTATCTGAAGAAACGCCTGCAACAGGAAGATCTAAAACAGGTATACGGGCGGAAATGGAAAGCTATAATGAAAGCTCTCTCTCATCTACTTTTCCACTGTTCTTGGCTTCTAAAGAATGCGGAAGCTGCCATTTCCAAGCAAATTGATGAGCAATTAGCTTCCAGTCAGCTTTGGATCTGCATTATAGCGGAGCAGGCGAGCAATCGATGGCAGCAATTAAGTAGTTGAGCAATCGTTGCAGCAGAAAGATCGGAAAGTGTGGCCCATTATCCGTTTAATCATCCAACTGAGCTGAAAGTATGCTCATATTTCATATACTTTGAATGATTGTCAGCTCCGTTGGTTGATTAAGAGGATATATTCAGTCAAAATGGTCAAATTCTAAAATTCCGGGGAAGCCAGGAATAGTGGCCCCAGTGCAATTCCAAGGAATCTGCGATGCATTAAGCTGTTACCATTTCTAAAATCTGACAGACAGTCTTCTGTCTTTATGGAATTTAAAACTAAATTCTTCTAAATTACTTATAAGGCTGTTTTTTCTTGACTTGTTCTGCTTGTCTGATGACTCAAAGGAGTTTTCCATTTGTAGAAGCACATAAATATGTGAGAAGCTGCATTACAAGTAGGCTATCTGAGTTTTCTGACAGCCAACTTACATTAAACTGAGATATTTTTCACCCTTAGACAGCTTAGCATGGACAAATATGAACGTAGGTGGCTGAAAATGGGTGTTATGAATAAGTTTTAACCTATATTACATACCTTTAAGCTGACATTTCATAAAATTTGCAGGTTAGGCACAATTCCCAAGCCGGAAGAGGGTGTACTATTTAAAATCGAACTAAATGACCTAGATCTGCATTTAACATTGACAAATATTGACATATAATGATGATAAAGAGCGCTAGGGACTAGTTAAAGCCTGCACTACAATCTTTGTACACGTTTTTTCAACAAATTTCCAGATTAGGTGCCATTTCCCAGCCTTGAGAGAGGGGCTAGCATTCAAAATCGTACTCAAATTTCAACTAAATGGCCTAGATCTGCACTTAATATTGAAAAATATTGACATATGTTGATGATCAAACTCGTTAGGGACTAGTTTAAACCAATATTACACTCCTTTAGGACGACTTTTCCAAAAAATTACAGTTTAGGCACCATTCCCTAGCCGGAAAAAGGGAGAAGCATTCGTTTCCTCAAATCGAATTTCAACTAAACGGCCTAGATCTGCACTGAACATTGACCAATATGAACATAGCTGGATGAAAACGGTTGCTAAGGATCAGTTTTAGCCTGTATTACACTCTACTTAAGCGGTTTCTCCAAAATAGGAATTCGTATTGAGGATAACCACTTGGAATTTGACTTAACTCTCTCGCCAGGGTAGAGGGTATTCTCCCAATTTTCTGTTTGATAATTTTCGAGCGAAAAATAAACCTTGATTGCCCAGTTTTGGGTCTCGAACACAGTTTCCCCATAATTCTGGCCGCCTTTTACCTATTCAACTGAGCCATGGAAAACTATAGCTCAGCATTCTCCTCTCATTGTCACATTCTCAAATAATTTACAACCAAAAAAAAAACAGCTTTTCCGACGGCTTGCCCAAAACCAAACTGGTGGAACGGCATCCTGTTCTCGACTCGAACGAAGTTAACACAACAATGCGGCATTTGCGTTGCATGCACCAAAGCACAGAGACTTCAAACTGTTTGCCTACTGTGTGCCAGCGAGCGGGGGCGAGGGTGGGTCTTCGACACGACAAATGGACCAATCGCTGACTAGCAACCCTGCTGCTGTGTCACTTCCTGTCGGTTAGAGGGAGATGGCCGGTGTTTGCGTGACTAAAAACAAAATGGCTAACGGTCGAGAGCGGAAGTCCTGTGTGCGAGCGAGATGGCTGGCCAACTTATTAAATAACGGTTAAATGGCATGTTAGCGTTAACGTAACGTCAACTGCGGCAACGGCAACTGCCATTGCGCCCTCTGCCGCCGCTGTGAGCGCTAAACTGTCCCGTTTACAGCAACAAATCCGCGTAATTCAGTTTGTGTGCGTGCGTGCGTGTGTGGATGTTGTCCCTGTGTGTGTGCAGGGTGAGCCTGACTTGCCATCGCCCCCGCTAAAAGGATTAATAAACGTTCAACGTTTCACATTTCAGTTGTTCATTTGACGCGGCGCTTAACGGTTCAGCTACACTGGCCTCGCAGCAATTGCTTCTTTTTTTGGCCGCCCATCAATTCAATTAGAGTCGAGGAAATTGTCTTTTTTGTTGTTGTTCTGTTGCAGTGTGCGAAGTGCGGCTAACAAAATGTTGACCTGGCATTGACAGTTTTGGATTATTTGTGATAAATTGAAAAAGTTGAACGAAAGGAAGGAAACACACAGCAAAATGCAAAGCTCTAAATCGTTTTTGATACGCGATCTCTTGGGTGACCTAATCAATCGACGGCAAACGGATTCGGGTGAGTGGCTAATCTGTTTGCCAAAATGCTCAAAAAATGAACGTGCGAAATTTTCAGTTGAGGCATCAGATAACAAAGTGCTTGGTTGTAAGACCCAATTTGTGGGAGGTGAACCTCTTATATTTGGCAATTCCCAGAGTTCCTAAAGTTAGCAACTGTGTGGAGACTGCCTTAAATCTACTAACTCTTTAGTCCCTGCTATTTGTGTGAAAGTTTTCTCTACAGCCTTCGTCTGCTCAGGCACAAAAAAGTCTAAGAGAGACTCGTCTTCCTTGCTTGTGAATCTACAGATATCTTGTTATATCCAGCCAGTGACCTCTTTACTTCCTGCTGAGCACATATTTGCCTGATTAGTCCAACATCCATTCTTAATACCACTCTCAGAGATAGAATAGAGAATTTTATACTTGGATTAAGAATGTTTAATGTCAAAAGTTTAATAAGTATGCAAATTCTTAATCCAAGAGCGAAATCCTTGATGCATTTTTGATTTTTCATGCTTGAACATTCTCAAATCAAATACACAAATTCTTCAATCAAGTGCCAACCAAACCGAAATCCAAGATTGCTCATTCAAAACCTAAGTATGTTCATTCTTATATCAAAAGCTCTTCCAAGATTGCTCAATCTAAGGGTGAAGAATGAATGAATCCGCAACTAAGAATGTTCGTTCCTGTATCAAAAGCTCATCGGATTCAAAATTAAGATGGTTCACTCTTGAATTAAGGGCTTCACAGGCTGAAAAATGTAAGGACGCCCACATTCCTGTGAAACATCCATCTAAAATCAGTTGTTTCCTTCTATTTTTGCTCAAAATTATTTCAAAGAAAATGAAGTGTCAAACTCTGTAGCAAGTTTTAGCTGGCTCAAAGAGCACACAACACCACAAAGCAGCATCAATCCTTTCAACAGCTGTGTCTCCATGCCAGCAATGCCATAACTGCTTGGGAATTCCAATGCTAAGAAACTCTCTGCTCAATAGTCTTCCCACACATTCCCTCTACCATACAAAGCGAAACTGTGAGAGCGGACTTAAGGCTCTTCTTTTAAATGAGCTTGCTCTCCTCTCTCCGCTTCTTCACCTTTCTTACCCCTAGCCTAAAAGCACCAAAGTGAGAGGGAATTTAAGTCGATTTTAAGCATGAAATTCTGGCAAATTCAAGTACATATACCTAAATTATTGGTTCTGCTGTTTACTGTGTCTATACACATCTGGCAGCCGTCTTGAACGCCAGTATTACTGCCTAAACCCCACTACCAGGGTCAGGTTATCAGAAGGAATGGCTGATACCAAGATATTTGGAGTAAATACCGCCACCTACAAGATCCTCGTCATCTGATTTAAAGTCACTTTGATAAAAAGACGAAATGAGAGATTTTTATCTGGTCCTGGCAAAGCATAATTTCTCTATTCTCCAGAAATTTTGATTGTCAAGAGATACTTTATTATATTTGTTGGGGACACAGCACAATGCGACCAATTCTGGTGTATTTCCATCAGTATCGGTGAACCTCTCGGTGGATAATCAGATTTCAAGTCTTTGTGAAGTTTTGTTTAAGCGAATTCGTTTTTATCCATTGAAGATCACGGTCGCCAATTCGAAAGTTTAGTAGCTGTGATCTGTGATTTAGGCACTATAAAAGGAGAGGACATAAGAAGTGGAAATTGGTTAGTGTTACGCTCTAAATATTGCTTCTAATAGTGCATAAAATCAGGGCTACAGTCCGACTCAGAGTAAATTTTTTGAAAAAAAAAACAAACCGAACCTGCACTTAAGAAAGCTTGGTTTTACTCACGAAACACGAACCCGAACAGGAGCACAACAAAAAAACCAAAACACAGAAAAGAAAAAGATCCAAAAAAGATTCATTTGGAAAGGATATGTCTTAAATATCCCCTTTTAATCATCCAATGGAGCTGAAAAATCATACCAAGGATGATCTTCTTTCATATCCTTTGGATGATTTTCAACTCCGTTGGATGATTAAAAGGATATTTAAGACATATCCTAAGTCCTAGGTCCGCAGCTCTGTATCAAAAATATCTCTATGGCCGTAAATATGGCAAAATGGGAAGAAGAAATGGCGTTTTTATACTTGTATAAATCCTCCTTCACAAAATGCATACAAAAACTGGCGACCGTGCTTCAATCAGTTCCCGACTTCGATGACTACATACAAACACTCTTACAAATTCCGTTATTCTTCTGTTAATTGTCTGGCATTATGGCCAATTAGCCTGTACTTTGTGGGTGACTCCAACCCCGTGTTGATGTGAGGGTCTTGGGGGGGGGAGGCTGGATGAGTTACATAAACCGCTGACAAATTGTTCCATTGCCCGTTGGCATTTAAATCTCACACCTAGCTCAATTACGACAAACAAAAGTTTCAACAGCAGGCGGGAGACAGAGACAAGAAGAGAGAGACGGAGTGGGAGAGCGGGTGCAGGGTAGCAAACCAACAAACGCTTAGGGCAATAATTTAATTGTGCACTGCCTCTGTGCCCCCTCCCCCTCCCCCTCCCCACTCCTTTTCAAACGGCAGCAGCTTTGCCTGGCTGTTGTTGTCGGCTTGTAACTTGCGCTCAAGCAATTTGTCACGTACAAACACTTTGATTGTTTAGCTCAGTGGCAGCAGCAGCAGCAGCAGCAGCACAGCAACAACAACCTAACACAAACATAAGCTGACTCTGCCTCAGGTGCTCTTTCACTCAGGGGCCACCCACTCGCATTCTCACTCTCTCTCCCTCTCTCTCTCTAGCTCTCTCAGTGTGCATGCATGTGTGTGTTTTCTAATTATGCATGACATTAAATAAAGTTTATCTCAACAATTACAACTATTTAGGGGCTAATTGTTGCCTGTTAAACAACAGAGCAAAGTGAAAAGTGAAAGTTTGCCACATTCAAATGGAAGTCAAATGTTTTGTGTGTGGGTGTGTGTGTGTGTGTGTGTGTTTAGGCAGAGAGGCAGCGAGAGTGGCCGAAATGTAAGAGGCAAAGTGAAGCTTTAGATCCCAGAAGAGAATTTCCGTTAGATTCTGATGTTCACCGCTGCTGCTCTCTGGCTTAAAAGTAAACAGCGAGAACAAAGAGAAGAGCATTTTAACGATTGTGATCCTTAATCAAACTTAAATTGCTGGCACACGCGTGATTTTTTGTTGGTTTCCTAAGTATCTCACAGTTCAAGTGCCTATTAAATGGCAATTGTGCCGCAAATTGATACGACGTGACTTTTCAGCAAAGAAAAAAGGTCACTTGAGACGCCCCCCAGGCTGTCCACACACGCACACACCCACACATGCATAATTGAATCTCCGCTTCACATAAAAATAGAAAGCCAAAGTCAAGACCGACCCATTTTGGGGTTAAAATACACAGAAATATATACATAGATGTATATATAAAAATAATTTCCGCCGATTCCTTGCTGAGCGGACACACGTGAGAGCGCCTGCGGCGACGTCCTGGTGGTGGAAATCTCAACAAATTCCAATAGGAAACAATTGAGCTTGGAAGACGACGACAACACGACACGTGAATTTAATCAGGCAGCCCCGCGGCGCAGCTGGCCCAAGGATATAAATAACATTTGGAATGGTTTAAAAATGGAAATCCACATTCAGTGTCTTCCTAATGGACCAACGCCCACTTGACATTTGGCCTGGCAGCCTTGCAGCGCAGCGTTGTCTTTGCTCACCGCAGGATAATGAGATGAGGTCGAAAGGCCGAAAGTGGCTGCACGCGCAAACAGAAAACGCATTAACGGCACGCTGCGCTTAAAAGCAGGCAACATTGATTCTTTGATTTTTGGGGGAGACAGAGAGAGAGGGAGAGAGAGAAATCAATCAATTTGCACAGATCTGAAACGGTATTAAGTCAAGTTGAGGGCTTTCCAAGAGGTAGGCTGGACTTTGGTGGTTTTCAATTCATTTCAAAATGTGAGCTGAAAGCTATATCAAGGGAAGAACCACAACTTTTTTTTCTGTTCTTGGATGGCCGTGCCCGTGAAGTCCTTCCTTAGGGCTCAGAGAACAAATTTTCCAAACTTTTTAAGTAGAAATTGTTGGAAAACAAGACAATACTCATTCTTATAAACAGTCTTGGCCTAGAACAGCAACGAATGCGAGCCTAGCGCATAGGCTGTGGGCATCTGTTTCGAAGGCAAGACAGCTAGGCTCTGGCCTACGAGTCTTCCGAGTCTCTAAATAAAAACTCAATTTCCCAAATCTTTAGACTTGTAAGTTATCGATATTGTAGAGCACTTTTTTAACGCAACTTCAACTCTTTCATTCCCATGCCAAACTCCAGAAATTGAACTATCCAACGACGACTCGGACATTGATATAGAGGATCGTTCCACGCCCGATTCGGCGGTGCATGGTTGTCAGCCGGACGACTTGCTGCTGTCGCATCGTCATCATAGTCATCATCATCACAATCATCACTACAGCCACCATGATGAGTCCAGTGTGGAGTCGTGTGGCACAGCCACTCCCGTCTCTGCTGGACATGGACTAAGTGCAGCCGCTGCGGCGGCTGCCGGCCTGCTAGCGGCCGCAGCCGAGGCGGGCAGTGATCCGGCGGTGGGTCATGGTCATGCCAATGGAGGTGGCGGTGGAGGTAGCGGCAGCTACGCCGAACACAAGCTGCAGTTGAGCAAAAGCGGACGCAAGCCGCGCCGACGACGCACCGCCTTCACCCATGCCCAGTTGGCCTATTTGGAGCGTAAGTTTCGTTGCCAGAAATATTTGAGTGTGGCGGATCGCAGCGATGTGGCGGAAACATTGAACTTATCGGAGACGCAGGTGAAGACCTGGTACCAGAATCGACGGTAGGTGGCGGTGGCTGAGTGGGTCCTGGAGTGGGCAGGGCATGACTTTGTCTTTATGGTTTTTTTTTGGTTGCAGCACCAAATGGAAGCGCCAGAATCAGTTGCGTTTGGAACAGTTGCGTCACCAGGCCACGCTGGAGAAGGACTTTGTGGTGCAGGAGGCGGGCGGCGGGGGCGGTGGGCTGGGCTGTTGCCCGAATGGCTTGTCCAGTTCGTTTAGTGCAGCGGCTGCAGCTGCTGCCGCGGCCAGTAATCCCTGCAACTTTCTCACCTCCGCGGCGGCGGCAGCCATCTTCCGTAATGTGGGCTATGTGCATGGCTGTCCCATGTAAGCCCAAAGGATGTTATTACGAATCTGTGTACATAATTGGTTTTTTTGTTTGTTTTCCGTGTGTGCAATAACAAAAGGATACCCGATAAAGCGTACTTATATAAATATATGCATATATATATACCTGTAACTGTATAATCATAGCCTAGGCTTAGTCTAATTCAACTGTAATATACCACAACAACAACCACAACCGAAATTTGTGAACATCTCGCACTGTATGAAGGCGTTTTTTTTTTGGAGCCAAAATAAAATTTAACAAAATGCATTGCATACTTCAGGGCGTGTTTTATGAACTGAAATGGAACCCATCAGCTTCGGACTGCTATTTTATTAGAGCAGAGTTCCAACAATTCCACTCTATCCGTCCATCCTCACCTGCCATCATCCTCCATCCATTGTCATGTAGATTTCCACATCCACAAAATTGACAACAATTAGTGGCAAGCAAAACGCAACAAGGGGGATGAAGCTTGTTGAATGGGACACAAATGTGACACGGCCCGCGGCACAAACACAATTTGCCACATTTTTCCAAACGGATAATGACAAACATTTTCTTAATCACAAAATGAAACCGAAACCAACCACCAACAAGTTGTGGCAAAACGTCGTCCAATGCGTATGCGACCATTTGTGACTTTTGCGTTATTACAGGAGTGTTTGAGGCCACAGCCGGAAGAAGTCAAGTACCCGGACTGATGGGCCGTATTCCCTTTTTTTAGAAACACTCAAATTAACGCAACTCCTGTCGGTGGGTATAGGAAATAGGTTCGTGGTGCTAACATATAACAGCTAGGCTCTACTTCAAGACAGTCATCCCTGCTAAGACACTTGGAAATATCACAAAATGTGAGTAGTTTTTGGAGCTAACTGAACCGCTGTTTCGAGACGAACTATACAGTTATTAACTTTCAAGAAAAGAATGCAGATTGATGTCTGATATGCTTGGGGATCGGCGGGCAATTGCAGAAGACATACAGAATTACTTGTTTGAAAATTATGTGTCAAGTCATACTTTAGGGTTATATCGTTCCGGCTTCGCAAAGGATGTATATAGAGGGTCGAACGTAATGTCGTATACAAATTATCTTAGGGAAACGATTGAAATTGCCCAAATTAAGAAGCATCATTGGCTAGAGGAAAGCGTTTTACGTCTTAAGACTCTTCAAAGAACTGAACCCAACCGAACAGTTTTTTCTTGTGGTTTTCGGCTCAGCATTTTTGAAAGGAAGCCGGTTCGGGTCAGTATCGGTTTGCCCCCCTCTCTAAAATTAAGAGATTCGACTTAGAACAAGAAAAAAGGTCGGTCAAGCCCGACTATAACATACTCTGTATCAAGAAAATTTGCCTTTTGATCATAACTCGAAAACAGTTCAACCGATCTTCTTCATTCCCTTGGCGGATCGATAAGTTATCCTAATAACTAAATATGTCCAGAAGGAATAAGCCATCTATCTTCAAAACTGTGGGAGATATGACTTTTTTTCTAGATTGCGGGGGCGAGAGGGGGCGTGGCCAAAATTGAAAATAAACTTGTTCAGCCTGCAGACTTAAGAATCATAAGTCCCATACATGTCAAACCTCTACCTCTTACCATCTCTGAGATCTGTGCGTGCATACGGACGGACGGACAGACGGACATGGCTATATCGACTCGGCTGTTGATGCTGATCAATAATATATATACTTTATGGGGTCGGAGATGCTTCCTTCTGGATGTTACATACTTTTGCACAAACTTATAATACTCTATGTACCTACGGTACAGAGTATAAAAAGGGGCAAAGGCGATTCGACGTATATTTTAGAAAAACATTTTCTTAAATTAAGAAACCATTTTCTATAAACCACAAAATATTCTAGATTTTAGAAAGGAAATCATATTTTCCAAGTGTTAGAGGCGAAATGAAGAGAGAGTAATAGAGGCAGAAGTGGGAAGGACAACATCAAGACGCTCAGTAACCTCTTTTCTGTTAAATGAAATGGTTCTCATATATTTTGGTACATTTCCATTCCACCGTTGGTTCAAACAAAGTTTGAAAAAACACAAAAAATTAGTAATAACTCCTTTTATAACCTTGAAAAGGGTATAATAGTTTTCTCAGAAGTTTGCAACGCATAGAAATATTCATTTCTGACCCAATAAACCAAATATATATATATATTCTGGATTAGGGTGACAAGCTGAGTCGATTGAGCTTTGTCCCTCCGTCTTGTCTCTCAGTTTTAAAGCTATCAGTCTGAAAATTTGCGCAGAGTCTTATTTTTGCTGCACGCTACTAATATGTCGCAACCGACCGGATCGGATGACTATATCTTATGGCTCCCATAGGAACAATCGGTCGTAAAAACTAGTTCTAGTGAGAAAAACTTGTTGGTTTTCAATGGAAACGACTCCAAACTTTGCATTTCCTAGTTTGCCATGCTTTCTCATGATTCCACTTAGTTTGGTCGAAATCGGACAACTATATAGTACAGCTCCCATTGAAGAGTAAGGTCCGAAAAGTAGTCTTAATGAGAAAAACGCGCTGCAAGGGTATAAATATATACAAATGTCTAAATAAAGGCCTAGTTTTACTTTGAATTGATTTCAGACACACCAAATGGTGATTTTTTCGAAGAATTCTTCGTAGATTTCTTTTTTTTTTACACGAACCAATTGACCCGCCCTAATGTATATACAATATTTCGTCGGAAATGTTTCCTTCCAACACTACTTCATCGTCCATTTAAACCCATTTTCAATGGGTACGGCACATAAAAAGGGTTTTATCTTTAATGAACCTTAACACAACCGTTCACCTTTATAAGCTATAGGCCTCAGCTGTGTGGTACCTAGCCTTGCAACAGCTACTGAAGTTTTGCCTTTCGGATTCGACGTTTTAGATGCCGGTTTCTTGAGACGAAATTAACACCAGACCAGACAAGAGATTGTGGGAAGCTTGGCTTGGAAAATTTCAAGAGTTCTTCCACCTCGCAGTCCCACTCACTTTTCGAAACTTCCACTTTCCAGCTTCTGCTTTCACTTGGCGCATTTGCCCCTTTGACTAGCCGCCACCCAGCCAACCCATCCTGCGTCCCTCCAACCCCATCATCCACTTGTCTGCTTGTTAATTTACAAAGTTGGCAAACACTGTGAGCGAGCTTAATGCAATTAATAACTCATTAAATAAATACAAATCAAAGTGGACGACTCCACAAACGGACAAAGTTTCTAGTTTCCCTGTTTGGTTTGGCTCAAAGGAGGCAAAAACCGGGGAAAGCAACGTAAAATGTACCAATTAAAAATGCAATTGAAATTTGAATGGCGACGCAAATGAACCGCATGAATGTGGCAACGCATAGTGGCTCAAATGGGAGGGGGGACTGCATTTTATTCATTAAATTACATTCAGATTTCATAGACAATTTCATGGTTTGCCCCTGGTTGTTCCTTGTTTCCAACTTGTTTCCGCCCGCGCCCCGCTTCAAGTGTCTTTTTAATTAGCGTACCGTTGCGGCCACTCGAACTGGAACTAAGCAAACTGCACCCAACCCCCTCTCCCGAACACACACTGACTGACACACGCACACACAGACAGACAGATGTTTGCTCGTTAACTCACTCACCGCAAGATTCAATTTGTGGCTAAACATTTCTATTTCTCCTCCTTTTTGTGGGGCGAGCCCCCCGCCCTTTCATAGCGAGCTAAATGTGCATGAAAATGTAACTGTAACCGCAACTGTACACTAGTGCTGTCCCTTTTTTTCACTTGCTTTGCGTTGCTCTCCTGTGGCCCGTTATAATTGCGCTGCGAGTTTGTTGCTTGTTTTCCGGTTGGCTGCCCTTTCGTCTGCCACTGCCACCCTCTCTCTCTCCCTGTCGCTCGCTCTCTTTCACTACGCCCCCACCCCCCCTTCCTGCAGCATATTGAATAAAAATATGAATAGTACATAGAGCGCGGGCGGCGAATGGAGAGGAGCGTAGTGCTCGGTGCATATGTTCTGGGTTATTTGCTATATAGCGACAAATTGATAACGTTTTGTATGATTCGCTCAAGTTGATTTTCAAGCAGGGACTACTCAAATGTGACGGCAGCGCCATTTACAACATGAGCGAGGGGCAAACGGGCGGTCGGTCGGTCGGTCGGTTGGTTGATTGGAAATGTCAATGGCAATGTTAAGTTTAACCATTCAAGGGGAAAATCTAAAAGTATAACCGATATTCGAGGCCTCGAGTTTTGAATTTGTGGAACCTGTTTGAGTCCCACTGCAGTTTACACAAATCAGGAAACATGGCGCTCAAAACTGTGCTACATTTTTTGTTTTAAGCTCGAGACTCTTGAGGACCTCGTGAAGTTCTCTTAGTAGGCGGAATATTCAAGGCAAAATAAATTCGTTTTATAAGTTTAAGAATCTCACCCGATTCTCTCGCCTACCAAGAGAACTACATGAAGTTTGCTTCACCGTGTAAATCCAGTCTAAGTCAATGAAAACATATGGTAACAAAAACGGAATATGGTCCATGCGACTACTGATTGGCAATATACTATACATATCATGGTAAGCTGAAAAGCATTCTTGAGTTGAGTTTAGGCAAAGAGACTTTTGGGTCACCGTTATTAGCAGCGGGTAGAGCATCTCTCACACTAAAATCGGTAAGGCCTTGGGGACGCACACACACAAAGGTGACTGTCTGCTCTACGCTATCTCTCGATATTATTGCGCGCATGCTGCTTTGAAATTCCCAAACGGTTATGCCACCGCAGGCATGGAGAGACGGTTGAGTTACAGTTAGTTTGCAGGCATTGATCGCTAATGATAGAGGGTGGTTCCTCTTGAAACAGCTGTACATTCCGAGTTTCTGCACTGCCTACTCTACTCGAAACAATAAGATTATTTCAACTTTAATCATTCATATTCAATATTATAGCCATCTCTGTGGAGGTTCAAAAAAAAAAAATTAAAATAAAACTAGTTCCAATTTTTAGCTAGAAATTTCAAATGCTGGCCCACATGCTTGGAACCTGCATCGCACATGTTTGAAGTTCGTTCGACTGAGCCCCCCCCCCTCCCAACAAGCTTTCAGCTCAGGCACAATCAGTTCTCCCCTTTCACTTGACTGATCAACATTGAAGCGCGCCGGCATGTGTGATAGTTTGGAACAGTAAGTGAATCGATATATATATATCTATCTACAGGTCGTCCTCACTGAGGTCCGAATAGGTGTCCTGGGTTATGCCACCACGTAGTTTCGGTGGCTCCTCGATAGACACCTCCGGCCTAATGCGATCCTCTTCGAGCGTGACAAATAGGTCCTCAATGGTTTTGCCCACCTGACGACCAGATGCAACAAATATAGAAAAAAGCCATTGAATTCATCATTTCATTGCCAAGACTTACATTAACCACTGTCGGCAGTGCCAACTCATCGCGTTCGCCGTGATTCAGCTGCTCCTCCAAATCAATTAACCATTCGCGCACCGATTCCCGGTGGACGCGACTCATCTCAAAGAAATGCGTAGGATATCCAGCCGCTTGCAGGTCCTCGTTGTTGCCACAGAGCAGCAGCAGCAGCAATTTGTGAATGGCAATCAGTAGCATTAGAAAGGCACCCAACTCGGGCTGCGTCTTTTGGGTTAGATCCAAATTTGGCTCCAAATTGATGGCAACGGCCAATTCGCTTAGATCCCGATAGCGATGCATGCCGATATCTAACTTAAATCTGCTGTCCACCAGTGTCCAGAGCAGGCACACGGACAGTGGTTGACCACGCCAGCCCATATTGTGAAAGGCAGTTGCCAAAAACAACAGATTGGAGTGATCATCGACTTGCTCGCGGCGCAATTGGAGGAGTAAGTGCTCCGTCAGTTCGTGCACCTGTAAGAATATGGCAAAAGGTGGCTTTAGGGCGATATTTAGCTTAGAAGTGAAGTCGAATGCCAAATTGCAGTTTAAATCGATTAGATTTTGGGATTGAAATCGATTCATTTTCGTCAATGTCGTCTAAAGAACTCAAAGTTACCGGAAATCGGTCAATAGTATATATATATCAGCTATATATGACAGCCGAATCAAATTTGGTGAATCGAGTTTCAGTTTAATAGCATCAAAAACCCCAAAGTTGCCCTAAATCAGTCAAACTGTTTTAATGGCAGCTATGCGAAATACGTTTCAAATTTCGTGAGTCCCTTTAGGAGCTCAAAATTGATGTGGAAATCAAACTATAAAGCTTAAGAGCTACAAAATGAAATATAAACCGAATTTCTGTTCAAAAGCCTTACAATCTACAAAGTTTGTACAAATCGTTTGAGCTGTACGATCTGTTAAATGGGATATCAGACAAGTGTAATAGACAATCTGAATCAGAAGCACTAAAAAATATGAGTTCTTTTATGAGTTTTTTTTTTTGACAGTCAGCTCACTATAAACTGAGATACTTTTCACCCATCTTATATGAGATCTCGAAAGGTGAAAATAAAGCTTTCGACTTTTCATATGACAGCCATATTAAGGATCTGAGTTGAAAGTTTTTGGGTAATTCATTTTGTCATTTTGCCAACAAACAAAAAAAAATCGAATCCAACCACTGTGCAGCATCGCTAGAAGGAAGAAGCAGAGAGAGTGAGTCAGAGAGAACTTGGCAAATGGGGGAGTGACAATATAATTGCAAAGTACGGCAGCCTTTAAAGTGCTCTTTGCTCAGTTGTCAGTTTGCAAGTTGAACACCAACTATTTCAGTTGTTCAATTTGGTGCCCTCAGTGTATATTCCTTTCAGCAACAATACAGGTGGGGCGGTATCAGTGTGATGCGTACTTTTGCCAAAAGCTTACGCTTCAAAAGTACGCTCAGCACTGAACGTAAAGGTACTTTGCAGAGAACTCACACTGACGCCGCCTTACCTTTATTATTGTATCATGCTTTGGCCCCAGTTCCGCCGAACTTTTTTCTGAGAAATCTCACATGGTTCTCTTCACTTGTCCGCTTACACATACATACACACATAGACACTCACATTCATGGGATCCACACAGTCAATATTTATCAGCAGACGTTTGAGCAAATTAAAACGCGATATTCGGCGACCATTGTGCGATCCATTGACCAGATAGAGTATAGACAAAACGGCCAACAAGTCGCGCATTTTCTGCAAATCCCAAAAGCTGGCATCGCCAAGCACCGGTTGGAAACCACGTGTGATCTAGTTGGAAATGGGGAAATGGATTAAGGAGATTTAACTAACTACATATAAGCTCACACTCACCGTGACGATATTGGCCGATTCGGTAAGAAAATCACATTTCTCCGATAGATAACACTGCTGCACCATGGAGCACAGCTTATCCAGCGAACAACCAACGGGATTGATATAAACCATTTCGATGAATCGATCTGGGGGGAATGAAATAGAAATTCGTTGCAATGAAACTCCAGTAATGTTCTTCAGTTAGCTTCAACTGACAGTTCGTTCTCCAACACTGCGGATCGCGAGTGCGGAGTGTGACCAGCCGCGCGTTACCAATATTTGGCTTAAAAAGGAACTAGTTCAAGGTGACCTCAACCTTTTTGAATAACACTAGGCACACGGAAACAAAATAAAAAGTATGACCACACTTAAAAATTTGAAAATCTCTAAGATGCATTATATTTATATTTAAAAAAAAAAACCAATGATGCAGGATCGGTCATACGACTTTCCGTTTACTTGTTTTGGGATTTGCCTTTCAATTCGGTTAGCTGACAACAGTACACATCCGAATTGATGGTTTTATTTCTTTAATCTATCAAATTACATCAAACACACAGCCTTTGACTGAATACTCATAAGATCCAGTGATCGTTTTTCAATTTCCATGATACTTGCAATACTTTGCACTGTTCCAATATCATTTGTAATAATCATTGCCGGGATTTGATTGTTTTTGACCTTAAAGGGTCAGCCATGACATTTCTTTTCATACCATAAGTACTATATATAAAAAACGTAAATATTCCTTTAGTTTCTATACTTAAGTTACTGCTTATTAATAGTTCCCTAGGAACTTCGACACTAAGGCATTCGTTTAAAAATGAGATAAACACCATCTCCGAGCCGAAAATGGTGAAAAACATTGAGCACTAACTTTGGATTGAAATTACCAGCACGAGTTGTACCTGAGACAGGTACAGAAAGCTTGAGCAAACCCAAAATTCGTGTTTCAATACGAAAATACTGATTCCAAGTAGGTATACTACTCAAAAATCTACCAATTCTTTATCAAGATTTAAGCGAAAGAGCCATTTACACTGAGAAAACAAGTAAGCCCAACTATAAGTAATAGACTTTGCACCACCGAAAGTGTATGCAGCAACCAACATTCTTTTGCTTATAACTTGACCAACGTTTATTCGATCTCGATATGTCCAAAAGGTAGGAACCTTCTGTCGAAACGTCTAAGAATCGAACTTCTTTACTTATCCTAGTTCTTTAAGTTTGCTTTTATTTTAATAGTTTCAATAGTAAAATCTGCAGCGACTTTTTGATGGCACTAAAAACAGGTGCCAAAATAATAGACAAAGTTCTAGACTTAGATTTCATCTTTTCGCCCTTCCTCTCACAGGATTGCTGCGCAGGGCTTACAGAAGCAGAGAAGAGCCAATTATGCAAATCAGCTTAGTTGTTACCGATGCCGATTTCAGATTATTGCCTATCTCCTCCGGCCGAGCAAGTGCCGCGCGCGGCAAGCCCACTTCAATTGGATGTGATAAAAGCGCTAAATTAGCCAAGGGTTGCGATTCATTCAGAAGTGTCAAGTGTGGCCCAAAAAGCGGGAACAACAACATGGGGAAACGAGAAGCGAAAATAATAACAATCATAATGAGCAGGATAAGTGGCAGAGAACTACCCTTTTATTTGCCTGGGGTTGATGAGAGGCTTGTTGTTTGTTACCAATCTGTACATTTTACGCCTAATTTAAGACAAATTGTTGACGACACAAATGTGTGTGGCAGCAGCAGCCGCAGCCCCCTGCCCACCCCTCGCTCTGACTCTTGTGGCTTCGGGGCTTGACAAAAGCCAACAGATTTTCATATCATTATACGTTGATTTGTTTGGGTTTGGGATTGAAGATTGGAGATTGCTTAGTGTAGCTGCTGTAGGCGGTTTATCTTTGTTGTGTTGCTAATGAAGTTGCTGTAGCCTGTCGTCGGCAGGGCACTGGAAATTAGCTAATCCCTCCTGTGTTCTTTTGTAGAACTTTTGTCATCAGAAAAATGAGAAATTGGATATACAAAGTTTCGGGTTTTGTCGCCATATCAAGAAATTTGTTTACAGCGACGAAAGTTCCACAGAATGTTTATAGACATTTTTGTTTGTTCGTTGGTTTTTTCTTTGTACCGTCTATTGAATGTGATATAGAATGTGCGAGGGTGGTTTAATGAGTGTGAGTGAAAGATGAGCTTGATTAAATGGAGTTCGATTTGTAAATTCAAACAAAGTTGTAACCTTTCTACTTTCATATAAACCTTCAGAACGTTTTGATTGATGCTGATCAAGAATATATATATATACTTTATAGGACCAAAGATGTTTCCCTCTATGTGTACCTTTGGTTTAGAGCAGAGATGGGCGCGTCGCGACGTTCCTATGCACGTGTGCATAGGGCCTCTGCCGCGGCCGACTGCACAAAACACACGTACGCTATAAGCATTGAAAGCTACGCACGCAAATTGTGCTTGTATGCGTGTGAAAAGTGTGACGATATGTGTGCATGCCCATCTCCAGTTTAGAGCATACAAATTCGTACTTAATACAAGAAACTTGCTCTTGGCTTAAGAATTTGTCTGCTCTAGTTAGCTTTGAAAACATAAATTATTGATTCAAATTTAAAACTACTTTTCCTATGTTTGAAGTGAAATTTGGAATTTTTTTGAGGTCTTAAAAATGTGTAAATAGTCCGAAAAGTACTTAAACTATCCCTATATAATCTACAATTAAGTATTTCATTACGTATAAACAGTGTTCGATGTCAGAATTAAGCAAAGACTGAAAATTCTTGATCTAAAATCGAAATAATTCTAACCAAATACAAAAATTCTTAAATTAGGTAGAAAACATCTTGAATTAGAAGCATTTTCATACACGTATAAACAATGTTTAAAGTCAGAATTAAGCTAAGAATGAAAATTCTTCATCCAAAATCAAATTATTTCAGTTCACATACCAAAATTCTTAAATTGAGTAAAAAAAATTCTTGAATTAGAAGCTTGACAGACTCAAAACCGAGACCGACCCGTCCAAGAGCAGAGTATGCCTAAACTACAAAATTGTTGATTCTTGAACAAAGTGTAAAAATACTTGACAAACTCAAAATCAAGATCGTCTATAACTGAAATAGATGCAGAGTATACTTAAGCTTATTCATTCTTGAACCAACAGCTTTAAATACAAAAATTCGTAAATTAAGTACAAGAATCCTTGAACTTAAACTACACGATTTCTCATTCTTGAAGCAAGAGCTTTAAATACAAAAAATGCCCATAAAAAGTCTTAAACTATATGGAAGAGTTCTTGAATTGGAAGCCTGACAGACACCAAATCAAGATCGACTTTTACTAAACTTACAAGATTGCTCATTCTTGAACTAAGAGCTGCAAATACAACAATTCTTAGTTTAAGTTGAAGAAGAATTCTTAAATTAGAAGCCTGACAAAGTCAAATTTAATATCAACTATTCCTGAATTAAAAGCTGAGTATACTTAGGCTTGTTCATTCTTTAACAGAGAGCTTTAAATACAAAAATTCTTTAATTAAGTTGAACCATTCTTGAACTAAAAGCTTCACAGACTAAAAACCAAGATCGACCACTGGTGAATTAAGAGTTGACCAAATCTCTTACTTCTATTCTTATTGTGTATGAGTTTCTAGACACTCTATAAGAGTGATTCAGACTGGGCTGATCTGGGCAGACCTGAGCAGTAGGAATAACTGAATTCAGGCAGGTGTTCGTGCTCACAGTAGGCAGATTGAAATTCTGAAGAGATTTAAGACTTGCAACGTTCTGCAACAACTACGCAAATTTCCATCAGCATGAACATCTTTGCCCTAGTCAAGCACATGCTCTTAAAGATTGTGTTCAGATCTGATTAAAAGTTGATTTCGATGGACAAATTGATGTTATTTCTGAAGATTGTTTAATTTCCAACACATCTACAAGCCAAGCTCAAACAAATTGCCTTGTAAATTACCCAGGACATGGCCATTTATAAGTGCATATCTCTCGGGCGGGAGCCGTAATTGGATGCCCTCATAAGTAGGCAATACAATTTGCATTCGCAGTTGAGGTGAGATTTAGTGTTGCTTTGGCTTGGCTTGGGTCAGGTTAGTTCCTCTTGGCTTGTGCTTTTGTGGGTGTGTCATTTTGTAAAATATGCATAATTAAAATACAGAATGCACAATACAACCATCACCATGCAGAGTCGTCTCATCTTGGGCCAAAGTTGTTAATCTTTTCATGCGGCTGCATAATTAAAATGTGAATATGGAAATTTCAATGAGAATCTCCTGCAAATGGGGCAAACGCCCCAAAAAAGCAAAAAAACACAAACCAGAAAAAGAAAAGGCCAAGCACACACACACGCACGCACACACACACACATAGAGAGAACGCACTCGTTGACAGCAACTTAACAGTTTGCAGCTGCTGCTGCTCGTTAACAGTCAGGCCTTGGTCTGTTGCCATCCCACTTGCGCATTTGTGCTTTTGCCTGTCGCCATCTCTCTACATGCCTCTCTGTGTGTGTGTGTGTGTGTGTGTGTGTGAGTCAAAGTAATTGCAAAATCTGAATGCATAATGAGCAGATATTTCCAAGTATGCAAAAGGAAAACTTCAAGCCGCTCGGATGAGGTGGAGAGAGAAAGAGGGAGAGAGAGGCGGTGCTGACTTTTATGCTAAAGTGCGCGCCTCGCGCGTGTATTCGCATTTGTTGTTGTCAAAAGCGGTGCAAGGACACACCAATACATTTGCATTCTCATCATGCCTCTATGCGCTTTTTGGTACAACGCAAATAGAATCCCATTACCATCCTCTCCTCACACACACACTCAAATGCATATCCTGTTTTTGTCTGGCTCTGAGCCTTGTGCTAAGTGAAGTTGAAAACATGTCAAAATGATTTTGAGCTCATTAAAAAAATGTTGCCCATTTGAATTTCTGCCTTCTTTTTAATAGTGTTAAGTTGTCTGACAAGTTGGCAGGGAATTGCATACACCCTCAAAGCAGTCCTGTTGCTGCCTGGTCGGCTGTTTTAGCTGAACCTGCTTTGAACCACAAATTCCAAGAGGTTCGCAGAACTAAGGAAATCTCACCATAAATGGTACAGCTTGATTATGCTGGCATAACAAGGTGGGAAGAGTTGAGAGAGTATTCCAGGTTTTTTGAGTCTGTTGAACTTAATCAAGAAATTAGTATGCTCCTTCTACGACCTCTTCCTATTTACAGTGCCTAAGGTATGTTCACTCAGCACTGGAATGTAGATCCAATGCATTCGTAAGGATGAGAGAACTATGACTTTAACAAAGAACCTAAACCAATTTTGCTTCGACAGCAACTTGAAGCCACGATCCTCTAAGCAGATGGTCTTACCATCTACATCACCGGGTTTCTTGTTTAGCCTTAAGGCTGCATACTTTACTGTGATTTGTGACACTGTCACGCGTGAGATCGAACACATCTTGTATAGATAGATAGATGAACTCAGAAGAGCTTGTTGAGGTTGTTCCCTTCCTTTCCGAGAACTAATTTTAGACGGTCTACCCGAATCAATCCCAAACCGTTTTGGTTTATCAACGGATTTTATAACCGATTTTACTTCGATTCAAATTCATTAGCATTAAACGCGACTATCCACTAAGGAAAGTGTTCATCAATAGCAAATCACATATATCTGCATACCTGGAAGAAGGGCAAGGCCAAAAACAGAGAAAACTAGCTCTGACCTGCCCTCGTGGACCACTGGCAGGCGGCTTAAAAGTAGACAACGCGCTGTTTGCTTTCTTGACACAAGCCTGGGCAAGCGTTTAGCTTGAGCCTGTGTGAATATCGAAATGTGCTCGGCCAGCTTGAGTTCCCTCGAATAAGCTTCAGAATAGACCATGGATTAGGCAGTTCACTTAAAGAAACATGCTAAAATTGTAATCCTCCTTCCTATTTCTTCTCTAATAACTTCTTTCAGGTGTCATGCCATCCGCCCACAGGGATTTGGTTTGGAGCATTTACGTCTGATAGTTGGAAGTTCTGCCATATCGGACAAGTGTCAGTTTATATATGGCACGGACAATATTCTGGAGGCAAGTTTGAAATTTTGACAGCAATAAACTGGACTCTACTTGCTTTCTTTCTCCTTAGCTGATCAACGGCTTTGATCAACTGATGTCGCTGGAGGAGATAGAATTTGGTGCCGAATCATTGGCCTCCCTACAAGTGGCTGGGATGATGGTGTACATGCTGCCCCACTTGGATTTGTGTGGTACCCAGGTGCAGCGTTCGCTATTCCTGCAACGCTGCTTCGACTACTTGGCCTGTACAGAGGAAACTCATGTGGGTAACTCCATCTTAAGGTGCTTGTCTTTATCTATATAGCTACCCCATTTCTAGATCCATGAGCTGTGCGCCCAGATCCTTTGCCTGCTGGACATCAATGAGTCCGGAAATATGCTCAATCTGATCATCTGCTGTCGTCATGCCAGCCCCTTGAGCACCATGGCCCAGGTGGTGTGCAGCTGTCTACTTTGGTCCATGCTGGATCGTCTCACAGATCTGGGTTTGGATGCTCACCGCTTGCGTGCCTATCCTGAACTGATGATGGCCATTGCCATGGTCAATCCCAGTGTCTACCTGCAATCCTATCTGCATGCCCTCAATCTGATTGTGCGCGTAATTGCCGCTCTTCTTATGGTGGGGCCGTATGGCTCCACGGACAAGCTATGCCAAGAGGTGGGTGTACCCCAGGAAATGTTACAGTTGCCGGAACAAGATGCGGGCGTACTATTTCGTTGGCTAAACACCATAGTGAATGAGCTGCGTGAAGATTTGCGCCTGAATGATGGACAAATGCACGAAAGAATGGTCCTGTTGGAGGTAACCGGTGAGCTGATGCAGCTGGTGCAGGAACAGCTGGTGGCTGTCTATGAAAAAGTGCAGAATGTGGAGGACGAGCACGTGGAACACGCGGAGATAACAGACAACGAGGAGGGACAATGGTTGTAAGGACAAACACTCACCTGCTTTTTGTTCAAATATATTGATTCACACGAGGCAAGTCGAATTCTACTGAAAAAATTGTACAGTTTCGTTTGCTTTCCGTGTTGACACGCCAGTGTTGGTTAATCGTTTATGTATGGAATTGAATGTAAAGTTCATTAGATGCAAATAGATAGAAAAATAATCAAGGTATTCATGCAATCACAATATATACGAAACTTTTTCAATAAAACTTGAAAATTACAACTTTACTTTCGATATAGAGATTTGACTACTGAATTGTAGGCCTGTTTAGTGGCTGTGACACACCTAAATCCCGCATAAAGGCACAAACTCTTATAAACGAATACCCAGACGTGCTAATGCTAATGAGAAGGGACTTTACGGCAAAAGAAAGCATTAAAGTATAAATTTGTGGATACAAGATTTCAAATGAGCCGATTTACATTAGTTTTTGGTTTCAATGGCATTGACTGATTTAAGCAGTCAGCAGCAGTTATATTGGTGCAAGCGTTTGAGTTCGATAGCATATCGATAGGAAATCTAGCCTTTCAGCGGAAAAAGGCTAAATTATTTAGGCTTCCAATCCGTCACGGATGATCCTACGAATGGACATTTATCTTGAACTCTTCAACAATTTCTAATCAAGCAATAGAAAAATAAACCCAACATATGGAACGGTTAAAAAATTACCCAATTTTGTCAAAGTCCGATCGATTCGGAACCACAGTTCGACGGATGATCGATTTAAAGGCTAAGTGATCTAGCCTTTTTCAGCAAAATGTGTAGATTTTGTATCGATATGCTATCGAGTTCAAAAGAGGAAAAACGTAAACGGGCTGCAACATGGCAACATGGGTAAGGCGAAATTTGGCTCACAAGCAATCTGACCAGCTGTTCTTTGACCGGAATTCTAGAATATTAGTACAAAGGTTATTAAGGAGGACAGGAGTTGTACGAAAAATGATTGATTTAAGGCAGGCAAGAATTCCATCAATTTAAACACCAAAACACTTATTTGTAAGCCTATTTATTAGCTGTAATTCCGTGTATAAATATTTTAAATCTGTAGAGTTGTACGGCAGTTACGGGGATTTAAGGCGACTAACCCCAAAAATATTCCTATTTATCTTGAAGCTCAATTTGAAAAAACTTAACAAATGTTTTCTATGAAAGCAACAAAAATCGAATTATTATTTATAGGAACGAAACTCCTTTATTCCCTTGGTTTGTGGCCTGCTACCTTTCTTCTCACTCATCCAAAACGCTGTCCAGCCACTGTTCCACATCATTTTTGCCGGCTGACAAGGGCGTGGCAGGTTGCACCAAGGGCATAGGCATGGGCATGGGCATGGGTATGCTAGGCAAGACCAGCTGTGTATTAGTCAAGGCCAACAGCTCGTCCAGTTCATCTGGTTGCTCCGCTGATGTGGATAATGCTGGCAAATCAATGGGTGTGGCTGGAGCTTTTGCCGTTGCTGGGCGAGATTTGCCAGCGCTAGCCCCACCATTGGATTCGCGTAGCACACGCTGTTGATACACCTTCTCGGCCCGTTCGGCTGCCTCATTCTGCTCCTGCAGCTGTTGACGTGTAAACATGGAGGTGGGATAATCCATGCGCTTATAAAATGGAATCGTTTGCAAACCACTATTGAGTAGACTGAGATTAACAGTGAAATAGCTGCTGGCTGCCTTGCTGGGACATTCGGCTGCCGTGGACCACTCCTTCTCGGAACCAAAACTGAAATGACCACCGCCCAGGCTGGGAAACTGCGAGAGTTGGTTATAATCGCCTGCCCTAAGCTGGGCACGAGCATTCTCATCGATGGGCCCGCCATCTGGACCCAAGTGCTCCAGTTCGTCCGTGTCATCCGTGGGCGGCAGAGTGTCCACCAAGTCGCGATTCTTTTGCGGAGCCAAGGACGACGGACGAGCTGACCAGCCGCCGCCTGCTGCCTTGCGTGCAAATCGAGGCTCATCACTGGAGTCGGCTATATCTACCAGACTGCGAGCGGCTGTGGTTTGAGGCGAGCTTGAGCTGGTGGTGGTGGTGGTGCCACGACGCTGGTAATGATTGTGTTGCTTCATATTCCGCCGTTTGCTGTAGGAAAGTGCTGGTTACGTATACAATGCAAAAGGATAAGCGGTTACGTGTTACTTACTCCTTGGATCGATCGTCCTTTGCGCTCATTTTGGCAAAAGTTTTGTGTTTTGTTTTGGTTGTCGTTGCCCGGTGACAGCTGTGCACTTAGTGATGGCAAAATTGTGAGAAAAAGCTAGAAATGGCAGATATCTCTAGCTAAATGGCCCATCACTATCGATAGCTAAACTTCTGAAAATATCGATAGGCGATAAGTGTGGTTGCCAAAGATTACAACAGAGCAGGAGCAGCGGCATCATTGGACAACAGAGATCATTGGACGCAGATGTTGCGTTTTATCCAAAACTTCCAACCCAGCGGCTTGAACCGTCAGCAGCTGTCGCGTGAGATTTATAACGAGTTTTTCGCGAAATTGGCCAAGCAGCAGCCGGTACTGTCGCCTGCCCCCACCCTCTTACCCCAAAATGACGAACTGCAGGCCATAGCAGCCACGCCGGAGGATGTATGGATCTTTGGTTACGGCTCGTTGGTGTGGAAGGCCGATTTCCCCTACATTGACCGGCGACGTGGCTACGTGTGGGGCTTCAAGCGACGTTTCTATCAGCACAGCATCGATCACCGTGGTGTGCCGGACAAACCGGGACGCGTGGTAACACTGCTGCCCGGTGATGCATCCCAGGATCGCGTCTATGGCATGGCCTATCGCATAGCTGCCAGCCAGAAGCGACAGGTATTGGACCATTTGGACTACCGCGAGAAGAATGGCTACGAACGCTGCAGCCTGGACTTCCATGAGTATGCCAACGAGGCGCGCCAGCCCATACAGGTCATCATGTACGTGGCCACGCAGGCAAATGACTCCTATGCGGGCGATGTGTGGCAGGTGCCGTGCATAGCCAAGCAAATCTTCACCTCTGCCGGCCCCAGTGGACCCAATCGGGAGTATCTATTCAATTTGGCCCTGGCCATGGCTGAACTCTTCCCGGGCGCCGTGGACGAGCATCTCACGGAGTTGGTCCAGTGTGTGCAGCAGCTTGTTGAGACCGATGAGCCCCAAATGCTGGATCGTGCCTTGGGACATGAAATCATGAATATACTGGAAGAGGAGGAGCATGACCAGGTGGCGTTGGCCACACGCCTGGAGAATTTGCAACAACGCTGTGAGCGGCCTGGCTGGCGTGAATGGTTACTGGGCCAGGAGCTACAGCGCCAAGGCTCCTGACAGACAATTACCTTAGTTAATTAGACCAATTTGATTATGTTTTGTTTAACTTATTTAATGTAAATAATTCTGTGCTTGTCCATTCCAAAAAAAAAACAAAATACAAGTTCCTGTAATCGGCTGGAAAGGAAGACGGGCATAAATCGTAAGTTCACTTTGATAAGAGAGGAGCCTTAGATTAGCTTAAATTTATGGTCCAAATTTAAACTCAAACCGCCGATAGACAGCTGTTACCGCCACGACCAAACTATCGATTTATTGGTGATGGAAAAGGAACCTAAGTCAATTTAGAGGAAATTTGCAACGAAAATTAAAAAAAATAATAATACGAGACCAACTTAATTTTATTTAAATTTATTGGGAATCAAAACTAAAAAGGCTGGAATCAAAGTCAATACGCCGATTAGCACTTACCATTTTTTTTTTAATTAACACCAAGAGATTTCAACATTCCCTTGTTTTGGAACACATAAAAAAAGAGTAGAGGACCCAATAATACAGGTTTACATATAAAATTGTATAGTTTTTGGACCATAACTTCTAAAAGTGCAATGATATCAAAAAATAGTAGATGTACTAATTTGGGGGACACAAGGATCAAGAATTTTCGATTTTGGGTGGATAAATACAGTTTCTTAGAAAATGTAGTTATATTTTCCAACTAAAAGTCAATAAATTCGTTTGCTTTTTCTGTAACGTTTTTCAATGCTGCTTACATAAACAACAATCTGAAATAGGTTATTTAATGTAGTTGCAGGACTTGATTATCCAATTTAAATAAAAACTTGACTTCAATTTAAGTTTTGCCGCTTGGGCAACCTATCGATATATTAAACACATTGTAACTGCCATCACAATCAACACACAACTTTCGATGACACAGGTTATCGCCTTGGTGTCTGTGTGCGTGCGCGCATACGTGAGAGTGTTCATATGTGTTTTCTTATCGTTCTCGGCAGCAACTGTTTTTGTTAATCGTGTGTTTCGATAGCTTTGTTTTTGCAGTGTTTATGTGGAAAGTATCTGGCTAATTGCAATCGTGACTAAAGCCAATCGCCTGGCATTAACTAATTGGACACCACAGCGTGGCCAAAAACTGTCAGCACCTTGTCAACTGTCAAACCGAAACCCAAGAAGAAATAGCGAAACAAAACGACGACGGAGAAACGCAATGAAAACAGGTGGGCGCCTTGAGTGTTTTGCGGGGGCGGGGCGGGCTTTTGATGATGTTATGTTGTTGCAAAATGCAAATTCTGGCTCAGGCGTTGCCTTCCTCTAGTTGTTGTTGTTGTTATTTAAATTGAAATGGTAGCTGCCAGTGGGGAAAGCTGCTGATAGTATGACAACATTGTTTGTTTGTGTGTGTGTGAGTGCGTGTGTAAGAAGTGTTTGTATGTGGACATCATCATCATCATCATCATCATTAAACAAAAGTCATTTGGTCAGATGAATCACTTAAATCAAGAATGATTAAATCGCCCTTATCTGCCGCTGCTGCTGCTGCTGCTGCCCCAACAAGTCTCTTATTGTCTCTCCATATGACGCAAGAGCTACGACACACATATTTTTATTGCATACTTTCGAGAGTCGCCGAGTTGTGCGTGTGCGTGCATGTTCGCTTAAAGGCCATTTAGCACATTGTCGGGCATAACTCATTACAATTTGAATGCAAATTATGCCGAGGCAGGGTGGGGATTATTTACATTTTAGTAGATTAAATTTTTTAGTATGTAGCAGTAATTGAACAGCTGCCCCCCGTTCCCACACCCCACACCCCCCACCAGCCTCTCCCACTATTACTATTCCCTTTCTGACGACGGCGACGACGACTGACGGCTCCTCCACCAACAAGTATCGATTCCAGGCCATGGCTCCTACGCTGCTGGCTGCTTTGCATAACACACCAGACCAGGATGTGTTTGGCATGTGTATGCGTCTGTGTGTGTGTGTGTATGCCCATATACATACACACGTGCGGAAACTGCGCGGAATCGACTTCAGTTTCAGTTTCGACTTTCCTTTCGGCCCCCTACAAACGTGTCAAATGTATAGAAAAATACTCAAATCGTTTTCTCTCCCTAAAAATAATTTCAAAATTATTACAAATAAATTTGTTCTCCAAGCAAACTCCTCATAAAAACAAAAACAAAAAATAGAAAACATTCACTTAAATTAAGCACGAAAATTTTCAACCAAAATCAAATCAAAGTGGGGGAGGTGGCGGGTAATTTTGCTCTTGCGCTGCCTCAACAAATACAGCGCTTGCAAAAAGTATACGGTCAAGTAAGTGAGTAAATCACATTTTTATGGATTTTAAGGGTTAAAATTGTATTTTCCCTTGAAATGCTGGAATATTAGCTTTCTAGCTTCTAGCCGTTTGGGCTGTGCGTTGATGATGAACTTGAAATCAGTTAGGAAAAGTCATAAATTCTATTTAAAATATAAGCTGAAACAAAATAAAAAACACTGAGTGATCCGTCAGTGCTATGGTTAGGTCTTATTTTTCGACCTTAGGTTTAAAATTTTCCAAAATCCCCCTTTGCAATCTACCTTTACTACAGTGAGAAGAAGCTACCATTCACTTTTGAAACTTAACTCCGGCTAGGCTGAAGTTTGTATACCCTTGCAGCACCGTTCTCTAACTAAGACTACTTTTCGGACCTTACTTTTCTAAAGGAGCTTTACTATATAGTTGTTTGATTTCAACCAAACTTGTTGGAATCATGCAAAAGCCTAACAATCGAACTTGTAAGAAACTTGTAGTCGATTCCATTTAAAACAAAAAAGTTTTTCACACTAGAACTAGTTTTTCGACCGATCATTCGTACTGCAGCTATATGCTATAGTCAACTGATTTGGACAAAACTTTGTAGAATTGTGTGAAAACAAATGAAAGTAATAAATGTAAAGTTTAAAGACATTTTCATTGAAAACAAAAAAGTTTTTCTCACTAAGACCACTTTTCAGACTCTGCTTTTGTATGACAGCTATATTATATAGATGTCCGATGTCGACCAAACTTGGTTAAAGCTTGAAAACTTTGAAGGCGTTTTCATTGAAAACAAACAAGTTGTTGTCACTAAATTTTGTTTTTCTTTGGTCCAATTTTGGCATACTCTCTCCAACATATCGGCCGGTATGTTACGAATAAATTCTTGTGTCGCTATAGACATGAGCCTTAACATAGCTCCACAAAAAAATAGTCTAAAGGCGTTTTATCGCACGATCGAGGCGGCCCCCAACGTGAAATCAGCTGTTCACCAAACTCGCCTCTCAATTGGCACCGTCAAGTTTTTAATCCAGTCACAGTAACGTTCCTGCCTTCTCTTTTGAAGAGAGGAAGGTCCTGTGAGGCCTCTGGCCCATCATCCACACCAAACAGTGCTTTTTTCGGACTGCATTGGCAGTTGATGCAATTCTGCTGGCTGCTGGCTGCTATTCACACCAAATAGGGCAATTTTGTTTATTCTCACATGTCCATTCAAACAGAAATGAACCTTGTTGCTGAACACAATTTTCCGATAAAAAAGTGGCATGAATGAGCTTCAAGTTGAACACAATTTTCCGATAAAAAAGTGGCATTAATTTTTGCGATAATAAAATGCAATATTCCGATTCAGGGTTAAATTATAGACCAAAGTGAGCATGTTTGACAGTAACAAGTGACATGAAACAGCTGAAAAATCACCCTGTATACAATTTGTGTGGTCAAAGATGCTTCCTTCAATGTGCATGACAAACATCGATCAATTTCAACGGTTTTTCCGTTGTTTTTCATACGTAGATCTATATCAAATAATTGGTTTCCCACTTAAACTAGGTGGCTGTTATTCCAGTTCAAGCATAAACCCAATCAATTGCTTCAATATGTCAGCATTGACCCAAGCTCAGGAGTTACACATATGGGGGCAGTACACTTTTGTGTGGATTACTGCCGCCTACTTTTGTTGACCGCTGTAACCGTTGTGTATGTACAAGTGTGTGTGGCCAGCTCCTCGTGTCATGTGACCGCGCGCGCAAAACATTTTTGCTACACGTTGTGTGTCCTTACGCCAAGCACACAATTTTTTATTTCGGGGGCGCCTCTTTTTAGCGTAAGCATGCGCAATGGCTTACAACAAGAACAAGAGCTCTGGCAACGACATCGACAGCGACGGCGGCGGCGGCAGCAGCAGCAGCAGCAGCAGCAGCGCAAAAAGTAGACAAAAATCGAAATTAATTACGATTGAGCCTGAAAGTAGGCAACAAAATTCGCCATTTTTTGAAAATCTAAGGTCAGTTGCGAGCGTGCGTGCGTGTGTGCGTGTGTGTGTGTGCGCGCGTCCTCGTCCTAGTGAACCTCAGCTGGTGCTCGCTCTCTCTCTCTCCCTCTCTCTCGCGCTCTCCCCGTCCTGCTCTCGTCTTGCTGGCTCCCTCTGCCGTGCGAGGTGGGGAAAAATGCCTTTACACTAAACGGACGCCAGATTTTGAGCTCCAGTAGCCAACTAACCAGCTAACCAACAGCAGCAACATTTTTTGGTTCCATCTTGTGTGCTCCTCGTGTCTCTTCATTTTGTCTTTATACATATCTTCCCCGTGTGCGGAAACTAAAATCTGAGAGAAAAAAAGAAACTGATAAAAAGTGTGTTAAAAAAAAGCTACAACAAATACAAAGCAACATTTATGAAAGTTCTTCTCTTGAAGCCTACAAGAAGCACATAGATCCTTGGAACAGCCAATTTTTTTTGGTGTTTTTTTTTTGGTTGTTGTTGTTGTTATTGTTATTGTTGCTGGCGAAAAATTGTTTGTTGTTGTTGAGTGAAAATGTAGTAGTTAAACAAGTGAGTAGCAACAAGCAGCAGCAGCAGCAGCAGCAGCAGATGAAAAACGATTTCATGTGTGTGTGTGCGTGTGAAAAATCTGTAAATCGAGGTTATCTATACACACACACACACACACACACACACACAGGCATACAAATGTACATCTAGCATACATACACAGATTTGGGCAGCATCCCCTCGATGCCAAGGCATTTTAATCATCATTAGGAGGTGTACAAACCTCCCTCGTTGCCTGTCGTCGTTCAGGCGCCATGTGTGTCCGCCACCCACCCGCCCCCCACCCCCACTTGCTGTTTGTTTGGTGCAAATTAAATTTAAAGTATGCCAGCGATTCACTTTTTTTGCTCTGTTTGCTTTCTTTTTTTTTGTTGTTTTTACTGTTGCGCTCATTTGTGCTGGCGACCCAGCGACCCATAGACACATCCTGCTCCGTGTGTGTCCGTGTGAGTGTGTGCCTGTGTGTGTGTGTGTGTGTGTGTGTGTGAGTTTGTTTGTCAAAGCGTAAACAATTGCAAATACGAAAAGTAGGCAACAAAAAAAAAAGGGAAAAGGAAAAGCCAGGGGCAACACGACATTGCGAAAAATCGATTTGTGTGCCATCAAAAAGTGCATATATAGGCTATCCCCTTGCCATGTATCTGTGTGTGTGTGTGTGTGTGTGTGTGTGTGTGTGAGTATTGTTGTGCAACATAATGTTCCAGCCCGCGATTTTCAATTAATTCTAACAATCACCTCTTGGTCCAATTGGACAGGTTTCATTAATTTCCATTCAACTGTTTGCCCCCTCGCTCTCTCTCTCTCTCTCGCTCTCTGGTTCAATCCCTGCCTCCCTCCCCCACTCTCCCTCTCTCTCTCTCTTTCTCTGCACAGCATTTTCAATTAATCTCAGTCAATCTTGAATCGTTTATGTAATCCGCTTTTTATAATCCACCTGAACATGGAAGGGTCACAGACTTCACAGACAGCTGGAAACTTTGCACCGAGAGGAGGCCCCCAGAGCCTTTCTGATGTACACATATTGCAAATCCTTAACACATGCCAAAGCACAGCTGTTGACCTAACACACAGAGATTTTAGCAAAAAGATTAAGGGGGGTGGGGGGAGGGGAGGGTGGGTACAAAATTAGCAACATTTTCAACTAATTTTCATGCTCATGTGGGAAGTTGTAGTCGTCGCCGCCCATTAGAAAGTTTACACAAATGATGTCATCATCTCTTTTTAAATTTCTTAACTAAATCCATACAAATTAGTGGTGGCATTTAGCAGAACAGCTGCTGATCATGAACTCCTTCGATCTGAATTGGTAGAAGATCTGGTATTCAAGAGTCATCCAGACATTTGAAAGCTTACAAAAGGAGACTCTAAATAGAGGAAAGAGGAACACTTTGTACACCCCTGCTGTTGGTCTAATTTGTCTTAGTAAACGTTTTAAATGCGAATCATTCGAAAAGTTCATTTTCGCTTTGAAGAATTCTAGTTGAGAGGCTTCCCAGGCTGGCCATTGGATCATTTGACTGGCCGCTTCCGACTTTGATCCAATTGGGCCAAATTGTGCTGAGGCAGTTAATATTTAAGAGCTGGATAGCTGAAAGAAGTCGAAAGTTTAAAAAAACTTAATTCCTTACACTAAAACTAGTTTTTCGACCGATCGTTTCTATGACAGCTATATGCTATGGTCAACCGAATTTGACAAAACTTTGTGGAACTGTGTGAAACTGCATTAAATAAGTAATTGCCAATTTTAAGGACATTTCCTTTGAAAACAAACAAGTTTTCCTCACTAAGACTACTTTTTAGACTCTACTTTTCTATAACAGCTATGCTATATAGCTGTCCGATTTCAACCAAACGAAGTGGAATCATGGAAAGGCATAGCAAACTAGGGAACATTGAAACATTGAAAACTTAGAAGTTTTTCGACCAATTGTTCCTATGACAGCTATATTTAAAAGTCATCCGATCCGGCCGGTTCCGACAAATGTGCAGCGTATATGCATTTAAAGACCTCCTGCTAAGTTTGGTTAAGGTGGCTTTCAAACTGACGTAGGAGATAGCATAGAAATCAAGCATGCTGATCAAGAATATATATATGTACTACTCTCTGCCAGGATATAAAAAGCCATACAAAATAACGCTAATATATTCCCTGTATGATAGAAATGCCATATCTAATGTATTTTGTTTGTGTAAATCGCCAAACTATAACTCAAACTATCGCCATACTCCCACTCTCTTTGATGAGAGAGAGATAAGTAACACGACAATCGAAGTGCATTTTTCATTGCCTACTTTTTAGGGTCTACGTTTGAGTTTCGGCTAAAGTAAATGCCATCTCCAGTTTTCTGTATAGCCCTCTCCGTCACCTAAACTTCCAAATAACAGAGTATATTCGGGATGTATCTGTCACATAGCAGCTAACTAGAAGATGTGAAATCGGCCTTAAGTTTATGCTTCAACTATCAGTTTAACAGGCAATCTTAAGGTACAACTCCAGATTGTTTTTCCCAAGGCGGGAACGAGAGCCTTTCCTTCATTGAATCAATCAATGCGGGCCAGCATTATCATCAATGGCAATCGATATTGGACCCTTGTACGGGATTTGCTTGAGCCCATGTGAACTGACAACTAAAAACAGGACCAATTTTGGTCCCTTAGCTAAGTTGTAGCTTTAGTTGCACGGTCGCCGAGCAGATTTGTCACGGTCGCCACGGCTTTACATTTAAAATAAAATTGATATTTACGATGAATTTGCTACAAAACGAAACAATCAAGTCTCAAAATTCTAAAAACTAATTGAAACTAATCTATTCTCCACTCATTTTACGCATTTCAGCTCCAAATTCAACAATTGCCAACCCAACTTCACTTCCCAGAAACCAACTCAAACCAGAACAACAGCACACAACACGATCAACTAATTGAGCAGCTTCATTGCTGCTCGCTCTACAACTTCCTTCTACTCTCCAAACCAAAATCCTCCTCATCAACTCGCTAGGAATCATATCCTGTAGCACGCGCCGTACAACTTGGACTATACCAGAGAATACAAATAGAAACAATTCATCCATTTATATCAAGCCCCGCTAAGCGAAAGAGGGGGGAGGACGACTCATGTTAGAAAAATGAAAAAGTTCACGTTCAAAGGAGTTCTAGATGGATTTCGACAAAGCGTACAGCCACAAGCCACACGTCAGGAGCAGGAAATCCAAGAGCAATTGAAGGCCGATCACTTCACATTGAAGAAGGTAAGAAGTTCCAGTTCAGACATGGCTCGGTGAAATGGTGAGGTTCCAGTTGCTAATCTGTTGCAGCTAGCGGGTGTTTTATTTGGTAGCTGTATCTAATTGAAAACTATCATAAGACACACGCGGCTATGACCGTTGTAAGCACAAGTCAACAGTCGAAACTCCGTCTTTTTTTTTGTAAATATGTAAAAAGAGTTATGTAAGCTAAAAGTGTAGCATACCTTTGGGCCAACCACTGATCCGATCCGTATTTTCGTGCAGACCTTTCGTCATGGCTTTCCATATTCGCCCACATCCTTTGCCTTCGATCCAGTACAAAAACTACTAGCGATTGGTGATAAGTCCGGCTATATACGCATGTAAGTGGTCACCCGATGGGGAGAGTATGCGGAAGACTTATCCTCTTTGTCCTTTTTTTCCCGCAGTTTGGGACGTCCTGGTGTGGATGCCCATGCCAAACATGAGGGCGAATCCGAATGCGCTGTACTCTTTGCCCAATTCCTGGTCAACGAGGGGGCACTGGTCACTGTGACCGCTGATGACACCATACACTTGTGGAACATACGCCAAAAGAATCCGCGCATTGTGCAGAGTCTGAAATTTCAGCGAGAGCGGTGAGTATTGCCTGGCGTTCACCTAGACTTAAAGAAGGAAGCAATCCACAGAAAAAAGAGGGCTTGCAATGGCCTTTTGGGCCTACAAATGGGTAGGACTGTTGATAGGCAAGGCCCCAGGCATCTACAGACATTGACAAAGCTAGAGAAAGCAAAGGACAAAGGAGAAAGCTAGACTGGAAAGCCACCCTCCTGTCTCGACTTCTACCTGCCGACTAGCATCCCATACCCCCTTTAAAAGATCTTCGAGCGCTGTATCCTTCGAAACGTGCTCGATGCACGATCTATTTAGTCGTAACGTCTGAGCCAAGAGCCACACCTGAACAACTATATCGCGTAGTCAACCACATCCTCGACGGATACAACGGGAAAGAGTTTGTGGTGGCAGAGTTTGTGACGAAGGACAGCTCTCGAAAATCAAGCGCATTCTGCCGAAGAGCTTCCTGACGGACAGAACCTTTGAGGGGACACAGGCCGGGCTGCCGCATGCCGGATGAGACCACCGTGCACACAGTCATAGCCAATCGCATCTATGAGCTGTCCCTAAGCAAGCTGCGCGAGGGCCTGGCCTCCAGCGGCATGCCCGAATACGCGCAGGACCTGTTGCCCGAGCAGCTGCAAAAACTCTCGCCCGCTCTGCCGTGAGTCGGAGTCGGAGTCGGCGACTACAACATAGTCGCGGAGTCGGCGACTACAACATAGTCGCTCGAAAACCCGCCAGGATCTAATCCAACTAATGATTATATTCAGCCACAGTTGCCCTTCGGGAGTACCTGAAAAAAACCAGCAAATGGGAAATACGGACAAGTGTGCTTCGGTGACTATTGCCCTGCCCGGGAGTATTCTTGCACGATCAGCTTATGAAGCATAAACATCTCGGACACCATGTCCAGGCAGCAGCATAGACAGTGCCCAAGAATAAACTGATATAGGAGGTTATTATTCTGTCACCGGTATAGAGGTACGGCCTACTAATCAATGGTATCGCCGCGAAGTCTCAACTGACAAAAATTAGAGTGGTCCAGGCGAAAGTACTTAGACCTATTACTTGGTCCGAGAACCAGAGATATGGGAAAAGACCTTGGAGTTGGTAGCAGATGTAATAATCATCAATCAGGCCGCCACACAATCGAGAAATCCAAAGAATACTTCGAAGGAATTGGTTAAAGAAAGGTTAGAGAAAGGTTAGAGAATAGCATTTACATAAACAAAATCACGCTTCAGTCTTCCCCAAATACCGGATCGTTAGGGTGGCATTTTAAGTAATCGCAAACCGGTTCGAACCCGGAATTCCGACTTTTAGGTTACTGTGAGCCAGGGCTGCAAACCGGTTTGAACAGAACCGGTTCGAACCCGGAATTCCGACTTTCAGATTACTGTGAACCGAACCTCTTAAGGCACTAAAGTTGAACCTGAACCTGTTCCGAATCTATAAATTCGGTTCGGTTCAACAAAAATTAAAGACATGAACAAATTTGACCTGTTTTCTAGCAACTTCTTCTCTTATCCTAATGGTTCTGGGAAGACTGAGTCTTACAATCGGCAGGAAAGTTCAATGTAAACATCTATAGAAATGTTCAGAATTACCATTAGCATCCCTACACATATAAGCCTCTGTTTTTGTAAGATCCTTTTCTCCAAAGCTCCAGAGCTTAGCTGTTACTGTGGAATCACTTTTGGTACGTAAATCGACACAATTTCCTTACAGTTTATTTCGCTTTTAGGTCGATTACTATATAAACTTGTACAAAGCATGGGCTGAGTTAAGGTTCGAACCAAAACCGTTGCCCAAAAACCTTGAACCTGAACCATTTTTAAATCTTGGTTCGAACCCGCGAGCCGGAGCTCCCAAAACATTTTTGAGTTTGCGAACCTTTCAAGGTATAAAAGCTAAACCTGAACCTGTTCCGAAACTAAAACTTCGGTTTAGTTCAAGCAAAAACAAGAAAGAAAGTCGGTCAAGCCCGACTATAGCATACTCTGTACCAAGAAATTTTGTCTTTTGATCATAACTCGAAAACCGTTCATCCGATCTTCTTCATTCCTTTGGCGGATCGATAAGTTATTCTAATAACTAAATATGTCCAGAAGGAACAAGCCATCTATCTTCAAAACTGTGGGAGATATGACGTTTTTTCTAAATTGCGGGGGCGGGAGGGGGCGTGGCCAAAATTGAAAATAAACTTGATCTGCCTGCAGACATAGGAAGCATATGTCCCATACATGTCAAATCTCTATCGCTTACCATCTCTGAGATCTGTGCGTTCATACGGACAGACAGACGGACAGACGAACAGACGGACAGACGGACATGGCTACATCGACTCGGCTGTTGATGCTGATCAAGACTATATATACTTTATGGGGTCGGAGATGCTTCCTTCTGGATGTTACATACTTTTGCACAAACTTATAATACTCTATGTACCTACGGTACAGAGTATAATGAATATCTCCTACAATTTGTAAGCTATCGAGCTTAGATTTTGCAGTATAGTGCATGTGGCCAATATGTACAATCTCACAAATGTTCATAAAGATCGGATAATAAATGGCAGAGTTAAAAAAACGTTGCATACTTATCTGAGCCGCATGAGGTTATTAAACACTAATTGCCTTGAGTAACGGGTATTTCGAAGTCGGGCAGGGCCGACTTTAACTTACACTCTCGTTCTAACTAAGACTGTTGTTCAGACCTATCTTTTGTATGACAGCTATATCATATAGTTGTCCGATTTTAAAAAAAACGAGGTAGAACCATAAAGAAGCATAGAAAATTTAGGAATACAAAGTTTGAAGACGTTTCCATTGAAAAGAAACAAGTTTTTCATACTAGAACTAGTTTTCCGACCAACTGTTTCTATGGCAGCTATGAGATATAGTCATACGATCCGGTGGGTACCGACATATTAGTAGCGTGCAGCAAAAAGCAGACTCTGTGCAAAATTTCAGCTCGATAGCTGCAAAACTGAGAGACTAGTTCGCGTAGAAACAGACAGGCAGACGGACAGACGGACGGACAAAGCTCAATCGACTCAGTTCGTCACCCTGATCAAGAATATATATAGTTTATAGGGTCGGAAATGAATGAATCTATGCGTTGCAAACTTTTGGACAACATTATAAAACCCTTTGCAAGGGTGTAAAAACCATAAAAGTGTTCAGAGCTCCCCTTCTAAATTCTCAGAGCTTGACATTTCTTTGGTATATATATTTCATTTGTAGACTTTGAAATGGAATGGTCGATTTTCTTATAAACTTGTATAAATCATGGTCCTTAGAACCAAAAACCTCAAACATCAGATCGCTTATTCTAGAGATCTTTTAGCAATCCTTTACCGAAGTTGATGAAAATGCCCGGAAAAATCCAATTCCTGTCATAACAAGAAAGAAAGTCGGTCAATTATTCGGATCGGAATTATACGTTCGGCATAAATTTTGATGCTGCAGTAGTAGGTTAAAGCAGCGCTGCTACGGCGCTGCCGCAGCGAACAGTCTATTGATCATAACTCGACAACCGTTCATCCGATCTTCACCATTCCTTTGGCGGATCGATAAGTTATCCGGATTACTAAATATGTCCAGAAGAAACGAACCATCTATCTTCCAAACTGTGCGAGATATGACGTTTTTTCATTCAAATTGCGGGGGCGGAAGGGGGCGTGGCCAAAATTAAAAATAAACTTCATCCGCCTGCAGACATAAGAAGCATCTCTGAGATCTGTGCGTTCATACGGACATACGGACATGACTCGGCTGTTGATGCTGATCCAGAATATATATACTTAATGGGGTCGGAGATGCTTCCTTCTGCCTGTTACATACTTTTGCACAAACCTATAATACTCTATGTACCTACGGTACAGACTATACATATGTTAACTTTGGGTTGCTTCTACATTTTCCCTGTAATCAACCATTTGACATTTCTCTCTCTTCTCTCCTCTCCTCTCTTAGGGTCACTTGCATACATTTGCCCGTGGGTAGCAAATGGCTGTACGTGGGCACCGAGAAGGGTAACATACACGTCGTTCACATAGATACATTTGCACTTAGTGGATATATTATTAACTGGAATAAAGCAATTGAAGTGTGAGTGTGCAAAGTTCTTGCTGCCAGCCTGCCCATGCATGACCCATGTATATGTCTCTTTGCAGGGTTAGAACTAGTCATCCAGGTGCTGTGATTGCGTTATGTGATAATCCATTGGATGCAAACAAGGTGGGTTGGTTCGTTGGTTCGTTGGTTCATTGGTCCACTGTTGTGTCCATTTTGACTAAGCCCTCTTCCGCTTTGCCCTTAGTTGCTTATTGCATTTGAATGTGGGCTGCTTGTGTTGTGGGATCTGAAGGCCAAATGCGCTGAGATACGATGGCAGGCGGCCGAGGCTGTCAAATCACTCGCCTGGCACTATGAGGGCAAATACTTTGTATCATCGCACACAGACGGCTCCATTTGCTCGTGGCCCACCAGGCCACAGCCCAAGCCGCAGTCGCAAGTTTGTCCGCATGGTAAGACGCATGTAAGCCACACGGAGGGGATCCTATCTCATTTTCCTAATTCCCCAAAACTAAAGCAAAAATCAACAAGGATGGCAACGCGGAAAAATGTAAACCAATTTATAAAGTTGACTTGAAGTCCAGCGCAACTGGGTAAGTTTCTGTCTGTGCGGGAGCACCGCGTGTGGAAAGTAATCATTCCCATGTCATTCCAGCGAAACGTTCACCATTTTCTCTGGTGGTATGCCTTCCGAGAAGGGCTCCAAGTCGAATTGTATTACCGTTATGGTGGGCAAGGCCACAACGGTACTGGAAATGGAGCATACCGTTTGCGATTTCATAACGCTCTGCGAGAATCCCTGGCCTTGCGGTGAGTAACGAATGGAGTTGCTGATCCGATCCCAAGAGTGTTGCTAATGTGGCGTTTCTGTATGTATTCCCGCCCCAACAGAGACCCAGGAGCCCTATGCAATAGCTGTGCTGCTTCAATATGACTTAGTATTAATAGACTTATTAACACCCGGTTTTCCATGTTTTGAATCGCCTTATCCAATGGACTTACACGAATCACCTGTTACATGTTGCACATATTTAACCGATTGCCCATCGGATTTGGTTCCTGCTTTTTATTCAGTGAGTATTGAAATGATTCAAAACGGTATGCTACTTCTTTTGTAGATTCACAAACAAGCGACACATCAGACGGACTGATAGAGTTGAGGAACGAGTCTGGGACAAGTGGGCCAAGTCCACATTGGGAACCATCGTTCACTACATTCTGATTATGCATTAGGCGGCACTCAACTGGGCCAGGGCGCAGGATATATGTAGAAGTGCTGTGACTGGTGCCAAGAAGTAGATCCAAACGCACTTCTTGCAGTCTCCTGGACACGGCTTAGATGTGGCATTCAATGAGGAATTGCTTTGTTAGGAGTTTATTAAGAATACGGACCGGCAGTTCCTACGTTTCCTGTTGCAGTTGGCTTTTTACATGGCCCTGTGCCCTGTTCAGCACTTTTATTTCTGCTCCTGACTTTCTTAATGATAATAATTCTTAATAACCTTTGGAGTTTTTCGATTAGGTAAACAGTGGATCAACTGTGACTCCTAGAAACTACGGTCTATTAACGTTGGGAATCCTGTGTCCTTTGATATGTATGACGAGTGCTAGCTTTACTCATGTCGTGTAGAACTTCAGAGCGAATAGGCTCAAGCCAAGCCAAACAGGGTACCTATAGTAGGTAGGCGTTTGTCCTCTGTCTGTATTGATGATGATAACATTCTCCAGCTCCCGCATGTTGCTCAAACTGCAGTTGTTTTGATTCCTCAGGAGATTTGAAACATTATTTAACAACATTTTGTATTCCTTCAATGCTTCACTGCCTTCATTTCAATGGTGTTGCACTCTCTAAAGCCTTGCTGACCTATTTTCAATGTCATCTTCCCTGACTTTAGTAAATCTTTCATTTCGGTTAACCTTAAGCTTCTTATTCATTAGTTTTCTTTCCTTTTTGGGCCCTACATTCCAGTCGGCATTGTTTAATGGTCTCGGCGGGTGGAGTTAATGCCTGTCACTCGCCTCTGTCTTGTGCGAGGTGGCGCCCCAAATCATAAGTCGTACCTTTCTATATTTTAAACAGAAAACAAGGAGTCCAAAAGGCACTTCACCATAAGATGCCTCAACTGGCAGCGCTCGAATTTACTCAAGGGTCAAGCATAAAACATTTGAAATTTAAATTTCAGATAAAAATTATACTTGAGATGGCTTTGTTTCGTTTGACGACCTTCTGAAAGCCGTGAAAGTTTATCATTTCCCAGATTCATCGGTATCCTCTATGCAAATGAGCTCAAACTAGTTCTTAGGTTATCAAGACTGCCCCCAAACCGAGTCCGAGTTTTCGTTGCCTCTTTGAATGTTCTTGAATTAGGTACAAACTTAGCTTTATAACGAACGGCACAGTTTGAGTAACTTTTGCATGACTGGTTACTTTAAAGCTGTCGCCAATAGCTAGTGAAGGCGAACGGGTGTGTAGGTTTTTAAAGAAAAAACTAGTTTCAAACTTACAAACACAACCCGCTGCACCGCTTGTTTTGCTGTAGAATATTTAACATAAGCACAAATCATGCTTAAATGTAGTCCATAAAATTCCTACATTAATTTTTGTATATTCCTATGACTCTGAACTAAGTTAAGCAAACGAATTTGGAACAAAAAGTGATCTAAGGCCGACAGAGGGACAACTATTGTACATTTTGGAAGTTAAAAATTGATACCCATACAAAGTGTTAGAAACAGTTGGGAATTTGATGAAATTGTAAGGGAAATTGATATTTTCTGTTGCTTTACTTTGTCTATTTCGTGTTGATCCATTCTTCACAGAAAAAATACATTCTAAATTTAAGGGAAATGTGTACTTTCGTTCTCAATAGTAGGATAGTTCCGTCTGACCTCGGCTGGGGTCACACATTAATGAGGTCGTGTGCTTGTTTGACTTAGAAATCCAGGATTATCTTTGACGTTTTTGGAGAATTCCAATAACTGTTTAAGGGGCAAGAGGGCCGCTTCTTTTAAAGATGTGCTGATGCTTTAATCTTATTATGGCGATTGCTGGGCAGCTGCAAATGAGGTGCTCTAGAGTTTCTGCGACGTTAGGCTCCAAGCATTTCCAGTAGCTTTATCGCAAAAGCGGCTGCATCTGGCATAGTATGTGTTACCTTTGGTGCAGTCATCGGTCTCTCTCTCTCACACATACACTTTCCGCGCTCACGCTAGGTGCTAGAGCAGCGATGTGCACGTCTTGCCCGTAAGGGCCGAGGCCAATTCTTGGCCCAGCGCTCTGTTTGCTATCTGTCACTGGCCAGCGGTCGACGAGGGCAGGTCAGAGCTAGTTTGCGTCGCTTTATTCTCTCACACCAATACAATTTTGGCCTCGCTGTTCTTAACAAACCCCGTTGCAGAGACGAGAATCACAGAAAAGTAGTTTGAACGACTGCTGTCTGTAGTGGTCACCAACACAAGCACATTTTTTCTATACTCTCTATTTGTCCGGGTCTGTTCTAGAGCTTGAAAGTCGCCAGTTGACTTACGGAACTCGAATTGTGGCGATGGGCAGACACTGGCTATAGAAATAATTGCACCACAAGACTCATCATTCCATATTCTCCTTGTTCCAGGTTGGTCGCACAACGACTAGTAAAAAAAGTTGCTTCTCGGAGCGCGAATGGCCCATATCGGGTGGCGAATGGTCGCCAGCCTCATGCTCGTACTCGGAAATTGTCATCACCGGTCATCAGGATGGCAGCCTCAAGTTCTGGGACTCCGGTGCGGGCACTCTACAAATACTGTACAAACTGAAGACGGCCAAAATGTTTGAGAAGCCGCGCCATGTGGCCCATGCCACCGAAGCGGACAATCCACTGGCCGTGCATTTGATTTTCCTCTGCTCGGAGTCGCGTCGCCTGTGCGTGGCGGGGGCGATGGGTCAGGTGATGTTGTTCAAGTTTCGTAAATGTGAGTCCACGTCGGAGGTGCTGGTGCTGGAGATACCAATACTCTATGAGAATTTCGATGACATATATGGCACAAGTCCGGAATGTGACTTCCTTACAGGTCACCAGGTGCAAAAGACCGAGTCGAGTGAGTCGGACAAGGTGAGTGAGAGAGAGAGAGAGAGAGGAGGAAGTTGTAAATGATGCTCTTCTCTTACACAGACGGAGTGCACGCTCAAGGTGCGTTTTGGGGCACAGCGCAAGCCACCGGGCTTCCAATCGCAATTGGTTTGCCTCACCACGGGCCCCAATCGTCGCAGTGTGCAGGTCACCTCGCTGTGCATCAACTCCAGCTACGGCCTGTAAGTAGTGTAGTCCCTGCCAAGTACCGCCCACACACCTACACACGCATACACAGTACCAGGACAAGGAGCTAGAGTCTTAGACGTAGCCTACTCTTAGTTTTGTATACGTAAGCAACAACAACAACAAAATGCATGACGCGCCTGACTTAGCCGAACCCCCAGCCCCCCGTCCCGCCTTGACCACAACGCACCACCAGCTTTTTGTTGCATTGCAACGGACGGACGCCCCCCCCCCCCCCCCCCCCTCTTGTTTTATAGTGCCTGGTGTGTACGCGTGTGTGCGTGCGTGCGTGCGTGCGTGCGTGAGTGCGTGCGTGAGTGCGAGCGAGCGTGCCTCTCGATTGAACACTTGAGTTTCGTTTCGTTCTTGATTTTGTGTTGATGTGTGCCATTTGTTTTTTCGTTTCGTTTTTAGAATGGCTTATGGTACCGAATATGGACTTGTCATAATTGATATAATCCAAAAAATTTGCCTATTGAGTGTTGCATGTCCCGATCTATATGGCGCACATGATCCTTACTCGCGAACACCAAAAAGTCCAAAGCGCATTGAGAATAAAGAGGAGCAAAGCCGTTCGCCCAGTTCTGACCAGGTAAGTGGGTGGGTAGGGGGATGGCCTGTGCCCATTAGTGTGGGCTGATCAAATGAAGAAGAACAAGAATAATCACCAACACACGAACTACACACGCACACGCCCATCTAAGTATGCAACAGAAATTATACTAACAACAACAACAACAACAAAATGTACTAATCGACAACAAAAATTAAGTAGCAAAAGTTTTGCGCTTCTTTTCCGTTTCTGGCATTTTGATTGAAGCGTCGTTTTTTATGCTAATTCTTTATATTTTTGATGTAGACACACACACACACACACACACACCACAAACACACCTACATACGTATAACTAGAAACATAGAAAAAGTAGTTAAACAAACGAATTTTTAAGTATTTTTGTATCATTTTTTGTTTGTGCGTTTGTGGGCACGGCTTGGCCGTGGCACCCAGAGCTCAGCCAAGAGAAGAAAATCTTGGCCGGGCTAGAGCTCTCTCTCTCTCTCTCTCTCTCTCTCTCTCTCTATATATATCTATCTGTCTCGCTCTATTTAAATGCATACATATATATATATATTTATATATATCAACAACTATATGTAACTTTTTAATACTTTGTTCATCTGAAAGAAGGCAGCAGCAGCTCAGCAGCAAGTGTCGAGTTGCTGCTGCCTTGAATTGGTAGTTGAATTTGTCATTGATTTTAATTTGCATACCAAAAAAAAAACCAACAAAAAAAAAACAAGTACAGTCTCGCCACTGGGCCCCCGTCTGTCTCTCTCTCTCTCTCTCTGTCTCTCTCTAACTCTGTCTAACTGTCTCTTACTAACGCACAAAATGCAGCATGGTAAATCATCTTTGAACGAAATTTTTGTCAAAATTTTATTTCTTTTCCCCCATAACTCCCCCCCCCCCCCTTCCGTCTAACCAATTTGCACGTTTGCATCGATTGATTGATTGACTGATTGAGCCCCCAGATTTGTCATTTGATGGTGGTTTGATTGTTGTATGTGGTCCATTTCTGTGTTGTGTCTGACAAGCCTAGCGAACACCAAAATCAACATCAACAGCCTTTCTCTTCTACCTCTATATATTGATTGATTGATCTCTGTGTGTGTGTGTGCGCTTCCAACTCTTCTACTACTTCTATTCACTTAATGTAACATACGTAAAACCTAACTCTAAACCACAAACAATTCAAAAAACTAATTGTTCCATGTTAAATATATATACATATATATAGATATGATTGATTGATTGATTGATATGAAAACTATGTGTATGTACGTAGTTGTTTTCAAATTATCTACCAAAATTTGTTTTTTCTAAAATCGAACAACAAAAATTTCATATATATAAAAAAGAAACCAAACTAAAAACGTTGTATGTATTGCCTGTGTGTGTGTGTGTATGTACGCAACAACATACACCTAGCAAAACTACTGTCATAACTGTTATACACCCAGGCGTATAACAGCTTGATCAAAAAAACACCCCCCCCTAAAAATAAAACAATGTAAAAAGAAAATAACTAAAAAAAAAGCCTTAACCCTATAAAAAAAATGACATATATATATTTATACACAATACACTCAGCGAAAATAAGCTAAGCCAGCGAGGAAAAAGTGTGACAACAATAACAAAACACAGCAGAAAGTTTGCATATTTTGTTTGGGAGAGACATACAAAAGCTACATCAACAGAGCGCCATTTTCTCTACTGTTTTATGAACTCTGAGCGCTCCTTGTACTCCTCCTCGAAACAGTGCTGATGATAGAGCCGGGTGCCCCTTGAAAAAGTACAGTACAGACAAAACATGTCGTCCGTGTAGTGTTCAAATTCCCCTGCATTTCGGACCTTACATTTCTATGACAGCTATACCAAATAGATGTCCGATTTCGACCAAACTTCGTAGAATCATGAACGAGCATAATCAATGTGAAGTTTGGAAAAAAAAAGTTTTTCCCCACTAATACTACTTTTTGGACTCTACGTTTCTATGACAGCTATACCAAATGTCAATGTCCTATTTTGACCAAACTTAGTGGAATAAAGGGAAAGCATAGTAAACCAGGGATGCAAACCACTCGAAAATAAGTACTGGTTCGGTTCAGTGGTTCACACAGTTTCTGAACCGCCGGTTCGGTTCATTACATGGTTTTTGGAGCTTACTGAACCGCGGTTTCGGTTCGGTTCAGTGGTTCACAAAGGCACATTATGAAATAGTATGATTTCTGTAGTATTGTGACTTTTCCAACACTTTTGAAATTTAATTCTTATACACCATTTGAATATCTATAAAATCTTTAAAAGAATGTCCAAAGTTTATTCAGTCGGATTTCCAGGATTCGTCTTCAAAAAGTGAGAATGTCGGCTAGAAAAGAAACGTTCCATGCATCTTAATTACCCTATATATCATATCCCTTAAGTTAGGCTTAAACCTGAATCAAAGCTGAATCAGACCTGAAATGGAAGGGCTGGTCCTGAATTCATGGCATCCTTTTAATGAGTCCATGGCTGAACTTTTACACTGACATGTCCTACTACGTCATGAGCTTAGTTGATTTTAGGCATGATTTCAGTACTGAACTCATGGATTAGTTTAATGGGAAGTGCTAAAATATGCTTGAAATCGAGCATTAAATTCAGTTATTCCTACTGTTCAGGCCTGTATCAGCCCTAAAAAATTGAGTACCGAAACGTAGAACTGCAGGGATTATATGAGTAAAGTCTGTCACGTCTAAGATTGAATTAAGGTAAAGAAGTTCTACAGAAAACATTGCAAATATTGTCTACTAGAGGAAAAATACAGATTGATGGCAGGTATACTAGTATTAGAAAATCGGCGGGCAGAAGACTTACAGTTTTACATTTTCAAATTCCCAAATTAATAGGAAAGGAAAGGGACTGAACCGAACCGAACCGGTTTTATTTGTGGTTTTTCTGTAAGGATGCCGGTTCGGTTTGCGGTTCGGTTCACCAACTGAAATGAGCGGTTCGGTTCGGTTCAAAAGCGGTTCGGTTCAGAACCGGTTTGCATCCCTGTAGTAAACTAAGGAATACAAAGTTTCGAGGCGTTTCAATTGAAACAAAAAAGTTTTTCTCACTGAAACAAGTTTTCGACCGATTGTTCCTATGCTATAGTCATTCGATCTGGCCGGTTCCGACAAATGTGCAACCTGTTTGTACCAAGAGGCTTTGTGCAAAGTAAAGCTACCTTTCAAACTGACGGAGAAGAAAGCTTAGAAAAAGACAAACGGACATGGCTACATCAACTCAGCTCTTCGTCCTGATCAAGAATATATATATATGTACTTAATGTGGTCGGAGATGCTGCCTTCTCATTCATTCATTTGGATACTTAAACCAGTTTGAAGGTACATATCCGATCAAAAATGGGGCTAAATCTATTTTACAATATCGAAACATTTTTTGTCTAAGCAAAGGATTTCAGTCTAAGCAAAGCTTATTAGTTAAAGCAAAGCTTTTCAGTCTATGCAGAGCTTTTAGGAATACACAACACTGTTGGTCTCCGCGAAGCTTTTCGATCAAAGCGAAGATTTTTAATCTACTCAAAACTTTTCAGTCTTAAAGTCTGTACCCAGAACCACCCAGAAATTTTCCGTTCATCACAATTCTTTATATAAATAGAAACACTTTACACACTAACATAAGTTTTATGTTCGTCACGATTCTTCTTGCCTCAAAGCTTTCACAGCTGTGCAATGGCGCTTTATTCATATGAAGCACTGTGACGAAAATAATTTTTAGTTGACATGAGCATAGAATAGGCAAAGCTCTCAGTCTACGCAGAGATTTTCAGTCTACACAAAGCTTTAAGTCCAGGCTCAGCTTTTTAGTCTACGCAGAGGTTTTCAGTCTAGCAAAGCTTTTGAGCCTAGGCAAAGTTTTTCAGTTTACGCAAGGCTTTTAAAACTAGGCGAGGCTTTTCAGTCTACGCAAAGCTTTTAGCTGTACACTCACCTCTTCAGTGTAAGCTAAGCATTTAGATCCACGCAAACCTCTCAGTCTAAGCGACATTGTTTAATATAGTCAAAACTTGTCAGTCCAAGCAAAGCGTTTTAGATCTAGGCAAAGCTCACAGTCTACGCTAAGCTTTTCAAACACTGCGAAGCTTGAAGCTAACCGTAAAACTTCAAGTCAACGCAAAGCTTTTCAGTCTTAGCAATGCTTTAGTCATGGTTTTAGATCAGATTCGACTTTCCTTCAGAACTTGCAAACTCGTTTGCTGTGGTTGTTGTTGCCGCTCTTCCTGCTTTTCTTCACATCTTTTTTGTTGTGCTGGCTGCATAGCCACGTCTCTCTGGACAACCAAAATTGAAAATTACAACAAAAACAAAAGAAAAGTAAACGTAACTAAACTTATGCCCCTACTACCCAAACCCCCACCCTCCCCCTGCTCAATCTAGCTGAACGATACAACTAGCCCGGACAGTCCATCAATTGAATTCGTTCCGGAGGCAAATGAGGCATACGCAACATCAGCCACACCGGCGCCCGCCACTGAATCCTCGAGCGCCTCGCGACCCAACTCGCCCAGCGATCCACCTCAGGTGATTAACAGCACCAAAGAGAGTTTGCTCAGTGGCGCTGCGGCAGCAACGGCTGCTGCCGCAGCCGCCTCGGCCATGGCCAAAAGCCCGCAGCGGGAGGAGGCGGCGGCGGCGGCGGCGGCAGCGGCACCCAAGGAACTGCAGGATCGCCGCAAGTCCATGTCCTGGAAAACGTTCAATTTGAAGCGTCAATTATCGAAAGTCAATATGAAGATCGGTGGACTCAATGTGAACACCGAGCTGGAGTCAATCAAGAATAGCTCAATTTTCTATGCCCCCAAGGAGACGTCACCCGAGGGTGGCGCAGGCGAGGAGGCCGCCGCGGAGGCACTTGAATGCAAGGAAGAGGACGCCGGCCTGGCGGCAGCCACCATGGCCCTAAATAGCGAAACAGAACCAACCGCAGCCGCTGCAACGCGTGGTGGTAAGTTCCGTTCCGCCACCACCGACTCGCCGGATGGTTACAGCGGCGAGCCGCTGCCGTTGGCGGCCAAGCGCGTGGACTTTGAACAGCCGCCGGAGGCGGAGCGACCCAACAATTTGCCACTGGCAACTGCCGACTCCCAGCTGGCGCCCATGAAGCCCACGCGTCAGAAATTCAAGGAGAAGTCGCGCGATCAGCGGCTGCTGTCGGTGCCAAATATTAAGTATCAGCCGCGTGATCTGCGCGGCGCTGCTGGTGTTGGTGGTGGGGGGCGAGCGCTGATGAAGAATGATGTGTCGCCGCTGATGGGCGGCAGCTTGAGCAAAAAGATACGTAAGTATGACCCACACCCACCCCTCAAAACACAAAAACAAAGAGGAGGCTGCAAATGGGAGGAGAAAAGCGAGCGTGCGTAGAGGAAAGAGGCTAAGCCGAAGGAGAGTGATCGCTAGGCAAGGCAGGCAGGCAAATGTACAAAAAAAACCAAAACCAACGCCGCATCTCTTTCACTCTCTCACACACACACACACACACACCGACACACAAGCAAACATACATACCTATACATACCTATACATATACATGCAAACACTGGATTGATCCTCATGCTGCTGCTGATTTACCATGTCTACGTTTGGGCGTTGTGGCTAGGGCTTCTTCTTTTTCCACGATCTAGCAATTCAACAACACAGCTGACAATAACCCTTCACTTTCACTTTGAAATGGACACCAAAACTAGGTTCAAGTCCCCAAAAAATGTATTTCGATGAAAGGACTAAAAGAATTTTCGAATATGGGAAACTCTCAAGTCCCTTTCCAATTCCATCAGAGCCGAAAAAAGAGCTATCGTATTCCCTGGGGAATATAAAACCAAAAGTATGATGGATTTTCTGTCTTTTTTTAAGTATTCAAGCTAATATCAGGTCTCTCTGTGTATCATTTTTGAACCAATTCGAAAAGGAACCACTTTCAATTTAGTTAAATTCAAGATCAACCGATTTTTATTTTCAAGCACGGTCGCCATGCCGAAATCCATGCAACTATGCACGGTCGCCATCTCAAAAAAAATTTGGTTTGAGGACCTGTTTCACTGTCACATTCTCGACAACATCCTGAATGATGTGGTACTGGAACTTTTTGCTTCCATGTAGATATTACATGTTTTCACTTTCCCTAGTTGGGTTGGTTCGTTAATTCTTCTATAATTTTAAGGCCGGGGTTTTGAAGTTCAAGAAGATTTATGGTATAAGGCGATGCGTTCTCGAAATTTGTTTCTACCAGCCGAATTCTTAAAAAAACTTTTGGCATTTTGATTGTGTAAAACTTAAAATATGATAAACTTATAAAACTTTCAATAATCTTGATCAAATCATTAAAAATTTGGATCCTTCGGTCCGGATTCTTAGGAATACATTTAATTAATTGATTGTTAAACAAAGAGAGAGTCACTTACGAAGCGTTCTCTCAATTTCTTGGCTTGTGTGCTTCTAATTCTAGCACAAGAAAGAGGAACGGACCTACAGTTTACAGCCTAGTTCACAGCTGGCGCCAATAGCTAGTGAAGGTGACCGGTTGGGTAAATTTTTAGAACACACAACTTATGGCACAGCAGGCAGTCTAATTTCAGCTAATACCATTATTATATTGCAGTTGTTAATTGTCTTAGATGCAGGGCTGGTTCGAACCCGCAACTCCGAACCCCGAACCTCTTCAGATATATAAGCTGAATCTGAACCTGTTTCGAACCTAAGATATCGGTTCGGTTCAAGTAAAAGTTCTCTCCGACTGCTTACCGACTTCTTCTGTTATCCTAACGGTTTTGTACTGCGGTGTTGTCTGAAATGTCTCAATTTGAAAGTGAATTGGGTGTGTTTTTTTTTCTTTCCGAATTTCTTGTCTGTGTGTTGAAACGATGCGGTTCTATAATTTCAATATATTGATTTTATTGTTTCGATTTTGAATATCTTTTGCAAGCTGTAGAAACCATAGCTAAAACTCTTGTAAACTTATACTTAGCCAACCCCACCCTCTCACCCCACCCCCAACCCCCTGTCGGATGTATTTGACCAAGCTAAATTCCAAAACCGATATCAAATTGAGCAACTGAAACCTCCCACCCTATCGAAAATTAAAAAAAAGCGGCTGCTTCTTTTTGTTGGAACATATTTTTTTGCCAAAGAAAAAATATTGCATTTTGTCTATATACAACAAATATATAGAGTAGAATTGATAGAAAAACAACAACAACAACCGAATGCACTTAAACTTTGTATTGCTCTGCCGACAACAACAACAACAACAACTACCATTTTTTTGAAACTCTTATCTATATATGCTTCTATTCTTCTCCTAAAAACTAGGCAACGGATGCAGAAGAGCTGCAATACAACTGCCTTTATGTGATTGTATGGAAGTTCTTTGGTAAATCATTTAACAACAACCACAACAACAACAACAACATGCACACGCTCACACTCACACTCGCAAAGCACCAATCACACCCATCACCAACTCCACCACACAACACCGATACCACCAACAACAGCAACAACAGCAACTCGAAACTGTAACTATAAACAAAAACAAAAACAAACTACTTGTAAGAGTAGAGCAGCAGCGCCCCCTAGCGACAAAGTCGATAAAGTAGAGCGGCAAGCAAAAATGGCGGCACACACAAACACTCTCTCTCTCACACTCTCTCACACACACACACAAGAAAAGGAAACACATGTATACAAGTGTATATGTGAATGTATAGTATGCATAACTGTTGTGTAATCCAAACAAAACACTAAAAGAGAACATTGATCACCACCTCTCACACCCACCCACTCACTCTCTCCACTCTCCGAAGCTGTGACTTGGTGTATGCACTGTGCAAAAAAAGAACAAAAGAAAACAAAATGAACTTGAAAACTGTGTATAAAAAAATTACTGTTGATTGTTGTAACTCACCCAAACCCCCTCCCCCCTTGTGTAAAATCATCTTCATCTTGGCATTTTCATCAACTCAAAACAAACCAGAGAAAAAAACAAAAAAACTAACAAGAATGCTGTGGACTCTACCCAACCCACACTCCACCACCACACCACACCAGCAGGAGCCTAAGTCTTATCCTTCCCTCTCTCTCTCTCTCTCCCTGTCTCTGACTCGGGGGTAACTGGTTTTTGTCTGTTTTGCATAGCTGTTGACAGCCGGCCCTGAAATATGGTGACCCCTACTTGCCCCTGATCAATCGAGCTTTTGACATTTTCCTTTTGGTTTCTTGGTTCCCTGGTCCCCGTTTTGTCTCAATGCAAAAGCTTTTACCGTTGCTTTGTTTGCTTCACTTGCTTTCATTTTAACTTTTTGTACAGAAAAACAAAACAAACCAAATTCACATTTTGTCTAAGCTTTAGCAAATATTCATCTCTATACATTTCTATATATATATATATATATACAAACTGATATATCTACCTCTACTACTTATACCAAGTATGTTGTTTCTGGTTAATCTCAAAATAAGCTATATTTTATTACTCTCTGCTGTGTTCTTCGTGTTTCTTTTCTTTGTTTTCGTTGTTTGTTATCTCAATTTTTGTGTTCCTCTACTTTGTCTCACCCTCTTGCCAAAGTACAAGCAAGCCGCCTTCATTAATCGCTGTGTTCTCGTATGTGTTGTCAAACAAAAACCAAAAATGTTACATTTTCCACTTGTAAAAAGTCACACACACTCACACGCACACACACACACACACCCACACCACTCACCTTGGGCTGGGCATCCTAAAATCGTATTTGTTGCACATACAACAAAAATTCAGAGTTTGCCTGGCACCTTAAACCAATACCAGCAAAACCAATTGTAAAATAGTAAAACGCAAACACAAACATCACACCTCAAGACTCGCTCGTTGCACTTACAACAAAAAGCAAACAAATTTTTAGAGAAAGAAACTTAAATCAAGTACGAAAAGAGCTAAAAAGTGCCACACAATGTGGCAAACTTTTGAAAGCTTGTTTCAGCGTGCAAACTTTAAACTTTTCTTATCACCAAGCAACTCCAACAAGATCCAAGTCCCCGACCCCGAAATAGAAAAGAATAGAACCAGATTGTGACCTACGCCATAACCTCTTCCCACCTCTTAAAGCTCATTAACATGACTCTTCGTGTAAGACCGGAAGTGTTTCTAAAAAGCTTTCGTTTGTAAGAAAGAAGTGTAGTGGTGTCGCTTGGGCTTGTTGGGCCCCTTTTTACCTCAGGCACGAGGGTTTTTCTAAAAGTTGAATCAAGTTGGCTTCACTATTTAAGGCCTCGTCTAAGTCCCAAGACAAATATTTCCTAAAAATCGCACTATTATCTTGTTAATACACAAAAGAAAAACATGAAAACTGCCCTTAAAAGTAGGCAAACTTTTGCAACATATTGAAAGTCAGCTATGTCAGCGTAAATGCCCTTCACATGCCCTTCACATTATGCTATGGTTATGAAATAGAAATATTTCCTATACAATCAAACTTCTCTATAACGAACTTCTGTACAACAAAGCTTTCTTTATAGCGAATTAATTTCCAGAACACTGCAATTTCGTTAAATATTTACTCAATGCAACGAATTTTATTATTGTCCCCTTGAGATTCGGTATATGGAAGTTCGACTGTATTTGTCATACTGCTGAATCATTTTTTCGTTTTGAGTGCTAAAATATGAAAAATAGATGTAATGTTATGTCTGGTCACACTAGACTTATGTTGTCCTTGGACAAAGTAAGCAAAAATTACTTACGTCGCAAGTCCGTACAGTACCTTCAAAATTCCATTGATGCTCATTTAAATCTATTTTCAATCGAATTCTTTGAAATCAAAACTTTTACCAACGGCAACATTTCTGAAAGATCTGAGAAAACCCGAATATAGTTTCCGCTGTTATCTGTCCGGTTTTTTATCAATTAATCAAAAAAAGGGGCAGATTTCTCAGTTTCTAGATAGGTTATGTGACAAATAAAGCCACAATTTACTCTGTTAGATGGCTAAACATCCTAGCTTTCTAGCTTTCGAGCTTTCTAGTTTGTCCTTAAACAAGTAGCGATAAAAAGGTATCGAAGTGATGGCGCTTATCGATGTTTTTTAATCGTACCAAGATGGCCAGGCACTTTTGCTACCGACAAAATAACATGCTGAGATTTCGTACACTTTTTTAAAGAAAGTCAATACCCAGCTTAAGACTAAAAGTGTATATAAATAGTGCATAAATATCTCATGAAAGGATTTTTACCAAAAAGTATTAAAACTGGCGACCGTGCTGAAACTCTCTATTTGTACACTGCTTGTGCAACAGATGATAGTCACTTTTACTTAAGAAAAACGTACCAAAGCCTTTATTTTAACTCTACGTCAAAATACAAGGGAAACAACTTCGAAATATCAGCTCAAACGTACTTGATTTCAGTTGTGGGGAATTTTGTAAGCTTTTTCAGAGTCACAAAACCATAAACAAAACCAAAAGAAAAGTCACATTTCAATGTTTAATAGTTGTGTTTGTTGTTTTTGTTTATTGTTGTTGCTCCAAGTGCACCCACTCTCTCTCTCTCTCTCTCTCTCTTCACGGACTTGAACGTCTCTCACATCCCAGAAAACCCGTTGTGCATTCGTTTCGTTAACTGTTATGTTGAGCGTCTGCCCTGTACCCAAAAAAGTATGCTACAACTTTTTGTCACACCCACACACACACACCACAAACACGCCCACCCACTCACACACACACACACACACACACAAACCCACGAAACAGAAAACAAAACGAATGTGTTGAATCCATTCAAATCATTTTAGTGCATTTATCTTTCTCTCTCTCTCTCTGTCTCTCTCACCTTATGTTGTGTGTATCTCTCTCGTCTCCCCATTATTATTGTTTATTTCCAATATTTGACCAGATCAACGGCGGCGGAGCGGCCAGCAGCACTGTGACTGCAACTGCTGGTGCAGCGCAACAACAACAGCAGCAGCAGCAACTGCAACAGCAGCAGCAGCAGCAGCAACAGCAGCAACAGTCGCAACAACAGCAGCAGCAACAGCAGCAGCAGCAACAGATGATGGGCGATCCATCGCCACCGGCGGTGGGATTGGGAGCGGGATCGGTTTATGGTGCAGAAGATGCAGGTGCGGGTGTTGCTAGTGGCGGTGTTGGTGTTGGTGGTATTGGTAGTGGTAGTGCGGGCGGCGGCGACCAACAGCAGCAGCAACTGCAACAACAGCTGTCAGCAACGTTATCCTTGTCGGCGTCCTTTGAGGCTGAATCCTGGGCGCTACCGGGTGGTGGTGGTGGTGGCTTCGGCGGCGATGGCGGTGCAGGTGCAGGTGCGCATCAACATCAATATCAGCATCCGCATCCGCATCAGCATCAGCATCAAACATCCGTAATACAGCAACAGCAGTCAGTGACATCGTACGAGTCCCTAAAAAAGTCCAAATCACAAGGTGGGAGCACGACAACAGAGCACAGTTAGCAACAACAACAACAACAACTACAACAACAACAGCAACTACCAGAATGCACCACAAGAACAACAAGCATTCTCTCTCTATATGTGTACACACTCCACCCACACCCACACACACTCACACGACTCTCGCTCGCTCGCTCGTTCGCTCTCTCTGTCTGTCTCTAACTCACACACACACACACCCACACCCACCCACCGATATAAACAAACGATGCACGTTGCTTGTGGTTTGCCTTTTGACCCACCAGGGGGACGTCCCCTGTCAGCGAAGTGTGTGTGCTTTTGGTTTTTCTTGATTTCCATTTTTGGTTTTGTGGTAAGGGTGGCCCCTAGATAAGAAGAAGAATAAGAATTGGTGTATTTGTACTCTCTGTCAAGCTCGCTCTCTCCTCCTCCTCTCTCCTTCTCTCTCTCTCTCTCTCTCTCTCACACACTCTGTCTGTCTCTCCTCTCGGTATTTGTGCACGCAACAAACTAACTGTAACTGTCACATTGAACGACCAAGTATAAAATTTGAAATCTGCATTGGCAAAGTAATTTTTTGCATAGTCCACACACACTTACACACACACACACACATGCTCACACATTTAGCCCGACGCCTGCCGCTTGCACTATACATAAATATCTCGATTTTCTTAGGAGATTAACAATGACAACACCGTTAGGTTTCATAGCCTTGCCTTGATGTGGGAGTGAGACAACCGTAAACTTAGTTCTAAGCACCTTTCACACCGCACATCAAGCAAATGTTAATAAACGCGAACTAGTGTGTCATTGAGGGTACGTTCACACCGGCCCAGCTGGACCTGAGGCTCCGTTCACACTGGCCGCGCTTGCAGTTAGTTGCCCGTGTGAGCTGTTCCTTGCACGCACACTCATCAATAGACACATACAACAACAATAAGCAGCCTAGCGATTACAAATTTGCCGCAAAAAAAAAAACAATTTTCTAAGCAAAAGTTATGCCTACTACCGCCCGCCGCTTTTACTCTCTCTCTCTCTCTCTCTCTATCTATTTATCACTCTCTATCTCTTTCTAAATAAATTTCAAATCAAATCAAATTATTTGTGTAATTGTATATCTATTTGTTTGTTTTTTTCCTTCCTCTCTCTCTCTCTCTCTCTCTCATCCGTATGCCTTTTTTTCCAACTAAAAAACCCAAATACCCCAAATATAATTTACAGATAAATTGGATGGCACCTTCTCAAGATCCAGATCATCCTCAATGTCCAGCATTGACATGTCTTCCTCGGAATCTGTTACTTGTTTGGCTTTCATTGAGAGCTATGCAAAACGAAATGGTAAACGCCGTAGCCCACTTTTGGGAGGCCGCTCTAATTGGTTTCCTTTTTTAGATATTTTGACACTAGTTCCTACTTTATGGATTGGAACTAGTTTCGGTTCAATATTAACATTGTTTATTACAATGCCGGAGCGCGATGTGCGCAAATCTCAGCCAGTTTTGATCACAATAAATGGTGAGTCTAACCCTCGTTCCATGGAGAACATGTCTAAACCATTCGCTTGCCAACTTTCAGGTGGCCCCGTGGTACGACTCAAAGGTTCCATAACTTCCATGTCCTTTTTGGACTCTTACGGTTCGATAATACCATTTACATTTGAGCCCTGGCGTGATGAGAACAGGGATAAGAAAGATCGTAAGTAGCATTACCATTAGCTGCTGTCCTTCTCTCAGTCACCGATCTTTACTTCACAGGCACACCCACTAAAAGCAGCAGCCGCACCAGTCCCACATTCACACCAACAACTGCCAATACAATATCAAACACCTCGGTTGCTGGGCTGGCTGGAAGCCTGACTGGTGCTGGTGGTGGTGGTGGTGGTGGTGGAGGTGCTGCCGGTGGTATGGGAGCAGGGGGCAGCAGTGGAGCTACCGCTGTAGCTGGGGGTAGCGGCAGCAGTGGTGGAACCGCAGGCACAAGCGGTGCCGGCGCCGGCGGCGGTGGCATCAGCAGCAGCAGCGCCAGCAGCAGCGGCATCAGCGGCAGCGTTAGCACCGGCCTGGAAACACTCACCGATCGACAATATATCGTAATCGCTAGCGAAAAGCAAACAAAAGTCTTCGATGTGGCAAATCAATGTTGCATCAATCGCATACAATTATCGGAAATGGATTTTGCAGTCAAGGCAGAAACTATCACGATGAAGGGTGAGTGCCGGGAATAGTGGAGAGGGAGAGAGGGAACCGTTGGCCCACATTAACAGTTCAAAACTTTGAAGCGGAGTCCATTACTGTTATTAACATGAACTGTTAACAGCCATGAAATACAGCGACAACTGGCAACTCTTTCTCTGTTTTGTTTTGTTTACCGTTAGGCTTAACGCGTTCGATATATCGATTCAAGAGAAGGCGCAAACATTTGAAACATATCTCATTCTAATACTGTTCTCCTCTCCAACTCTTTCCCAGATGGCTCTTGCTTAGCAACCTATCTTTCGAATGGCCATCTAATGGTACATAGTCTTCCTAGTCTAAAACTGTTATTGGATACTGAATTCTTACCACTAATGGACTTAAGGTGAGTACACACCTCAAACAATCAAAGCCCACCTAAAAAAACCAACTTACTTTCTTTGCAGTTTTCAAACAAAATGTAAACAGGGAATTGTGGATCCAATGCTTTCGATATGGGGTCAACAGATCATTGTTCATGAAGATACAACTCAGTAAGCAGCAACCAAAACTTGGCTCTATCCACCACAGATACCAAACTGCTTTTTCCCTTTCCCCTTAGAATATCAAAAATATTTTGCTTTAGTCATAAAGGTCATGGATTGTACATGGCATCGCCCACCGAAATTCAAAAATTCACGATATCATCGGAATTTTGGTAAGACTTGGACAGAACAACCGATAAACAGGCCACTCACCCCCAAATCTTTGCCCTCTCTCTCCCTCCCTGTAGTCAATTTATTTTGGACATGATGGGCGAGTTATATATGGTACACGAAATGCCAGAACAGCCGAAGGAGAGTTTCTTTAAGGGTCTTTTTGGCGGTGGCGCCAAACTTTTGGATCGCGAAGAACTTTGTAAGTAGAGAGATGCCCCCCCCCAGACCATTCACCATACATTCATTTACTTTTTGAATTCCGAACAGTTGGCGAGCAGAGCGGGAAGGCAAATCGTTCCGTTGCCCGGCACATACCTGGCCCCACTTTGGACCAGCTCGGCCAACGTGCTTCCACAGCCGCATCCGAAATTAGTCGTGCGCATCAGCTGGCCATGGAGCGTGGCGAGAAGCTCAATTTGTTGGAGGAGCGCGCCGAGCGTATGGCCAATACAGCTCAAGATTTCAGCGGCACAGCGCATCAATTAATGCTTAAATATAAAGACAAAAAGTGGTATCAGTTGTAAAATATCTATTTTAGGAGCCAATTCTACCACAGTTATTGTAATATTGCTTTTATAACACTTTCTACTACATTACGAGTAAAGTACACTTATTTAATTTCTGTTTTCAAGTCGTCACGTTATTTACAAAGATACAAAACAAAAAAACAACCAAAACAAAACCAAACAAGAAAACAAAATCCAACCAACCAAAAAAAATAACAAAAAAATGACAAATGAAAAAAAAACCAAAAAAACTGTTTTTAATAAAATATATAGACCAAAAAAACAAAAAAAACTGCTGCAAATTATTGGGGTTCCCTGGAACCTATCTACTTTCCCTTCATGGTCCCGCAAAACCACTCCTGAACTAGTTCAGCCATGCGTCCTAATTCACTTTCGCAAAAGTTCTGCGACTTAAACCGTTTTCTAAACGTGTTTACCTCAAAGTGGGATAAAAGGTACACTTTCCGGGTCTTAAGACGGTGTACCATCCCAAAAAAAACACTCTGAAAACCCTAAATTTGTCCATAACCCTAACAAATATCAACCTAGGTTAACGAAATGCCTACAAAATGCCGCCAAAACTAAGCTCTAAGCTTAGTTCATATGACTGCCATTTGCGCTTGTCTTGAATATTCATTTTGAATAATAACTTGGCGCTAATTTGGTATATCGCTACTCGATAACGATATGTCGAGACAAGTTTTGGCATAGGCCAACCTGTTTAAAGACCATCTGGCCACACTACCGCCTTGCCTGGCAGCAAAACCGTTATTTTGATTATTTGTCACTAACGCTTTGGAAATACCACTTAAAATAACCAGCATCTGCTCGACTATTCTTGGTATTATTCGACTACCCTGCGTATTTTTCAATTTAACACCCAAATACCACCGATTGGGCACCCCGTTTTTGGCAATACAACGATTTCAACCATCTGGCCACACTGCAATCTTGTCTTGCAGCAAAACCATTTTGCTGGATCTAAACCATTTTATTTTAGTTAATGAAATACAATATACCCTATCTTTTTTGTTCCGTTGTGCTGCGCGTACGTCGAAAGTGCTAAAAGACATTTAATTCGGCCATCGAGAACGTTTCACGTGCAATTTCGAGCCAGCTCGCTGCTCCCCTGCCTGCCCCCCCACACAAAAACAGACGACGACAGATTTCCAACGAGATTTTCCCTATTTCAACTTTTTTTTTTCCACACCAACAAAAAAAAAATTGTAAGCCAACCTTGAGAAAACACCCAGCAAGGCGCATTTCAACAGTTTCACTCGGTAAGAAATCGTGCGAAAGGTGTCAGTTGGCAGGATTTTCACATTTGCAACGTGAAAAGCATGCTGAGGCTTGAAAAATTTTCTTTTGTGTAAAAAAAACATTTGTAAGGTGCAACTGTGCTTGCATGTGTATGAGTGCGCTAGTCAGTGGGTATGTGTGTGTGTGTGTATGTGTTGATGTAGCTGTAGCTGTAGTGGTGGCTGGCTGACACTGATTGTTGTTGTTGTGCGTCATAGTGTTGATTTGTCTGCGTGCGTGTGTGTATGCCTGTATGTGTGTAATATGCATTCCAACGGGGTAACGAAAAAAATGTATGTTTGTACCTGGCCAAAGTAGTTATTACATTTGGAAACGGCAAAACCAACACCCCCTCGTCCCCTCTCCAACACCTGATCCTCCGTGGGGATCCATGATCGCCTCCCAAGGTGTAATCGATATATGGAAAATATCGATTAAATCTATTATTTCGCTTAGGAGAAAATGCGCATTTCCATGAAAGAAAGTCTCTCTTTCTCTTTCTGATTGCAGATCTTGATCTCTCTCTTGTCTAGCAAAGAAATACCATTGAGTTAAGTTGAGTCGAGAGCAGAGCGGAGAGTGGAGCAGGCTTCCAACATGGATAAGATGAGGATGATTAAGGACAGCCGCTCCGAGATAATTGTCGGAGGGAAATATCGGGTGATACGCAAGATAGGTAAGTCCGCTCGCATTTGTGTGTGCCGCTCCTGCTAATTGAATTAACCCCTTAGGCAGCGGCTCCTTCGGTGACATCTATCTGGGCATGAGCATCCAGAGTGGCGAGGAGGTGGCCATCAAGATGGAGAGCGCCAATGCCCGGCACCCGCAGCTGCTGTACGAGGCGAAGCTCTACAGGATTCTTAGCGGCGGCGTTGGCTTCCCACGCATCCGTCATCACGGCAAGGAGAAGAACTTCAATACTTTGGTCATGGATCTGCTCGGCCCATCGCTGGAGGATCTGTTCAACTTTTGTACTCGCCACTTTACCATCAAGACTGTGCTGATGTTGGTTGACCAGATGATCGGGCGCCTGGAGTATATACATCTCAAGTGCTTCATTCATCGCGACATCAAGCCGGACAACTTTCTGATGGGCATCGGACGGCACTGTAATAAGCTCTTCCTCATCGATTTCGGTCTGGCCAAGAAGTTCCGTGATCCGCACACGCGTACACACATCCTGTATCGCGAGGACAAGAATCTAACGGGCACTGCACGCTACGCCTCGATCAATGCCCATTTGGGTATCGAGCAGTCGCGACGCGATGACATGGAATCGTTGGGCTATGTGATGATGTACTTCAATCGCGGCGTGTTGCCCTGGCAGGGCATGAAGGCCAATAACAAGCAGCAGAAATATGAGAAAATATCGGAGAAGAAAATGTCCACACCGATTGAGGTGCTGTGCAAGGGATCGCCGGCCGAATTCTCCATGTACTTGAACTATTGCCGTAGTTTGCGCTTCGAGGAGCAGCCCGATTATATGTACCTACGTCAATTGTTCCGGTAAGTGAAACGAAAATCGAATAGTATATAAGGGTGAGAGCCTTGGCTGAGAGAGATTCTGCTTAACCCACCCGACCCAGCTTGTGCTTGTGCTTAGTTGAGCTTTTACATTTAGCTTGTGTCCATATAAGCTAGCTTCCGGGGTAATCCTTGCCAGGGTTACTGTTTAGGGAGCAGCAATAGCCCATTCTGAGTTGCTTGCGGATTTGCAGTGGCATGCTATGAGCTTGTTGTGCATTCGTACTGGAAGTACATCGGTTTCCTAATGAAGGTGGTCAGGATTAGACACTGATGTGACTATCTACTCGCCGCAACGCTCTCTGTGCTAGCTTAAGGTTTCGTCAATGGGAATCCATTAGATTTGCATCTCTTTTTGGCTTGAACGTCCAGAGAAAGCTATGTGTGCCGAGGTAGCTGTACTTTTACGGGTCAGTTGGTCGTTCATTTTGTTTCCGGGGTTATTGTTGTGTCCCTGTTTCCAGCGTAGGATCAGGTCTATTTTGCTGCCTAGTTGAACCAATTTGATCTTTGTCTTTAAGACGAGCCAGTGGTTAATAATCAAGGGTGCAATTTTATTAACTTTTCTGTGGTTTTCGTGTCACATGTTATTGTGAAACAAGTTCAGTTTTGTCCATAACTTAAGCATGAACGAACAGATTCATGCATTTTATTCTTTTTGTCCACTTTTTTAACGGAAAATTGTGTTCAGCCACGAAGCTACGGGAGAACAAACAAAATTGCCTTATTTGGTGTGAAGAGCAGCATTGCAAGAACTGCCAATGGATCCCGAAAAACTCACTGTTTGGTGTGGATTATGGGCCAGTGGCATCTGTGATTCAAAAGCGCAACCGTGCCTCGATCAATGCTATATAACTATAAGTTTGTGCAAAAGTATGTAACATCCAGAAGGAAGCATCTCCGACCCCATAAAGTATATATATTCTTGATCAGCATCAACAGCCGAGTCGATATAGCCATGTCCGTCTGTCCGTCCGTCCGTCTGTCCGACTGTCTGTCCGTATGAACGCACAGATCTCAGAGATGGTAAGAGATAGAGGTTTGACATGTACGGGACATATGCTTCTTATGTCTGCAGGCAGATCAAGTTTATTTTCAATTTTGGCCACGCCCCCTCCCGCCCCCGCAATTTAGAAAAAACGTCATATCTCTCACAGTTTTGAAGATAGATGGCTTGTTCCTTCTGGACATATTTAGTTATTAGGATAACTTATCGATCCGCCAAAGGAATGAAGAAGATCGGATGAGCGGTTTTCGAGTTATGATCAAAAGACAAATTTTCTTGGTACAGAGTATGTTATAGTCGGGCTTGACCGACTTTCTTTCTTGTTTAAAATGAATATGCCAATTTTAAGAAATTTTGAGCGTGTAACCATATTCTTTTATTGATACTAATCAAAATATCCTTTGAAAACTATACCATTAGCCTTTATCAAAAATTGTTAAGAAATTTTCACCATTTTTTCCTTGCGTTTTTCAAATTATTCACACCTGTTCTTGTTTTCGTATACCTCCAAACGGTATTAGGGTATGGAAGTCTTAAAGAAATCCCCAAAAACGCACAGATGATTTAAAGGAGGGACTAGTTTTTTAAAATATGCATCAGACCCTAAATTTGTTGTCCCAATTTCAATCAATAAATTAAAAATTGGCAAACTTTCGGCTCAGTAAGTAGAATTTGCCAAACCTTAGGCAATTGTTAAAGAATACAATACTTAAAGAATACACTATACTTATTTTAATGATTGTAGTGTAGATTTTGAACGCTTTTCAAACTTTTCGTATATTTTATAATATCTTTCATTTCCCTCAGCTTTAGAATTTCAAGTCGAATCTTTCTTTTCTCAACAATCAAACTTACAAATCCTGGAAAAATCGAATCGATTAATATACCTCACTGAGTGAAGACACTCGATTGAACACTTGATCAAGACAGACGAAGATGGTTGCCATTTTGAAGATAAAAGTTGAATAATAAAATTGGTTTTTGAGTTTCCTCATCATTTGATGAAACTTGAGAACAGAAAAAAGCAGGATTAATTGTGCATTTGATAGGAACAGTCGCCACCAAATGTCTTAAAATATATAGAAGAACAAAATTTTGAGATGTCTGGAGTTTAAAGGAATGCATTTTGACTCAAGATACATAATGTAACTCAGCAATGAGGTTATAAGTCTGGGTACCAAATAGGACCATAAATTGGAATTATAAGTTCTTCAGAACTTCTGTATATCCAGTTTAGCCCTATTTAAGCTATCCTTGATAGCTATTTTATATTAAGGTTAGCCATTTTCAGCTATATTTAACAGTTAAACTAGCCATTTTTGGGCCTTGGCAGTTTGCAACACTGAACTTAACTTTTTAACTCCATTCTTCTTGCAGCATTCTGTTTAGGACGCTGAATCATCAATATGATTACATTTACGATTGGACAATGCTGAAGCAGAAGACCCATCAGGGTCAGCCTAATCCAGCTATACTCTTGGAACAATTGGACAAGGAGAAAGATAAACAGAATGGCAAACCCTTGATCACGGATTAAATGGAGGGCGTTCAGCTAAGCGGGGAAAGCTGAGTGGGATTTGATGTTGAGAGAGAGCTATGGCATCTGGGCTGTAGCTAAAGAATGAAAAATGAAAAGGAGAAGATGATAGAGAAGAAGATGAAGAAGAAGCGGGAGATAGAAAGTTTCTTAAAATTAAATTAAATCCAATACTTAACAAATAAGGAGGAAACAAACAACAACAACAACAAAAAACAACAAACAACAATATAATCTAAACATGAAAACCACAATAACAACAATACCTACCCAACACACACACCCACACCCACATATGCATGCACACCCACACACACACACCGAGCACATCGACACCAACCAACACCAACCACTTAGCATAAACAAATACGAGGAATCATAATGCAAAAGCAACATATATATATATGTATATAGACCCGTATACACATATATATACGATATATATATATATCAATTTGATTCATACGAAATCAAATCCCATGCATAACATTGAACAACAAGAAAGTGAAGTAAAACTCAATAACTAATTCAAAAAATTATAAAATAAAGGATAAAGTGAAACGCAAGCAAAGCCAAGCGAGAAAGAAAGGAGGTAAAATACAAAAACCAGAAACAAAATAAAAAACAACAAAAAAAAACAAAAACAAAACGCAAAACTGCAAAGTAATTTTGCATAGTAAGCAGTAATAATTATAAACATAACTTATATTTAATTTTTTGAATTACATCAATAAATATGTTGAAATTACATTTGATTTGCTGCAAGGTGGGCGAACCCCCTCCCAGCTGTGTGTTCCTTCCGAAACCAAGCTAGAAAAGGGCTAATTCGCCGTCTGTGATCTCGGCATCAGTTGGAACCTCTTTAAAATTTCATGGTGGAAATCCTAGGTACTCAGTTTTGGTATCAAAGAGAAGCACATCTAAGCAAGATTTATATCGAATAAGCATCAATCTTCAAAAATCAATTGCCGAATTCTTTTCAGTTGCTTTTCCAGATTGGCTGGTGGTTGCTGGACGGCTTCTCTAAGATTTAGTCTGCGATAGAAGCCTTCTACAATGATCTTCTTTTTGCCTTTGGGACGTGTGTGGTGAAATTGCTATACTGGCGTATTATATGCATGTATAGGTACAAATGTAGAATGCAGAGGGAGCAAGATCAGGGTTTTCCTGGGGTACAGGTCTTTGATACTTGCATTAAAAGGCTCTAGATTGCGTAGAATGCTCTGCCACTCCAGCGGAAATAAAGACCGATAGATGGCTCACAGAAATCGAGTCACCCATAAACTGAAGACAACGAAAAAGCAACTGGATTTACCTTGGCTCTCCATTCCTTATCTGTTCGAGATATGCTACGTTTTGCAGTTAGATTTGCAGACATTGTTCATGTCCTTGTTATCTTTTTAAAACGTGTCAGCAGATTAATATAGAGGCACTTTCCATTATCAGACAAGATGCATTTCGCAGCAGTTCAGAGATCATTATGACAGAAGAGTATGGGCCAATCGACTGCGGCAGATAATTAAGTAAATTAAATATATGCCTTCGCCTTCGCCATTTGTGTGTGTGTTTCACTCAAATTGACTGAATACAGAGCAAAAACTAGTTAACTTTCTTAGCCGAACTTGAGAGTCTTGCGCTGTGTTTAGCGTATATTTTGTTCGGTCTAATTTTAACCGCTAGTTCAGTACCGATGAAACTATCGATATTTTTATCGATGTCGTTGTTGCAATTTTTTCACCGCCACGCAAAGGCTGCGCAATCAAAGAATAAATAATAATTCATCCCATAGAATACAGGGAGATCAGCGATGGTCATCTCTTAGCCCTCCTGTCCCTCGCAGCCCAAACCGTTGTCTCTCAACACACAACGCAACTCATTTACCGTTACGCGTACCGGCTCGACTGCAGTCAAAGCAGAAGACGAAAAAAGAACTGTTGTTGTTGTTGTAACGGTTGGGAAGTTTCGTGTTGTAAAAGGTCTAGCTGTTGACTTCCCATTGACCGGGGTTGGCAATCCTTGGGCAGTGTGCTGGACACTGCGTCGGTTCCGGGACGAAGACCCGACTGCCGTGGGAACCGTTGTATACGTTGTAGCAGCAGTGGCTTTTTTGTTAAATATTGCTGCCCACCACTGGTTAACTGGAATCGAGCAATGCATTGTTATTGTCAGAGAGCAAACGTATGGCAGGCGACTTCTTTGGAGCCAGCTTCCTTTGGTAAGCCGTGCAGGTAAGCAAGTGACCCCCGCTATTCATTTTATTCAACCACATTCCAAAAGCTTTAAAAAACAACAAAAATACCTAAATCGTTGCCAGTGTCTGGTCACACAGCTGTAGCGAATGGATGAAACGGTTTTTGAGAAAGCCAAATGACTTAAACGCTGGTCATCTCGAACAACAAATTTGACCGACGGTTAGCTAAACTAAACTTTGGAGAAATTGCGCCTAAGAAGAAGAACCAGAATCTTAGGTCCGACTTCAACATGGGCCGGAGAGATTTAATACACGAATGGACTGATCAAACGTTCAATAATTAGAAGGGTTCAAGTTGAGAGACCTTGGTTAGAATCTCTGCAGTGGCAGCTCTCCTTGGTCACAAACTTTAGTCTGATCGACAAGTTTTACAAAATGAAAGTTGAATCAAACATCAGCGATCTGTTTGGTTTATTTACACAATATATATATATATATTTATCTGTATGTATATATATATTTTGTTGTTTTCTGCTTTATTTGCATGCTTCTTAAACAAAAGTTACAGTTTTAATTGGTTTAAAATTACATACATTTATTTATTGTTAATTTTTTATTTTTTTTTGATATTATTAATTTTTCTTTTTTGTTTTGTTTGCCTCTGTTTATGCAGACAAAATATATCAGTTCAGGCTCGCTTTTCGCAGTTTTCAAAACTAATTTGTTTGTGTGTTTTGGATGTAATTTCGAAAGAAAGAGTTAGTTTTCAAGTTGTGTTGGATTTTATTTATGTAATATTCGTGATGTGTTGTTTTGTGCCAGAATTATATTTCTGTGAGAAAAACCATAAAACTAGTTGTGATGTGCTCGTCCAGGATTCTCTTCTGTTTGTGTGAATGTGAGTGGCGAAATGTGATGTGATGTGTTTAGCATATGTGTAGGTGTAGGTGTATAATATATGTATATATATCTCTGTTTGTATATATATAGCATGTTTGTATGTATGTTTTGGGTATGTCTCTGATAACAAAAAGAACTTACTGGCATGTTCCGGTTTTCACTTTAGTGAATTCGAATTGAATCTGCAATCTGTATCAAACCTTCAAATTTGTACTTCCTTTTAATAGGATGAACTGAAAGTGAAAGGTTTTATGCCGATGTAATTTATAAATTTTATACAACAACCACTTCACCAAATTCGAGTTCGACAAATATTGTCGAAAGCTAAAACCGGAACAGGCCTGTCAGTCAAGTGTTTGTGTAACAAGGGAGCGGGGGAGAGCACCACTTGTAGCATTAGTTTCTATATACATTCCTCCTTCTCGCTGTCTCTCTCTCTCTCTCGCCTACTCACTCTCTCCTTTGCTCCATCTCTTTCTATAAAAATAAACTATTTTGTGTATATTTTATATGTTTATCATAATAACTCCTGCATGTCGGGGATTCTGCAGTGTGGGGGGTGGGGTGGGGGTTGGGGGCTTGCTGCCAGCGCATTTCTCTCCTCTATCTCTTGCATTTTTGTTCCGTTGCTGCTCCTCTTCATCATCTTCATGTCTCTCAATCTACATAATATGCTAAATTATTATAGTACACGGCGTAAATTTTGTCATAATTTGTTTGTTTTTTTTTGTTGGCAGGGTATAGAGGAGGAGGATGAGGCTGAAGGTAGTGGGGGTGGTGGCGGGTCGAGCTTCACTCGGCCAAGGCAGGCTTGCTGCTGCTGCTTTGTTTCTCCTTCTCACGCTCACGCTCGATACGCTGCTCGGCGCGCTGCTCGGTGGTCAGCAACATTGCTGTACTCTGTGGTTGTTGCTGCTGCTGCTGCTGTTGTTGTTGCTGCTGCTGCTGTTGTTGTTGCTGTTGGGTCTGGTGTGTTTTCTGTTTTAGCATGGTCCAGTCATAGATGTAATCATATTGATGATTCAGAGTACGGAATAAAATGCTAAAATTAAGAAGAAATGTGAAAGCTCTTAGAAATGGTTTGGGTTTAGACGAAAGGGATGGGTTTATCCTAAAGAACTTGTTTACTCGTCCAAAGCTCAGCTTTTAGACGTTCCTTTGAATTGAATTATCTATATTCATTTGTGCATAACGGTTTTTAGCTCTTTAGTGTGACCAGGCACTCTTCAGCAGATCATCGCAGATCCATGAGGGCAGGTCAGAGCTAGTCTAAGTCACGTTTTTATCGCTTTTCTTGACAAATCCTAGTCTATTGACACATACAACTAGAGTATACCTTAAAAGATAACAAATAATACACTCGTGCGCGAGCCGAATGAATGCTAACTTAAGATTTAGTGAGTCGTTGAGCATAGAAAAGGCAGAAACCTGGCTGTGTTCTGTCTAGCTCACCAACATAAACTAATTTTTCTGTCCTCTTCGGGTCTGATCTGGACCAGGGATTGCCCATTGCTACGATAGGTATATTGGCGTCACTTAGACTTTTAAGAAATTGAGGCATTGAGGCAGTTCAGATACATTGTGTTCATTAAAAGAAATATCGATTGAAGATTCTCAATGGAAAATTGAAGCAAATCTTGTGGGCAGAAGAAATAACAACACTGGGAACAGAATGTAATACAAGATGGCACAATCAAATTGGGCAAGGCAACCAACTGCTCAGAATCACCTTAAACAAGTCTCGTATAGCAGTTAAGAAGATCTCAGTAAGAAAGCAGCAACCCCCATTGATGAGGCTGACATCATGGCTGAATATCTGAAGCAATGGACTGCAGAAATATCCCAGGGCTCAGCCTGAGATGGAGATCTTCGCTCTCTTTAGTCACATGTCACTGAGGGCAGTTGCCCTTTCGTCTAAGTCTAAGATTAGTATTTCTCTGGCTGCTAGATCTAAGGGATAAGAGCAAAGTAATAGAGATGCAGTTTAGATTGGCAACCCTAATTGATGACAACATACTCAAAACAACAGGCAATGAATGGAAAACTTTATGATTGAGCAGCCGATAGCAAGTTCCATTGAAGAACCTCCTCTATTTGCCCACCGATTCATGTAACTTGTGCGGCTCGAGTGAACCCACCGACTACTGCAGTTTGTAAACAGAAATCTGAGCAAGTTGGCGTTACTGCAGGCCGATTCCAAGAAACAGAAATTCAAGGTAATCGCCATTGGATGAGTCCACTACCAATACCCTCGCTTTACTACCCCCCGGCACTTACCGAAACAGCTGACGCAAATACATATAGTCGGGTTGCTCCTCGAAACGCAAGCTGCGACAGTAATTCAAATACATCGAAAATTCGGCCGGGTAGCCCTTGCACAGCACTTCAATTGGAGTTGACATTTTCTTCTCGGAGATTTTCTCATATTTCTGTTTCTTGGTGGTGGCCTTCATGCCCTGCCAGGGCAAGATGCCGCGATTGAAATACATCATCACATAGCCCAGCGATTCCATGTCATCGCGACGGGATTGTTCGATGCCCACATGGGCATTGATCGAGGCGTAACGTGCGGTGCCCGTTAGGTTCTTCTCCTCGCGGTAGGGGATGTGTATGCGACGTTGGGGATCGCGATATTTTTTGGCCAAGCCAAAATCGATCAGGAATAGCTTATTGCAGTGGCGTCCGATGCCCATCAGGAAGTTGTCCGGCTTGATGTCACGGTGAATGAAACACTTGAGGTGCACATACTCCAGGCGACCGATCATCTGGTCCACCAGCATGAGCACTGTCTTGATGGTGAAATGGCGTGTGCAGAAATTGAAGAGATCCTCCAGAGAGGGTCCCAGCAGATCCATCACCAGTATGTTGTAGTTCTTCTCACTGCCGTAGTAGCGGATGCGAGGAATGCCCACACCACCGCTCAGCACACGATACAGCTTGTATTCGTAGAGCAGCTGCGGGTGGCGGGCGTTCTTGGCCTCCATTTTGATGGCCACCTCCTCGCCGCACTGCATGCTCATGCCAAGGTAGATGTCACCGAAGGAGCCGCTGCCTGTCATTTTTGGGAGAAAGCGAGAGAATTGATACGGGGGGTACGACGAGCCAGAGGGGCGCAAGTGCTTACCTATTTTGCGTATGATTCTATATTTTTCGCCCACAATGATTTCAGATCGATGGTTCATCATCTTGATCAGTTTTTCCATATTACACGGCAGCCACACACACACTGGCAGACAGTTTAGAGTTTTCGAAAAAACACTACGAAAACGAAACCAAACTAGAAGCAAGAGCGTACGCTGCTGACAGCCAGTGTGACCTCATGCCACACGTTCGATATACCGAATTAGAGTTACCATAAAGCGTCCAGGTTCAAAATAAAAATAGATATATACGATACACAGGGAAGTGGACTGCAAATTTCGCCACTTTGTGGTCACTATTGGGTGTTGTGGACTTAAGTTATAATTATAATCACTGGACGTTGGTCATTCAAAATAAATCGACAGGTCGATAAATACAGAAGGCTTTAGTGTCAAATAATCAAAACAAAGAACGGTACTACTAAAGCCTCGAGTTTGTTTTTAATTTGCCCAAGATTTAATTTACCTTAATAACAAACATGAGTTACATACAATTTGAGAGTGCTCGAGAAAAGGACAAGGCACGCGAGCAGCTGCGTGAAGCCCGTGCCGAAATGTTGGCCCAGGCCAAGGATCGTGCCGAGCAAAGAAATCGCCGGGAACGCCAAGATGAACTGCGTGGCGAGAGCAACTGGATGCTGCCGGCGGTGGCTCAGAAACTAGCCCCTGCCTCTTTGCCCTCTAAATCTAAAAAGTCCAAGAAATCCAAGAAGAAAAAGGTCGAGCACAAGTCTAAGTCCAAGAAATCCTCCAAGAAAAAAACCAAAAAACAACAGTCCAGTAGTGACAGCGACTCTGATAGCTCCTCCTCCTCCAGCTCCAGCTCTAGCTCATCTTCCAGCAGTGAAGATGAAAAGCAACACCGGCGCCTCAAGAAAAAGTCTCATAAAAGCCACCAAGTTGAGCCAGAGGACGAGTGGGTGGAACGGCCTACAGTGGTGGACAGCACACCGGTGCAGCGTGACAGTTGGATGACCAGTGAGGCTTTACTTTTGAAAACCTTTTCGCGGGATCGCAAAGAACCCACCAAACCCAATGAAAGACTACAGCAGATCGATGCCTATGATCCGGCCAAGAGTCGAGTTGAACTGAATCCCTACTGGAAAAGTAATGGCACCGGCTTGCCTGGCTTTCAAAAGCCCCAAGAGGACGATGAAGAGCAGGCAAGGAAGGGCAGAAAATCTCTAGCCACTTCAAGCAGCTCTTCACGTGGCTGGCAAAAAAATAGCTCCGCCTCCTCTTCAAATGCTAGAAAAAGAAGTCCCTCACCGGCTGCCAAAAGAAAAAGTCCCTCACCAGCTGCCAGAAGAAGAAGTCCTTCCCCAGCTGAACAAGCAGCCTCCTCCCCAGATGAGCAGCAGGAGGAGGAGGAATCTAAACCGGCCTGTCTTACGGATGAGCAAATCAATGAACTAGCCGGCAAGGCCATCAAGGCAGAACTTAAGGGCAAACTACAGTTGGCCGCGGACTTGAATCGTGAACTGGAGGCAGCACGTCAAAAGAGAGCAGAATTTCTGGCCAGTGGCAAACGCAGCGTACCCGCAAAAGCGAACAAATCTTCCTCCTCGGATCATGTCTTACTCACACGCACCGACAGAAGCGGCCAAGTCCGTCCTCTTATACAGTCCCGGGCCCCTGATGTTTCCCATGAGAAATTGGTCAAGCACAAAAAGAAACTGGACACGCATGTGGATGGGCAAAGGGTGCGCTACTTTGCTGACGATGATCGCTACGACATCAAGCAAATGGTAAGTGTTGTAATCTATGTTGTGATCTTCTCTCACTTTTCCCCTTCTCCACAGTTCGAGCGTGAGAAACACGCCACGGCCGCTGAGTCGAATCTTCAGTATGCCGATCTGCTGTCCAAGCACAAGAATCCCAATGATGATCTGGAGGATATCTTTGCGGACAAGGCGCGTCGCCATCTCAGCCAGGCGGATGAGGAGAAACGTGAACTGCAGTCGGCCATTAAGGAGCATGAACGTCTTACAGCCACTCTGGAGAACTGTGACCGTTGCTTCGATTCCCAGAAACTGGACAAGCAGCTAATGGTTTCGTTGGGTCAGAAAATCTATTTGAGTCTGCCCTGGCATATGGGACTCCAGACGGGGCATTGCATATTGACCAGCCTGCAGCATGTGTCCTGTTGCACCCAACTGGACGAGGATGCCTGGGAGGAGCTGAGTGATTTCCGCAAATCTCTGACACGCATGTTTGCCGCTCAGCGCAAGGATGTCATCTTTTATGAGATAGCCAACAAGCTGCACAGGCGTCCGCATCTCAGTGTACACTGCATACCCATTCCAGAGTCAAAGGGCGAAATGGCGCCTTTCTACTTCAAAAAGGCCATTGAGGAGTCCGAGCAGGAGTGGTGCATTAACAAGCAGCTGGTGTCACTGCGTCAGAAATCCCTGAGACAGGCCATACCGAAGGGATTACCCTATGTGTGGGTGCATTTTGGCGTGGATTCTGGATTTGCGCATGTTATTGAGGATGAGCAGCGTTTTCCGGCCAATTTTGCACAGGAAATTATAGGCGGTATGCTGGAGCTGAATCCAAATGCCTGGCGAAAACCGCGCAAGGAGCAGAATATTATAGCCAAGGTCAAGGCTTTGGCGGAAAATTGGAAGTCGTTTGATTGCACCGCAAAGTAGTGAGCTATCGATAAAAGTTGACTTACTTATCGATAACCTTATCGTTCAGAGTTGCCATTCTGTGTCAGATGACAAGCGCAGCCAACTTCATGCTGCCTGTTCTTTTTTCCGGTTGACTTTAACGAGAAAGGTTGTATTCGCGTTACCATAAAGTGAATATTCTATTTTTTTTATGTTTAAATAAATGAAAATGTGTGTAAAAAATAAACTGGCCCACCCTCATGGGAAGAACTCAAAGCAGGCCAAAAAAGAATCCATTGAAATGTGTTTTCAAATCACTTGAACAGTTTTTGTTGTCTCTCGTGCTTGTGTGTGCGTGTGTGTGGGGGTGCGAGAGTTTCGCTTACAACGTGTTTTTTTTTTTGCAATGCTTATAATGGTGTTCCTCTTTACTACCCACAGATGCCAGGTGTGACAGTGAAGGATATTGACCAGCATGCCGTTACCAAGGCTGTTGCCGTGTTCCTTAAGAAGTAAGTTTGCTGCTGTCAAAGCTGTCCCCTCCATCTTAACCTCACAATTTTGTTTTGTTTTTGTAGGACTGGCAAATTGAAGGTGCCCGACCAGATGGACATCATCAAGACCGCTAAATTCAAGGAATTGGCTCCCTATGACCCCGACTGGTTCTATGTGCGTTGCGCCTCAATTCTGCGTCATCTGTATCACCGCAGTCCCGCTGGCGTGGGCTCGATCACCAAAATCTATGGTGGCCGCAAGCGCAACGGTGTGCATCCCTCGCATTTCTGCCGCGCCGCCGACGGTGCTGCCCGCAAGGCTCTGCAGGCCTTGGAGCATGCCCGTCTGGTTGAGAAACACCCGGAGGGTGGCCGTAAGCTCAGCTCGATTGGACAGCGTGATTTGGATCGTATTGCCAACCAGATTGTTGCCAAGCAGCGTGATGCCGCTAAGCAGACGGGTCCCATTGTTATTTCCAAGTAAAAAATTTAATTGAGGAAGAATCGAAATGGCTTGAAATCTAAGGAATAAAGTTTTTTAGACTTCGTATGCGGTGAAATCGGGTTTTTGTTTTGGACAAAAGAGAGAGACGGAGATGAGTTAAGAAAAACATTCAATAAAATCCAAATGCGCAAAGTGGCGGCCATTAAATGCATCTATTCAATTTATCAAATCATTTCAAGCTTGCCATGTTAGTCAGAAGAGAGTGTACGGGTTTCAAAGGAAGAGTAGTTAAAGATTAAGTAGGATTGCGTGTAGAAAAGGGGATGTTATAGTAGTTCTAGAAGAACTGCACACTCTGATGGCTTAAGAAATATGAGAACCCTTACCTCAGCTGGACTAGTTGTGCGGTTTGTTCTAGGCACCAGCTTCTCTGCAGCACTGAAGAAACACCCAACACATGCCAGCACGAAGTTACTCTTGAACTCAACTGTCTTCTTAAGGAGTGCCTTGCATCTTTGGATCAGGAATTGCTTGACTGGCTTGCTATAATGGACACCCACCCGAAAGTGTGCTTACTTCTTTATGGATCTTGCTCCCCCCATTGCATCTTATCGCCTGCTGGTGATCAAACTTAATCGGGATAGTCGTTGGGAACGATCCCTTTTGCCTTGATGTTCTTTGGTTAATGAGATTTCCTTTGGCGGCCAGCTGCTTTCTGTTTCAATCTTGCAAGCGGAGTTTTTGGAGTAATAAACGAGGAAGAAGTTGCCAAATTAAGAGAGAAGCTGAAGTGATTCTCTCAAGCTTAGCCGGCATTATTGAGGGCAGACTCCTTAAACTGACGAACCCCGAGATAACCAGCTGATTTTGAGCAGCTTCTCTTGACTTTAGGCTCTTCTTTGGATTTACCTTCTGCTCGGAAATGCGTCTAAGCTGTTCCTGTTTCCATTCAAATAGGCTATTTTGTATCTTTTGGAAACTTGATTTCTGAAATCTGCCAAATACTCATCCAAGGTGGTTCCAACGTTCCAGCAACCCCACGGTAAGAAACACCAACAAGAGTCACAGTTGAACCGTCTGGGCGCACTACTCTGGGCTAGCTAAGGTATCAACTGACAGATGAACTGGTTGAGCCAAATTGGAATTCAACGTCACGCGTCACAACCACCACATTCAAAGCATTTCTCAAAGGAGAAATTTCATTGCTGCATTCGATTGTTGTTGTTTCTTAGCTTAGGCCCACGACGCATGCTGATCATGAGAGCAGAAATGTAGAGAGAACAATTGAGAGCTTAACTGTTATTTGTGTGCGATTGTTGTTGTTGCTTATCATTTAACTATGAAGCAGCACAGCAAACAACAGGCACAGCAGAGAAAAAGAGAGGACAAAAACAAGGTGTCTGCCAAGCGAAATTGACAACGAATTCAGAAATTTCCAAGTCGAGTTATCAAGTTCTAAGAATTGCTAAGGCCTTGTGGGTGTTAACTACACTCAGACATTTTCGAGAGGTGTCCATCGCACACCAAACGGGTCTTCTCCTTCACTTTAAAGTGTTGTTCTTGCACAAGATTTTCCCCAAATGTACAGACATTAGAAACGTTTGGGCGCGCCAGGATAAGATTCACATAAAATGGCTCGTATTCTTTTTGTTTCAGCCGCTCACTAGTGATTCTGCAGAAGATTGGCAATTGTTTGAAAAAAAATTGGTTTTCTAATAAATTTATTACGAACTTATACAAGTGCATCTTTGTATTTGTGAGTTTTCTGAAGATTTACAATACCTTTAATGGGATCAAGAGCCTTAAGACTAGTGTTCTCTACATTTAGGTGGATTGATGACTAACACAATTTGTATGGAATATTATACTCTATCTAAAGCCTCCACCATTACAATGCTGTTGCCGCGGATTACCTGCAAAAAACAAAAAGGGTTAGTTGGTAAACGTTTAAATGCAATCGCTTGCAACACACTTACCACCATGCCAATGCTATTCTTTGTGTTATCCTTGCACTCCTCCACGGTATCATCCAGCACCACATTCATAAAGGGATCAAAGCCACGCAGAATGCCGGTGACAGCGCGTCCGCCATTTAGCTTCAGCATCATACGCTTGTCCATGTACCTGAAAGTTGGGCAGGGGGAGGACAAGTTAGTCAATTGCCGCCAAGCTCTTTAAGCTCGACACTTACTTCTTAAGCTCTGGAGGATGTGCCTTGGACATGTTGATAGGGTTTTAAGTGTGAATTTGACTTTTTTCAAGGGAATACAAAAGCAAAACTAAATGTGCGACCACACAAAACACACTAAAAAATGACACGGAAAAATAAAGCAGTGTGACCGTTGAAGGGAAAGACAAAGAATACCCAAAAATGAACTTATCGTTTTTTAAATATGGTCTGCATAATTATTAATTTTACCTTTATTTCGAAATATGGTTTCAAGCTCGGCTTGAAATAAACAAAATATCGGATTTAATAATCAAAATTCACACAGTAGTAGCTCTAATACTTTTCGAGCTTTGAATATATTTTGATCTTATTTTAACAAAAGTCTTTGAGCTAGAGACGGACGCTGGAAGGAAAACTTGATACATCTCGATACAGCTTCCATTTTAGTCAGAATACGGCAACGCATAGAGGTCTGTATATTTTTGACAACACAATTTAACATCGAAAAATCGCAGGGCTGTGAGAAAAATAACACCTTAAGTAGTCCTAGTGGTAGTCTGATTATATTAAGACAGAGATATATATTCGATTCGGTTGACAATTTGTCTCGTTATGTAAATACCTATAAAACATACTAAGCCGCCCCTTGGCCCACTGTGCTCTGGGCTGCTAGAATTAAGTATATTCTTGGCAGTTTTTAACTTTTTCGTTCAAAAACTACTTTTTGAAACAGAAAATTAATATATGAGGTTAAAGTCTTAAATCAGCGAGCGCACCTTCTATTGGTTTTACAACTTAACAGAATTTGAGCTTTTGTTCCAATGTGCGGCCCTGCGTTGCCATAATTGTTGGTATTTTCTCGCCTACGTTATACCACAACGTAAGGTTCATTTTGCGTATTTTGCACTTACGCCAGTCTCGGTCACACTGCGACGTATGTGTGTGTGTGTATGTGTATAGTATAGCGTAGAAATTTACAAAAAGAAAATTTTTTGATTGGAATACGAATACAAATAATTCCGATCCTTAAAGAACTGTATGGCCCGCAGCACCAGCAACAACAAACAAGCAATCAACGAAACGAAAAGTGCAAAGAAACATCTCGAGTTTGTGAGTTGAGATTGAGAGGCAGCAGCAACCGTGGGAACGCCGTGAGCTCGCGGTGGCCCTACTCACGGTGTGTGTGGTTGTCCTCCAACTCCGGATGTGGCGTTGGCGGCGTTGGCACGCACTCGGCAGCAAAAGATCAAACGTAAACATAAATCGAGTCCTGGTCAAAGGGGGGAAATTTGTTTAAACAGCAGCAGCAGCAAACGAAGCGACGCTCGTGACCTCATCGCCAGTAGCAGCAGCAGCAGCAACAACAACAACAACAAGTAGCAGCCAGCAGTGGGAGCTTGGCGCGTGCCTCTCATGGTAAGTTGCCCAAATTAGTTGCTCAATTTCCCTTAACTTAAAGCCGCCCCAATCAACAGGTAAACGAGAGCCAGTTGCATGCTAGAATCACCACCACCACAACAACAACAACAACAGCAGCCAGGACCATGAATGTGGAAAGGCGGCGTCGGTGAGTGTGAGATCGCGTTCGACAAGCGAAAAAGCTAAAACTAAACTAAAACTAATTGTCACCTGAAAGGCAGCCAACAAAACAAAAACGATTTGTTAGCAAATAGCAAATTTAGAGCTCAGACACTCGGACATTTTGGACATACACACACACGAACACACGCACACACGCACACACACACAGACACTAGACTGACAAACACCTTCCCATAATCATCATCTCTCTCTCATGTTCAAAGCGGCAGCTAACGGCGGGCGGCAATCAAATTGACAAGCGAGTGAACATAAACGGTGCGAACGGGTGGCCTGCAAAGCGGGGGAGAGGGGGCGCACAAGTTTTTTTTTTTTTTGTTTCTGTAATAAATTTTGCCATTTTCGCATTAAAATTTGTAACCAAACCGAAGCGGGCCAAGTCAGTTGCAGGCAGAGCATCGCATAGGTGAAACGCGTTTTCCTAAAAAAAACCAAAAAAGAGAAAAATTGAACAAAGTACATAAAACCACATTTGGTTATTTATCCCTCGGCACCCACCACTTAGGGCGGCGGCGGCGGCGGCATGTGGAGCGAGCCGGAACGGTATGCCCACGGCGTAAAATTCTGAAATAAAAGTGTTCAAAAATACAGAAAGAAAATGCCCATATTTATTTGCCAATTGCAATTTGCGTTTTGCACCGCATTTGGCCATTAAAATGGATTTTATGAGTGTGCGGGGGGCGAGGGCGAGGGCGAGGGTGAGTGTGCGGCGGGTGGGTCGGAAATTAATTAGAATTAATATGGTGTGAAGAGATTGCTGCAACGCAAATTAAATACTGAATTCCCCATACGCCATTCCAGAGGGTTGCACATGGTCTCTCCGCCCCCTCCCCACGGTTCGACGGAGAGCTGTGGGCAAGCTTTATTATATATTTGAGACTTGGGTCAGCAGGCAGGGTCCACAAAGTTTACCAACCGAACCACAGCTGCTTAGAAAATGTAGAAGGAAAAGGGTTCGATCCAGGCATAAGTTGCCCAAAGCCGAAGGTTCGTTTCGCACAGGGTTTTGGTTTCAAGATTCTTACATTTTTGGTGCCGGAAGGTAGCCCATTAAGTTGGTTCCGCCATTTTCTACCCCGAAATAGCCATAGGCCCATTTTGAATATGATTTCTAGGACCCGACCCAAGCAAGAACCGAACCTCTTTTTCTTTATAGAAAGTCTGCTTGGGGTTGAAGTTTGGTAGGCTCCAAACTTGGACCCATAAAACGCCAACCAAGCCGGTTTTTGAAGAACCAAGCTTGCAGCCTTGATTAACATTATGATTAGGTGGTTTCCCACCTTCCACAGTCAAGTGGAAGGTCACCTTTAATTCTTTTATGGCACATAATTGAAATGATTTACATATCTTAGTAAGAATGTGCCACATTCAAGGCTATAAAACGGTCCAAAGCCGAGCCCCGCCGAGCCGCTTGGGTATTACCCCTTCAAAACGCCTCAAAACTGAATCAGAGTTTAATTAGCCCTGATTTGGAAGGGCTAAAAAAAGACTTCTTACCGGGCAACACAAACTTACAAGAGATCCGCAGATAAAACTATTAAAAACAAGTAGGAAAGGAATCATTTCACGCCATGAGCGCTCTTTTCCAAGCCCGCTTTAATACCCTTGCAGAGTGTATTCAGTATAAAATTGTCCGAATGTTTGTAAGGCATAGAAGGAAACATCTTCGACCACATATAAAGTATATACTATAGCATATAGTCGAAGGCTCCCATAGAAAAGTAAGGTCCGAGATGTGATTTTAGTTAGAAAAACCTGCCGCAAGGGTATACAAACTTCGGCCGAGTTGAAGTTTACATGCTTCTATCTATTTTCTAATATACTGTTTGTAAAAATATCGACACATCGATATATTGGCACCAAAAAATATCATTTCGTCAAACAGAAATATGAATAAATCGATGTATCGATAAAATATCGACAGCCCTACTTCTTCTGGCACCCAGGCTGATCAGCACTGAAACACCATAAGATCTCACACAGCCATCTGCCAGGCATTTTAAGAATAATCATCGTCCCTTCTTCACCAAATGACAGCTAGTTAGAGGTAACCATTAGAGCTGCAGATCGGCACAACAATACCAGAGACTATACAGGAAATTTCGGATATACGCCAGGCAATGTTAGGTGGCCATCGGATTGGGTATATTCGTTAATCAACCAGCAGTCCGTAAGCCCAGTCAATGGAACTCTCTTGGCTTGTGTGCTGCCAACTTTCTCACACAATTTTCTCATAGAAACAGACCTATAATTTATATGTGCCGAGGCGGAATCAAACCCACGACCTCTTACATCCAGACACTGTACACGAAATGTCAGACGATTTTGGTAGAGCCTAGCACCCTCTCTAAAAAGTAGGAAAGTCTGTCCTCTTCCTTGATAAGCAAGAGACAACTATTTCATTTGTGGATTTTGATTAAACTGGGCGAAAAGTCTGACAAAATGCGGGTAAATCTTGTCACCTCTTTGAGGCTCCTGGCAAGGTGGTTCCATCTTTTGATTTTAAGAGTTTTGTTTTATTTGTTTATCCAATTTTTGGATTTCAATGTCTAACCCCCCTCAACCAAACCACTTCTATTTGGCTGCCAAATGCTTTGCATCCCTGCTGCTAACTTTGCTGTTGTTGTTGCTTTTTTGTTGTATAAATTAAATTTGAAAATTATATTGTCTCTAGGTGACGATAATGTTGTCGTTGCTATTATTATATGTATGTAATAATTATGTTGTTGTGGCCAAAATAACAACAACAACAGCAACAACAAAAATTGAACGCCGCATTTTTGAAAATTCCACTTTTCCAAGTTGTGTGACGGCTGCCCGACCGTTTGCCGCTGCCGCCGCTGCTGCCGCTGTTTGTTTTTGGCTTTTCTGTCATGCCGTAAGCGGCAATGATGAAATCACAATAATTCAAACACCTTTTAGTATCAATTTTTGTTAGCGCCGACTTTAGACCCAAGCTCCTCGTCACTTAGCCAGTGACTCCCCTAACTGAAGTCATGCTGTTGTTGCCACCAGTGTAAATTGAAACTCTAGAGAGATGCGCTTTGATGCGGGCTCAGTACGTGGCTTGAATTGTAGATGGTGGGAATGTAGGGTCCAAGTTACTCAGCAGTCTAAGCTACAAGTATTTCGGACCCCAACCGAGCTTGGTTTATGGATTCATAAGACGTTGAGACATTTATTGGTACAAAATTAGAAATATATATTTGATGAGATGCATCCGAATGGACCTCATTTATTATAGAAATCATTCATAAGCAAGGCCAGGCAAGGCTAGACTTGGGCTGAGAATCTTAAATTGTTATACAGCAGAGTTCATCTTGGAAGAGTTCAAATGTAAATAACATTATCGATTTTGCAATTCATTGCTTGAATAATTTCTGAGATTTGTAGTGAATCTCTTAAAGCCGCATTATTAACCAACAACAGAACTGAACCGCTTCTCAACCCATTATCCATCATATGAGGTGTTGCACTGAGCACAATTTCTATCGAAATTATTTCACACTACGATACAAAAGTAACGAAATAGCTAAAAATAGCTAGGCATAAGTCGAAATTGCCAGACTTATAGCTAATAGCTTTTTTAAAAAATGAATTGCTTTTCCACTTTTAAAATTGCTAGATCTGGCCACTAAATAGCTAAAATGGCAACACTGTCGCCGTGTTACACAATTCTGCGCGGATAAACTGTAAACGCTTCCTCGAAACAGTAAACAAAAGAAGAAACTGAAATATTGTCAGTGGAAAATGTTTGTCCAGCTCGATAGTCCGGTTTTTACCCACTGATACACCTTTGATCCCACCTTTTCCAAGCGGAGAAGGGCCCAATTTGGGTTCAGACTCAGCTTAGAAGGTGCGATTACTGGTCTGGTTTAAGATATCCGAAAACCTAAGCCGAATCTGCTTGGATATACTTTGAGATTGATTTTTCATATTCTTGCCAAAGGATCTAACAAAGGTATCGATTTGGGTTCTCTTCATCATTGCAAGCAGAGTATAAACCCCTCCCGAGAACTTGAGCCATGCTTTGCTATATTTAATATATTCGCATATCCCAAAACATGTCCATAGTTTGGCTTATCTCCTGCTGCAGTTCAACTAAGTTCGGGAAACTGACTCAAAATTCTGACTAAGATTAGATCATCTCGAGGGCCGTTTGCCCTCGCCCAACAACCATCAACTCGAACCTTGCCAACAGTTTTTGATTGTTGTGTTTTGCTTTTATTATTATAATTTTTTGTTTTGTTCAGCGTTTTCAATGAATGCAGAAAGAAAAGAGAAAGAGCGTGGAGGGAGGCGGGGGGTAACTGGAGGCGGCGATGAGTTCTCTTCTCCAGTTTTCATTCATTCAAGAAACCAACGCAACAACCCAGTAAGAAAGCAAAGAAGCGGCATATCAATGCAGTGGCATTCTTTGCACATTTTTATCTGTGATTCTCCTCCTCGTTGAGAGAGCTTGCCATGACGGGGCGCCCACTTGTCTGGCCAAGAACTTAATCCCTAGTGAGTGAGTCATTGTGATGAATAACAGTATTTTGTTTTGTTTTAGCAAACGGTGAATGAAATTCGAAGAAGGCTTCCGTTTTTCGTTTACTTTTTGTGGGGGGAGTGAGTAATCTAATGTGCCTGGGCAGGGAATAGAATTTAGCACTTCTAGGGTATATTATTCACACCTTCTTCCTCTTTCGCCTTCCAGAGCCAACACGCTCGAGCGCGAGATGCGCGATCCGACGAGCATCTGTAATGTGGACTGCCTTTTGGATACGGTTTCGGCCTTGGTCAGTGATTGTGACCATGATTCGTTGAAGCGGCTCAAGAACATTGAACAATATGCAGCCAAATGTAAGTTTTTATAATTCCAAGTGTCATCATCCTGCTCATTCTCCTTCGCTCCGTAGATAAACCCCTGGCTCATCGCATCAATCAGCTGCGCATGAATGTGGATGACTTCGATTTCATTAAACTGATCGGAGCCGGCGCATTTGGTGAGGTGCAATTGGTGCGCCACAAGTCCTCCAAGCAGGTGTATGCCATGAAACGTCTGTCCAAATTCGAGATGATGAAACGTCCGGACTCGGCCTTCTTCTGGGAGGAGCGTCACATTATGGCACATGCCAATTCCGAGTGGATTGTCCAATTGCACTTCGCCTTCCAGGATGCCAAGTACTTGTATATGGTGATGGATTTTATGCCCGGCGGTGACATCGTTTCCCTCATGGGTGACTATGAGATACCCGAGAAGTGGGCCATCTTCTATACCATGGAAGTGGTCTTGGCCCTGGACACCATACACAACATGGGCTTTGTGCACCGCGATGTCAAGCCGGATAACATGCTGTTGGATCGGGATGGACATCTGAAACTGGCGGATTTCGGCACCTGCATGCGGATGGGGGCGAACGGTCAGGTGGTGTCCAGCAATGCGGTGGGCACACCCGACTACATCAGTCCCGAGGTGCTGCAGAGCCAGGGAGTGGACAATGAGTATGGCAGGGAGTGCGATTGGTGGTCAGTGGGCATATTTCTCTACGAGATGCTGTTTGGCGAGACGCCGTTCTATGCGGACTCGCTGGTGGGCACCTACGGCAAGATTATGGATCACAAGAACTCGCTAAGCTTTCCACCCGAAGTGGAGATCAGTGAGCAGGCCAAATCTCTGATAAGGGCCTTCCTCACCGATCGCACCCAGCGCTTGGGTCGCTACGGCATTGAGGACATCAAGGCGCATCCGTTTTTCAGGAACGACACCTGGTCCTTTGACAACATACGAGAGAGTGTGCCTCCGGTGGTGCCGGAGCTCAGCTCCGATGATGATACCCGGAATTTCGAGGACATTGAGCGGGACGAGAAGCCCGAGGAAGTGTTCCCAGTGCCAAAAAGCTTCGATGGCAACCACTTGCCCTTCATTGGTTTCACCTACACGGGGGACTATCAGCTGCTGTCCAGTGATACCGTCGATGCGGAGTCCAAGGAGTCCAACTTGGTGAGCAATAACCATGCCAATGGTACGGGACAAAACCCGGAACTGAAGCGCCTGGAGGCTCTGCTCGAGCGGGAACGGGGACGTGCCGACGCTCTGGAACAGCAGGATGGCAGTCTGAGGCAGCAGATCGAGCTGTGCACCAAGCGGGAGGCGGAACTGCAACGCATAGCCACGGAATATGAGAAGGACCTGGCGCTGCGTCAGCACAACTACAAAGTGGCCATGCAAAAGGTGGAGCAGGAGATCGAGCTGCGCAAGAAGACCGAAGCTCTGCTGGTGGAGACGCAGCGTAATCTGGAGAATGAGCAAAAGACACGCACACGTGACCTCAATATCAACGAGAAGGTTGTCTTGCTGGAGAAGCAGCTGCAGGAGATGGAACAGAGCTACAAGCAGGAGACGGAGCAAACGCAGAAACTCAAGAAACACAACGCCGAACTGGGATTCTCACTGAAAACGCACGAGGAGAAGGTGCGCGACATGGTGGAGATGATTGAAACACTGCAGAAGCATAAGGAGGAGCTGGGCCAGGAGAACGCCGAGCTGCAGGCTCAGGTGGTGCAGGAGAAGAACTTACGCTCACAACTTAAGGAGCTGCACAAGGAGACGGAGAACAAGCTGCAGACCCTGTCCAATGACATTGAGCGCACGTTGGTGCGTGAGCAAAAGGCCCAGGAGGACAACCGTTCGCTGGTGGAGAAGATCAGTGAACTGGAGAAGACCCACGCCAGTCTGGACTTTGAACTCAAGGCCGCCCAGGGACGCTATCAGCAGGAGGTCAAGGCGCATCAGGAAACCGAAAAATCTCGACTCGTATCCCGCGAGGAAGCCAACCTACAGGAGGTCAAGGCGTTGCAGTCCAAGCTCAATGAGGAGAAGTCGGCGCGCATCAAGGCGGATCAGAACTCCCAGGAGAAGGAACGTCAACTAAGCATGCTCTCTGTGGATTACCGACAAATCCAGCTGCGTTTGCAAAAACTCGAGGGTGAATGCCGCCAGGAGTCGGAGAAGGTGGCCGCGCTGCAGTCCCAACTGGATCAGGAGCACAGCAAACGCAATTCCCTGCTCTCTGAACTGAGCCTGCTAAGCTCCGAGGTGGCTCACCTGCGATCCCGCGAGAACCAGCTGCAAAAGGAGTTGGCTGCACAAAGGGACGCCAAACGACGCTTTGAGGAGGATCTGACGCAACTGAAGAGCACCCATCATGAGGCTTTGGCCAACAACCGTGAACTCCAGGCGCAACTGGAGGCCGAGCAGTGCTTCTCGCGTCTGTACAAGACCCAGGCCAATGAGAATCGTGAGGAGAGCGCCGAACGTTTGTCCAAGATCGAGGATCTGGAAGAGGAACGCATATCGCTCAAGCACCAAGTGCAAGTGGCCGTTGCCCGTGCCGATTCCGAAGCCTTGGCACGCTCCATAGCCGAGGAGACGGTGGCCGACCTGGAGAAGGAGAAGACCATCAAGGAGCTGGAACTTAAAGATTTCACCATGAAGCATCGCAACGAAATCAACTCGAAAGAGGCCACCCTGGCCACTCTCAAAGAGGTGGAAGCGGAGCTGCACAAGAAGTTGGGCCTGAAGGCGGGTGAATGTGAGGAGCTCCTCCAGCAGCATAAGAAACAGCAGGATGAGCTGCAACAGCTGCGGGCCAGCAAGGATGAGGAGATTGCCAAACTGGGAGAGAAATGCAAGAATGAGGTGCTGCTCAAGCAGGTGGCGGTCAACAAATTGGCCGAGGTGATGAATCGACGTGACTCGGATTTGCAAAGTGAGTGGCAAACCAATTTTGCTTTGGTTTTGAACCGGGAAAAGAATGAAGAACAGGTTCAGAGCTGGGCTTGAGCCCACTAGCCAATCAATTTGACCACTTTTAAATTGGCTTAAACCGGTTTTATAGCCGTAGTATATTTAACTTCCCTTAAAGTCAACAAATTTGAAGTCCGAACCGGTTCACACAGATTTGTAAACGGTTCTGAACCGGGAAAGTAGCTAAATCCCTCTTAATTCAACAAACCACTTGTCAACTGGTTCGAACAAGTTTGGTACCGGTTTTATTGGCCAGAAGAATATGTAACTCCCATTTAACTCCACAAATTTCATGTCTGATCTATTTATAACCGGTTCAAATAGGTATGGAAACGGGTTTGAACCGGGAACATATCCTATTCACTTTGAACTCAAAGTCAAAATCAATTTTTAACTTGTTTAAAAACTTTTCGAAACGGGTTTGAACCGGGAAAATATCCAACTCCATTCTAAATCACCAAATTTAAAGTTGATCTCACTTTTGAACTGGTTAAAACCGGTTTGGTACCGCTTTTGGACCAGAAGAACATGTAACTCCCTTTGAACGCCACAAATGTCATGTCTTAACCCATTTTTAAACCGGTTCAGAGGGGTCCAGATATGATTTTAAACCGGGAAAACATGCAACTCCCTTTCAATCTCATCTAAATTTAAGCTTAAATGAATTTGAACCACATAGAACCACATGCTTGGGAATCAGCTTTGAGCCTTCCATCTTTAATGAGATCAGGCTATGAACCACCTTCTAACCTTTTCTGAACTTAACATTCATCGTTACAGAGCAAAAAAGCAAGGCTCGCTCCACCGCCGAATTGCGTAAGAAGGAGAAGGAGATGCGTCGCCTGCAGCAGGAACTATCACAGGAACGTGACAAGTACAATCAATTGTTACTCAAACATCAGGATCTCCAGCAGCAGACCGCGGAGGAGCAACAGCTGAAACAGAAAATGATCATGGAGATTGATTGCAAGGCCACAGAAATTGAGAATTTGCAGAGCAAACTCAATGAGACCGCCTCGCTCTCATCGGCGGACAATGATCCCGAGGATAGTCAGGTGCGTTGGACTGGTCAGACCACCACACCCACTCACTCTCACACACACACACATTACACTTCCATTCCGCTCTTCAATTCTCTAGCACTCCTCTCTGCTCTCACTCACACAGGATTCGGTCTTCGAGGGTTGGCTCAGTGTGCCCAATAAGCAGAATCGGCGCCGTGGTCACGGCTGGAAGCGTCAGTATGTGATTGTGTCTTCGCGCAAGATCATTTTCTATAACTCGGACATAGACAAGCACAACACCACGGATGCAGTGCTTATTCTGGATCTGAGGTAACTTTGTGGCTATTCCTTCAACCACTTCATATCACTACAAATTCTGATTGTTCCTCCCCTGCAGCAAAGTATATCACGTTCGTAGTGTGACCCAGGGCGATGTCATACGTGCCGATGCCAAAGAGATTCCGCGCATCTTTCAGCTGCTTTATGCCGGCGAAGGAGCCTCGCATCGACCCGACGAGCAGAGTCAGCTGGATGTGAGTGTGCTGCATGGCAGCAATAACGAAGAGCGTCCTGGCACCATCATACACAAGGGTGAGTCCAGCAGACAGCAGCCGCCCCCACAAAAGTAAATCCATCTCATGATGATTCTATTCTGCTCCCATTTAGGTCATGAATTTGTACACATAACCTACCACATGCCCACGGCCTGCGAGGTGTGTCCCAAGCCCTTGTGGCACATGTTCAAGCCGCCGGCGGCTTATGAATGCAAGAGGTAATGGCTCACCGTGATTCCCAAATGGTCCACAATTCACTCTGCCGTTTTTATTTCAACAGATGCCGCAGCAAGCTCCACAAAGAGCATGTGGATAAACAAGATCCCCTGGCACCCTGTAAGCTCAACGATGATCCGCGCAGTGCACGTGACATGCTGCTGCTAGCCTCCACACCCGAGGATCAGTCGCTGTGGGTGGCGCGTCTCTTGAAGCGTATCCAAAAGAGTGGATACAAGGCCAATTCATCCAATAATAACAGCACCGATGGCAGCAAAATATCGCCTAGGTAAACATCAATATACATCCTGGCCCCCCTTAGCACTTAGTTTACAATTATCAACAATTATAGAACAATTTTGTGATCCCCTCTACCTACACAAGGGACAAACAGTTTGATGGAGTCAGCAGATATAAATCCTTGGAGTATTTGGTTAGTGATTATGAAGAAAGCTGCGCTACCCCGGGCAATTCTCTTGTGCTTTCTGTCTGTATGTTTATATGTTAGGCTGACTTTTGGTTCGGTTCCTACATGTTTTGTTGCACGCCTTACGCATCCTTGTGTTTCGAAAGTCTTCAGTGGTTCCATGCTTCATTAACTTGTCTGGTTTCCAAATAGATCTCTGCCAATACGGCAGCCCACATTCATTTTCAGTGCTCTTAGTGAACCCATTGAGTTGATTTGAGTATCGTTGCGAAAAGTTATAGATATAAGTTCCAATGGCAAAAATAATAATTACTTGGTCTAGCTCGTAGCCATTTTAAAACTCAGGCTTCACTTTTTTGGAAAATATAGCTAAAATTGTTTTATGTTTTCGCTTACCCTTCGAATCAGTCACTTTTTAAGCATCTGCCAGGCTTACTTACTCTATACTGATGTCAGATTCCTTTAAATTTTCATAAGTAGGCCTTTATTTTGACATTTTGTCGATATTTAATGATTCGTCAGACAAGGTAAATCGGCTAGTGGTGCAGTTTTTTTGACAATCATAGCTTTTCACTCATCCCTGATGTGTCTGATTTACCTCTACTTCTTTTCTAAGGCTGCCTTCACACTGTTTGACACATGAGACTTGATAATCTAATCGGTCGGTCCTGGAATTCATCCCATCTTTATCTTTATATAGCTTTTATAGAAACTTAAGCGATGTGAACTGAACTAACTCATTGATACATTTATGCGGCAAGTGAATTTACTGTAAAAGTATCATTTCACATATTCTCATAATTCGAACAGGTCAATTGATAAGCTGTTTACATTGAAAACATGACAACATGAGGGCCCACTAGATTATCAGGTCATCATGTGTCTCACAGTGTGAAAGCAGAGCCTTGACTATGAATGAAAAAACTGTGCATATGTCGTAAAAATTGGTTTAGCTGCTTGGGTGCCCATAATTCACTTCGAATCAATTAGGTTAAATACACTGTCGTACAGCTTTTTGATGCATGGAAGATGGATGTATCGTAAAAGTAAATGGGGTCGCGAAAATATTTCACATTCGAAGAACATTCCGTAGATGACAGATTTCAGACATTCATGGTTGATGGTTTCAGGTGTTTCACTGCCATCTCGTGTGACAGCTCAGACAACTGAAATTATAGCTTACGAAAGGGCTCCACCATACCAATCGAAATCGTTTTTTGAAACACATTTTTGATGAGCTTATGTATCACTGTCAAAGCTTAATATTGGGTGTGACTGGCGAGGTGCAGCGGGTAGTGTGTGTGCCTGCTGTGTAAGAGATTGGGGATGGGTTTGATCCCGCTTCTTTATAAGCATACACACCTTCACTAGCTATGGGCGCCAGCTTTGAAGTAATTAGCCACGAAAATGCGTATCAAACATTGTCGTTCGGATTCAGATTCGCCGTCAAACTGCAAGTCCCTTTCTCTTGTGCGATAATTGGAGGCGCACAAGCCAAGAGATTGAGTGAAGCTGTGTATAGCCAAGTATTTTAGAAAGCTGAATGATTTGGCCAAGTAATCCTCTGGCACACCAACTGAGAATAGACACAGCTACTTGCATTGCATTGCTACTGTTACTGACCAGTTCTAGTGACGAAAGTTTCTCACGTTAACAAGCGATTGTAAATCAAAGATCCTCTTCCACAGGTCCACAAATTACTATAAAAACCAACATAACTGAATATAATCCAAGCGCGTGGCCAGATTTGTGAAATTGCAGGGACAACAGTCTTCCATTCTCTAGTCCTAAGACACAAACAGCTGTTGTTTCAAGTTTGGCCATTCGATAACATATCGATAACAAAATGTAGCCATTTGGCTTAAAGAAAGGTAATTGTGGGGGACTTGGCACAAGCGTCACGAATGTTCAAGCGAACGTACATACATCTCTCTCTTGCAACCAATCGAGCACACTGACACCTTCTCATTTGTAGACATTCCACTCCATTGACCTTGTGCCCGCCCTTGTGTTGGTGAAGTGAAACAAAATGTTATATAAAACCAAGTGTCCAATTGACGTTGCCAAAATTAAGTAAACAAAAATTAACCTCAACCCTTTCCCCCTGGTTATTGTTGTTGTCGTTGTTCCTCTCTGTGTGTGTTTTCTAATCCCCAATTGGTTTATCTCTCCCTCTCTCTTTCTTTTCTCGCTAACAATCATCAATCACCCATCATCTCTTCATCAATCAACTAAACACAATGCTCATCATTCGTTCAATGCAGCCAATCGACGCGTTCCGCCTACAAACCACCCTACGCGGTGAATGTGCAACGCTCCGCCACGCTGCCGGCCAACTCCTCGCTGAAACAATGAAGTCTCTCCAAAAGTCCAAGACATTTGAGTCCTAGCCCCAACGAAAACTACAACTAAAACCAACTACAATACTTAATTTAAAGCCTTTATATGCATAAAAACCAAACAAAAAACGAAAACATATTGCATATACATACATATATACATAAACATGCGCTACCTATTTTTTGATCAATTTACAAACTAAACAACAAAATGCAACTCGCCTAACGCTTTAATTAACCAACCAACCCCCATCAGCAACGTCAATTTTTCCAGCCACATAAAAAGAAACGGTTTTTTTTTTTAAATATATTTTAAATATTTTTTTTTAGTATTCTTTGTCATTTAGTTTTGTATATTTAATATAAATATAGCACAACAGCAAGCGAAATTTAGTCAATTAAGCGAAAAGGTCAAGCGAAAGAAAGAAATCGAAAGCATTATAAAAAAAAAACATATACATATACATACGAAATATTTTATTTTTTGAAATGTTGCCTTGTAATTTTAAACAAAAAACCAACGTATATATTTTTTCATTCTCTCTGTTGTTGTTGTAGCGTTGATGAGATTGAAATGTGAACATACATACATACATACATTTACATTAGGTTAGTGTTGAGTGAACCAAACGATGTGCTCTAACGTAATTGCTCTTCAGCTACAGTTGCTCTCCATTGTTAATTTTGCTGGTATGGCAACTCCATAATTGATTACAGTCAAGTGAGAGAGAGAAAGAGAGAGTGAGAAACTGTAGCACAAAGGGACACGTGAACAGCTTATTCAAATTGTAATTTCCAAAAAGCTCAAGAAATTAGGTTGATTATTTTTAAGTTACTTGCAAGATCTAAAACTCTTTTGAAAGCACCGATTGCACGGAAAATGCATGGAAACGTATACAAAAATAGCTCAAATCTAAAACTCTTAACAAACACATGACTTCGCATAACTTTTCAATAGTTTGTCTTGATATCCATCAAGTTATTGTCACAGCGTTGCCACCCGATTCATAGCGTGTCACGCGATAGTTCTGAAACTGCTTAAAATTAAATGTTTGAAGGAAGTGATATGAAAAGAAGCGGCTGCCAGATTCTTAGAATAAAAAGCTTACCAGCTAAATCTATTTGGCTTCAAACCGCTTTACTTACCTCTTCTGATCTCGTCGGCAAGCAAATTTGTGTCATTTCACTTGTGCTATAAAGGCAAACCGATTCAATACGCAAGGCCAGCGTTGATATGAAAATCTCCAGGGATCGTTGGTAGATACAAAGCTTTAATAGAGTGGAGAGAAACGAGGTTGCCCTCAGAAGAGGATGTTGCCTTAAGTAGAACCTTACAAGTTTGGTTCGACCCCGCCTAGCGGAATGATGAAAATTCTTCTCTTTTTTTGTCTGCAGAGCTTAGAGTTTCCGTCAATCGTTTTTCAACGAAAAGAAGACGGAAGATTTTACTCAGTTCAAAACTGAAACATTTTGTTTAAGCTAAAGAGCTTTACTCTTTCGCCCCAAATAAAAGTCTATAGGCAGATTTAGGCACATAAAACCTATTTTTTGAGTAAAACAGTTCCACTCATGGCATTCGTGCCAAATTGTAGGGCAAGATGTGGTTTATACAAGGGAATAACTCTCAGATAAAAGCAAAGCTGCAACTACAATTCAAACCAAAATTTTAGTACCACTGCCTTGAGTTTTGCATGATGAGCAAGTACTTTCATTGATTGATTGAGTTCCATTTGAAAATCCCTTAGATAAGTCTTAGAAATAAGATTTCCAGGCTTTATTTCTTGAGTTTTATGTCATTGAAGTTCACTCAACACTATTTCGCATACATCTCAACTAGCCTAAAACTAAGTTAAAGCCACTTTTACAAAGCCTTAACTTGTATTCCATTTAACAAACAAAAAGTTACTTAAACTGTATGTGTGCGTGTGTGGGTGTGTGTGAGCGCGTGTGTGTGTGTGTAGAAGGCTACATCTCTAAGTATTAAATATCCAATATGTTGTTAGTCAAGTAAGCTAAACAAATTATTTATTTCATTTAACGGGCAGCAGGGCGTAAACATTCTACTATTATTATTATTATTATTATTATAAGTATTAAACTATTGTTTGTTGTTTGTGTGTGTGTATAAAATTGAGAAAAAGGCGCCAGCAAATTGCATTTAAACTGAGCCAATCGCAGAGGGAAAAACATTCTACAAATCGAACGACTTTTTAGTTTTTAGTTACACCCAACCCCACCCCAAGCAACCCCCCACCCTACCCTACCCCCCTACCCCCCACCCAAACCAATCCCAATCCAAGCGCTGCTTTCTTTTAAACTTTAATTTCTTATATTATTTTGTACTTTAACGATTTATGTTTATTACGATTACTTTACATATTATTATTATTATTATTATTATTACTATTATTACGTTTATGTTTAATGCTAAAACTTCTAGTTTAACGACGTCTGTAATTGCATTTGCCTCTTGGAATGGAATTGCACACGCCATAAAACGCAAAAAATAAAGTAAATAATGTGTATAAAATGCAGATTTCTGTGTTGTTGTTTTCATTTGTTTATGCTTTTGCTGTTATCGTTGTTTCTGTATAACACAAATCATACCTCGATCAACTGAAGACTGGCTGCCTAAGCGAAACGAGCTTTACGGAAGCAGAAAATCTCTGGAATACGAATTGAATGAGCAATCAAACTTTATCACCTAACTTAACATTTTGTATACACAACTTCCTATGAAATAGACTTTTGGGAATCAAAGTCTGACATTTTTTAAATAAAATATATGATTGAGTTAATGTTTTGGGTATTTTTAATTGGACGGCCACACAGCAGCTTGTGGAGAAGGACCAGCGGCCGTCAAGGGTGGCCGTCAAGGGTGATCCTGTTAGTTTTTGTATGAAGAATGAGACTCATGACACTTATACATCATTTCAGAGAATCCGAAGACAGCAAATTAACCTCTTCTTGAGTGGGGGGATCGAGCTCAGGACCTCTTTTTTGCTCTTAACACAAATGGAAACCCATTGGACACGCGTGTGGTCATACCCCGTAGAGCAGTGTTCCCCAGCCATGCCCCGGGGGCCGAAGGCATCAGTGAGTGTCGGAGAGCGAGACAGGGAGCCTCTCTTCCTGGGGAATACTGCCTTAATGCATTCTCAGATATTCCGTTACATGGCTTGAAATTTTTAAAAATGTAACACTATTTGTCTCTTTCCATCTTTACTCTTTCTCTACGTCCCTAACGGTGATATGAAAATAATAATGTCTTATTCTGATTTTCTCATCTTATTATACTCTGTACCGTAGGTACATAGAGTATTATAAGTTTGTGCAAAAGTATGTAACATCCAGAAGGAAGCATCTCCGACCCCATAAAGTATATATATTCTTGATCAGCATCAACAGCCGAGTCATGTCCGTCTGTCCGTCCGTATGAACGCACAGATCTCAGAGATGGTAAGAGATAGAGGTTTGACGTGTATGGGACATATGCTTCTTATGTCTGCAGGCAGATCAAGTTTATTTTCAATTTTGGCCACGCCCCCTCCCGCCCCCGCAATTTAGAAAAAACGTCATATCTCCCACAGTTTTGAAGATAGATGGCTTGTTCCTTCTGGACATATTTAGTTATTAGAATAACTTATCGATCCGCCAAGGGAATGAAGAAGATCGGATGAACGGTTTTCGAGTTATGATCAAAAGACAAATTTTCTTGGTACAGAGTATGTTATAGTCGGGCTTGACCGACTTTCTTTCTTGTTTTTTCTGTGCAGCTTTTGTGGAGATTTAGCAGTAACTTCCTCTAAGCCAGATTCAAGTTCAGTGTCAAAAACTTGTCTAGAATTCATAATTCATTTGGCTTTTATTGAAAAAAAAACTCGTCAAATTAAGTTAAGTGATCCAAAGTTAGGAAATGTATTGTTCGATTGTGATCTGCTTGTGTCTTCTAAAACACTCAAACCTGTCCAATTGACATCCCATCGTCCAAGAAGACAACCTGCACCTGCATAAAAAGAACATTTTAGTTTAAGGTTAAGCCTCGAATTGCCCAACATATCCACCTCCACTTCCAGCTGCAGCATCTGGAACTGATTGGACGGGCCATCATCTAAGCTGAGGCGTTGCTTCCATTATCTGGCATTTTTCGATGTCATCGGCATTTATCATACTTATCCACCTTTCAGCCACGCCACAATAAGTGAGTGTGTCTGTCTGTCTGTCTGTATGTGTAATGCCCAGAAAATGGCCCATTAGCATACTCATTTCGGATCGCCTGAAATTGATTTGCATTTGATTTGGTTTTAGTTTTAGTTTCGGGCTGAGATTAGGTCTCGCCACTTGGGCCATTGTGCAAATGCATATTTTATTATTAATTTAACAAGTTTTTTGTTTATGTTTGTTTTTTATTTCTTTTTTTCTTACATGCCTTGCCGTGGCATCTCTTCTTTTGGCAGAGGCAGCTGACACTTTGTAGTTCAAGGTGAGTTGGCCCGGTGGCCAAGTCGCGTCGCGTCGCGTCGCGTCGCGTCGCGTTAATTAGCCCCAAAAGATGGACTGAGGCCAGGTCCCAAGTCAGCAGCAAGTCAGAACATCTGCAGGTAAAATTAATTATTATATTTGTGACACCAAACACTCCCCCGCCGGGTCACGCCCATCTTTAAAGCCACTCAACCATCCCATCTATGCATCCATCAGCTGTGCCTTGCTATTCAAATCAGTTCAAGGTCGCGGAGGGCATAAAAAATGTGCATAAATATTTGTTTTGTGGTTTGTGCTGTTTTTGGTTTTTGGTTAATCTTGTTTCAAAGAAAGAGTATGGTTCACTTAGTTACATGTATGTACCTGAGGATGTTGAGCTATGGGTCTGACATCTCACACTGATCACCCGACCAACCGAAACTTTGTGTAAAGCACCGAGAAGTTATTTAGGGACAAAAGACCATGCGAAATCCGGCCATGTACGAAAGCCGTAAAAGATCGAATTCGTCGAAATCCACTGCGCAAGCAGAAAATCATCAAGTACAGCATGTGGCGCATCATAAAAGCATTAATGCAATGCCCACAGACGAACTCTGTTTACTGAAGGAGAACATTTTCACCATAGAGGACTCATTCCGAGAGTTCAGACAGGTCACCATACGGCTAATGTGATGGTTTGGTGGAAAAAAAAGGGTCAACACTTTGTCGATAGTGTATTAATCCGACGATTTGGAAAAGGCTATGAAGCTTCTCAACATGACATTAGGTGCAAAGAAGTCTTGGATCAAAACTCCGCTCCAGCTCACAGAGCAAAAAACGGATGCTGGACCTGCTGGTAGCCCAAACCTGAACCCATTGGACCACAAACTGTGGTCCGTTATCGAGGCTATTTCTAACTCTACTGAACACCCAAATATAACTCTACAAATGGAGCAGTTTCGACCAACATGTGTGAGCATGAGAACCCTTTATGCACAGAGTATTTGTGCAGGGTATCCAAAAAGTGTCTGCAACTCAAGTGCTTTTGGCTCCCGCAAGCTTCTACATGCGGGGGCCAGGATGGGTCTGGGATTTACCAGCTGGAGACGTCAGCGGACACCCAACAACAATTGGCCCAAAAACCAATAAATTAATTAATAAAATATACAAATTGCGAACCTCACCCGGGCCCAGCCTTAGTATTTTTGGTGCTTTTATTTTAATTTTATATAAATTTTCGATTTTGTTTTAGTTGTGTTGTTTCTGTGATTTTGGAATCGAAAACCTGTCATAACGCGGGCCCAACCTGGCAACCGTCTCCGTGGCGCTGTGTGACAAATTGGCTGTGAAACCAAAGCACAAAATCCAAAACCAGAAGTGCTCCGGCTCCTGCACTCTTTTGCATATTCAGCCAGCGGCGGGCAGCAACGAGTGGCGGAGGCAGTGCGTCAGGCCGTCAGGCCGTCAGTCCGTCAGTTGTCTAGGGCGGGCGGTGGTGGAACCTGTTCCGCTGCCGGCGTCGCAGTCGCAGTCGCTGTTGTTTGCCACAAAAAAGATATTGGATGGCCGTAGGTTAACTCCATGCACACGGCATAAGTAACGTTCAGTCTGCCTCTAGAAGTCGATCGTGATCGTGGCCATCTGCTCGCTCTCTCTCTCACTCGTGCCTCCCCCCGTGTTTTGGTCGTTGATATATCATTTTTTTTTGTTGTGGGTCTCCAAATAATCTCGCGCACACACACACGCACACCCATACACATAGACAAAATGAAGTACTTCAACATGTGAGTGAAATATGTAACTTTTTTTTGTATTACCCAAAAATATTATTTGTGATGCATTATCCGGGAATTTGTATGATTTTTTTTTGCCAATGTGTTTAACATCAAAGTGTTTCAGAAATCTGTACCAGAAATCTCTAGATTACGAAGGAAAACGTTTTTAAAACGAAATCTAGAAATTTTCGGGACACCCCCGATTGAATTTTGGCACAGATCTTTGAGACTTGGTCTGATAATTTCATTATATATAGATCAGAGATGGTGGGATTAGCATCAGACAACTAAGTTAATCCAAACTAAATTCCTCTTAGGAATGTTTTCCCTTTTCATTTTTAAAGTTCTTAAGAAGTCGGTCGGTACATTTCTTATTGAAACTAAAGTCCACTTTTTCAGATATCAGCACGAAAATGCTTAAAAACACTTAGATTATTAAGTCTGTTGATCGACTGGAACATAAAACTTAACCTTTTCACTGATACCGAACTTTAAATGAAACTGAAGTGCTTGGTTTTTGTATTTCGTTCGGATTTACAGAAGGTCTTACATTTTGTTCCCTGTTTTTGAATGAAGTAATCCAAATGAAGTAATCTAAGTGAAAAACGGTCCCTTGTTGCTCTGTCTTGAACTAATAACTCAAACGATGGCAAATTCTCTTATTTGGGTCATTGATTAACCTGATCTGAATGCCATTAAAACGAAAAAAGATTGTTTCGGGAAAAGGTGGACAAGATTTTCACTTGGCTTTCTTACTTATATTCAAAATAGATCACTGCATCGAAACCACAAAGACTTTGGAATCATAAATCGACTTAAGGAAAGTTTCATAGCGCATTATCGATGTGGACGCACGATTTTACATATGTGTTCTGTGTTTGAAGTTTTTTTTTTGGAAAAATTGTGGTACCACATCGAAATGTCCGCTTAACATACACTTTTATGGCCGTTATTGAAATTTGTGATTTTTTTCAAATCGCTTTACCATTTATACTTAAGCTGCCTGCAAATATAAGGAGTCCACGATCATTTGTCAACATTAAGTCAATAGTACGGCCGAAAATCCCTTAGAACCCATTTGGCTCAGGTCTTCTTGATCTGTTGTATCGTTACTATATTTATACTGTGTTTTTTCCTATATGGTAGCAGTGTAAGGGCGTACTTAAGCTCTCTTTACACATGTCAAATCTAAACTTTTAATTAATAAAACCTATCGTATTACACGATTCCTTGAGAGATATCTGCTTGCCCAATACATCATCTCTCATTTTGTCAGTCATAGCAATCATACACTGGCGATCAAGCAAAAGATAATGCGGTTCCTTAATACCTGATTTCACAAACATAATCGCAGCTCAAGCTCCGATCAACTTTTAACCGCTAGTTCAGTCCCATTGGCATAATCGATATGCTTATCGATAGACAAAGCAGCTGAGTGCTGTGGAAGAGGCAGAGCAGCGAATACAGAATTCAAGAGAGTACACGAAGATGCCCAATTACTTTACTGAACTGGATGATGCCAAATTTGTTCAAGGATTCATGTTGACAAAATCAAATCACTGCCAAGTTGCTTCTCTGGTATGCCGTGCAGGTACACAAGTGTCTACCGCTATTGTATTTCTTTCATCACAAGCAAGGAAATTGCAAGCCATGTTCAGTTTAAAAAAAACATAAACAAAATGCCCAAATCGTTGATAGTGTCTGGTCACACTGTTGCTGTAATCGATATCGGGTCAAACTCTTGTTTAGAAAACTAGCCCGATCTTTTGAGAAATTGGGCCTTAATAAAATTGCCACCATCCATCACATACTCCACACTGCTGCAGCAAGGAGCAGGCATTCTTTCCAATCAAACATGGGAGACCAGAAGAGTGTTTTACAATAACCTTTCCAAACTGCATGTGAGTTCTTTCTGCTAATTCTTTCTTCATAAAATCTTTTGGTATTCTATTGCAATGAACCCTTAAATTGAAACGCTCTTTCGCTACATTAGCCTAAAGTTTCTATGAATAATTAAGCTTTTTGCAACCTTTTTTTGGGCACGACCAAAATGCAGGTGTAGGCACTGCTGTGTGTGTGTGTGTGATTTTTCCAATTTGAACTTTAACACGCCAACGTCTGAAATCGAAAGCGAAAATGCCAGAGTTGATGCTGATGGAAGTCTTGACTTGGTCTTGTCTTTGGCATTTGCCGGCAACAAAGAAATGGCAAAAGTTAAATTTCAGCAGCGGCGGCGTCAGCAGCAGCAGCAGGTGTGCGTGTGTGTGTGTGTGTGTGTGGAGCTCTGCAAAGAGTTGATTGAAAGAAATGTTTCAAGGTCGTCAGCTGATGCCGATTTACCGTTGGCTGTTGTGGCTGGCAGAGAGGGGTGAAGGAGCGGGTGTCTAGCGGATGGCGGCAGCTGCAAATTAACTACACACATATTGGTTTAATTACCAGATGTTGGCTGTGGACGACTGTCTGATAAATTAACGGTTGCATTTTTTAATGCGAACTGACAGACAAACACACACACACACACTCGCACACAGTGGACACTGGTCACACTATAAGTATGTTAATCGCAATGTTTTATGCGCAGAATTAATCACTAGCAACAGGATTTTGACTGAGCTTACATTATGTAAGACACAAGACACTGCAGACTGGTTACCAAGGGTTCCATTCTGAATCGACAAAGGGTTCGAGCAGCCTCGCTAACCATTATGTCTGATTGTGTTCAAGGACTGTAACGCAAATTGGCATCAAAGTGTTCCCATTTATACAGATGTCTGTCCACCAGTTATAAGCCAAGCTCAATGCAACAGCAGCAGCAAAATCTATAGCAAATCAAAAGACTCGAGCCACGAACTTGCCTGCTTTTTGGCACGCTCTTTAAGCTGGAAAAGAAACAACGAAAAAGAAAAATACAACAGAAACCATTAACTGGCATGCAGCAACAATTCCAATGGCCGAACACGTACTTAAATGCACCGTTATTGAACCCACTTACCTTAAACCACTTCACTACAGTCCACTTTTAGTTGGCAACACCACCACCGTAACGCCCCCCCTCCCCATACCCCCTGGCCCCACGAACCGAAAATAAAACCACAACAAACAACAGTTACAACAAATTCGAATACGAACTCAATTCGCCGTCGCATGTAATTGGCACGCAGCATGGAGCTTCGAGGAGGAATGGGGTGGTAAAGGTAATGAGGGCGCCAGGGCAATTAGAAAACGTGCAGTGACTAAGTGAGACCACGTACCCCAAATACGTGCAAGTGCAGGTGCAAGGGAGGGTGGCAAAGGGGGAGAGGGGAGGGGACAAAAAGATCGCTCAAATAGAGTCATTAATGGTCGAAGATTAACTTGTTGCCAATCAATTTGAACTGCCTTAATTTCATTCGTAAACATTTGAAGTGCTTTTTTTTACTATGGTGAAAACAAGTAAAGCCCTTCCATATGCTTCCTACTGCTCTTCTTTCCATTTGTTTCTCTTTTCAAACCCCCCGCCTACTGTTCGTACTAGAACCCCGAACGGCATACCACACCCGGGTAGTCCCCAATCAGTGGTTTGTTTTGGCATAAAGCCAGTTCTAAGCACTAAATACTCTGTATCTACCAAAGTGTTAAGGTGTTTAAAGTGCTGCCCATCTCTGTTCGAGCCGATGCTGCCCAGCATACATATTTGTTCTCGCTATAACTTGACTGCCCTTAGATTTATATGATCTTATGCAGAAGAGTCAGAGATCTGTAAGCTATATAAGCTTTAAAATCACCACTGCGCTATTAGCCAGAGCTATCTTTGAGTTCAAAAGTCTGACCTCGTTTAAAGAACGATTTGGCAATAGTTTAAGAGCATATGTACTTATTTTCAGCACACATGTTTTTAAGCTTTACTTAGGCAAAATTTATGAAAGTTGAACCAGAATTGTGTGGATTTTACCACAAGTAGGCGAATTCCTGTTTACAGATTCAAGATATAGTTGACTTTTAGAACAAGGATTTCACTTTTAACTGCGACTTGAAGTGTTGGCACTATTGAAACAGTTTCCCTAGGAGCATGACAACACAAATGTTTATAGCCTACACCTCGCCGGCTAATTTGTTAGCCAATTTTCCACAAATACTTGAAACTTAAGTTTACAATCGTGAAGTTCGAGAAGCTTTGGCCGAGTGCCGCTTCTATGTTCGATTCCAATTAACGATGATAACTCGTTTCGTTCTTTTCGCCTTGAACTATTGAAGCCATATTGACCAAAAATGGAAATAACAAAAGGAGAATTAAATTAATTCAATGTTGACGAAGCTGTTGAGTCTGCGGCTGATGCTGATGCTGATGATGATGCTGCAGATTGATGGAAACAACAAGTGCTTCCGCGAAATTCTCGACGGAGAAAAAGGCCAACGCCAACGCCAACGCCAACAATTTGCAACTAATGTGCGGCTTATATAAGCCGTTTTTTGGCTGGGATGTGGCCGCCCGCGCCAACCGGTTGGCTGTGAAGAAGTTAAGAAGTGAAGATGGAGAAGCTTAAGATTCCAGGCAGGCGCCTTTCACCTGTTGCATAAGCCAATCGGTGTGCAACCCTTTTTGCGGTGTGCACCGCTTCACCGTTAGATTAGCCAATCCCACCAATGTGCGCACTTAAATTGATTCTGAACAGGCGGCGGCAGGCAACTGGTTTTTTGCATAAGCACCTGTTTCGGTCAGTTTCCTTGCGGCCGAGCTCCCGCCGCCGCCGCCGCCAGCCGGCAACACCCGCCTGGCCAGCACTGGGAAAAGAATTTCAAAACAAGTTCGCTGTCCAAGTCTTTTGTTTTGCATAAATCGAAACGAAACGAAACGTTCGCCATGTGCGACTCGACTCCTCCACACCGCCGCGCCGCTCACTCCGTCGCTTGCCGATTTATTTTCGAAAATCGAAAGTGAACCAACTCGTTTGCCTGACCTTTACACATTAATAACGGTTAGCACATCTCTGGCGGATCCATTGAAATGCATTGGAATCGAAAACGGAATCACCACAAACTGAACAGAAAATATAGAGCGAGAGGCGGCTGTTGGTCCAGCCCGACTGCCCGATGCACTGTAGGTTACAATTACTGTGAGGGAATTGTTCTGACATTGAAAGTTCTTCACAACTGAGAGGGGGGGAGTGTAAGCGCCCACCGACAGCATCCCATCTTGTGCAGCAGATCGAGCAGAGAGCGCACCTGCTTAGCTGGGTCATGATTCTTGATACAAGTTTTTGAATCTTCCTTTTGATACCTTTTGATTAAAACGCATCGCACAATCTAGCAACCAACCTCATTTTGGAGCCTCATCATTAGCCTTGTATTTTTCAGTATGTGTCCTTTCGCTGAAGTGTGCCCTGAATATGTCAGCTTCTGTGCCAAAAACAAACACAATTTGCGGCATAGCTGCTCCAAAAAAAGAAGCATTTTTTGTGCGGTGATCAAAACTGGGTTAATCACGACCCCTGCCATTTGCCTAGATCGACGCCAAAGCCGTATCATCACGGTGGCAAGGTCATGCTCTGTTTTAGGTGTGCTTGGTGTACTATGAGCTGCTACAGCTGGGTAAAATCATTTCAGGCCCACTCTACCGAACACAATTGGTGTGTTTGAGCAGATCATTGAAGCAAAAACTGCCAGAATGAGAGCAAAGGCACTACAAGGTTGTTTTTTCCACATCCTGAAATGCTTAAATGAGAAGTCCTACCTCACCCTCAGCCCAGACAATGCACCCTTTGACCCTCCTTGAGGATCGGCACGTGCGCGTCTTTGAAGAAGCCAAAAATTGGATAGATCCTTGGATCTCATCATAAGACGCTTCATTATTTCAAGATGGCAACTGAAAATTGCCAGAAATATGAGAAAAAAGTAGAGGCTAGCAGTGGACAATACTTTCAAACGTCAAACTCGAACAAAAATCTCTTTAAACATATTTCCACAGCCAAAAACAGGGTTGCTAGCAATAGTGTGGCGAAAGTCCGTTCCAGTGTGGGAAAATCACCTGTGGGTGATCGAGTGTGAGTGTGAGAATAAGTTTTTGAATCCTACTGGCTTGAAACTCGGATTGCAATATAATTGGGCAAGTAAAGTGGCGTTTTTGAAACAAAAATCTGTATATTTGGTGTCTTAAGTAAGGTTCCTGGGGAGGACTCTCATTGGTCTTCTCCTTCAAAGGATTCCTCGGACGTTGCTCAGCCAATATCGTATCTTCTTCTGTCTAGAGTTACGACCATATTGTTATGGACTGCTTAATGATCCGTAAGCGGACAGTACAAGAATACTTCCGTTAATCTGCAACACATGCCCCTGCACGAATCAGGCCTAAATCAATCCTCTGTTGATATTCTCCCTAATGGGCAGACTTTGGTGTGTGGCTTTTACCAACTCTGAGATCGAGGGTATATGCTTTATAGAACAGTATCGAAACATACTGGGGAAATCGCTGTACCCATTCCAGTGTCAGCTACAAGTTGTGTATTTAAACAAACCCGTTCAACCAGCTGCCCTCCTTCCCCTCCTTAGAGCACAATTTGAGCTGAGAGTCACCAGGGTTAGAGATTAACTTATGGGGGGGGGACTCCAATTATGTGTTTATTGAAAAAAAGTTGATTCTGACCATTGTGTTCCTTGTTTTTAGCTGCCTGCTCTTCATCATCTGCGCCCTCTGCTATGGCCTGGTATCTGCCCAGGATCAGGACAGTGGACCCGTGTCGCCGGTCAAACGTATAGCCGCCCTGCGTCGTCCCGTTGGCAAATCGGCCAAGACCACCACCACCACAACACCAGCGCCAGCTCACAACGATGCTGGCGGCGAGGAGGAGGACTATGGCGACGAGGCGGGCGCCAATGAGCAAGCCGAGGCTGAGGAGGATGGCGCCCAAAGTTCCACCACCACCACCTCAACAGAGGCGCCCAAGAAAGTGGGACCCGTCATCCGTCCGTTCCGCTCTAATGATGATTTCCTCAACTCGCTGAAGCGTCGCCAGCAGAATGCCAAGAAACATCGCGCCGAGAAGGTGCCCGTAAGTAAGCCAGCCAAAAGGACAGACGCCTCGGGTGAGCAGCAGCAGCAGGAGGAGCACGAGGAACCGGTGGCAGCTCCAACGCCAGCCAAGGGCTTCAAGGGCAACTCGGCATGTAAGTAAACGAAATGAATCAGATAGGAATGACCTTCATGCTGTCACTTTTACCACAGTGAGCCGTCGCAAGCTGTCCAAGCCTTTGAAGGCGAGTCCAGAGCCAGCGACTGACGAGGGAGTTGCTGAGGAATCGGAGCAGAAGGAGGAGACAAAGCCCAAGCGTCCCATTGGTCGTTTAACCTTGAGGAAGCGCAACTAAATCCTCGCTACTCACTCACTCACCAACACACACGCACACGCACACGCACACCCACTCACACACACACACAAACACACACACAAACACACACACAAACACACACACATATACAAGGCTAGCTATATGGCAGCCCGATCTGCCCTTTAGTCTTTAGTTCACAATTGATTTTTTGTGTATGTATAAAATATTTGTAATTTTATTTTGTAAACCCAGACCAAGAAACACACCTTTCTACACCCCCTCGCCCCACTCCACCCCACCACAAAACTGTATATATGTATCTATATATTCCCCGGGAATATATATTTCACGATATATGTAGGTGCATAAGTATGTATTCCATCAATCAATCAAAATCAACAATAAAAACATCAAATATATGTATATGGAGCACCCTGTATAATACCTCCCCAAAGTAACAACAGCTCCTGCGAAGGTGGTTTTCGGGGGGGGAACTTTTACTTCACACTGAAAGCCATCAAATTAAGCTAGTAAAATTAGATAATTACACTTACAAAAACACACACACATTAATACAAAAGAGGCGTCTAAAACATCTTCTTCTTGACGGCCGTGTAGCGCTCCATGTACACATCATAGCCCTCCAGATCGGTGAATTGCTTCGAATTAAACAGATTGCCATCGACGGCCAAATTGCAGATTTTCGAGTCCTTGAGTATGCGCGGCGTGAAGGCACCCGCCTGCAGGCAGTTCTCCTCTAGCCGCAACGTTTTCAGCTTCGGGCAGTCGGCCACATCCTCGGCCAATGATGAGATTTGATTTTGGTTCAAATTCAGCTCGGTCACAAAGAGGCCACCCACCTCGGAGGGCACTTCGGTGATTTTGTTGCGCGACAAGTCGAGCACATCCAGCTGCCGGAGACCGCACAGCATGGAGGGGAACTCCTTGAGTTGATTGTTGCTCAAGTTCACCGTCTTGAGGTGCGTGCAATTGCCCAACGTTTTCGGCAATTTGGTTAGAAAGTTGTCCATGAGCAGCAGCACCTCCAGCTTGATTAGTTCACCCACCACCTCATTGAGCTCCACCAGCCGGTTGCCACTCAAGTTAAGATGCTTCAGCAGGGTGAGACGTCCCAGTTCATCGGGTATGCGCTCGAAGCGATTCTCGGACAGGTCCAATGTTTTCAGCACATTGGGATAGGCCTTCAGCTGGGGCGGAAACTCTTGCAGTCGCTGGAGTGAGATTTTCAAGATGCCCGTCTTTTGGGCAGTCTCCAGGTGTTGTTTGATTTGTTTATTTCCCATTTCGAATGTGGGCGAAGTGCATAAGGACTAGGACTTTTGACTTGTTTTGTTTTGTTAAAAAAAATGAATGCAAGACAATTTGTGTGTGGCCAGTCGGCAAAATCCCAAAATTAATTGACGGGAAAAACGTTGATTTCGCAACACTGGCTGAACGCGCTAGTCACAAATAATTGTTAAGTGTTCGCGCATCCCGGTGAATGGCAAATTGTTGAAGCACGCTGCCTCTGCCTCGTAAAAAATAAGCATCATAGTGGAAATTCTTAAGTTTCCTTGCCCTTTAGTGAAAACAACTGACTCGTTGGTGTTGCTGTCGCTGAGTTGTTGTGCTGTCGCCTCATCTTACAATCCCCGTCGTCTCTCGCTTACATCAACGTCTGCATCATGCCGAACGACACCGTTGTCAAAGTACAGGAGTATAAGGATTCGGTGATAACCAAGGCGGAGATATTGATTACCAAACTTTTCCCGGAGAAGATTGTCCAACTAAACGAGCTGCTCGCTACGCAAATGTTCAACGAACGCGACTTTGATGAAGTGCATCAGGATTTGAATATACCCGTGCAGGATCCGGTATTGGTCAATCAGAATCATGAGCAGAAGGACGACGAGGACGACTGTCCGCCCACAAAGCGCTCACGCAAGGAAGTTGTAGTGTCTGGAACACCGGTGCTGGCGCTACCACAGGGCGTCGTGCCCTGCAATAAGCCGCTCTGTGAGATGATCAAGGTGGTTAAGCCAATCATACGCAAACTGGTCGAAGACTGTGAGTACAACCGATTAAAAACTGAAGGCTTCCAGCTCACAAATATCCCTCCTCAATTGCAGCGAATCTGCTGAAGATGTGGATCTCCTTTATGATACCTAAAATTGAGGATGGCAACAATTTTGGCGTCTCCATTCAGGAGGATACGCTGGCCGAAATTCAAACCGTGGAATCGGAGGCGGCTGCCTTCTTCGATCAAATTTCACGGTACTTCCTGTCACGCGCCAAGGTCGTCTCCAAGGTGGCCAAATATCCGCACATTGATGACTACCGACGTGCGGTCATTGAGCTGGACGAGAAGGAGTACCTCAGCCTGTGGCTGGTGGTCTGCGAGGTGCGCAATCGCTACTCGTCGCTGCACGACATAGTCATAAAGAATTTGGATAAACTGAAGAAGCCGCGCTCCTCCAACACAGAGAGCTTATATTGAGAGAGCGCCAAGTCAGTCTACCCACTATAACTATGGATAAATCTATTATTTTATTCCCCCCTCTGAACGTTTGAACATGAATAATATCTCCTCGCAAAGAACTTGCTCGAAACTTACAGTTTTCATTTTCCTTTTTGATTTCCGCTTGATTCGGCTAAAGGTCCCCCGTTTTCCACGACATTACTTACAACTACAACATACGAAATACAAAAACTTAACCATAACAAATAAAGAATGCTGCTGTATAGATGATTCCAACTAAACTTAATAGCCATAGCCGTACGATATACGATAATCATTTTAGATATAAACCACAAAAACAAAATACAATCCAATCGAAGGTCCTCACCGGGACCCGCCCGGGTGGTACCAAAACAATGAAAGAAAGAAATTGTAATAAAAACGAACGCATTCCAAATGCCAAAACTTAAGTCAAAGGTGCTCAAGCGGATAATCTTAAGCACAGACTTTGATGGAAAACCTTACTTCGTAGTGCTTTTTTTGGATTATACATAGTGTCGATTACTTGGACAACCCTGTTTAGAGGTAGAGCAAGATGTTCGGGGTGTTGAAGCTTGGCAGGCGAAACCGACTCGACGAAATATCGCAGCAGAAGAAGCACTTTGTCCTATTTCCCACTGCAGACCCACAGAGCTGAAACTTAGTGTTGCAGGGATCTCCAAGTACACGGTAAAATCCAGAATTTATAGGTTTCTGTTAGTTTTGAACACTTCCCACTCAAACGCCCCTAAGTACCACTTTTAATTTCCAGCTAGACTTCCCCAAAGCATCTTAAAAATTGGGATTGTGGCTTTTTCTGTGTTCATTTTAGGGCAACACTCTGGGTTTTTTGAAGATGACTCTGCAAAAACCACAACCTGCTTTCACCTCGTGCTCAGTTACAAAAATCTCTTTCGGCACTACCAGAAGATGTTCTTGATGTACAGCGAAAACAGAAGAGGACTTAACAAGCAGCCAACTTACCCGTAAATTATTTTTTTTCACTGCTCTGACGACAATTTGTCAAAATGTACGATGTGGAATATTTATGACAGTAACTTGGGGAAATTAGGTTTGCACCAACTGAATTTTGGTATTGCTTGTCATTAAACATCGTTTGCCTACGCATTTTAAATTGAAGCCCGACTACCCCAAATGCCGATAGCTCGCAACGATAGTTGCGCCGATAGTGGCATGTCTGCTTCCACCGGTGTGCTGCCACCACTAATGACAAATAAGGTCACACTGACATTATGCCGCAGATTCATTTCGTCGCGTAGCGTTTGCAAGTACGTTTCACACAATTTCGTTATTAATATTGAATTCTAGGAAAATAGCAGAAATTAGCTTAAAAAATGTTGAAAACTAGTTAAACAAGTGAAAATTCAACAAAAGCATTCAGTTTTGCAAGCTATTTTGTGTTTTTTTTCACAAGTTTATTAAGAAGACCGCCATTTTGTGGCACATGCACGCACACACACACACGACACCCATAGTTGATTTGAGTTTTAAATATGATTTTAAAAAACTGTAGGCAAGCTTAGGGCAGCTATTTAAGTTCATATTTAGTTTAAAAATGAGCGGAGAGAGTACAGTTGCTCAGAAGAACGTAGGTAAGTAAAAGTTGACAACTACATGCATGTGTATGTATGTATGTGTAAGACAAAATGGTGGCTGACCTATAAATAATTTTTCTGGTGCTTTCAGTTTGAAGTCAATTGCAATTGAAGTGCAATCGCTAGCGCTTTCTCCCTCTCTTTGGATGTGTCTTGATGTGTGTGTGCGTGCGAAGACTCCCCAAGGAAGCATCGTCAACGTGGCCATTTAACATTTTTCTTTTCTTTCTTCCAGGAGATGGCCATCAGCTGAAAAGGGTAATGACACAAAGCGTATAGACTTTAGAAAACGGTTTGAACTGAAACAACGCGATTTGACACAGTTCGAACCGTTTTCCGAAGCAAATTGAAAAAAATGATACCAAAATGTAAGCTTAGAGAGCTTAAAATGTAGTGTGGAGTTTGGAACAATCGGTTATTGAACAAGAAAAAAAGAAAATGAAATGTATGTCTTGCGGCATTATTTAAGCCTTAAGAGATAAGATTGTTCTAGATTCCAAAGATTTTTTAAGCGTCAGACGCTTGAAAAAAACGCAAGAAATTACAAATGAAAATAAGCGAAACAAAAAATATGAAATAGAGCGAGAGAAAAAAAACATACCTGGGCACGTTTTACCAGCCTTAAATTGTGTGTATGTGTGTGTACAAAATGAAAGGCGTGTAAAATGTTATAAAACAAACGAAAAAGAAAAAAATAACGTAACGTTTTACGAGCCTTAAACAAGCCTGAACAAGTTGTACGAAATACAATTTTGTAGAACATTGCACAAATGAAATGTTTTACGAAATACAGTCTAATACACAAAAACTAAGGTTAGGTTTAGTATGACACACAGAAATGTTATACGAAATATAGTCTTTAAACAAATAAGCATCTACGAATGTGACAGAGAAGCAACATAACAAATGAAAAAGAAAGAGACCGAGCATAAGCCGCATGTGATCGAGTGGGATGGCTTTATAAGGTTGTTGTGTGTTCTAAGCGGCATTATATTACTTAATGAAAAAAATAAAGTTATAATTTTACTTAACGGAACAAATTTCAAGCTTTTAATATAAAGGGACGCCATTTTAGTAACTGCATTTATTTCAAAATGCGCCAGAGTGACCGTTTGGTGATTGTTAGGCAGCGTGGTGAGTTATCGGCTTGTGTGAACTGAATCGTTATCGATAAACTCAATGTACGTATTTACAAATAGTTGGCAAGAAGTACTAAATGGATACAGGATATGAACATGGCACGACAAACGTCTGGAATTTAAGATCCTTATCCTGAAGGTGAGCTGTCAGTCAACTGGGGAATCAGCAGCGTGCAACAATTAGAAGAAAATGGCACCAAGAGCACACTCAGAGGTTGATGAGACGCCCTCCATGGATCCACAGGTCGGAGGGATGTCGTTGGTTATGTCGGTTGTCGCCAGTTCAGGGGCAAGCCGATTGGAGCGAGCCACCAGACGATCATATGGAATGCAGGAAAAAGGAAGTGTGATGCAGTAAAGAGCAAAAGCACGCCGTTCCCCATAACGGGATCTGCCAGGTAAGAAAGTCAAGCGGTGTTTCATAGTCACCCATCGCACTGAAGCAACTCTACCTTGATGTTTCTATGATTTGGTTAGAGTAGTCCCTTAATCCCAGCTTCTGTTGGCAGCACTCATACCAAATGACTGGAATAATTGACTGTGATGACATTCTACGCTTTCTTGGGCAACTGGAACAGCCAGTTTAGAGGCATGTTAGGCCACTTAAGGCAAGCAATTTAAGGGGAAAGTATTATGCAGATTTCAAGGAAATCAGAAAGCCACTTCGCAGCATTGTCACGTTTAAGTCATCTTCTCATAAAGTCCTTAAGGTTGAATACTAAAAACTATCTCGCCTATTCACACATTTGGACATTAGCAACCATTCGTATCAGCTCGCCCGTAATTAAAAGAATTCATGTTGAGCAATGTTTACAAATCGTATCAAAAGCATATAATATTATATTCATATATAGGGGAAATATATATATTATTAGGGGGAGGGGGGATGAAAAAATGTTTGATATACAATAATCATAATAAAATAGATTCATTTCACATTCGTGTAGTTGCTGCTGCTGATTGAGAGACGACAACAAAAATCACACAAAAATCACTTAATGTAGGCGAAAGAATGAAACTGGCCAGAGAGTTAGCACGGCAGCAGCCTAATACAATATAATAAAACCGCATAAAATGGAATTATAACATACAATACATTTAGTTTTTGTTTTGTGAGGGTTTTGGGATAGCTTTACTTAAGTACTAACAATACAAATTTAATATCAAGTCGAGAGTTTTGGTTGTGGGTGTCTAAAATACAAAGTACAATTACGCGTAATAGGAATACAGTTGTTGTTCAATGATTTTCGATCTTGTTTGTAGGATATGAAGTGTTTTGGTGAGTGGATATAATGGGAGCAATTGGATTGCAGCAGGCCATACATAATATAGACGAATGTATGTAAATGTATATAGTAGGTTGATGTATATGGAGTATGCAAGATAGAAAATAATAGAAAAATACAAAAATATTTATCAGTTAGCGCCCTTCGGTTTACACATGAGAATAGAATGCAAAATATATATATATGTGTGTATATATATCTCTTATCTCTGCTATTGCCACTTATTTCTGTGCCTGCATGCGCGCCTGCATCTGAGCCAACATCTCCTGCATGCGTCGCAGCTCGGCCTCCTTCTCTTGCAGTATGCGATCCTTCTCCCCCAGCGCATTGTTGGTGGGCATGCTATCACGTTCGTTCTTGACACCATTCTCCTTGCCCTTGATACCCTTGGCCAGACGATCGCTGCGATAGTTCTCATAGTGCACCTCCTGGGTTACCTCCTGCAAGTCCTGCATGTGGGTGCTGCAGGGAAAGGGTAATTAACTTGGGATTATGGATGTTTTGGCCGAATTACACTTACATCAGCATGGTGCGCAGCTTGATAAAGTCACAGTGATCGGGATTCTCCACCTCGACCACACCCCAGGGATAGAGGCGACCGCGCACTTTCTTGCCCTTGACCTCCAGCAGGGTATTGGCGCCGCAGACGGCGAAAGGCACAGCTTCCTTCAGTTGCTTGACCTGCTCCTTATAGTCCTCATCCTCGTCGGAATCACAGTCGGGCAGTGGATAGATTTTGATGCCATGGCTTTCGATCTCCTGCATGATGCGGCACTTGAGACGCAGAATCTCCTTTTTGGTCAGGCAGTCGGCCTTGGCGATGACCGGCACAATGTTGACCTTGGAGTGCAGCTTCTTCATGAACTCCACATCCAGCGGTTTGAGCCTGTCGTAGAGAGAGGGGAACAAATGAATTCGAGGGACCTCTTAAGCCACCGCCGACGACCTACCCATGTCCAAATGGCGATATGAAGTAGAAGCAACAATGGATGCGATTGTCCACAATGTTACGCCGGTTCAGGCCGCTCTCGTCGCGCAGGAAGCGTTCGTACTGCTCATCGATATACTCAAGTATGGCACTAAAGCTATTGGAATTATCAATGGCGTCACCAAATCCAGGCGTGTCTACCACCGTGAGACGCAGCTTTACGCCACGTTCCTCGATCTCCACAGTGGAGGCCTCCAGTTTGACGGTTTGTTTCTGTTTCTCTGGGAAGGGAAAAGTCATCATATGAGCTGAGCTGACAGAGTTCATTTGGCTTACCAATCGCATCGGGTATTATGCGCTCCGGATACAGATCCGTGAGAAATAGACTGTTGACCAATGTGGACTTGCCCAGACCCGATTCACCCACCACCATCAAAGTGAACTCAAAGCCTTTTTTCACAGATTTGCGATGCACCTGATTGGGCAGATTAGCAAAGCCCACATAGCCCGGCGTCTCAATGCTTGAAAACTGCATGGGAATAGAAAAATGCGAAGGTAGAAAGTGGCCCATGTTTTTGCATGCTGGTCACGCACCAAAATTTCTCTGGCTACTCAAACAAAATTATGTGTGCGCGGGGTGGGGGGACTTGGCTAGAGCAGGTGGAGACTGAGACCAACCCATATCCTAAACAAAGGAATGGAATGACGCCGCCGCCGCCGGCTTGTGTAAATCGTTTAATTTGGATTAAGCACTCAGTCCGTAGATTCCCGCACCCACACACACACACACTAGGTTAACTGTTGTTGCATATGCTGATTATTTAAAATTAAATTATTAAACTCACGCCCTTTGTATCAGCCATTTTTGAAAATAAAAGAAAAAACACGAAACAACGAAGAATTTCACGAATGACGAACCAAATAGAGATGACACATTGATGGCATACCTGTTACTTGTCACGGCTTCTATAGAAGTAACGAGTCATAGTTGTGAGATTATATCGTGACAGTACTGTTACTTGCAATTTTTGTTAGCCTATTTTGAGAAAAACATAATTGTGGGTATTTTAGTATTTAAATTGGCTTAACAATTGACACATTATGTCAAAAAAACTGTTCTTAAAAAGTAAGTTAAATGAACAAGAGTTTGTTATACAAAACAATTGAATGTTTGGCTTGTATGGAAGCATTTTATTGATAATATTCTTCTCTACCAGCAATTGTACTAAAAAGCATAAATTTCGGCCTTGGCACTTTAACCAATTGTTCGATTTAAGTATGTTTTTAATAAGTAGTTAGATGATATTACTTCGCTCTAACTCTCGCTGATAAAGTTTTCATTTATGCAACTGAAAACTGTCAATGACTTTGCTGTTGTCACCGTGACAGCTCCATGGCTCATCTCTAATCACAGACCAAAAATAAGAGTGACCAGCTTAAGCTCAAAAGGTAGTACGAAATGCCAAGCCATGTTTAATGGAATTCCTTAACAGAGCTCAGTTAAGTTGGCTAACAGAGAGAAGTTGGCTATTGTCAGAGAGAAGTGCGTGAGCGATTTTAGATGCAATAAGTTTGAAGGAAAGATTCTATTAGCAAAACTAGCTTGTTCGATCTTAAATTAAAAGAAACAATTTTGCACGCTTATGCGAAAGATTTTGTTTTTGATAAATTCACAGCAGTTGAAGTGAGTCGCTTTAATTGGGAAAAGAATTCCTTTAATTGTCTAATGAGGTCAAACTCAAAGCGCAAAACCCTCAAAAGTCTATGTGGGCCAATCGGTAGAGTTGAAAATAGACAGAATCAAATTTTTAAATTTTCTCAATCAAACCAGTCACGATTTTCAATCATATCAACACCTATATACATTTTCGACCGTTGTAATATTACTCTTGGCATCAAGGTCTTGTTTATGAACGCAAGGATCTAACGTGATGGACAATTTTAGAAAACAGATTCGTTGTCAGCTCACGAAAATCATCTAGAATAAACACAGAATCGTCAGAAAACTGAAAGAATTCTAGAAGTTAAAAAAACGAATGCCATTTACCCTTTTACTCTTTAAATCAGCGTTATCAAAACTGTAAATCTGAATTCATCGAATTAACATTCTATTAAAGCTGATCTCGTGACTTGTTATCACAATTTGGTTAACATTGGCCTGCACGAACCCATCTCAATTGCTGTTATCTGCACTAACAGATGTTAATTTTCGCCTGTTATTGTTGCTGTTGTTTGTCCTGTCTGCGCTGAAGTTTGTATCTACAACAAGACAAGTTGTCCAGTGTCCTATCCTTTTGCCCAGCGTCTGCAATCTGGTTAAAATATGATGTGTGGTGCTGCAACAGTTAAGCGTGGTGAGCAAGCTATTGCCATAGCCTGGTAAGAGCAACAGCAGCCGCAGCCGCATCATCATTGTCTCGCCACCCCCTCAATCCTGTCCAGAATTGTGAGAGTGGTAGTAGGAGCAGCAGCAGCAACAACAATGGGCACCATATCGTCGGTATTGCAATGGTCGTGCACCAAATGCAATACCATCAATCCAACCGAGTCCTTAAAATGCTTCAATTGTGGCACCGTGCGCAAAGTGTTTCCCAGTCCTACCGCAACATTGTCGCAGACCACCACCATGATGAGGCGTCGGAACCCGACTGAGCTGGAAGTGGCCGTGCCAGCTGATAAGGAGCTGATGCTTGTTGATAAGAATAAAACGGTTACCAGGTAAGGAGCAAACAAACACACACACACACACAGACTGTGCGTTGGCGCGTGTGTGTGTGTGTGCATGTATACACAGCGCCAGAACAACAACAACAACAACAAGTACACTGTGCATACAAATTGGGGGAAAATCGATTCGCCAGAAGAAACATTTGTTTACAATTTTATTGATTTGGGGTAGAACGAAAAAAAAGTGGGTGATGGGGACATTGAAATAACCTTGCTGCCTCACTCTCTCTGCGTCCAGAAATGAATACAAGCACGTCTACAAATCCTTGCTCCGCGGCTGCCTGAAGCGTCCGCAACGGAATAGCCAGAACCTGCCCGCCAACTGTGTGGACTGCGAGGATACGCGCAAGTACATCAAGAATTCCATTGAGCTGTATCGACACTTCTCGAATCCGGCCCTGAATCGCCGCTGGATATGCCATGCCTGTGACACGGACAACAACTCGGTGACCTGGCATTGTGTCATCTGCGATACAGTCAGCTACTTGGCGCCCATCTACAAGGAGGGGGATCGGGCCGAGTGCGCCGGCAGTCTGAAGGCAGAGGCCGCGGAGCAGAGACTAGAGCAGCAGCAGCACTATCTCCAGCACCATCATCCCAAGGCCAGCCGGCAGGGCAGATTTTCCGTATTCCGACGCACTCAGAGCCTGGGCACGGCCATTGATAAGACCTCCTCGGGTCGCAGCTGTCACATCTGCTATGTGAACAACCAGAGTAAGGATATATTCAATTTTCCCAAGCCGGCACCGTTGAGTCTGGGTGAGTGGGTGGCCCAGGTGGAAGCTCCTGACTGGCTAAACTAATGTTGCGTCTCTTCCAGCTGTTCCTCCGTCTCCGCCACCGTTGGCTGCCTGCAGTCAGTCCCGCTTTGCCATTGCCAACGATACCTTCTGCCGGCGCAAGCAGAACAACAACAACAAGAACCAAAACAAAGTGGTGCGCGAGAGTGGGGCCAAGAAGAAGTACAACTTCACCATTACAACACTCTCGAGATCCAAGCAGGCGCTGCAGCAGCAAGAGCAGGCACAGCGACAGGTGAAGCAGCAGGAGCCGGTGCTGAACAAGCCCAAGCCCAGGCAGGCACAGCAGCAGCAGCAGCAGCAGCAACGCGAGCAGTTCACCATACCGCGGAACGGTGTGTTCATAGCCGTGAATGAATGGTCTGAGCCCGCTCCTAAACGTGATACAACCATGGCGCACAACCTCCAGCATCATCATCAGCACCAGCAGCAGAATAACATTAACAACAACAACAACAACAATAATAACAATAACAATAGCAACAATAAGAACAACAACTGCGGGAAGCAGCCGCTGCAGCAGCAGCAGCCGCCACCGCAGCAGCTCTATGAAAACGAATCTGTGGTGCTGGCCCACCAGCAACAACAACAGCTGCGAGGCGCCGCCGAGGTGCCCATCTATGCTCAGGTGAACAAACAACACAAATTAAAAAAGAAACAACTCAGCCAGGAGACAGCCCCAGCCCCAGCCCCGGCCCCGGCTCTGGTCAACAATAATGGAGGCGGCGGAGAGGAGCCAGTCGAAACTGGCAGCAGCGAGGCGAGCGAGACCGAATCTTCAATAATTCCTGAACTGAATGTGGAAGAGCATTCCATTTATGCCAAGGTCTGGAAGGGACCACGCAAAACGACTGAATCGAAAATGTAAACAGATTGTGCCTCAGTTCAAGCTTTATTAGAAGGGGTAATCCCCCCCAAACATATCATTTGCCATATTTTGCGTTATCTTATCTTTTGGGTTTTTGCTTTCCGCCATTACAAGAAATGTATTAACAAAGCGCTTTGGTTGGCCATTTTCCCTACTTAAGTTGTTGGTTTTATTTTGTGTAATTAATTTATTAACCAAATTCAGTTTGGAATCGATATCTCACCCTGCCTCGTTCTCTTCCAGCTTACACGATCCGGGCAGCAGCAACAGCAGTAGCAACAACAGCAGCAGTCGCCTGGTCGTTGCCAACTCCTTTTGCTCCTCCTCAGCCTCGGCTTCATCCTCCTCCTCATTGTCATCGGGTGGTGGAGCTGGTGGAGCGGGACCAGCACGTAACGACAATAAAGCCACCAGCAGCAGTCGCAAAATGTGGCACCCGGCAGGTGAGTCACCAGGTAGTACCCAGCCTATTTAAATGAGTGTACTGATTCGTTGGCTTATAGACGCGATGCTATAACATTTTCTGATCCTTAATAGTACCTAAGGGAAGGTAAATACCGGGTTCATTCGAAAAGGCTAGTTTGTACTACCGTCAGCAGACTTTGCTTCATCATATTGTTTAAATGACATTTATTTATAATCAAACTTGCTCCGTTTTCAAAAACCGAGCGGTTTTTGGTCTTCCAACTTTGAATTTCCTAACATCTTCGTTTTACTTCATTCAACTCGATCATTCGTTATTTGCTCCTTGGAGGTCGGATCTTTCACTAATTCCAATCGATCGGAATCGGATAAGACTGATTGTTTCGGCTGTACCTAGATGGAGGCGTGAAGCTCTCAAGCCGAGCCGAGCTCATGTCTTAACGCGTCTTTTCGTGTTGCTCCATTTATTATCGATTACTATCGATACCCCGAATAATTGCGTTCTATTAACAAATTACAGTTTGCAGAGTCATTTTTTAAGGCGCATCACAATGTTAGAGCTTCCGAGTATCAGAAGGCAGAAATACCGCCTTAAATGAGAGTTCGGTTCATTTTAGCGACATATTCAACATTTTTGAAACTGTAATCGCGCCTCAGTTAGCTCAAGCAAGCTTAGTTTATCCCTGCAATGGGTTCATTTTACTCCACTTTCACTGTTCACTGCTTTGCTGTTGCCTCTTTTCACCTCCAATTCTTATTTGTTCCTCCACAGAGGCACCGCGCGATGAACGTTGGACCTGCAAGAAATGCACCCTGCTTAACAGTTCTTCGGCCATGGCCTGTGTGGTGTGTGGCGGTTCCAAGCTTAAGAGCATCTCCTCCATTGAGGATACAACACTGCGAAAAGGCGAATTCTGGACTTGCAGTCAGTGCACTTTGAAGAATTCGCTGCGCTCTAGTCTGTGCAGTGCGTGCAATCGGTATGTGGAGACGCCGGTGCGCGAACGTCCCGATGGGCAGTCGTATGAGGAGCAGGATGCCGTTGCTGGTGGCCAGCAGTCGTCGTTAGCGGTTGCAGGCGAGATCAAAATACCAACGAGGCTCCAGTTGCCGGCTGCAGTGCATCGTGGCTCGCGCAGTCCGTCGCCCAGGGCAATGGCGGGTCTGCCATCCTTTCAGACGCCACAGCAGCCTGCGCCACAGCAGCAGAGAAGCTCCTCCGGGGCCATACCCAAACGGCATAGCACTGGTGGCTCCATAGTGCCGCGTAATATCTCCATAGCCGCCGCCAGTTTGGCAGCCTCCTCCTCCTACAGCATCCAACACCAGGGCTCCACCTCAGGCACCAAGAAATGGCAGTGCCCGGCCTGCACCTACGAGAACTGTGCCGCCTCGGTGGTCTGTGACATCTGCTCCAGTCCCAGGGGACTGGTGAACGCTGTGCTGTCCGATGCAATGGCCCGCAAGTCCATACGGGTGGCCCTCACCGGTCCACCGGACATACGACAGGAGAGCAAGCTAATGGAGAATCTCCGCCAGCTGGAGGAGACCGAGGCTTTAACCAAGTGGCAAAACATCATCCAGTATTGCAGCGATAACAATGAGCTTTTCGTGGACGATTCGTTTCCACCCGCTCCCAAGAGTCTGTACTACAATCCGGCGAGCAGTGCGACCGAGGGTAATCCTGTGGTGCAATGGCGACGCCCACACGAAATCAACTGCGATGGCGGAGCCTATCCGCCGTGGGCGGTGTTCCGTACGCCGCTGCCCTCAGACATCTGCCAGGGTGTCCTGGGCAATTGCTGGCTACTCAGCGCCCTGGCCGTGCTGGCCGAGCGCGAGGATCTGGTGAAGGAGGTGCTGGTGACCAAAGAGATTTGCGCCCAGGGCGCCTACCAGGTGCGCCTCTGCAAGGATGGCAAGTGGACAACGGTGCTGGTGGACGATCTGCTGCCGTGCGACAAGCGAGGCCACTTGGTTTACTCGCAGGCCAAGCGAAAGCAGCTGTGGGTGCCGCTGATCGAGAAGGCCGTGGCCAAAATCCATGGCTGCTACGAGGCTCTGGTCTCGGGTCGCGCCATCGAGGGGCTGGCCACGCTGACGGGCGCCCCCTGCGAGAGCATTCCCCTGCAGGCCAGCTCCCTGCCCATGCCCAGCGAGGACGAGCTGGACAAGGATCTGATTTGGGCACAATTGCTGAGCTCGCGCTGTGTCCGCTTTCTGATGGGCGCCAGCTGCGGTGGCGGCAACATGAAGGTGGACGAGGAGGAGTACCAACACAAGGGGCTGCGTCCGCGGCATGCCTACTCCGTGCTGGATGTGAAGGACATACAGGGCCATCGACTGCTCAAGCTGCGCAATCCCTGGGGTCATTACTCGTGGCGGGGCGACTGGTCGGATGACTCGGCGCTGTGGACCGACGATCTGCGCGATGCCCTCATGCCGCACGGTGCCTCCGAGGGTGTGTTCTGGATCAGCTTCGAGGATGTGCTCAACTACTTTGATTGCATTGACATCTGCAAGGTGCGCTCGGGCTGGAATGAGGTACGCCTGCAGGGCACACTCCAGCCCCTGTGCTCCATGTCGTGTGTGCTGCTGACGGTGCTGGAGCCCACGGAGGCGGAGTTCACGCTCTTCCAGGAGGGTCAGCGCAACTCGGAGAAGTCGCAGCGCTCCCAGTTGGATCTCTGTGTTGTGATATTTCGGACGCGTTCGCCGGCGGCGCCAGAGATTGGTCGCCTGGTGGAGCACAGCAAGCGGCAGGTGGGTAAATATTTGACGTGTTTGATATCGCTCACCCAACTCCTCATGTGCGGCAGGTGCGCGGCTTTGTGGGCTGTCATAAAATGCTGGAGCGGGACATTTATCTGTTGGTCTGCCTGGCCTTCAACCACTGGCACACCGGCATCGAGGATCCACATCAGTATCCACAGTGCATACTGGCCATACACAGCTCCAAGCGTCTGCTGGTGGAACAGATCACGCCCTCGCCTCACCTTCTGGCCGATGCCATCATCAGTCTCACACTGACCAAGGGCCAGCGGCATGAGGGGCGCGAGGGCATGACTGCCTACTACCTGACCAAGGTAAGAGCAAGGCAACAGGTGATGGTGGGAGACTAATTTTGCCACTTGCAGGGCTGGGCCGGACTGGTGGTAATGGTGGAGAATCGGCATGAGAACAAATGGATACATGTCAAGTGTGATTGCCAGGAGAGCTACAATGTGGTGTCCACGCGTGGTGAACTCAAGACGGTGGACTCTGTGCCGCCGCTGCAAAGGTCAGTTGTACACTTTTGCCCGAAAGGCTCCATTAATGCCCTAAATCGTTCCACAGACAAGTTATCATTGTGCTCACCCAGCTGGAGGGCAGCGGTGGCTTTAGTATTGCCCATCGGCTAACACATCGACTGGCCAATTCGCGTGGCCTGCATGACTGGGGGCCGCCGGGTGCCACCCACTGTCCACCCATCGAAAATGTGCATGGCCTGCATGCCCCTCGCCTGATCACATAGATTGATGGATATTCCTTTGGTGTTCTCTTAGTATTGTGGTGTACTTATATAATGTATATGTATCCTTGATTTCCATTCATATTCTAGTCGATCGATGTCATGCATTATCTATATATACATATATATATACAACACAACTGTATACTATATGGCATAGTTAGCGCAGCGATGCTTCGCATTGAGCCTAAAAACAAAAAAACACTTTACTTTTGAGGAATGGTCGCATTTTGGGAAGCCCAAAAAAAAAATCTCTTTTAATTTCATCGAAACAGAACAAATTAAATTGTCATAGATATGTATTGTGAATTTAAGTGTGTGTATTGTTTTCAAAATAAATACTGCAAAAAGTTATGAAAAATCAATCAAGTCAAAATTTTAATCTAACCGCCTATAAAGCTAACATTTTCCAGCACTGCCCACTAACATTAGTCAGTGCTGCCAGTTTGGCTATTTTGCCGCCATTTATGGAGTTCGCAGAACTGAGATTTTTGTTTCTATGTGTATTTTAGTGTTTGCCACCTACGGTCACACTCCACAGCACGTGTAGCTTAGAGTTTTAAATTTGATTTATTTATTACTCAAATCCACAGCATGCAGAGACACAAACCCAAGGTAGCCAAGGCCACTGGGCCGCAAACCAAGCGACCCAGCGGCAAGGGTAAATTTCACAAGCAAAACAAGCGGAATGACGAGCAGCAAACGAAATCAAAACTGGCCGCCACCGATTTGGAGATTGCAGAGCTGCAAGCCAAGTACCAGGAGCTAGATGCCACCGCCTACAAAACTTTCAAGCAGTTTCCTCTGTCGCAAAAGACACATCGTGCCTTGGCCGCCTCCAAGTTCACAAATCCCACTGAGGTGCAGCGTCAGAGTATAGGACCCGCCTTGCAGGGTAAAGATGTACTGGGAGCAGCTGTTACGGGCAGTGGCAAGACCCTGGCCTTTCTTATACCGGTAATTGGATTAATGACTTGTCGGACTTGGATTTTGATTCTCTTTTTCCACTCTCACAGGTTTTGGAGCATTTGTACATACAGAAATGGTCACGTTCGGATGGCGTAGGTGCTATTATCATCTCACCCACCAGAGAGCTGGCATATCAGATATTCGAGACTCTCAAGAAAGTGGGCCAGTATCATGATTTCTCTGCCGGATTGATTATAGGCGGCAAGAATTTGAAATTTGAACGCACCCGCATGGACCAGTGCAATATTTTGATATGCACGCCCGGTCGCCTGCTGCAGCATATGGATGAGAATCCCCTGTTCAATACCAGCTCCATGGAGGTGTTGGTGCTGGATGAGGCGGATCGTTGCCTGGACATGGGCTTTCAAAAGACTTTGAACTCTATCATAGAGAATTTTCCACCCGAGCGACAGACTTTGCTGTTCTCGGCCACCCAGACGAATACGCTACAGGATCTGGCCAGGCTGAATCTACGTGACCCGGTCTATGTGGGCTATGGAGAGGCATCGGACCAGGCCAAAGGTGCCGCCGTCTTAGCCGTACCCGAGCTGCTGCAGCAGAGCTATGTGGTGCTCAAGCTGGAGGACAAGCTGACCATGTTGTGGTCATTTATCAAGAACCATCTGAAGCAGAAAATCATTGTATTCGTGTCCAGCTGCAAGCAGGCCAAGTATTTGTATGAGATCTTCTGCAAACTGCGACCTGGAGTGGGTCTGCTGGCGCTGTATGGTACACTGCACCAGGATAAGCGCATTGCCATCTATGAGGACTTTCTGCGCAAGAGCCATGTGGTGATGTTTGCCACAGATGTGGCCTCCCGTGGCCTGGACTTTCCTGCCGTGAATTGGGTGGTTCAACTCGATTGCCCCGAGGATGTGTCGCAGTATATACATCGAGCGGGACGTTCGGCCCGTAATAAATCCCGTGGCGAGTGCCTGCTGGTGCTGACGCCCAGCGAGGAGGACTATATGATTGGTGCGCTCAAGGAGCAGCTGAGTTTGGACATACGCTGTGTGCAAATTGATCCCAAAAAGCTGTTCTCGCCGCGCGTGAAGATCGAAGCGTATTTGGCACAATTCCCCGAGCTGCGTGCCTCGGCTCAGCGGGCCTTCCTGGCGTACCTGAAATCGGTGTTTCTGATGCGCAACAAGCGGCTGTTCAATGTTTTCAGTTTGGACTTGGATGCATATGCCCAGTCACTGGGTTTGGCTGTCACACCGCGTGTACCTTTTCTGGAGAAATTCCTGTGGCGGCAGAAGCAACTGCAGAAGGGCGAAAAGGGCGAGCAGGAGCAGCAGCCCAGCATAAGCAAACCTCAGGCCTTTGCGGCTGCCCTGGATGAGCATGATGATGACGAGGATGATGATGATTTTATCAAAATCAAGCGTAGAGATCATGAAGTAGAGGGAGGTGGCGGTAGCGAGCAGCTGGAATTAAACTTGGAGGACGAACCAGAGGACGAGTCAGAGCTGGTGGTACCCAAGCGGGAAAAACTGGTCACCAAGGCAGCTCTGGCCAAGAAGGCGCTCAAAAAGAATCTGCAAGTTAACTCCAAACTGAAATTCGACGAGGAAGGCGAAACTCTGGCCGATGCTCGCAACCAGATGAAGGCCCTAGGCGCCCAAAAGCAGAAAGCCAAAAACAAAGATGACGATGGTGGCATCAATCTGATGCTGTCCAAAGCTCTGCTGACCGAGGAGGATCAGTACGATAAGTTGCGTTTCCGTGAGTTGGTTAAAAAGCGGCACAAACTTCAACGCGAAAAGTTGCGCAAAAAGGCAGAAGCTGTCCAGGAGGAGGAAGGTGCAAGTGAAGAGGATGGAAAGGGAGACGAAGGAAATGATGATGAAAGTGATGATGAACATTCAGTGGACTTATCCTGGCTACCCGATCCCGATAAAATCTATAAAAAGCAGGGTGAAAAGCACAACGAAGTGGAGAGTTCTGGAAATGATTCGGCTGAGGAGGAGGAGGCGGACGATGATGATGATGATGACGACGACCAGCCTGTCCTTAAGAAGTCCAAGCTAACTCATAAGATGACCCTGATGGATACAGAGGCCATTGCGGCCAATCTTCTGGGTAGCTAGGTAGAGAAAAGTGCTTTAGATTTAGATTCTGTAAAATATTTAATCTAAAATAAATCTTTGATTTTTCCAAATCGGATCACATGTAGTTTTTCCATGGCTCTTTCTTCCAATTGCTCACTCTGTTGAATTTATGTGGTTCACCTCTTGTTTCTGATTATGAGCGCCTGGAGGAATCCATCCATGTTAACTGACGACTTGGCCAGTTCCGCATTAAACGACCGTCGTACGTTGTCATGGATTGAGTTCACCAGGCGATCAGAATTAGAAACAAGACACGTTGAAAGAGAGCCCAACAGAGCTGAGAACTGAGAGGCACTTTACAGTTAGAGTTTCGTTGATTCAGCACAGCTGCTCTCTCTTTGTTAACTTTATGTGGCTCGCCTCTGGTTTCTGACTATGATTGTTTCGGATTATGTTTGCCTGGTGAGTTCAATCTCTGTCAACATACGACTAAGTCAATTTCACATCAAACATTTGTTCTGCTGCTTTATGTGGAATTGAATTTCACCAGGCGACCATAATCCGAAACCAGAGGCGAGCCACATAATGTAAACAAAGAGAGAGCAGCTGTGCTGAAAAAACGAAACTGTAACTGCAAAGTGCCTCTCAGTTCTGTTGGGCTCTCTTTCAACGCCTCTTGTTTCCGATTATGGGTGCCTGGTGCATTCAATCCATGTCAACGTACAACGATCAAACAATATTTCTGTTGTTTTATGCGGAATGGACCAAGTCGTATGCCAACATAAATGGACTCCACCAGGCGATCATAATCAAAAACAAGAGCAGTTGAAAGAGAGCCCAACAGAACTGAGACGCACTTTACAGCTACAACTTTATTTTTTTTTGGCACAGTTGCTCGCTCTCATACTACTACTCACTCAGTGGCGCTCTGATAGGTGAGAGATGAGAAAATTGCCAAAATGTGCGCAGCACACACTCAAATTTATGTGAATAGAAATGTGAGCACAAATTGTATTGGTATTAATTGCTGCCTTATCTGGCGGAGCAGGTCTCTGGATAATGTTCCGATACCTTAGATCAGATATGGGCCAAACACAGCTGAAATCATTCTGCACTACAAAACCCGTGCCAGGTTAGCTATTTTCTCACCAGATCTAGCTGTTTGGTAAGCGAAAAGCCAAAAGCTATACAGTTTGCCCGGAAGCTGTAATTCTAGCTATTTTGTAAAAATATTGGCAGCTTCCTAGCTGCTTTGGAAGTGTAATATTGCTGATACATCAGACAGAAGCTCAAGCCGGTTTTATACACTGTTCCCATTAAAAATGGGAATCATAAAGTTGTGCAAATGCATGTAACAGCGAGAAGAAAACATTTCTTGGTCAGCAGTCAGCTGGCCCCTGCTTTACGGTTACGGCGTTCGCGCTCACCAAGCAGTGTTGTCAAATCAGCTTTTTACCCGCCACCCGCCAAACTACACTTACAAAAAAAACCTATGCAAATTATTTTTTGCATTTCTTTTTTTTTCTTTAATTATATCGCATATATTTACTTATTTACATTAATGATTTTTGTTGTTGTTTGTTTTTGTTTCTTTCTCTCAAAACACTAAAGAGAGACATCGGATTTCCAATTTTGTTGTTGGGTTTGTTTTTCGGTTTTTATAAATACAAAAAAATTATAAATTTAAAAATGATCCATTTGTGGCTTGTTGCTGTTGTTTGTTTTTGTATAAATCATATAATAAACTGTATAATTAAATCTGCTTTCCGTGTGTCGTCGCTGCATGATTCCACCGAACATCCTCCTGGGCTTAACTATAGCTATTAGTGTGTGTGGTTCTTGATGTTGTTGTTTACGCAGCTAAATAGTTGATTTGTTGTTGTAGTGTAAGAAATTAAAATCAATAACAAAACGAACTAAGACTTAATGCAGTTAACTTCCACCAGACCCTGGGCTCCCGCTGCTCCTCCCGCTGCATGCTATCTCGCTTTTAGTCTCCAAATTGTCTAGACAACAAAATGTGGCCATTGTTTTTGTGTGTGTGTGTGTGTGTGTGTGTTTGTTTGTGTGTGTGTTATTATTATTAATATTTTATAATGCATATATTATGGTATTTCCGTTTGCGCTATTTTCTCGTTTTACCTCACTTGTTTTCTTTACATTTTCCGAGTGTTTAGTTTTCCTTTTCACAACATAATTATTACATAATTATTGTTTAAGAATTTATAAATATATTTAAATATATATAGAGGGGGGTGGGGTAGGGGTGGGGTGTTTTTGATGGGAGGAGGGGCCACATAAAATAAAATAAAATTGTTTAATTAAATTTACAAGCTTTGTTTTGGGGTTGATTTTGGTTTTGGGCAAACGCTCGACTCGTATAAATGTGTGTATATATATATATATGTGTGTGTGTGTGTGTGTGGGTGTGTATATAAGAATAACAAAAAATTTATAATTATATATATATATATATACATACAACAAAACAAACTAAACAACTTGTAGCACAACTAAAGCTTGATAAAACTTCTCAATTTAAAATCGTGTGTATATTTATATATATGTGGGTGTGTGTGTGTGTGTGTGTGTGTGTGTGTGTGAGGAGGTGGCTGCTTTATCCTTCTAGGCTACTGTTCCTGTTGTTTGCTTCATTTCGCACCAATTTATAGCGACTCCTCTGGACAGCTGGATGAGCAGGAGTGGCAAGTGTCTGCCGAGGCGAGGATGTTGTGGGATTGTTGTTGTCTTCGTTGTTGCTTTTCCTTAGGGAACGTTTGCTGGCCCCCCATAAGTGTCCAATTCCAAATCTCTTCTGTCTGTTGGTCATGGCTGATGGTTCTGCTGTTGTTGTTGTTGTTGTTGACTCACCTTTGACGGCGGCAGCACGCACAAAGCGATATCGGTTGAATCTTTGGCGAAGCTGCTGCTGCTGCAGCTGCTGCAGTTCCCGCTGTAGTAGTTGCTGCCTCCTTTCTGTGTTGCTGTTGCTGATGACCCTGCCCGTTGTGTCCCCTGCCATTCCTACCGCGGCTGCTGGCGACGCATCGTTGTCCGTATCTTGCGCCTGACCATCTGTGAATTTTGTCCCGAATTGCCAGCGGCTGGTGGATTGAAGCTGTGGATATGAAGTTTGAGATACATATTAAAACGATGAAGGGATTTGGAGGGCAAGGAAAAGTAGCATAAAGCTTCGGCTGGGGCGGCTGCGCGGTGGAGGTTTTTTTTTTTTGAATTTGACAAAAAAAAAACACAAAAATGAATAATAACGTGAACACTTAAGCCTGACTTTGGTTTATAATTTACAACAGTCAAACTTTCCTTTAAATCAAGCGACTGTTTCTATTTTGTGCCACTTTTGCACTGCTCGAGACGTTTGTTGTCTCTTTCGAATAGAAGAAAGACTCTTAGAGCTCACAAGGATAAGGAAATTGTGCGGAAAACCCCACTCTTTCTCCCTTGCGTCCCTCATCGATCTTCTAATCAGAAAAATATTGCCAGAAATGAAGTCGGAGCACCCAAAAACCTATTAAACGAAACCCATTTCCCTCCATAAGTCAGCCCATAGTTCCGCCGATCGGAAAAATATTCCGACAAATGAAGTCGGAGCACCCAAAAGCCTATTAAACGATCGATTTAACACCCCTTAGGTTATAAGCAAAAGAATGTTCTTTACAACAGCGCTGCTTTCATGTTTTCTAAATGGTTGAGAACTACAGGAAAGCTTGACTGTGTTTAAAGGAAAAAAGGAACTTGTCTTTTTCGTGTCATTGAGAAATTAACAACGAATTTTAAATGATAATATAAATGAAACACAAAAAAATGTACTATGCATATTTAAGAAAAAAACAAAATATAAGATATTTGGACATGACAATAACAAAACAAATGCCGTAACAAAATTAATGATAATAAATGTCACAAATGGGTTAATAATGCATATGCTTGTGTGTGTGTTTTGTGTGTGTGTGTGATTGTCTGGTGCAAGGCCAATTTTCCCCTCTCTTGATTAATTGCTCTCGCAGCAGCAGCAGCCCCCCCACCGGGGCTTGCCAGCTATCTCACTCTAACTCATACTTACGCAAAGATGTTAGCAGCAGCTGGGCCGGCAGCACCGGCATTAAACTGAAATGGTGCGTTCGCATTTGGAGTCGACTGTAAAAAGACATATTTTTTTGGATGTTTCTTGATAATTGTTCAAATTTTGAAAGCTTAAGTATTTTGAAGTAAAGTGGTGGGTGGTGTTGTTGTTGGTGAAGGTGAAGTTAAAGTTGAAATGGGGGGACCGTCGTTTTTGATGGGGGAAATTATTTACAAACCAAAAGAGAGATATGAGTGTATGTGTATGTGTGTGTGTGAGGTGCGTAGGGGAATAGCAAGGTAAGGCAAGCTTAAAACTTTACCAACTATAAGAAAATTGGCATTAAAAATGAAGAATGCTTTTTCCTAATTTCGCGTTTCTTTTTTCTTCTTGAACTGTTAAAAATGTATTGATTTATCGAATATTTTTTTGATTTTGTTTTAACCTTGGCTCGCCATGTTATTGCCTCATGCCATTGTGTGTGTGGTTAAGTTTTCAAAACAGTGCTCGTCAAACATAGCGGTAAAGGAAAGAGAAACTATACATGCAGCCAGCACCATTTAACATTGAAAAGAGAACCAATCGAACAGTTTGACAAGCACTGTGCTAACACACATACATACATACATACAGAGAGAGAAAAGAGAGAGTGCATGCCAAATTAATGTTAATGCTAAGTATGTTAATGAATATATATGTATATATATCGATCGGTATGTGTGAATGAGTGTGGTTCATATATATATATATATATTTGTCATTGGCCACGGTTTGGTTTATTGTTTTTGTTCTTTTTTTTGGTTTACCTGCATTTGCGTCGGCGGTGGCCCCGTGGCGGTAAAATTAAACATGGCCGAGGGATTTGAGGACGTTGGATTAGCGGTAGTGCCACCGATTGCCATGGCAGGACCCGAAGTGGCAGCAGCAAACTGGAAAACTCGCTGCTGTGTTGTTGCAAATGCCTTTTTGTTTTGTTTTCAACAGAGTACACATATATATATATAATACAGTTTCAAGATTAAAGAGCAACATAAACAACATCAAGAGATTTTTCAAGGCAGGTGTTTTTGTATAGAGGAGAAGAGAGAAATCAAATGAAAAAAAGAGAAGGAAAAAAATTATAAGCAACCTTTGGATAAAACGGTGTCTAAGTGTCTGTCTGTGTGTGTGTGTGTGTAAATTTACATGCAATTAATAATAATAAATTACTACAACAAAGCTACAAACTAAGTGAAAGTCGAACGTAGAACGTATGAAAATGTGTGATGGAAGCATGCAGTTTTTAGCACTACTCACGTCGCTGGTTGTGGGTGCAGCGGCTGGGGCTGCTCCTCCTGTTGCATTGGCCGTAAAGTTGAAGGCGGCCGTTTGGGGAGCGGAGGTGTTGGCGGCACCCGTAAAATTGAAAGCCGGCTTAACAGACGCCGCATTGGAGGTGGCACCAAAGTTGAAGGGTCCGGGAGTGGGCTGAAAGATGTGGGGACAGTTAGTTACGCTCTCTTCTGCTCAGCTGTCACTTGATGCGAAAGCTCGCTTGCCCGAGCTTTCAGTTCGAGGGAGAGAGGGCCACTTACCGCTGCATTTACAGTTGCATTGGCTCCAAAATTAAATGCTGGCTTGACTGCGGCTGGTTGCGACGCAGTTGGATTAGCTCCCACTGCCATCGCCGGCGCTGTGTTCATACCAAATCCACCACCACCAAAGGCGGGAGCTGGTGCGGCCGATGCTGCATTGGTTGTGACACTGCCAAAGATATTTGTAGCTGGATTGGGAGTAGGATTGGTTGGAGCAGGGGCAGTCACAGTGCTCTGGTTAGCAGCTGGAGCACTAGCAGCAGCACCTCCAAATGGATTGCTAACATTGCCAAAAACCGAGGAGAGTGGATTGTTGTTGCCAGCGGCTGCTGGAGTGGAGGCTGCCGATCCAAAAGGACCCACAGAAGAGATGGATGGTGCTAGACTGCTGCTGGTTCCGAAAACGGAACTGCCAAAGACCTGAGCTGGTGCCGGTGTTGTTGTTGATGAAGACGAGGAGGACACAACGGCTGTGGTGCCACTGCCATTGCTGGGCCAACCAAAACTGGGTGGACTTGTGGCCTGACCTAGGCCAAACGGGCCAAAGGGTTTGCTGGTAGCTTGACTTGAGGGGGGATCGACAGCTGCCTTCTTATCCCCAAAACTAAAGATTAGATGTGTGCTGGATGTGGTGGTAGAGGTGCTAGTGCTAGTGGTGCTGCTGTTGCTAGTCACTGCTGCTCCAAAAATGGAGTTCGCTGTGGGAGCTGCAACTGGAGCCGGAGCGGCTGCTGTCTGGCCAAAGATGAAGGTCTTGGACGCAGCGGGAGCGGGAGCTGGAGCAGTAGTGGTGCCAAAGGCAAAGAGACTTGGAGCGGGAGCTGTGGCTGTGCTGGTTTTGGTAGCTGCCCCAAACATGAGTCCAAGTCCACCTGCCTCCGTTTTGGCCGGCAGCGGCGTGGTGCTGCTGCTCACGCCTCCTCCACCAGCAGCTGGTGTGGCTGTAAAATTGAACATGGGCTTGATCACTGAGCTGCTGGTGGTGCTGCTGCTGCTGATAGTGCTGGGCGTGGAGCTGGACACCGTCGAAGAAGAGGATGAGGAGGTGGCAGAGACTGTTCCAAATGTAAACATATTGCTGACAGCGGCCGTCGTGGTCGTCGCGGACATGGCCACTGTAGTGGTAGGAGCCTTAAATACAAAATTCGCTCCCAATCCTGTGGTTGATGTGGCCGGTGACATGGTTTCCTTCAGCTTGGGGGGTTCCTCCACCTTAAAGCTGACTACTTTGGTCGGTGTCGTCTCCTCCTTGGTGGATTCCACTTTGTCATCGGCCACATCCTTGGCAAATCCAAAGCTGAACTGATTGACGGCTGCTGGTGCCACCGTGGCGGTTGGTTTTGTGACCTCCTTGGCCTGTGCAAAACCAAAACTAAACTTGGGCACCGCGGAAGAATTGGCTGAGGAGTTGGTGGTCAGTGGACTGCTAGTGCCCGGCTTCAGATGGTCACAGCAAACGCATTTCTGGCGCGACATATCATTCTGGGCCATGCAGGCATCACAGTCCCATTTGCTGGCCTTTTGGCTAGCCACCAGCTGCTGGAAACCTGCATCCAATTTGGAACTGCTGCTGCTTGAGGTGACACTGGCGGCATTGGCACTTGTTGCTTGAGGATTACGTGTCTGACAGGCCTTGCACTCGGCGTCAGCGGCTTGATTCACTATCAGACAGGTTTGGCACTCCCAGGTGTTGGCCTTGGGCTTAAAGGCCTGTCCAAAGCCAGAGGCGCTGCTGGGCTGGGCTGGTTGGGCTGACTTGCGTGGCGTTTCGCAGGCAATGCATTTGGTGGCCTCCGATTTATTGGACAACATGCAGGCGTCACATTCCCATTCTGTGGAGGATTTCTTGAATTGCTGACCAAATCCTGAGCTGATGATGGGCAGGGTAGGCGGCATAGACAGTGGTTTGGAAGCTCCTGGCTTGGAAGCCTCACAGGCTAAGCATTTGGTGCGCTCCTCCTGGTTTCTGACCATGCACACCTCACATTCCCATTCTTTGGAGGATTTCTTGAATTGCTGACCAAATCCAGAGCCGCCATTGATGGCCGTGACTGCTGTTGATGCTGCTGCTGCTGCTGCTGTGGTGGTGGTGCTGGTGCTCCTTTCCAGTTTGCCCGGCGGTGAAAACAAAAACTTGGGTCTGATGCACTTACTCTGAGTGTTGAGTGGAGTGGATCCCTCCAGTTGTAGTGGCTGATCAAAGCGAAAGATCCGCCGTGGCTTGGTAGCTACCGACAGCGGCTTAGCTAACGGTTTGGGCGTCGGCTGGGTGGGTGGTTTGATGACCAAATCAAACTTGGGTGCATTGGCCATCTGCGGGAAGGTGATCTGGGGCAAGTCCAAGGGTTTTGGTGCCATTTCCTGCTCGTCGCGTGGTTCCTTGCGCGTTTGATGCGACAGACGGGAGCGCATCTTGTTGGTGTGACTGAGAGCAGGAGGCGGCTGCTCGACTGCAGCAGCTGGAGGAGCACTGCGTTTCACCACTGGCGTCGCCTTTTGGGCCTGCTGTTGCACCAGTTCGCGCGAGCTCTGTGTCACCCTATGCAGACGGCGTCGTTCCAACAGCTGCTGCATGGTGGGCACCAACAGCTTACTCGACCGCATCTCCGACAGCTCTGAACTGGCCGAGGGTGTGGCGGAGGAGCTTTGATTGCTGGTATAGGGATTGTTGGGTCGCGTGTAGGGCGTGGCCTGTTGTCCGCGCTGCAGGCGCGAGGCCTGATGCTCCTTGAGTGTGCTGCCCATGCGTTTGGCGTCAATCAGTGGCGTCGAATAGCTGTCCAGCAGGAGTAGTATACGACGTGCTGTGTGTGAGAGGCCAGGATTATCGGAGGAGGTGGTGCTGCTCTGATTGGGGCGCATATCCACCGGCTTCATGCCATAGCTACCGCCGCTGGTGGCTGCCTGATGAGCGGGCGAACTGCCACCCGAATGGATGACACTCAGATTGCCCTGACTAAAGATGCGATTGTTGGCCGAGTTGCCGCCAAATGTGGTCCTACCCTGATAGAATGGCGAACTGGAGGCCGAGCCAGAAGCACTGGCCGAGGTGGTGCTGCTACTCAACAGGCGGCTGTCACTCAACGCCGAGGTGGAGCCATAAATGGAGGCATTGAAGCGACGGCGGCGACTCAACGAGTTCAGGGACAATGTGGAATTATGATGCGGTGGCGGAGCCGAGCTGCGATTGAAAATGGATTTGCTGCTCTGCAAATTGCCATAGAAATCCAAATTGTTATTGCTGCCATGATACGAGGGCGGTGGGTGAACCAAACCGTGCAAATCTCCACCCTCCAGGTGGTTATCTCCCGCTCCTCCCCCTCGCTTGGCTGTGATAACATTGTTGTTATTGTTGTTGTTGTTATTATTATTGGCTGCAGCCGGTAGATTGTTATTGGTCTTGCTGTAGGCGTTCGAGGAGGAGTTGGCACCACCCAAATGATGTTGCTGATGATCTTGCTGCTCTGCCGTCTCGGCCACCTCATCAATGCCGGTTGAAGTGCGCCAGGGTGTGGTCCTGCTGTGACCCAATAATGATTGCCTTTTATAGCTGGGCAGAGAGTGACTCTGACTGCGCTCCGATAGGGGTATGTTGAGGGATCGGCGAGTGCTGCAATAAAGAAAGAACAGAGTGGATAAGAGAAAATGGTCAAAAACGGCAGGAACTTGCCCACACCCATCCATATATAGAACGGTCTCGGAAAGATTTAAGCAAGGAAAGAAGGTGGCTAGGGTTAAGCCATGGCTTACCAACGCTCAAGAAGAAACAAAGTGTCCACCGACTATCTGTCCAGGTAAAAAACGCATCGGATATACTGAAAGTTGGCAACTGAGTACCTCTTTTCCGGGATGCCCTCTCGAGTATTGCCTGCTGCCTAGCTGGCTGCTCCAGTTTCTCCTTTGAAGAAGATGTTTGTAAGCTCTCTTCTCGTATCTAATCCAACTACTAGCCCCAAACCGGTCCCAAAAAGAGTTGTTTATTGGCCTATGGCTTTGGTACTATGTGATCTTGGTGAAGGAAAAATCAGACATTTATCTTGGTCTCTCCTGCAACCCACAACTAAATCACAGCATCGGGAGAGTATAATTGATTTGCCGCGACTCCTAATCCTAGTCAATTGAGGCATAAAAAGCGACCATACAGTTGGAGAAACTAAGAGGCGCAGCCGCTAAACTGCGATACGAGATTCCAATGGAAAATCAATGTTTCTGCTGCTTTGGAATTCTCAAACAGTGATGCCATCGCAGGCATGGAGAGTTACTGACAGTTGGTAGGCATTGATCACTGATGAGAGAGAGGGTGGTTCCTCCCAGCCACCTTCGTGGTGGGTGACCTCGAGCCGGCAAAAACTGCAGGTTTACATTGAATACAGGATAATGCTACATTAGAGGATGACCATCTTATATGAGGAAACCCTCATGCTTGGCGTACTTGAACACTGCAATATGCTGATCAAAGCAGTTCCTAGCTAACGGACTAGTGGCTGAGCACCCTAACCATTTGGCTTTCCTAGTCCTAGGCAGGATGTACGAATACATCTGCCTGATGTGCTCGCCCACGCCACCATCAACCACATCAAGCACAGCAGCAAATGTGGTGAGAGATGTCATACATCAAAGCACGGGCACCGAAGCGATCGGTCGTCTCACACCAAATGTTGGGTTAGGAGGAAGACATGACTGAGAAGCAGAGAGTCTAAGCACTTTGAACAATCTATTGCAACGGGAGAGGACAACCAGCGACAACAACATCAGTCTGAAAATCCGAAGAAGAATTACTCCAGCAGGCCGATGCCAAGAGCAGAGTGCTCTTTAGAAACTCGAAAATTGCATCCCAGTACTGCAATATTGCTCAAAAGCAAGCGCATCCGAATAAACCACGAACTGTATGAGCTCTAATCCTGTCTTGTCTTGCGCTAGCCAGGACATGTTACCTATATGAATGAACCAGCTTCAGCAAAGCGGGTCTACAAGCTGTATGCGAACGACTCTGGAAGAAAAGCAAGAAGAGGAAGTCCGCAACTAAGTTGGAATGACCAGTTGCGGGAAGACAACAACAGAAGCGAGCGGCGGGCATTATATAAGCAGCGGCCGAGACCGTTCACCAGTTGTGATAAACCTATCCGGCCAAAGTAGAGCAGAAGAAGAAGCAAAATAAGATAACCGACTGCCTCAAATATGGGTTCTGCTTTTGCAGTTCATTTGGGAATGCGAACGTCTGTCAGTCAAACAGTGCCAAAGACTTCACCTAGATGAAATGTCCAGACAGAAATGGAATGGAGTGGACACGGAATGTCAACGGTGGTAACACTCGTCTAACCAAATCTCGCTGTAAAGGGGGAAGACCGTGCAAGGTACTGTCGACAGACGGTGTATACCGAGTCGATTCTTAATACGAAACAAAATCTAGCTGTAACGGACAACTGAATCAGCAGCCAGTGATACTGGCTAAAAGTAGGACAAAGGAGATGGCACAAGCCTTTATTCATCCGGCAATTGGTTTGGTGTTCTTGCTGCCCCCAGCATGGGCCTAGTTATCGTATTCTTTTTAGTTTCCTGAACTAAGACAAGCTAACTTGGTCAATTTGGCAAAGAAACACAGATCAACTAGGAGACAAACACCATATACATAGCTCATATATATCCTCTGATAGTAGTGGACTGGTAAGTCCTGCCTTCTAACATGACTGAAAGCATCCCCATTTGATGGTTTTGAATGATCTCCCCTTTGCTTTAGGGGCCACATGTCAAGCTGGGGTCAACAAGAATTCATTTAAAACAGTATACAGATGACCTACATTATGCATATATAGCTTGGGGTAGAGAGATCAACAGTAGCACGGACTACATCAACCCAAAACCCCTTCTTTACAAACATGACAACAGCAGACTGGAGTATAGAACTGGCCCAGGAAGCAACTCACACATTTACACAAATGACTCAACGATGCACCAAGGCTATGAATGAAATGAAATAAAGCTAAGCGATCCGCAACATAAAGAAAGCTGCAATGTGGGCAGAAACAAGCGGCAATCAGGGCAATGTAGAGACACGACAATAAATCAAGTACTGGCAAATAGGCAAGCACTAGATTCTCACCCCAAAAGGATTCCTAGCCACAGACGACATTGATGGCAAAAAGTCTTGCAAAAGCTGGAGTTGTACTTAGCCATGAAGGTACATTAAACAAACACAGTAAAAAGCCTGATGCAAGGCAAAAGAGTCAAACAACTCACTCACTATCTGCTACAGAGCTCCAAAATGAAGACTGTAGAGGCTTAACAGCAAAGGGAACAGTGGCCATCTGCAGCAGCCCAGCAATTCCTACTCTATGGATGGCGAAGCGTCTAAAAGAGATGGCCACAACGTCAAAGATTCTCCTGGATTTCCAAGTCAAGCACAATTACCTGGCATTATTTCATTCTCATATAATTTCCTATCAGCATAATCTTGACTCTATCAGTCATCCTATCTATTTCGCCCATCTCTAGAGTTCTGTCAATGAAAAGTTCGATTGATTTCCATTCCAATTGTGGAATTTTGTTGATTCGAAGGCTACCACAATGCCAAATTGATTCAGGACCTTTGGACTAGCCTAGGTAATTGCACAAAACTGGAGCGATAAAAGGCGGAAGCTTAAAAGAAATGACAGTTTTTTTCTCCGTTTCACCTACCTGATGGGTAAATCTCCACTGGTGGCCACTGCTGCCTCAGTGCCAGCCAAGAAATTATAGGCCGGTTCGCGTTGCCTTTGATTTCCATAGAGGTTCATGTGGGTGAGACGATGTGGTGCCTGGATACTGCGCACACTGGCTGCCTGTGAATCGAGTGGCGAGCTGTTGGCTGCAGTAGCTGGCGTTGATGAAAGCAACTGCAGCCGGCGACGGGGCACTTGCACCACAGTCACTGTCGTTTCCAATGGCTAAAAAACCAAAAAGAAGTTTAGTCACCGTTGGCATTGATTGTGACAAGTCAATTTACCTCCATACGACGACGTTTGGGACGCAATTGAGCGATGGTGGCGGCTTTATGATCATCTGACTGTTCGTCATCTTCATCATCATCATCCGCCTCGTCTTCGTCCTCCTCTTCATCATATTCATCCGGCACTGCGGCCTGGTGCTTACGTAAGAGAAAGTTGTTATATTCACTGCGACGGGTCTGCTCATCCTCGGCGGCCAGATCATGCTCGGCTATATTATCAGCCAGGGCCACTTCCTCGTAGTCTAGACCCTCGGCGTTGGCGCCGTCATCCACATCAAATCCGGCGGGCGAATCGTCATCGGCCTCTGCGGACTCTAATTGTATTCGGCGACGTCCACGTTTTCGTTTCGTTGAGGTTCTACCATTGTGTTGCTGTTGTTGCTCCTCAGCAGGGGCGGCACCACCGCCGCCGGATGGTGTGCCTCCACCTTTCGAGGATGGTGAGAACCATTTGTTAAACGAATCCGGCAAAATGCTGGACACTCGCATTTTCATTTTTCCCATGATGGACTGAAAAACAGCTTTGTGTATTGTTGTTGTTGTTTTCTGATAACTGTACTTACATTGTTGTTGCTCGACTCATCCTCCTCCTGTTCCTCCTTGAGAGGCGTCAGTGGCTGTGGGTGCTGTGGATTGTGTGTGGACGCTGTCTGTTGGCCATCCTCAAATGTGGACATTATTGGATTTTAGCCGGCAAAAGCAGCAGCACGACGTCGACCCAAAGAAAACTGTTGCAATTGGCTGTGTCTGTGTGTGAGTGTGTTTGTGTCAGTGTAAGAGGAATTCCAACACACGCGGCGTTTTGTGAAAAATATCTTCCCCAGACTTTTTATGCACTTTTATGTTTTGTTTATTCGCCACAAACTGAGTTATTTAATTGGAAAGGAACACGCCTAAATGTTGGCTGCAAGAATAAGAAAAATTAAATTATAAATTACAGTTGACACAAGCGCCCGATTATAGTAGTATGTGTGCGCCGAGTGTATGTGTGTGTGTACGCGTATGAGATTATTGTTTCGAAACGAACATTTGGAAGTTTGTTGTGATTGACGTTGCCATATATGAACATTCGATCATTTTTTTTTTTAGATATTTTTTCTAGCTTGGTTGTCTCCCGCAGTCTCAGTTTTAATTTTAACATTTCTTTGGCGGCGTTAACAGTCTCGCTTTTGGACGCACGCACGCACACACACACACACTACCTTGGCATTTGCCTGGCATTTGTTTTAGCAATCTAATTGAACGCACAGTGCAAGGCTCCGCTAGCAATTAATTTACGCATGCAGGCATGTTCTTTAACTGTTCCGCAAGCATAATTATGTTGTATTTTGGACCAAACTAAATTCTTAAAAACACTTCATCAAATAAAAAAAAATCACGATTTGGGAGAACGCGTGTGTAGCCAGTGAGTGAACGAGTTGGCAAAAGTAGCGAATGAGCCAAAAGTGGCGAGATGACAAAATGGCGTTAGTGTGTTTTAATGGCCAGGCGCTAGGCTATTGTGGTGTATCGAAAATGGCGCGTTGCGGACTAATCGGTTAGCATAGCGATAGTTATGGTTATTTTGAAATAAAACTTTAGTTTCGTTAAAAATTCAGGAACCGCTTGAAGTTGCCAAAATATTGGCAAAATTGTATAAGATTCTTGCATATTCTAAATATGCTCAAATGATTTGGAAAAGAAGATGTGATTAGAATAGGCAAGCTAGTTTGCACATAGCTTGAAGAAATTACATTACCCGGGCTATAAATATGGTAAGACTTAAGCGAAAGTGGACGATTTAAAGCAGAAATAAAAAAAATTCAACTTATCGGACGGAATTTGGTTGTGCCACGAATATCGAGCAGGGCTGCAAACCGGGTTTGAACCGAACCTTGAACCGAACCTCTTTAGAAATTAAAGCTGAATCTGAACCTGTTCCGAACCTAAAATTTCGGTTCGGTTCAACAAAACTGATAGACACAAAAATTTGACCTTCTGTCTAGAGTGGACAGAAAAGTGGTAAAAAATCTGGCAAAACGTTTAGATTTCCATAGAAATCCCCATCTAAATATTTCTTGTTATATCTAGCTTGTTAAATAATTCTCAAAAGCAAGAATGTATCATTATTTTGGTAATATTTTTCTACGTAAACTATGGAATTTCACTTAACTTTAAATAATATATTGAATATTTCCATGTGTTCTACTAACCAATTCCGAACCAAAAACCACTCGGTTCCCGTACAATTTGGGGAGTTTTTAGGTCGAATGCCGTTTTTAAAACACATCAATTATTAATGTTGTATAAAGTATGGACTGAACCAAGGTTCGAACCTAAACCTTCTCCCAAAAACCTCGAACCTTAAATTTCCGAACCTTAACCATTCGTTAATTTGGGTTCGAACCAGTCGACTGGAGATCCGACCATTTTTTTTTGGTTTGCAGCCCTGATATCGAGAACACGCGCATACGTATAAACCATCTGTCTGCTAACTTAACAGAGCACTGCAGTTAACATTATTCCAGTTGTATTTTGCCGCCAGAAACATGCAGGCGTTTTTAAAGACCGGTAAATCCTCGAATCCTACGGAGAAGACCCAAGCGGCACCCGTAGAGCGTCGTAAGCCGCCTGCACCCTGGGTGGAGAAATAGTAAGTAACATGCTTCTGCTCCCACTCCTTCGGCTGGTAACTCTAATCCTCTCCTGTTTTCTTCAGTCGACCTCGCAGCGTGGATGATGTGGTGGAGCAATCGGAAGTGGTGGCCGTCCTGCGCAAATGCGTTGAGGGTGCCGATCTGCCCAATATGCTGCTCTATGGACCACCCGGTACTGGCAAGACCAGTACCATTTTGGCCGCTGGACGTCAGATCTTTGGTGACATGTACCGGGATCGCATCCTCGAGCTGAATGCCTCCGATGAGCGTGGCATCAATGTGGTGCGCACCAAAATCAAGAATTTCGCCCAACTTACAGCCAGCAGCGTGCGTCCCGATGGCCGTCCCTGTCCTCCCTTCAAAATCATCATCCTGGACGAGGCCGATTCCATGACACATGCCGCCCAGGCTGCGCTGCGTCGCACCATGGAAAAAGAGAGTCGAAGCACACGCTTCTGTTTGATTTGCAACTATGTGTCCCGCATCATAGTGCCCATTACCTCCCGTTGCACCAAATTCCGTTTCAAGGCTTTGGGCGAGGAGCAGATTATAGCCCGTTTGAGGCACATCTGTGAACTGGAGCAGGTGCAGATCGAGGAGGAGGCCTACAAGTCCATAGTCCAGATATCGGGCGGTGATCTGCGTAGAGCCATTACCACGCTGCAGTCCTGCTATCGCCTCAAGGGGGCCGAGCATGCCATCAACAAGGCCGATCTGTTCGAGATGTCTGGGATAATACCGGATTACTATTTGGAAGATTATTTGGAGGTGTGCCGTTCGGGCAACTACAATCGCCTGGAGAAGTTTGTACAAGAGATTGGCTACTCGGCCTACAGTGTGGGCCAGATGATGGAGCAGTTTGTGGAGTACATAGTGCACCATGCGGCCTTGACGGATGCCCAAAAGGCGCAGATATGCGACAAGATGGGCGAATGCTGCTACCGGCTGCAGGATGGCGGCTCGGAGTATCTACAAATCATGGATCTGGGCTGTGCCATTATTTTGGCTCTCAAGTGAAAAAGAGTCTGGAAAATATATATTTTAAGTTTTAATACAAAATTTGCAATTTGTTTAATTTGCTGAGAATTCAAAGTCCTCCTCCTCGCGTTCACGTTTGACAGCCACGCCCACACCGCCGCTGGAGCTGGCAATGCTGCCCACAGCAGCCGCATCGCTGTCCACCTCCATTTTCATCTGCTCCGCATTGGGTTCATTCTTGACCTCCACCGAGGAGGAGCCTCCTCCAGCCGTAGACGACACAGTTTTCGCTGTGGTGGTGGTAAACTTGATGACCGGCTTGGGTATGGTCACCACCTGCTGTTTGGCCACCACAGAGTGCGGACGCTTGGGTCCATTGGCATTGGAGACGGGCTTAACCACGGTCTTCAGCGAACGCCCCTCCAGTGCCGATTTCGTCATTTTCTTGGGCTGATTGGTGGCTCTTAGCTTATAGTTGACCCCGGTCAGGCAATAACGATCTGGGGGCAGTCGCAGACCACAGTGCGGCTTAATGGGCGGCAAGGGCATGGCATTGCGCAGCTCGGCCACTTTGGCCAGCACATGACGTGACGGAGGCCCGGTAAAACTTTTGTCCAAAGTCATCTCGGTGGCCAAGCGGACATCGTCCAAGTCAATAGTTTTCTTGCGCGCATGATTTGCATAGACCTTGGCGTCGTCCAGTATGCAGGTGACATAGCCTACAGCAGGACGAGGTGAATTGCAGTTTTCTGACAGTGTTTGTTTTGTTTTTGTACTCACGGAAGGTAAATTCTAGCATTTGATTGACCACACGAGGCTCGTATTCTTGTATGTTGAGCTCCTTCAATATGGACATGATGACCTGGGCATCTTTGGGTACATGCTTGATTTGTGCATTGATTTTGGCCTTTTCGCTGTTGCTCATTTTGACTTCTTGTTTATAAAAGAAGTGTCAAGTGTATAAAGTTTGCACAGCCAAGAGCTTGATGTGACCAGTTGTGGATAAGGCAGTTATGCCAAAGAGATGTTCAATGGGCACAGCTAAAGTCGCTGTTAAGCAGACAGAAGCTCAAACATAACAAAATCAAATACATTAAACAACTAAAATATTAACTAACACACTTGAAAGTAACTTAAATGTTCAAACATTGATGTAGGTATTTTAAAGTCCCTGTTAATAATAAATTGTAAACAGCAAACTTTAAATACAATATTTTAAGCAACGAACTATTTTAGTGTTACTGTACTGTTAAGCAACAGTGGCGCTAACTTACCAGTAACAGTGCTGACATTTTAGCTTTTTTTTTTGCCGGTAAATCTGGAGGTTTTTTATTGTTTCAAATTGCTGGCAGCGAAATGTCTAGGTTCACGTTTTAAAAAACATTAATAATGATGATTTAATATAAGAAAATATCAGTGGTCCAGCCAGTTTTTAATAAGATTTTAGCTTATCCTTGGGGGAGTATTTACCACAAGCCTTAGCTTTTTTTTTTGCAAATAGCTGGAAGATATAATGGCATTTTCTACCTATTTTACTGGATAGAAATTATGCAGTTTGGTTATTAGCGGTTCGGTACGGAACCGGTTTGCATTCTCTTTTTATTTTTATAAGTATCGAAACGACTTTCATCAATAAAAACTCCATTTGGAATTGCTTCACAAATATTTGGAAAATGCCCACAATTTTTATTTATGTATTTTTTCTTGCTTTCGTTAGTTTTTTTGCTGGTTTTTATTTATTTTTTTTTTTTAAATTTTCCACCCCTCTAGTGACACACACACTTTGAGGCGTCACTTTAGTATATGAGGATGAGTTTACGGGGGGGGGGGGAGATGATGATGATGATGTGTGGTAAGTAGTAAATTTATGGGGTGGGAGGGGCAATGGGGGAGCTGAGCCAGGCTGGTATGGGGCGGGGCGGGGGGCGTGGCATAAAATTTGCTTTTAAAAATATCATTACACATCACGTCAATTACAATTTGAGACATATTTTTTTTGCTTTTGTTTTTTTTTCTTTTTTGTCCTTTCGTTTAGCGTATATAAATAAATGCATACACATATATACGTTAATATATAGACGGTATATATATGTACGTGTACAAATAATGCAATAGACACACATCTATACAAATTATACTATATAATGGTTAATTGTAGTTTTTTTTTTTTTTGCTCGATTTCGATTTCATTTTTCATTTCTTTTTGTTTTTTTTTTGTTAAGTTTGAGGTCCGTTCAGACACAAGATACACACAAATTGCAATTAATTAAGTTTTTTGTTTTGTTTTTATGTATACATAAAAAATTAATGCTCAATTACAAGAAATAACACTTAGGCTTATGTTGTCTACAATTTTTGTTGTTCTTTTTGTTTTTAAATGGTTTTAGTTAAAATATATATATATATATATGTATATATATATATATACTTGTATGGTTGTTGTGTATATATGTAGAGGGGTTTCCTTTTTCTTAGCTTTTGCTTCTTGTATATTTTAAATTTTTTAAATTCAGACACACACTTAATTAGCTGAGAGAGAGAATACACAAATATGTTTAGACAATCATTTTTTTATATTTTATAAACGTTATATAATAATACAGTGAAGCACACACACATACGCACACGCACTCGCACTCGCACACACGTTGTATGAGTTGCTCTTTAAAACGAGCAATTATTTAGGGGTTTACTTTTTGAATGGCTCTTTTTTTTGTTAAGTTATTCAGTTAAGTCTCTTAATTTTTTTGTTCGATTGCTCATGCTGATATTAAAAAAAGGGTACCAAATCGTACAAATGACTGAGCAACCTGATCACGAACACAACGGACACAAAGCTACACATTTTTGTTGATATTGGGAGAGTAAGGACTGATTCGGTTCTGTGGTTCACAGCTAATCATAATATTTCGTTTCGGCATGGAAGATTAGAAGATGCTCGTAAGAGCAGAACAGTTAAAAGCTCAACTGTTATCCGTTTGCCAGTGTGGTGGACTTTCAGAGAGTGGTGCTCAATTTGTTGTTGGTGTTTCTACTTTCTCTTAGACTTACAAACATACCAATGCGAGAACTTTTGTTGTGTCGTAATGGAAATCAAGAGAGAGCACGCTCACGTTTCTAATGCAGTTGTAACGGTAAATTGAAGCAAGTCACGTAAAACGGTGTGTCAAACGGCACAATTGTCAATTACTTTACTTTGCTCTCTTTTGTTCTACAAGGTTTATCGAAATGAAAGAATTGCTTAAAACAAGCAGATAATTAATGAAAATTTGCAACAGAATGAGGAAATTATGTCCATTGGAAGCAGTAAAGACTTTGGTTGTACAAGATTTATCGAAATGAACGAATTGTTCAGAGGTTAATGCAGACAGGTCAGGTCAGAGCTGACATGCGTAGCTTTATTTTCGCGTCTCTTCTTGGGGAACACTGCCATAAGAAAGAGGCTGTTGCGTCAATTGTTTACTTAAAAATTAATCAGCTGTTCGCTTTCATTGATGATTACAAAGATAATACTATCAATGTACGATTAAAAGAAGGCTCGAAAAAGACTCATACATTTTCCTAAAATGTGGTTTATTGAAATACAACTCGAAACTGATCAGAAAAACGGTTTAAAAACGACTCTTCAAGCAGAGTGGCGGCTAGGGTACAATTTTCTCCAGACCCAAGTATCATTTATGATCAGAAAACGAGCTAAAGACATGAGTGTGATCAAAAAAATCATAAAATGTTTGCTTGACAGTGTCACAGCTACTTTGAGTAAAGTATAGACATGTTAGAATGTAGTTAACATTACTCAAAATAGAGTTTCCAATGTTAAATCTGAGTTAATTTGATGTGACAACTTGCTGTAGCTGATAAACAACATGTTTTACAAACAAATTTAACATTTAAACCTTATTCGGAGTGATATGGGAAAACACATTGATTAGAGGGAGACGCATATAGTCCAAAAAGTACTCAGAGAGCGAAAATGTCAGCGAATAGCTGTTCAATTTCTGAGTAAAAATTGAATCTAGTTCTTTATGTTGCACTCTTTCAGTTTAGGGCATGTTTAAAAACAATTTCTCCCATTTAATTTCAAAATCGAATTCCTAACAAATAGTTAAATAACCCCAAAGACTTCATTTACATTGTACTTATTAAATAAATACAGATATATTCATAAGTTCTGGACTGTAGAATTGTTTTTATACAGCAAGGACCATCTCACCTTTTAAGGGGATCAATTTGAACCGTTTTGTAACGAAATTAGTTAGAAGTTGAACCACAAAAACGTACCAAATCCTAAGTGGATAGATTTGATGTTGAGTCGAAGGAAATGTCCAAGGACTTGTAATGAATTCGCTTACAAATAAGTTGGTCTTAAGGAAGGGTTGCTTTTAAAGTTTTTGATTTGGTAGCTTTTGAGTTTCCGAATCAATTCCCATCCGATTTGTAGTTGTTAGTTGTTTTTAGAGCATTTTGTTGTCTCAAATGAGACAGTGTTAACCCATACTCATGCACACACACACACACACACACATTGAGATGCACATATTTAGTTTTTCTTTTTAGCTCAAAAGTTGCATACAAATACCATAAATACACACACATTCATATACATTTATATATATATATATAGGTTAGGTATGTGTGTTTTACTTTAACATTTAATTATTATTACATATACAATTACATACAAACATACACATTAATAATACAATTGAATGTTTGTGCGCTGTTTTTGTTTTGTTTTAAATGGGAGACAGTTTGAGACAACAATGAGACAACACATAAATGACACACACACACACACACACACACACACACTATGCGTTTACATATATCACGAAAACACAACAAAGCCATTAATACAAAATATATATATATATATATAAGATATATCGCGATATACATACATACATACATATAAAAAAATAAATATATCCTACTTAACTAAGTTGCTGTTTTTGTTTTTTGCCTTTTCTTTTCTTTTGTTTTGTTTCTGTTTTTGAAATACTTTACAAATGTATCGGGCCACACATTTATCATCGCTCCTCACACTGCCGCCAGCTGTCGCATGGATCCTTGGAATCAGCCGTCATCGTCCATCGTTGGGTTCTTGCCTCGCACAAAATGCCTCCTCAATATTGAATCTAGCTATTTATGTGTGTACATGTATCTCTCCTCGCTTTCACCTAAGAGTATTTCCGTTCCTTCGCCTCTCATCGATCCTCTCTTAAACCATTACGAATGCATCCTTGCCGCAAAATAGATAGGGAAACTGATCAATCATTGTCTGGACAATGTCTTCGAGATATGGACGCAATTGCTCGAAATGTCCCATATCGGTGAAATCAATGGGTATCAATGTGGGCCACCAGCAAATGGCCAGATTTTTGCTATCCATGCTATTTAGCTTGGAGTTGTCCGAAACGCTGGAAAAGAAGGAGAGCGAAAAAGAGAGGGAATTCTTATGTCAAGTAAATCAGTCTGGTTCTTGAGATTTTGGTCTCCCAGCTTCGAGATAAATGATTTAAAATACAAGTTTAGAGTTCAAAAAGGGAATATTTAGGTCGTAGAAGGTGATGGAGCCCATGAGAGTCAGCACAGACAGCAGGAAATCAAGTACCCGAGAAGTCAGCGCGTGGTTTCGTGCGGCACGGCACATCTAACAACCTTTACCCACGCACTCTGCTTCTGATTGGTTGTGAGAGGAGATGATCACATTTGGTCTTTGCCGATCGTTGAATAGATCCCTTTAGTGCAGCGCGCCCCAAAAAGAGAGGCTGTCTGTCGCTCTTTGTCTCTCTCTGACACTCACTGAGGCATTACTTCTGCAAGCATTTGGCGTGAATTGCCGAAAGTGTTCGGCCCCCCGGGGCATGGCTGGGGAACACTGCTCAACGTTTCCCAATACATATGTATGTGGCCAACTGCGCAAACCTGCGCTCTTTCTCATTCTCTCTCGCACAGAGTTTGACTCTCCGCAACCTTTTGAACATAAAGTTTTTAACATTTTGGTCTTCGAACTACGGACACTATGGGACCGGGACCGCTTGACTGACTTGAGTGCTGCTTAACATACTCTATATAAATGTGGATGCTGCTGTAGCAGCGAACAGTCTTTTGATCATAACTCCACAACCGTTCATCCGATCTTTACCAATCCTTTGGCGGATCGATAAATAATCCTGATTACCAAATATGTCTGGAAGGTACGAAACTTTCAACTATAAAACTGTGGAGGGAGTGGGCGTGGCCTCTATCTCTTAGCATCTCTGAGTTCTGTTTGTTCATACTGAAGGACAGACAGTCAGACGGACTTGGGTATATCGACTGGGCTGTTGCTGAAGATGCTTCCTAATTTTGCACAAACTTAATCTACACTGTGTACCTCTGGTTCAGAGTACAAAAAGAGTTCTATCTAATTGGGAAAGCGGGCGTATACCACTTTAGTTTATCCTTCAGCTTTGGGTGCTTTTATCTTGGAATACTTACTGCACAAAGTGCTGGAATATGTATTTGAGTATGGCAAAATTGATGGGTGGTAACTTCTGGAGCAATGATTTTAAAGCTATCAAACGGCAACTGCGATCGGTCTTGACCTCCACATTAAGCTTGGAAGAGCCAACGCCACGTGAGCCTGGAAAAAATAACACAAGTTCTATGACTTTTGCATTTTACTTCCCCCTCCCTAACGCTTACCGGCAATTTCCTCCAGCTCCTTGATAATGTCCTTGCTAAACAAGGGTGGCAAACGTTTCGAGAAGAAATCCTTTAGAGCGGTGGCCACCGCATTCACTGGTATGTCCAGTACATCAATCACCGTGTTGGTATCTAAATTGAGAGTCAACATACATTTCACCTTCGCTGCTTGGGGCCAACTATGGTTGCTTACCCTCCTCAAAGCGCTGGAACAGCATATCCACATGCGCCCTGCTGCCGGGCACACGGTAAATGCCCTCCGAGTCGAGGCCTTCCTTTTCAATAAACTCCACGCATTTGATCAGGAAGATGGGTATATTGTCATCCTTCTCGGAGCAGATCATTAGCTTGCCGAATTGCGCCTCGGTGGTCTCGGTCAGACCCTTGGCGTTCTGTTTGAGCTTACGCTTGAGTTTCTTCTCCTGCTCCTTTTCCTTCTCCTGCAGTTTGCGCAGACGTGCCGTCTCCTCCTTAATGCGCCGCTTTTCGAGCTTCTCAAAGTCCTTCAGACATTTGGCATTCATATTGAATTCGGGTAGATTCTCAGCGCCAAATATGCCACCACCACCACCACCAGTCAGATCTGGCACCATGGAATACTGAGTAAGAGAAGGGGGGTTAGGCAGGGGAACGGGAGGAGGATCGGCAGGAGACTCACCTCGGGCGATTTGTCGCTTTTCATAAACTCGGAAACGCCGGCTTCAACTTTTTCTAGAAATTCAACACACAAAATCAAGTTGAGTGAAAGGTCAAGGGATTAAGAAGGGGAAGCAGGCAGGCAGACTGACAGTTTTAGGACTGGGAGTACACGACACATACTTTTCTCACCTGCTCCAGGTCCACCGGCCACACCGGTCATGCGCTGATAGTGCAAGGGAATCTCTGGTGGACTAACATAGGATCCAAATGGTGGCACACGCGGCGTCTGCACAGGAATGGCCACCTTCTTCTTTTTGTTCTTCTTGGTGGAGGTGGCAGCCTTCTTGCTGGCCTTGTAATAGGCATTCTGTTGTCGCACCCGACGCTCGGTGGAGCTGGCACAGCTGTCCGACTCGGTGCAGTCTGGAAATAGAGACAAGTGGAGAGTGTGATGAGTGAGTAATCTCGAATGCCACCAAAAAGTAAGAAAATATGAATATATTTTGCCACGCCCCCTGCCTCCCCCGTAAATAGAAAGAAAAACCCTCTGGATCTCAGAATTTTGTACACAAATTGTTCATACACAGAGACAACATTAATCCTAATAGATTCACCAAGTTTGGTAAGGATGAGTTGAAGGATGGTGGAGTTATAAGCAAACAAACATACACACGGCCATGATCCAACTACAACATGTAAGGTGGGTGGCTCTCTCTTTGCAAAAGCTCTCGACCATACCTGTTACAGTTGTATCATGATTCCGTTTCAAGACAAACAGAGAAAGAGAGAGAGAGAGAGAGAGAGAGAGAGAGGGGGGGGAAAGAGAGCATTTTGCAACTCACCTTCGTTTTCATAGATTTGCTCATACTCGGCCAACTCCTCGGAATCCTCGTCCTCACCATCCAACTGTGCGTGATCATAGCGTTTGGCATCCTTATCGCCCGATTCCGCTAGATAGGATTCACCCATGCTGCCGCTGCCCGTGAAATTCATTTTGGCCACCGCATCGCTAACCAATTGGAAATTCTTCATGTTGAGCTTGCCCGGTTGCTGGGTGGGTAGCGTGAATGTTGAGGAGCTCATGGCTGGACAATTGCGACTGGGCGCCTCACCCACCTTCAGCGTTTGGCTCGGGCCCTTTGGACGTATCTTATTCAAATTGGAGTCAATGTGCCGCCGTCCGGTGGTGTAGGCATGCGTGGTTGCTCCACTAAAATTGTTCCAGATCGAGTTCTTGTTCATGTTGCGGCGGGCATCGCTCTTGTCCTCCAGCCACTCTGTAAGATGACGACAGTTCCAATTATCCACACTCGCAAAATGCTCAATTTGTGTCAGTTGAGAGAGAGAGAGAGTTTGCAATAGCAACTACAACTAAATATACAGCAAGCAGCAGGTGGGATTGTTAGCGGGGAGGGAGGGTGGGGGTGGGGGTGGGGGTGGGGGGTTCGTGCTGGGAGTGTGAATCTACTGAGAGACAGAGAGAGAGAGAGAGTGGAGCTTAACCTGCATCATGGGTGGCCAATGAATCCTTGGACCCGCTGACATCCGCTGCTTTTATGAAATGCATGAGAGAATAGATGGAAAACAAACAAAATGAAATACACAAAGAAACCCGTCAGATTTTCACGACAATTGCAAAGCGAAAAACCAATCGAAAAGAAAATGCTTAAAAAAGAGAAGAGAAGACACACAAAACGAATAAAACTGTCTTTTGATTTTCTTTTTTTACAATCGGTTCCCATCGATGGGGGCTGGAGGATATAGACATACATATCTGTATTATCTATTGGGTATGTACATAAGAGTATTTGAATGCTGGAGTGAGAGGGGGCGGGGGCAGCATGAGAACACATAACAGATAAAACGTCTATGAGATCCGAGAGAAGGACAATAAGATAGCGAGAGAGAGAGAGAGAGGGGTGAGGGGACAACATTCAATGCAAGGGAAATGGTAAGCAAAATCATATGCAAATCTAATGAAAAAGCTCTTGCAGACGAGTGGAAACATTTTGGACAAACGAATCTCAAACTGGGGCAAGGCAGGCAGGATCAGTTGGTAAACGAGGATCGGAATGTGTAGGGTTTTAGAATTGAAGCTCTTTTTTCATCAGACCATAGCACCGGGAATCCGAAGTCACCCGACGCTGAGAGAGACGAATTACAGAGGAGCAAGTAAATTGAGTGCTGTCTTTAGTGCTCACCAACACAAGCACATGATTTTATACTCCTCATTTGGCCTGGTCTCATCATTCTGTCCTGCTACTTCACCTCAATCCAATGTTTGCCAAAAGCAACGTTTTCCAAATGAAATCCTCATGGGTTTTCAATCTTCCGCACCTGCCAAACTTCAAAAAAGACATGTTCCGAACAGATTTAACAGCAGTTCGGAATGTGAGACCTAAAAAAGGGCTTAAAGGGTTAAGATTCGTCAAATGTAAGGGCGATCCGAGAGCAGATAGATGTTTTTGACGATCATTTTGAATTTGCCGCAACTTCGAAAGTCCTTCAATGTGACTTTTCGAACGTTTACAACAGTATAAGTAGCGGCGATATACTCAAGGAAGAGCTTGAAGGGTTGAGACAGGGTTTCAATAGTTATATATTTACAATTGACAGGGTACTGCTGTACAGAAACGAAAACGCGGCATAAACCAAATCTTACTCTTTAAACCCATGAACCAAACCAATTCTTATTTCCGATCGGTTTCCATCCGCGGGTTTAACGATCAAGAAGCTATGAAGCAAGGTTTGAATCTAAACCAAAGGTTCGGATAAGTAAATTAGTGGTCTTTTGATGGAAATTTGATTTGCCTTAGAAAGGTATCCCCTCTGAAGGCTAGAAAATGGAACCTAATTTGGTAGTTTTTAAAAAATTCGAGTTAGAGAAGTATAATTCAGGTTAACACTGATCCCTGACGACTATTTTCAACCACCTATTTTCACATTTTGCACTGTTTAACGCAGATTTAAGTTATTTGGCAGAAATTTGACCATCAATTTTGGATGAAACTCCCTCCTAAGGCTAGGAAATGATACCTAATTTGATAGTTTCTAAAAAATTCGGGTTCGAGAAGTATAGTACAGGTTAAAACTAATCCCTGCGGACTATTTTCAACCACCTATGCGCACCTATGTTCACATTTTGCACTGTTAAACGCAGATTAAAGTCATTTAGTAGAAATTCTGAATGAAACTGCCTCCAGTTAAAGGCTAGCAAATGGATATCAGTCCTGAGCTATCAGAGCCACCACTTAAAAGTTACTTCCGCTTTCTGCTGTTCAATCCCCATAAGAAGGGACCAAACCCACTGAAACGATTTCAATATTTGAGTTTTCCTTTAGATTTTCAAGTGTTCTCAAAAGATCTGACACACAACAGGGCATTCTGTACTCCGTTGTACTCTCGCCTGCACTCCTCCAACTTGCTTTCACCCCTTCAAAAATCCCTCGTTTTCCGTCGAGTTCCCAATTGGCTCCTCTGCAAGTGCATTTTCCGCGTTTCGGTGGACCCGAGAACTCAGCGAACTCGATTCTTTAGCGGGCTTAGCGGCGGGTGGATACATTACAAATGGCAGGAGAGAATGTGAATCAACCGAAAAACCAACCAAAATGAAAACAACATGTCCAACACAAACCCAAAACGAAACACAAAACGAATTAGGGAAATGTTTACGTTAACGAGAAGTACAGAGAAATGAAAAACTTATTCAAAAATAGTTAGATTACATGTTATTTCTTCCAAACTTGATTCTGAAGCCGAAACGAATTGACTCTTATATGTGCATGTAATGAGCTGATGATCTGGAGGGGCTGGCTCTGGAGGAGTTGTTGGAGGAGGGAATATCTGGAATCCTTTTATAGTATTTGGTTTTATGTTTGTTTGTTTGTTTTTTTCGATTAAGCACAATTGGTTTGCAATGGGCAAATGACAACAACAAATACACACACAGAGATAAATCGATATTAAAAAATTGTTATGGTTAATCATTAATCATAATCACATTATTCTTCAGATATTATATCGTTATATATATATATGAGTTGAGTTGAGTTGAGTTGAGATGATGGATGGATGGATGGGCTTGAGTCTTGGCTATCGAATGAGGGTGAGGTATGAGTATATATATATTGATATATATAGAGAGAGAGAGATGGAGAGAGAAGAGTTATGTGGATGGTTGGATGGAGCACGAATTCTGAATCGGTACGAGTATTTCCTTTTTGGTTTTGGTTTTGGTTTTGGTTTCGGTTTAGGTGGTAGGGGGGTGAGTGAGGCAGTGGCCACTAGGAAACTTACTTTGATGCAGGTGCTTGGGTTTTTCGTTGTTGTCATCATAGATTTCATCTAAGGATATATCTCGTTCTTCTGCAAGAGAGAGAGAGAGAGAGCGAGAGAGATGGGGAATGGTTAGTCCTGGCACTCAACGCTTTGCATGCGGCTTGCCCACCATTTAATGAGTTGAGAGATCGTGTAGGAAGCATTTCATAGTTCTCACTGCCCGAACCATCGGTGCCCAATGTGTTCGATAGCATGTAGCTCTCATGGCGCGGCGGTGGGCGTGGCATCTGATTCACTGAGTTCTCCAGCGTACCCTCACCCGAATCTAAAGTAATTGACTCCTCCACATGCAGATTCTCCACCTCGTATTTGTTATCCCAGGCGGTCTTCAGGAATGGATTATAGAAGGCAACTGGAATGGCGCACAACGTTCAGTATGAAACAAGGGATGTCACTGTGGGGGACTTAGCACTTACACTTGACATACTGATCCGCCGAAAAGGTCATAAAACTGCCCTTGAAACGATCAGCCAGTGCATTTCCCTCGGTGATAAGAAATTGGCAAATTTCACTATTAAAGAAGGCATTGACGCCTCCGCTCTCGGTGACCGCAATTATCTGCAATGGAATGTTGGCATTCTGAGCAGCCAAAATGCTGCAAAAAAGTGGCAAAGGCAAGAAAAATGATAAGTAACATAATGATAATGTACAAGTATACAAATAAGCCAGGGACTGATTGGGTTCAGTGGTTCATGGAGGGGAGCATAGGGACAGCGCTTCACTTGCTGTGGTTAAACAACCTTCTCAGTTGTGGACAGGCTCAATTGTAGAAAGGTGCACCCAGAGGTACACATACTGTGATCTAGAAAGATCTAAAGATCTACCCTGACTTAAGGACTGTTCAATTCTATTAACAAATCATTGGAAAATGTGATGTTCTCTCTATTTTGGGGCCGAAGAATGGTGGTACATCTCAAGTTAAACAGGGACTACAGCGCAAATCAGCAAATCCGACAGGTTTGGTTCCCTGTGATAACTTTAGTCCCTGTTGCAGTGTCCAGGCAAACCGAATGAGGATAGGGAGATATAGGGCGATCTCATTTAAGCATCTAAGGCATCTACACAGTGTACCAAGGAAAAGAGGTGTTCCAGCTATCTTCTTGCTATATCTCAAGCAGGAACCAATCGAAAAAGTAACCACGGCACCCAAAAACTCACCCTACACTCACCTTAGATTGGCCAAAGAGGAGCGACGTTTGGCGGAATAGAAATAGATGTAGCCGTGAATGAGCTCATCACGATACTGTTGGTTGCCATGATACGATGATAGGATAAACTCCACCCTTCGCTTGGCATCCCCAATGAAAACATCAACAATAATCGAATGCTCATTCGCCTTGACCATTGTGGATTCGGCCACCAGGGGTTGAACAATGTTCTCTATATCATACTGATCGCCACAGAAGATGCAGCACAATATCCTTAGATCGGTATGATTTGAGGGATACGGCTCATAGCTCTTCATTTCGGTCAGCTTGAGCGAGAGTATGACTATGTTGAGTATATCGTAGACATATTTCTGATGATTCTGTGTGTGATCTATGAAATCGCAGTGCAACATCTCAGACAGACGCATGCCCTCGCTGCGCAAATATTCCACTTCGTTCTCTTTGAGATCCTGCGGCTGATAGACCAAAACAATGGGCAGATTCTCGAATTTGTCCTCCAGCTCGAGATTGCAGAGTAAAGTGCGTTCGAGATTATCCTTGAGCGTTTCAAACGACTGCTGATTCGAGTAGACGCAGATGAGACCTAAGAAAGAAGAAAGAGAGATTAGTTCTGCTAGCTGGCGATTGATTTACAACGAACTCACCGCTCGAGTAGACATCGATGGCCTTGAAGGCCTCCATATCGCCATTGGCAATGCGATAGTTCAGATAATATGTCTGATTCTCATAGATATATTCACCCTTGCTGCCCGTACAGATGCGTATGTCATTCAGCAGATCGCTGGCCAAATGCTCGGAGCCTACAATCAGTAGATTCAATGTTCGATCACTGCCGTTCCCGGTGGTTTTCCAGCCGCCGCCCACATTGACGCTTCCCTGCGACTTGTGATTGCTGGCCGACTTATCCGAGAGCACCTCCTCTATGAGGTTGTCCACACAGTTGTTGAAAAACGGACAGTGATCCCGTATGGGACAGTGGATAAAGCGCAAGTGCTGCACCAGCATCACGCGTCGCTCCTGATCGAGCCGATCGAGCATTTTATAGCGCGAATCCTCCTGTATGACATCCGTTATCTGTCTCACATCCTCCTGGGTAATGATATCCACATTCTTGAATTGTAAAAAGTATTGAGCATGCTCCAGCAACAGTTCCACAAAATTCTGTTTGCTTTTCTCTATAATCTCGTCCTGGTGTATGTCATAGATCTGCTGGCAGTCGTGCTCGGACAAGGCCTCGAAGCACTCGCGACCCATGAAGAGTACCCTTACTTCGGACAGCTGTTTGCCGGGGGTAACAAAGCCAGACTCCTCCAGCAGCATCTTGAACTGTTGCTTCCATCTATGGACAAAGGGTTTAGTATGTGTTTCCGGTCTGTTTGCTCCAAGCACTTACCCAATCTTCTTCTTATCCTGCTGCACCGAATTCAAGTAATTACGAAACACCGTCTCCGACTCGGAGGTCTCCAGCACATCAAACGGTATGCGCGCCTCATCCTCAGCCTCATCCATGTCCACCAGTTCGGTCCACGACGCCTGCGGGCACTCGAAGAAATATTGCTCGAATTCTATATGGTTCTGTAGATAGTTCCGGGCACACTCCCAGGCATCATCCTCGCTGATATTCAGTGCACTTATGTCCGGCAGCATGTACTCCAGCGCCAGGGCAAACTTGTCCAAATACTGATGCAACTTCTTGTTCAAATGGTCGTCACGCAGCTTCTTCATGTGACGCCGAAACAGCTTCTGTCCGGCCTCGTGCCCAAAGATATTCAAAAACTCATTCCACTCACGATACTGGGAGAGCATCTTGGAGCCCTGCGACCATAGTATGTGATAGTCGGTGATCTGGTTGCGGATGAGCCGTGTCACCGCCTCGGAGCGTGTGTCGAGCAGCTCTTTGCGCGACTTGGCCGACTCCTGATATGATACAATCTTGACACGATTCTTCACCTTGTCAATCATCTGGGCCAGCATGAGGAATGCCAGGTCTATGTTGATGCTCTCGTGCGCCGATGTCTCAATCAGCTGCACCGTGCTCTTGTAGTCCTTCCGCTGGCTGATCTTCTCCGCCTCGCGCACATACAGCTCGTAGGCGTCGTCATTCTTGGTGGTGACCAAAACCAGCGGCTTTTTGTTCTTCAATATGTTGGCTATGCAGTTCTGCACAAACTCCACCTGCTTCTCCACACTGCGATTGGGCACCGGACTCACATCGAACACCACCACAAAGCCATCGATGCTCAAACGTCCGTCGGGCATCACCTTCTGCTCGTACTCCTTCTCGATGCCCAGCTGATTCTTGCATATGTACATCAGTTTCTCCGCCGAAAACACTTTGGTTGCTGTGCATCTCTTAAGATATGGATCCATTTTGCCCACCTTGAAGGCCTGGAATGTGGAGTCGTCCATGAACTCGGTCTGTTCGATAATATTGAAATTATACTCGACGCCCTCATCGGTGGTTTTGCGCACTTCGCCCCAGTAGAGGAAGTGGTCGTTGTTCACAATGCGACCGCTGAAATCACTCTGACTGAGCACTGATATGTGATCGATGAAATAATCATCGGCCATGGGTCGCATAAATCTGTTGCATAGGCATGATTTGCCCACACCCACCTGACCGCGATCCTTTTCGGTCCCGGATAGTCCAATGACCGAGATGTTGAACTGACGCATTTTGACGCACCTGTAACAAAAAAGAGGAAAGGGCAAGAGAGACATTAGTGGGAGCGAAAATGTAACTGTAAATTGTGAGCATTCAAGCGGCGCCTGGCTTAAGTAAAGCTTTGCTCTCCGCTTTCACCTGCTCTGCACACAGACAGCCAGACGCAGCAGGCAAGCAATCGATGGCAATCGATGGCAATCGGAGAAAAGCTGTTAGTGAAAGGGTGGCCCAGGGTGGGGTGTTTTCAAACGAACTGCAATTGACCGATTTTTTATAAGAGCTTAGAAATTACCCATTTAAATGTGTAGACCCAACTGTTCAAAACAGTTCAAAATTTTTAAAAATTGTGTATGATAGTGGTCTGACATCAAACTGACCGAAAAATTGCGAAATTCGCAGATTGATGGAGTCTATTAGTGATGAAGCCGGAAAAGCGGCAGTTCATGAGTAATTTTAGTACTCAAATTCATGCCTCAACAAATCGAAAGTGTTGAAATCACAACCGTGGTCCAATGTAAAAGTCTCGGCACACTGAGCACATTTTATCCCTGTTCCCTGTTTTTCTTGTTGTTAGCTAATAAATAGTTAGTTCTATATGTTGTCTCATGGTGAGATCTCTGCTCAGTGCCCGAGCTGTCAGCAAAAGCTCTCAGTTATCACTGTAAGATCGAACCACTGGTTAAGGTTTTAAGTTGGAGGATTTTAATTCGAACCTTGGTAAACCCATTAATTTGTTAAGTATACAAAATTGTACGAGTTGAGGAGTTTTATGACTTGATTAACGACCCTCATACAAATGACTGCGCACTCCAAGTCGGGATTTACAGGGTGAAGCAAGGTTCCTAAAGTTTTTGACAAGCCTTTCGTTTGTGGGTAACATGGGTAGCTTACTAGCATTAGTTTCGGAACAAAAGAAACAATGCAATTTTCAATCCCTGTCGGGTTCAAAAATTAGGGTGTTTTGTGTGTTCGTCCATCCTTTCGACAGTTTCGCTAGTCAACGTGTTTACAGGTGGATTGGATGTAAGTCAGGAATCGGTGCCACAGCAGGATCCCTTTTTATGCAGACTTAATGGGTGGAACTCACAAATGCAGGTCTCTCCCCTGGCATTTGCATAGTTTTCTGTTATAGCCGCATATCTTAACTTTTTTTTTTTGATTCGGTTTCCTTCACAAAGGCAGATACAACTACGCAGTTACGGGATACATCCACGACGGATGGGCCATCTTCTCCCAGAGAGCGTGCGCTGGGCTTACGGCTGCTGCTGCTGCTGCTGTGGTGACAAACTTCCTTCTTTTTTTTTGTTGCCGGCGCAAGGAAATTTTCTTTGATTTTGGAATTTGGCAAAACACTTGGATAATTTCACCAGTTTGTGCAATAATCACAGGCTAGGCTGGTGCCCCAGTTGAATGAGCTAACCTTTTTATTTGCTATATTGTTTGATTAGGCCCGTTTTTACAACATTTTTCGAACAAAATGTGTCTGCAACAAATCCTTTTTGTGACTGCGGCTGCTGCTGCTGCTGCTAATGCTGGCTCCTGGCTGCGGTACGTACAAACGGCGCAAGACAAACAGCTAGATAGAGCGCAACTAGAGAGAGAGAGAGTGCGAGAGTACACTCAACACTATGAGAGAGTGGCAATGTGGGTGGGTGTTTGTTGTTGTTGTTGGTGCACTTTTGTTGCTGTTATCCTGTTCTCTCTGTCTCGCTCTCATGGTCTATGTGGGGGAGGAGGGGGCGGAAATGAAAATGCTTGTGGGTGTAGTATGTGCTTGTGTGTGTGTGCTACACTCCAATCAACAGGAAAAATATAATAATACAACAAATTTAGCATTCCTCCAACTACTCGAAACTTTAATTGAGTTTTTCCGGCGGCCCCAGCAAAAACCCTCCTCCACGTTTATGTTTGCGAGTGTGTGTGTGCTTGTGTGAGCTGCAAGTGCATCATCATTACGCAGAATCGAAATTGGAGAACTGCAGCCTCCAGAACAGAGCACAGAGAGGTTCCAGCAACAGATTTCCTGTACAATGCATATGTATGCAAGTGTGTCTGTGTGTACATTCCCGGGCTGCACAACAACTACGATAACGACAAATTGTTGTTGTTTTTTCTCAATTGTCTTGGAAAGTGCAGCTAGATGACTGGAGTTGTTGAAGATGTATTTCCAGCTGCTGGCTTACCCTGTATGCTTATTTAGTTGGCCGTTTCTTGCATTTCTTCTAGTGGCACAATTTGGAGTTTGTTTTAATTTTGCCCAAATTTTAATTATTTTTCCCCACCAGCTTGCAGCACTAGCGAGAGAGAGTAAGAGCACGAGCACACGACGTATACAAGAAGACAATTACGAATCAGCATCGTAAAACACAAAGTGAAAATTAACAACAACAAAAAAAGAAACTCCTTGCACACACACACACACACACACACACACACACACAAACACTCACTTGCCAACGTCTCTGTATTGCACTCACAATTAATGCACTTGCATTCAGCTTCAGCTTCGAATATTTATAGTTAATCACAAAATATTAGTTTTAGTTGTTACATCCGAGAGCTGAGCTTTAATTTAATAACAACAAAAAATGCAACTCAACAGCGTTCGACTCTTTGGCCCCTACAGAGGTGCATGCCGTTTTGTTATCGGTATGGGTGAGCTAATGTTAGCGATGACACTGTCGATAGATAGTGGCGATAGTTTAGAGCGCCAAGAACAATCGAATTCCAAACAATCGTATTTAGTTTTCAGTTTTTTATACAAAAAATCTTGAATATATATATATTTTTTACACATAATACAACTACAAAGATTACGCCGGGGATTTCAGGAGGTGTTGGTGGTGGGTGGTGGGTGAAGGTTAGAGGGTAAGAGGTACAAGGTGAATTCAATTTCCTTCTCATCTTCTCTCTGTCGTTTCAATACAATTCGGATTTCTGCATCACCGCCGATACAAGAGCTTTGAAAGCATCCTCGATCATTATGATATGCAACTGAGCGTCCCGATACGAGCACAACTTGGCGCTCTCCGTCAATGGCATTTGCATGGTGGTCACGCCCAGCGATGACTGCGAATGCAGACTCCGGCCGGTGGTCATCAGAATGTTGACACAATCATCGGCCAGTATGGGAAATGTTTCCGCAAAACGAACCATTGCTGGCAGCACATTACGCAGGAATTTGCACTTGGCGGAAGAGGTGAGCAGAGAGAGCGTCGTCTGGATCACATTTAAACAGAATTTCGACACGCCCAGACTCTTGGGTATGGAGTAGTTGAGCACCAGGTGTGAGGTCAGTTCAATTGTAAAGATCTGCTTATCCATTTCGGTGACATTGAGGAACTCGTGTACGAAATCAATGCAAATATGCATGGACGGCACACTGGCCACAATCATGGGTATAATCGCCTTCGGATACGTCTGAAAGTGCACCAGTTTGGCCAGCGAGGGTTCCGAGATGAACGCCTGATGCACATAGGTGCCAATAATGCCCTGTATTTCGCGCAACTCCAATTGGGCCACCCGATCGTTGGCTTTGCTCGACATGTACTCCAACACCTCGAGCAGTATGTGAACGGCGGCACTCTCCTGGGATGCAATCAGTGTGGTCTTCAGTTCCTCGCGATCGGCATCGGTCTGCACGAGACCGTTCTTGTCCAGCACCTGTTTCTGTTGCATATGCACATTTAAATAGGTTTTGGATGCAGCCAGGCTGCCTTTTAGTATGCGAAGCAGGATCATCAGCAAATAGGGCGAACAGAACACATGACGCGGACAGCTGGGGATGAAATGAGATTTATGTTAACCGCTTTTATGACAGTAAAGGGTACTCTACTCACCTCAGCACTTCCATGGGTTCCAGCAGGCTCTCATTGGCAAAAGTGCGTCGACTAATTGAATCCGTGGTATTGGTTATGGCCCTCAGCGACATAATCCACAGGGTGGTGGGCAACACAGCATTGAGGCGCAGCCAGAGATCATTGTACAGATCCTTGATATAGCGTGGCACCGTCTTCTCAAAGACCAGCGGCAAATGTTTCACCAATTGCTGGGCATATTGGGCCAGAGTCTCCGGTGGCAGCTGCAACAGTTGCTTGAACACGCGCACGGCCAAATGCGGCTTGGTCTTGATGGTAGCCAGTGCCAGGGCCAGCAACTCGGGCTTCAGTTCACCACTCTTACCCGTTTCGAGACAGGTACTAACCAAATTGTGCTCCTCCAGCCAATCATCCACCATGCTGAGGTGCGGATAGTTGGAGATGATCAAACGCAGCAAAGGATGAAACAGGGACAAGTAATCATTGTGATACTGATGCGCCTTCTGTAGCAGATACTTGAGGGGTAATCCTCCCAGGAAATTGTTCGAGTACTCCTTCTGTTTGCGTCCGCCCAAGGCGCTCAGGTTCATCAGACGCGTGTCCTCGTACAGCATGAGGTAATAGATCATCAGCAGCTGCGAGGTGAGCGGACAGGTTACCTCCACTTGACTCAGCTCCTCACTTCCCGTCATGGGCGGCAATTCCTCCGCAAAGAAGGTCAACTGGGAGGTGCGAAACACGTGCAAGATTTCCAGCTCGGTAAAGGGTCGATGCATGTGATCGATATTGACCTTGCCCGTGGGATTCGGTATGATTAGGGTGTTGACAAACACCTCAACCAGGGCGGGCATGACAGGATGCACCGGACGCACTGAACTGCAGATTTGCTTGAATATCCACGACTTGATGGGCACCTTGTGCTTGAGAAAGGTGCGCGACTTGAGCAGCTGATGGATGCAGTGCACCGGCAGGTAGCCGGGTATGGTGCCATTCAAGTGGGGCGTCACTGGCACGCGGACGGCATGCAAAGCCACCACCTGCTCGGTGAATAGATCCTGCGTGAACAGCTGCTTTATGCGATTGGTGCTGTTCGGCCTTATGGGTATCTTCATGGCCAAAGTGGAGCAGACCATCTCACTGATGGCCGTTATCTGATTGCTATGGAAGTGTATGGCCAGCAGCAGCAGCATCTCACCCAGGGAGGTGCTGGTGCCCGAGCGCTTGCAGAAGAAGGCATCCTCACGTATGAGCCACTGCAGCCACTCCACAGCCTTGTTCTCCAAAGGTATGGTGGACACCAGCGAGGGACAGGCAATCAACATGCACAGGGCCAAGGTGACAAACCTCACACCCGAGGGTGTGGCCTGGGGACAGCTGGTTACCAGCTGGGACAAGGCATTTATCTCATCATCGTTAAACTTGAGACCGCCTATACCGCGGAGGGCGCAGTACAGACGCAGCAAGACCGCACCCTGCAGATTGAAGTCCTTGAGATCCGCCGCATTGCTGGTTATCTGTATAATCTTCTGCAGCAGCTCCACACGCACCAGATTTAAGGCATCGCCCTTGCGCTTCTGACTCGAGCGTATGTAGACGGCAAACCAGGAGCGCAGATTCTGATCATTGCCCAGCAAAAGGCCGGTGAGAAAGGCAATCTGTGGGGAAACGTTTGATTACTTCAGGTGGGGGTCGCATAGTTCGCCCACTTACCAAATCCTCCGGATGCTTAAGCGCCAGCTTCAGCATAAACGAGGGCACCTTCATCATATCCACACACATGGAACGATTGGCCAAGGCCTGAGAAGGATTCATCTCACTCAAAGCCATCAGCAATATCAGTCTATGTTTGCCATCGCTGCCCTCCTCATCACAATTGGCTATGACATGCGACACCACATCTCGATAACAATCCGGAAAGTTGGCCACCAAAGCACATATAATACGATGACCATTCGGCACATGCACCAAAGCATCAGTCAACTCCAGTATGTTCAACAGCGAGGGCAACTCGGCCAAGGCTATGCACAGAATGTCCACCACTTCCTCCAAATAGATGCCATCGTCCAGTATCTCCGAATGTGCCGCCGGCTTCTGTTCGGTCACCTGTTGCTGCAGATTGAATATCTCCGACAGTACCACACGCACCTTGCGTGCCACATCCGCCCGCTCGAAACCCAAGGCTATGCCTGACTGCAGTCCATATTCCGGATGCTGTTGTCCCTCGAAATACACAGACTTCTGTCGCGTCTGCAACTCCTTCTTCAGTTCATTCTCAAGCTCGTGATAGTTGACCTGCAGATAGGAGACTATGCTATTGACCACCTCGATGCCAATGAGCACGGCCAGTATCTGTTTGCGCGACTCCATCGAGGATTCCGTGTTGTCCAACGGCGACAGCAGGCTCATGCGCACCAGCGACGGCAACACCGGACGAATCTCTGTCTCCGGATAGCTGGCCAGGGATTTTATGTCCAGATTTTGCATGGCACCGAACACACGGGCCGTCACTGTCATCTTAACCGGCATCCTGAGGCAGGTTTCGGATTCCTGCAATATTAATGAAGCGGGCTAGAGCCCTCCAGCCTGGTACTAGACGGTCCTGTCTGTGGTGATGTCTGAGGCTTATAAAACAATACTTTTTTATTTTCGTCAAATTTCTGGCTAGGATTGGGGAATTAGCCACACTGCAGCCGACAGCATCTAAGCAAAGCCATCGATTGTTATCGATAGGTCGACTACTCTGTTAAGTAACATGCTGTGGGAGTTTCCTAACATTACAGTTTGGCTAACATTACAGGGCGCTTTTGAAATAATGAGAACTTAACATTGATTTATTTCAAAAAGTGAGGAAAAAATCCAACTTTTTAAAGGTTTGATAACTACAGTCAAGCCCAATCATTTTTTCGAAGCTGCAATTTGCAGGTTACAAACGATATTTACTAATGATAATTCAAGGCTCAAGGTTTTGGTTCGTCCCTTGATTGTCTTTACTTTTGATCTAACAAAACTAGTTTTGAGGTGAGGCTCAGTCCAAAATTCTGCTATCAATCATAAGCTGACCATATCTCTAAAATGTTTTTTATTGTCGGTTCTTTATTAAGGCCATAAAATGCTTTAATGATGTCTAGAATTGTGTTATTATGTGAAATACTTGGGCAAGCCTTAAAATTGCAGAGATAGCTTGCACTTAAGTTTGTTTTATACGTCAAGTTTGTGCCACACATTTCCAAGCCACGTTTACTTTTAAATTTTAAAGTTTAAAATTCCAGTTGGCGCGTTAGTTGGTATTTTCACCTCGCCCCAATTTGGTCACACTAAGCCTGAAATAATGGTGTTGGGAAGAGGGAAATTTTTAATAAATAGTATGACCGTTTAATATCTAGGTGCGTACGGTCACTGTCAATTATACACTTCCCCTTCACCCAATTTGTGTTTGTGTTGCGTTTCGTGTTTTGTTTTTCTTGTAATCCGATTTAAAACTTAAGAATTCCGCTGACCAAAGCCAAAAATGTGCTGAGGACCATTAGTTCCTATTCTTCTCCAGGCATCCAAACGAGCGCATCCGTTGCCATGTCTGTGCGTCGCGTAAGCGTGTGTGTGTGAGAGCGAGTTGGTAGCGCGAGAGAAGTGAAGACGGGGAGGTAAAAGGGCGGGCAAAAGAAGTCAACAAACCACTGGGAAAAGCGAACGACGGCGACGACGGCGACGACGAGCGAGCGAGAAAATTGCTGTAAAAATGTTTTCCAAGAAGAAGAAGAAACCGCTGATCTCGATGCCCAGCAATTTCGAGCATCGCGTGCACACGGGATTTGACAAGCGGGAGAACAAATATGTGGGTCTGCCGCTGCAGTGGGCCTCCATAGTGGGCAACAATCAGATACTGAAGTCCACCAATCGGCCACTGCCGCTGGTGGATCCCTCGGAGATAACGCCCACCGAGATTCTAGATTTGAAGACCATAGTGCGTCCGCATCATAATAACAATAAGGCGGATACCACATCCCTGAATAGCAGCAGCAATGCCAATGCCATGATGATGCCGGGGCCGGGGCCTTCGCTGCAAATGGCCCCACCGCCTGGCATAGTACTACCCAAGACCAGCCATGTGGCACGCTCCAATTCGTTGAGAAGCTCCAGTCCACCGCGAGTGCGTCGCGTGGCCAATGTACCGCCCGCGGTGCCCGAGGAGGAAGCGGCGACGGCCACAACCACCCCCACACCCCTGCCAGGATTTAAGCCACAAATGCCACATCCGGGCCAGCTGTATCCGAATGGCGGCGCAGCCATTGGCCCGCTGGCCGTGCGCACGGATCAGCAGCAGCAACAGCAGCAATATCGTACCATGCCCGGCGGATTAGGAGTCGGCGTTGGCGGCCCGCTTGCCCAGCAGACCTCCCCCGTGGGCTCCGTGGCCAGCGGCACACGCTCCACCCACTCCCATCACCAGAACAATGGCAACAGCAACAGCTATCCCCTGTACCCTGCCTCCGCATCAACCAAACCGCAAATGGTGGCTGGTGATCAAAATCAAAATCCCCTGCTCCATCCGCACTCGCATCCTGCCAAAACTGCATCGCGTGCCTCCAGTTCCAGTGGGGGAGCCATTTCCCAGCAGCAGCAACAGGCCGCCTCAGCCTCCCAGCCCAAGCAGGAGCAGCGTCTGACGCATGAACAGTTTCGTGCTGCCCTCCAAATGGTCGTCTCGGCGGGTGATCCGCGCGAGAATTTAGATCATTTTCAAAAGATAGGCGAAGGCTCCACGGGCACGGTATGCATAGCCACTGACAAGTCTACAGGTAAGCAGCAATCCACCGCCAACCAGCAAAGACTAAATCTCTGCCCTTCCCAGGTCGCCAGGTGGCCGTCAAGAAAATGGATTTACGTAAGCAACAGCGACGAGAGCTTCTATTCAACGAGGTGGTCATCATGCGGGACTATCATCATCCCAACATTGTGGAGACCTACTCCAGTTTTCTGGTCAACGATGAGCTATGGGTGGTCATGGAGTATCTAGAGGGCGGTGCACTCACCGACATTGTCACCCATTCGCGCATGGATGAGGAGCAGATTGCAACCGTCTGCAAGCAGTGCCTAAAGGCTTTGGCCTATTTGCACTCACAGGTGCGTGACCAGTCTTAGTTGTCCCCTCCCAACCACTTCCCCTGCCACCAATCCATTGCTCTTGCGGCTGCTTTTGTCGCCGCCATTTCATTCGTTTAGTTGGCTTTTGCTGTGTGCCATTTGTGGCGCTTTCTTCTTGGCTTGGCCTGGCCTGGCCCTACGCTTTCGCGGCGACGTTTTTGGTTTCAATTTCTAAATTGTTTATTGTCGCCAAAGTCACCACCGACGACGACGACGACGACGGCAGCGACAATGCACGCACAGTGGCCTGAAGGGGCATAGAAATTGTGTGAAATTGTAGAATTGTACGAGGGTCGATTCAAAGACTGCGTGTCTACACTGTGCCACGCCTGAGACATGGTAATCTAGGTCGGCCTGCATGAATTTGACGCTGCAGACGCAGCCTCACTCGGTAAAACCATCCAAATCGCTAGACGTTTGGTTACTTCTTGGATTTTTTTGAAAACGTTATTCGTGTGAATAGCTTGAAGGTTGCTTTTCAAAACGGACTATCCTGTTCCAATCGATTTACAACCTTAAAAGGATTTTCACTGTGAAAATCGGTTCGGTAGTTTTGACCTGAGACATGTTTTGGTTCCATTGATGCCAACTGTTGTCGAGTTAGATTAGACACTAGAGTTTGCAATTCGAGTCTATAAATGACTAACAAGAGTTGACAGATTATCGATTTTCTTATAAATTTTGACTAAAATTACTCAAAATTTCAAATACAGCTGAGAAAAAGCCGAAATCATTTATAAAAAAAAGCCAAAATTCGAACATTTGTCCGCAGTTTTTAAAAAAAGCTAGAAATAACATGGAAAAAGGCGACTTGACAACACTGTTTAGTTCTGTTACAAATCGATTTCTGCAGCAAATTAACGAATCATCGACCAAAACCCAAGGTTGGACAAGATTATGAACCGATCCACGAACTCAGTCTTAGATTTTACGATAGGAACTATATTATGTGGAACCATAACTGTACCGTACCAGGTTGAAGAGGTTTAGTTAAGGATCTATACCGCTTCTGTTTAAGATTCAGATCTAGGTTAGGAAAGGTTGTGATGGCTATTTGTTTCCTGTTAACCCATTTTGTTAATGAGGGGGGTTCTCGTTACTAAACCATCTTACTTGAAGCTAAAAATGCTTAAATCACATCTTTAACATCTGCTTTAATTCTCTCTCTCTCTCTCTCTCTCTCTCTCTTTTACCCTCCCTTAGGGCGTCATTCATCGCGACATCAAATCGGATTCCATACTCCTGGCCGCCGATGGCCGTGTAAAGCTATCGGACTTTGGTTTCTGCGCCCAGGTGTCACAGGAGTTGCCCAAGCGTAAATCCTTAGTGGGCACACCCTACTGGATGTCGCCCGAGGTTATCTCACGTCTACCCTATGGCCCCGAGGTGGATATCTGGTCACTGGGCATAATGGTCATTGAGATGGTTGACGGTGAGCCACCGTTTTTCAATGAACCGCCATTGCAGGCCATGCGTCGTATACGCGATATGCAGCCGCCCAATTTGAAGAATGCCCACAAGGTGTCACCGCGCTTGCAATCGTTTTTGGATCGCATGCTGGTACGGGATCCGGCACAACGAACCACGGCCGCCGAGCTGCTGGCCCATCCGTTTTTAAGGCAGGCGGGACCGCCGTCGTTGCTGGTGCCGCTCATGCGTAATACGCGACACCATTCGTAGAGCAGCAGCAGCCGCAGCAGCCACTTTGTTATTGTATATGCCATAGACCAGGACCAGGCATTTTATTCTCTTTCTCTACTTAAAGGCAGGGACCGGACCCTGCTTCCAAGTCTAGTATTATGATTTCATTTTTAGCCACTGTACTTACGCCCCCATACCCCACACCACCCCTCTCGAACCGCTAAGCACTTGTAAAGTCGACACCTAATTTTTCGTTAATTTTTGTACACTCTTTTTGTGTTGCTTGTCCCATATTTTCACCCTTTTTTTAACACTCCATTAAGTATTCCAAACATGTTGACGTTATTGTTTAATCGAATTGGACTTCAATGGAAAGTCATTTAAGCTATGTGCCTTTCACCAAGAGTATATCCATCCACACATCACTTGCCCACACTATTTTATTTGAATAACGGGGTTCGTAACAGAACACAGACATAATGTTAATAGCATGAGCATTTTTACAGAGCATGATAGCAAGAGAGGCTTGACGCAACTTCAGCTGCAACTGACTAATTAACGAATTGGCATACTTAAATGCAAAATATAAACAGTGCTTAAGAAAGTAATTTTTCAACATTTTTAACCGTTTAATTAAAGCAGACAAAGCGTTTCTGCAGTACTTTGTTTTGTTATTGTTAGAGTCCAGCAACGCTTACAGTGTAAGCTTCGCTCTTGGCAAATGCTCTCAGTCAGTGTTACCGTTTTAAGCTATAAAGTTGCTTTATCTAGCCATTTTAAACTCGGAAATGCTATTTTAGCTACTAATCTGACAATTTTTTAAATATGTTTCGCTATTTCGATACTTTTGAGCCTTTCTTTTCAGTACAGAAATTAATTTCGCATTTTATAAATAAAAGGCAACAGCATTAGTAATAATAGTAATTCATGAAAAAAGCCTTTCAACTATCTCAGAACTGACAGATCTTTGTTTCGGCTAGTCGATTAATTTGCTCTTCAGTACTTCTCTGTGTGAAAAACACGAAGGACTTTGACTTCCAATAGCCATGGACTGACCAGGCTTGATTCAAAGCCATTGAAATGCTCGTGTTATTAACATGATAAACATTGATTGGTTTTTATTGTTATGAAGAAAGTAATTAATTAAATTGCTGACCCTTTTCAAACCTATAAAACACTTTTTACAAACTGCATTTTGCACCTAACCTTCCCCCCTTCGCCTGTTCTATTGATTACAGGGTGGGAAGTTGGGTATTCCGTTCTTGTCAATATAAAATGTTTTTTTTTTACTTTTTCGAATATCTATGTTGTAAGACAGAGAGAGAGAGATATGGAATATATATTTACATATAAAAAACTATATTATATATTTTTGATCTAAGCGAATGAAAACAACGAATATGCTCCAAGCTAGAATGCTCAGTTAATAGGCAAAAGGCATATCAAAATATTTTATATTAATCAATATCTGGAATCGAACATTCAAGGCACCTTCCACAAAATTAAAAACAGCCACACACATTCCCATTTTACCAATTTTTTTTTTGTTTTTGAAAAAAAAAACGATAGAACTTTTAGCATATTAATCTGTTCTGGATTTTAACCGAATGTAATTATAAATAAATAAAAATATAACACAGGTATGAAAATGAATCGTGTTTTTTGGGTTTTTTTTTGCCATTTTAGCTATTAAGTTGCTAGATCTAGCATTTTTGAAGCTGGGAGTGCGCATAATTGTTGGCAATTTTTATATAATGTTTAGTTTCGAAACGAAGTGCAAAAAAATGCCTATTAAATTGGTTGGAAAGTAAAAAATTGTTTGCTATGGAACTTACCCTGAGTATAACGTCTCAAAAGTGAGTGATGAATTGAGGCATAATCATTCTGAGCCCACACTATGAGTTTTATCCAGGAGCTGGCTGCAAAAACACAGTTGCGTTACGGACACAGCTAGGAGAGGGAGCGAAAAGACACTTTCAATACTGCTTTCCATGATGCAACAAGAGAGGTGAGGTGCCATGAGTGTGAGTTCTCTGCAAAGTACCTCCACGTTCATTGCTGCGCGTACTTTTGAAGCGTAAGTTTTGGCAAAGGTACGCACCACACTCATAACGCCTCACCTTGTATCGTTGCATCATGCTGCTTTCGCTCAATTCTATTGCCCTTAACCAAAGAGCGATTCATTCGTTTCTGCTGTTCTCTCTTGTGCATCACTTACCGTTCTGCCAACAGCAAACTTCCAAAGTGTCTTTTGCGTATGTATAGTGTTGCGCTCGTGTGTGTGACTCAGTCAGCGATGTTTGTATATATGTAGTACTTACTGTCATGATACAACTAAGATACGGCGCAGATTTTATTTTAAGTACTGAGCTTTTGCCAAGAGCTCGAGAGAGAGTGGGAGAGCGAACGGCTCGCATGAACACAAGTTATATACGCGTGTGAAAGAACCTCTCGCTTCAAGAGTACGCGAAGCACTGAACGTTTTAAGTACTTTGCCAAAGGCGCCTACTGCGAGCGTAAAGTTGGATTTTAGTTTAAAAAACGCACATATTTTCTTTAGTCTTAACATTTAGCTACTTTTGATTTATTTTGCTTAGCTATTTCTAGCTATTTTTTTATGTGCAGATCTAGCTACTTTTGTTGCTCATGTTGTGGCAACACTGCAACACTTTTGTATCACTTCTGGAGAGATGTTTTCTTATAGCTAAGAAACCGTTTCCTATCCCTTCTCCTTTGCCTGGAAATAATCGCTTTCTTATCCCTCATAAGAAACATTTTCCTTTCCCCCCGAAAAACAAAAACAGTTTGACCTTATTCCAGAGCGGCATAGTTCGCCTTCTAATCTTTCGCCAGGAATCGAACTTATCTAATATACTGTTTACTTTGGAACGTTCCTTTTGGCCCATTGCTCCCTTTAAGTCAGTCCGTCCCTGTATTAATTCGACTTTTTGCTCTTTGCTTTATTTGTATCTGGTCATAAATGTTTTAAACACAAATCCCGATAGAGTTGTATAGTTAATATGGTGATCCTTTGGTATATGGCACAGATTACTCGTCTGCAGATTCATCATCTGCTTCGACCAGGACGATCTCGCTACCTTCGTCACCGCTGACGTAATTGCGCGAGGCACATTCCTCATACATTTCCATATCGTTGTTCCCCAACTCCTCCTCTCTGGCAGGTGCCAAATAGAAATGCATTGGATTTGGCCAAATATCGTCCCTAATCAGCAAGCCCATTTTATCATTTAACGGGTTCGAATTGTTCAAGAACCAATCAAAAAATGTCTCCAATTCACCGTCAATCTTAAGGTGATCGGGTTTCAGTATCGTCAGTTCATATGGATCCACGTTCTCCTTCCATTCGATGGTCGAGCTAATCGATACGGGTTGGTTATCGAACACGAACTCCTTGGTGAGCACACTGTTCGTGAAGTACGGATTCTCAACGAAATAAAGATGAATGCGATAGCCGGACTCGATGTCATCATTTTCGTCGACTTCCAAGTGAGACAGAGCCCGCAAGGATTCCTCCACTTCTTCGACATGCATCAATTCGGCCACTTGCGGGTGGTTGACGATCGAAATCTGCCAGAAATTGGGAAGCCCCATGAGCAGTTCGCGGCGCTGCTCATAGAAGGGCTTCCTTTGCTTATTATAAGCCTGCTCAATGTGAAGCATCTCGTGGCTGGCCTTGATGTTCAGCTTATCAAGTTCGATTTGGCAGGTGTTGAGTGCCTCAAGTAAATAGGAATCTACAGCCTCTGGTTCGCTCGACATCGACATCGACATGGTTATGGTTGGCTGTAACAGTGAAAGAGTCGGATAAGTATTTTGATTGTTTGTTGTGGGTTTAAGTTAACTTTTACAGTTGGGCAGCGAGAGTTGCACGCTGATGTATTCCAGCACGTTCTTTTTCAGCGGAAATGAAAACGACAAGATGGCCAAAATCAAAATGGAGGACGAGCACGTGCTTTGCGATTTCTAAAGTTCAACGCGAAGCCCTCACTTGCCTCCGTGTGCACACAGAGAAACGGAAAGCCGTTTAAATCAAGATATATTTAACTAGGTAGGCGCACTTCCTCTCCCATGTATGCTTACAAAAGTACAAAAGAGAGCGGGAGCGAAAAAATTCGACAGCGGAGGTGCTTCGCTCACAACTGTTGTTCACAGACTGACGATTAAGCATACATCAAAGAGGGCTAGAGAGGAAGTGCGCCTACCTTCTATAATTGTAGCATGGCTTAAATGTCACTTAACTTGAATTGGTTCACTTACCTTTTTTGATTCTTTTTTAAATTAATTTGATTTTATTTGATTTTAGTTAGTTTCTGTCGAAACGTTGTTAGTTCACTGCAATCGCACAAAGCACTGAGCCTTAGAGAAGCAGCCTGCTGCGTCGTCAACTTTACACTCGCAAAACTTAACAGCTGTTAGCTCGCTCATTTAAGCTCTCTGAGTTTTGCGACTGTGTCCGTCTCCCTCTAACCAACGTGTTTTCCTATGTCAGTCTTGGTGTACAGCCTGAAAATGGCAGAATCTGTGTGGTTAACATCGCTGAAAATGGAGAGGCATTTTGAATTCAGCTGTTAGGTTAAAATCTTCTTGGGCAAACAAGTCAAATAAAAAAATGGCGGAAATTCAGACTCACAAAAGTGTAAACTTTTTACAGATTGTCAAAAAATACTTGAACACCCTGAAACAGGAACCGAAATGATATGAGGTCTCCAGCTTTTCTTAACAGTGTTAATGCACACACTCAAACAAACAAAAAGAGAACGGAAGATGTGACTGTGTGTCGTCTCTCTGTCTCTGACACTCAGTGATGCATGGGGAGCATGAGAAATTACGAAACGCAAAAAAGTTGAAACACAGGGCCACGCAGTCGTTGTTCACATTTTTGGTACAGCTTTCGACAGAACGTACTTGCTACAACGGGAAATGGAATGCGACCAAGTCAGTTTGATATTCACCCAATACGCATTTGAATCAAGTCGAAATGGACTGCTCAACAGTCAGTTGAACATGCGTCGAGACGGCACTGCTGACAGGCATGGAAAAGAGAGAGATGGAGACAGTTTTCGCTAGTTAAAGAGAACAGAAAAATGTGCTTGTGTTGGTCGGCACGAAAGTCGATTTATAAGCAAAACTTGTTCAATCAGACGATTAAAATTTGGAAGGCAGGAAGGTTAGGTTAGGTTAAGTAGGCAGAGGCCGAGTTCACTCAGAGGCCTTTTGGCCCATTGTGATGCCTAGTAGGGCGGTGGGGTTTGGGAGGGGAGGGTGTAGTGGGGATTGACGGTCAGATTCTGCGCAAACTCTCTATTTAAACCATTTTGAGGAATCCACAAAAAGAGCCAGGTCTTCTAGCGGCACATTTGCCAGACTGCCCAGGTCTTCAAAGAATGGTTTGCCCAGATGCTGGGTGCAGTCGCATAGAAGGTGATGGATGCTTTCTATTTCCTTCTCGTTCCCACAGCTACGGCAGAAGTCATGGTGGGGCACGCGCATCCTGGTGGCCATTTGACCGATGGTGCAGTGCCCCGTTATGACTCCTACCATAGGGAGGAAGGACTTAAAACTAAAGCTATGTGTCCATTCACTATTGAAGGGGGATAATATGACTTCTCTCTCTCTCTCACTGATGCACGACTTCGGCAAGCATTTGCTGGATTTTGAATCTAAAGCAGGCCAAATGGAGAGGACTTTCCTAGTGACTTCGTGGCCCAGGCCTCCTGCTCCTGATCTAATGTAAAATACAAACCAGTAGAAGATGGTGGCAGTTGTTTGACAAAAAGAGTTCCATGATTAATATTAATTGGATCTGATCATTTTGTGTTGTTTTATTTGTTAAAATTGTTTTCAAAAAACAAGTCTGGGGGCGCTGTTTAAAAACTAGAGAAAAGGCCAACATAGCTAGCCCCCCGGCTGGTTAAGAGGCGAACACACCACACACATCTCAATCTTAAGGGGATAAGTTCTTAGTTTAGCTTGAGCTGAAATGACGACAGGGAAGAAGGTGACAAGGATTGGGGAGAAAATGAGACTTAGGTACCGATCACCCACCCCCCCACCTACATCCACATTGGCCACACTGGCTATCATCAATCGACTAGGAGAGTGCTCGCACTCTCTTTCTCGTTTTTTATTCCCTTCAGACACAATCGTTGCTGTTGTTGTTGTTGTTCTCTCCTGACCATTCTGCGGCCCGCAAGGACAGGCGGCGCCAACTGCCATGTGAAGGACTTTTTGTACCATCCCAGGTCGCGTTCGCATCTCAGTGGAATATGAGGTCGGCATCGGGTGCGCCCTTCTGGTGCTTGAACTTGTGCTTGTTGGGCTTCTGGTAGTAGCTCTGGGTGAAGTTGCGCTGCTGCGGCGGCAGCAGCGACTCCTGATAGTCCTCCTCCTCGATGCGTTCGGTAATGTTGAGGGTCAGGCGTTTCACCTTCTCCTTCTCCTCGCGTATCTTCTGCTCCTGCAGCTTCAGATTGATGGCCAAATGGGAGTCGGAGGGGGCTACGAAGGATTTGAACTGCTGTTTGCCGCCCTTGTTGCCGCGCACCATCAGGACAAAGGGAACAGCAGCGATAGGCGGTTTGCCTGCTTCGGTGGCGGCAGCGTTGGGATCCGAGTGGCTGCTGTTGGTGGTGTTGGTGTTGGTGTTGTTGGTGTTGTTGCTGTTGCTGGTGGAGCCAGGCGAGCCGGGCGCCTCATGCTTTGAGATCTGTGCGCCGCCAGCCAACTGATCGTAGGTCTTCTTCTGCAGACGCGCCATCATGGGCACGGGTATATCCTTGGCGGTGGCTTTGATCGGCTCCTTGAGTCGCTCCTGATACGAGTCGGTGGTCATTTTCTCATACATCTGCTCAAATTCCAAATCCTCCTTGGACTTTTCTGGCAGCGCCAGTGTCTGTGACAGTTCTATCTCATTCTCGGTCCAGTCGTTGGCTTGTTCGGGCTCCAAGCCCGCTGCCGCCTGACGCTCGCGCTGATCATTTGAGGAGCCTGAGTCCTCATCGGTGGCCTGTTTTGGAAAGGAATGAGGATTAGGTGTAAACAACACACACACATGGATTCCGGTGCTTACCGCCTCGTCCAGTTCGCTTATCTCACTGATGGTGGTCAACGAGGGATCATTATTGCTATTGGCCTTCAATTGGGGATACAACTTCTCCTGCAGTTGATCGATGGCCTCTTTGGCCAGCTCCATGCTCTTGTATAGCTTCAATTTGGGTCGCACACCGGCCAAACAGTCACGATACGTGTGATCCACCAATATGGGAAAGAGATCTGAGGAGTTGTCCGACTTGCTGAACACAGGGTGCGACTTTTTAAACCAATAGTAATGCTGGAAGAACACCAGGAAATAGTCCAACCTGAAGGGGAAGAGGCAATGGTAAGTGTGACGCGGCTAGGATAATCTGGTACTCACTTCTTGCGTGTGGCCTGACTGGTGAAGTAGGGGCCACAGGTGTCCAGCAGCATGCAGGCCAATTTCAGGCGAAACAAACTCTCTGGCGGATCCAAGGGCGATACGACAGCCTGATCGAGGGACACACCCAGCGAGATGATCGAATACAGCGTATTGAGTATATGCGTCGACTCCACCAGCTTGTAGTTGTACATCTCGCCCAGATATTTGGCCATGGCAATGCGTCGCTGGGCCATTCGTGGCGAATGTATCTCCAGGCCGGCACGTATATCCTCAAACACATTGTCGATCACTATGGTCACCGCACGCGGCTGGTAGGAACTCAGACCCGAGACCAAATCGGCCAGGCAGCGTATCAAGGGGAAGCGCAACAGATACGCCTTCGACAGGCATTTGATGGCATAGCCCGATATCTCCGGGTCCAGCCAATTGATGCGGCGCAACATTTTGATGCAACGCTCCACATTCTGTTTGCACAGCTCCTCGAAGATCAAATGGCGTATGTACTCGTGCATGGCGGGACGTGGCTGCACCTCGCGTTTCGAGGACTCGGGCGGTTTCACCAAATAGAAGACACTCTCGATTTGGGCCGCGTGTCGCGAGTCCATCGCAGTGGCCGTCTTCAGGCGCAGCATCTGGTCCAGGAAGACATTCATCAGCAGGCGCGAGTCCCGACAGTTGTACAGGTAAACGCCGCTGACCTCCACAAAGGCGCAGGCCATTTCGATTTGATGATGCTGGAAGTCCCGCAGCAGCATCTTCAGACAGCCCAGGGCATCGAATTTCTTGAAGAGACCAAACTTGACCAGTTCGCCAATGAACCGCACTATCTTCAGCTTGGACTCGATGTTCAGCTGGTTCTTTTTGCGGATGTGCCATTTGAACTCCTTGCGCAGCAGCTCGGCCAGATCGGTGGCCACGTCCGTGTTGCACATGTGCACTATGGCCACGAAACGCGAGAGATAGGGCAGAATGTCCAGCCGGGTGCGCTGGACACTGAAGATGGAACGGGTTAGCTTCTTGCGCTGATGTTTGGTGTTGAAATTCAAGAGGAATTCAATGGCGGCCGAGTCGATGAGCTCCTTGTTGACACAGTTGAAGAGATTGACCAGAAAAACATCGAATTGCTGGCGCAGCTGGGATTGGGTTTGATTCTGTGGCTGAGCCTGCAGCTGTTGGCGTCCCAGTTCCATTAAGGCATTGCCCATTTTCATGGGAGGCAGGGCGGGCAACTCTTCTCCCGCCTCCTTCTCGCAGGGCGGATCCGAATTGGTGGAGGGTGGATCATCCAAGTCCATTTCGGCATCCAAGTTAGCCTCAATGGCCTCCTCTGTCAGCTCACTGGGCTCCTCTAGGGTTTCCAAGTCCACTTTGGGGGACGAGAAGTCGGGTAGAAATTGTCTCAAGTCCGGCAAATCTGTATAAAACGAACGTGTCTCCTCATCACCCCAGGGATCCAAAGTGCCAAAGGCTGCACTATCCAGCATATTGTCTATCACCGTGCCCGGATTACAGCATTCCGTCTCTTTGGCCAACTCGGGCAGCGGCTCGCCCAACAGCTCGGACAGCGACTGAGCCGAGGCCAGGAGCTTGTCAAAACTGGCCTGCATCAGCTCACACTTCTCACGCTTATCCGTGGAGATCTCACCCTTGCACTCCATGGTGCGTCTGATGTTCTTGGTCATGTTCATCAGCTCCGTTTGCTCGGCCAGCACATGCTTGCACAAGGCCTTGAAGTAGCCCTTCAACATGGAACGCAAATTCGATTGCTTGTCGCTGCTCAGGAAATCCGACTTGGGCATCTCCACGCCATACTTATCCGCCCACAGCTGCATCTTCTGTGGCACCAGGCCCGCGTACTCCTCCCCGCAGTGCCGACAGAAGGAGAGTATTATGGAGAAATTGCTGTGATCGTCCTTATCCTGTGCAATCAGCTGCACCAGCACCACACCCAGCTGAGCCAAGCCCGGCTTCATTTGTATCACACCCGAGCTGACCAGTTCCGCAAATAGACGTAGATCCACACGCAACTTGCTGGGATTGGCTATCTTCTCACACGCCTTGATATTCAGGGCCTTCTGCCAGGCCTCCAGGAATTGTGTATCGAAGTCCGCATACGTGCAGTGCAGCTTGGAGGCCAGTGTCACCACCGCCGGCACATCCGTCATCTTCAGCTTGGCCTCGGCCAGAGCGGCACAAATCTCTGAAATGTATTTGCTCAAATTCAGGGCGAACAACTCACGCAACAACCCCTCCAGCTGGCTGGCCGTGAACAGTTTCAGTTTTTTCACAAAAGCCGTGTTCTTCTTCAGACTCGAGTCCAGGCGGGCAAAGTACTCCTCGCCCGGCAGCTCAAAGCTGGAATTCTGTTGCCGGAGCAAACGTTTCGCGTCGATTTTCTCCTGCAATTCTTGTATAAATTGTTGCAGTTCCTCGCGCTCCTCAAGCTCTCTGGCGGCTGCATCGTCGTTACCATCAGCTGTGGCCGTGGCTGTCGCTGCCAACGTCTCATTTTCCTTGGCCAGCTCGCTGGTTGTTGCCTCCGTCTCGTTGGTTTTGCTGCTGCTGCAGCTGCTGCCGACTTCCTGCATTCTTTTGCTATAGTGAATTTTCCGTTCGATTCTCACTAATTTCGTTTGATTTGTCGTTCTATCAGGGGGGAAATTCGAATTTCATTTGTATTTTTAGTGTTTGCTGCTGCACACACAATTCTAATGTTGTTTGTCACACTCTGGTCACACTAATTGCGAGGCTCAACACGCATTGACAGTCGCCAGGGCTGCAACGAACTGGTTCGTTTCGATTCGAAATGAAACACACAAAATAACTGTTTATGAACAAACTTTTAGTATGAAACAAGTTACATAAAATGGAAAACCGCAGCACGGCAACAACAACAATACCAAAAAACGGTACCATGCCTGCAAATGGTGCCAAAAAAGGGACTTTTTCATGTGATTCGTTCCCAAAAAGCGTGTTTTTCATGCGATTCGGAACCAAAAACGTGTTTTTCATGTGAATGTTGCCAAAAAATTCTTTAATTTTAAGGGTGCTGCCATTAAACTTATAAAGACACCCTTACTTGTTTGATAGAAGTCAGGGGCAGTGCGTCTTACTTGTGGTGTACCCAAGGCTCAGTACATGGCCCACTTCTGTTTTCTTTATATGTAAATTACCTTCAAGATATCTTGCTTGATTGTAATGTCCCCATCTATGCCGATGATGTTCAAATGTATGTAAGTCGTTCTCTGCATAAAATAATCGAGAAAGCTAAGCTAACTTCGTCTGTGCCGAAGTTTTTATACCCTTGCTAGTGCTCGCTTAAATATTTTCAAAAAATTACTCTTTTCCCATTTTCCGACCGATCGTTCGTATGGGAGCTATATGATATAGTCATCCGATTTGGCCAAAATTTTATAAAATTATGTAAAAGCATGTGAAACAAACAAATACAAAATTGCAGGATGCTACCATTAAAAACAAAAAAGTTTTTCTAACTAAGACTGTTTTTCAGACCTATCTTTTGCATGGCAGCTATACCACCTAAAGCTGTCCGATTTTAATAAAACTTGATAGAATTATATAAAAACATAGAAAACTTACGATTGCAAAGTTTGGAGACGTTTCCATTGAAATGAAAAGAGTTGCATAATTGTTTTTTGGTTTTTGTTTTTGCTATCGCTGATCTCGAGTTCTTTATAAAACAAAGTAATGTAAGAGAATCTTGTCCAGCATTTTTAAATATGTTCGTTTCTAATTTTTGATCGGAAACCATTTGAAAACGACTCGCTATGATGAAGCTCGCCACACTCTCGACATGTTGCAGACCTTTCCACCTTCTAGGCAAAGGACATTAATTCAGAGATTATCTGCAGCAGCTGCCTACAAACCAAGATCTGGTGACAAGAGTTGCAGGCTCGCTTAGTAAGATCGAGATGGAAGCAGTTTAATTGACACAAGATGTTTCAAAAGACTCCATAAATCTGTAAACTAACAGCACTAAAAGCCCTCAAATTGAAATAGTGTGAACGTATTTCTGGCCAAAGGTTCTAAAGACAGAAAATAACGTAAACTTAGCTATCAGCAATCAATTCAGCAGAGAACCATCAGCAATTCCAAATCGCATTTATCTGCTTATTGGGCCCATTGTTGAGGAAATGTTAAATTAATTTTACATACATATAGTACATTTTTTTTTATATATTTTGATACAACACTGACAGATGTAAGATGTCAGATGGTGTCAGTGTAAATTTACATTTCACATCATCATCAAATTCCATGCGTTCCTCTTAAAGGTACTCAGTATGACCAGGCCCATAATTGGGAAACCCGTTAACCATTTGGGTTTTGTAACGGTTTTTGGAGCACAAATTAACAGTGTTAATAAACTTACGATCCCAGACATACAAATACGAGTGTCAATTATGTTGGCATTATGTTGGTATAGTGTTTCGTCTTCGACAATCCTTGATAAGGCAGATAAGTAACACGATACTTGATTGGTATTTCACACAGTCAAAAGTTATCTCTTCAATCAAAACTTGAGCATTTACAGCAGCGACGTTCGAAAAGAGAGGCTCTCTGTCCTTCTCTGACACTCACAGAAGCATTACTTTGGCAAGCATTCGGCGAGAATTGCGGAAAGTGTTTTTGGACATGCGACATTGAGCGGATTTCCTACTTTAAGTTTCTTTTCTCGCTCTCTCCTATTCTCCCAGTGTTGAGCCACTCGTTGTATGAACTCCGTCAATTCTCATCAAAATAAATAAATATGTAAAATTTTTGTCAATGTATTTTTTTTTCATTTTATTTCACTAAAATTAGCGTCAAACAGTTTTTTTTATGCTTAAAATGTTCAATTTTTCAAATTTGTTTTTCCCTTTTGTTAATCAGTAATCAGTACAAATCGCAAAAATATTTATATATATATTCATATAAATATATATAGGTGTGTGGTGTGGGCGTATTTATATATTAAAGTTATCAGGTTACAATTAATCAATCGAGAGTGAGAGACAGCAGAAAATGATAAGAACAAGAAATACAAGAAATACCAAAATGGTTTCGAGGGAGGGACACTTTTCATTAACAAAAAAAAAACAAATACAAAAAGAAGCTTAAATGTTAATACGCTTAAGTATATAAATGTAAATGTAAGGTTAGAGTTAAAAAATGGGACACACACACACACACACACACACAGAATTAGAAACGGTGGCTAGAACAGAACGGAACAAAAACACACAGACAAATGCAAAAGGCAAAGGCAGGAAATTACAGTAAGTTCTCGGTATATATTAAAAATACATAAGTTGTGTTTTAGATATTGCAGTTTTTAAATAAAATTACAATTAATAACTAAACAAAATGATACAAAAACACAAAAAACGTATACAAAGAAACTCAGATCATACAAACTATAATTTATATATTCATTAGTTGTCAACGTTCGTGGTGTTAGTTCCAGTGTTGTGTAAGTAACAGGCACAATTTGGCGGACTGTTCTGTTGTGGCTTCTGTTGCCTGTTTTGCAGGGGGGTTGCTGCTGTGCGTTTGGCGGGGAGCCTTCTCGCTTGTTGTTGCTGTTGTTGTATAAATTCTAAAATATATATTTATATATATGCTTTAGCAAGGCACAATTCGTTTGCTCGTTAACGTTTCTATGTATAAATGTATATAAAAAAATGTGACTTAGTTTTAGAACGCGTTTCAATGGCAGTTGACTTTGTTCACTCGCTTCCACACGCGCGCGCCGCCGCCGCACCTCTGGCAAAACAGCTTCAGGATGGTTTCTTTTCTTTCTTCCTCGTTTCCTTTTTTTGTTTTTGTTTTTGTTTTTGGGATAGTCTTCTTGATCTTCTTGAGGATCTCAGCATCAAGTCAGATTTAAATGGCAAATTTTTACTAAAGTTTTTTTTGTTTTTGTTTTGTTTTGTTGCTGTTGTTGTGTTTTTCTTTGTTGGTTTTGCACACATTTTATTTGCCCGCATACATGGGATTCTTAAAGGTGGAGGTGGCCTGCTTGTAGATGGGATTCTCGCCCTGGAAAAGATGGAAACACAAATGGGGGGGGGAATTAATACTGATCATAGAGTAATTGTGAGCCTGGGTTGTCTATATGGTATGCATACACAAGCAAGTCTCCCTTTTTAGCCTAGTAAAACAGCTTCAATTGATGCCAGATTCATACCAGATGTGGGTAAGAGTATTCAGAGTTGACGACATTTCAAGCGGTTTTGCTACACATTTGGGCCCTCAATGACCCCTCCCCACCTTCTTGACTCTCTTCCCACTCGTCTTGGCACTCACCGTATCCCATTTGGCATTCATGCGCTCCTTCTCGAACCGTGCAAACTCCCGCCGATCGTGTATGGTGGTCAACAGTTTCCACAATAACAATATGGCCAATCCCACCAGCACAATCGCTGCTATCACACCCAAAACAATGCCCAGCATGAAAACCCTGGGCGGACACTCCTTCTTCTCCTGTGCATGCACCACCAGTTCACCTTGTTCGCTGTACTTGAAGGTAAACTTGCAATCATCATCCTCATCAAAGAACACACAAATCTGCTCATCCTTGTGCTCATCGATGACCACTTTGTCCACACTTATGGGCGTAAAGGCGGTACAATTCTTGATACAATCATCGCCATTCTTCAAAGGACCCGTATGATACATCTGGCACTGCACACAATCCTTCAGTTCCTGACACCGTGGCGAACAGGTGGGACACTTCTCGCAATGGCGTCCCGAAAAGCGACCCATTTCGGTGGATTTGCATTTGCAGACGCCGCACTCGCAGGTGCCATGGCCCGAGCACAGTTCACCGCCCGACGGTGGCATGCAGTTGTCATTGGAGGCCTGGCAATCGCAATTGGAGCCCGTCCAGCCGGGCTTGCACACACAGTGGCCGCACTCGCAGGTGCCCTGATCCGGTCCAGAGCACAGCTGTTGCTTGTTCCGTTCACAGCTGAAATTGTCGCACTCGCAGAATTTGCCCGAGATCACCTCATCCGCATTCGTACGCTTGAAACAGTCACAGGAGCCGCACACACAAGTGCCGCGACCACTGCAATCGACAGTGGTGACATTGTCTGCCCTGCAGACGGCATCGTTGGTGGTGCTCGCATGCACATCCGAGGTGGAACACTCACAGGTCTTGCCAAAGTGCTGCTCATCGCAGTCACAGATGCCACACATGAAGTTGCCAGCGGCATTGCACTTCTCCGAGTTGCGCTCATAACCCTGGAAGCCGGGATACTCGCAGGGACAGGAGCAAAGCATTTCCAAATCAATGACCAGACTCTCGTTGAGGCCAACCGGATAGATCTGAATGAGCTGCTTCCAGTCCCTGGGATCCTGTGGACATCTGAGCACGGTTATCTGTGCATTGAAGGTGACCTTGTCGCCCACTTTCAGGCCGCTGCATTTGTTGGTCTTGGTCATGGTGCTGTTCAGGCAGGAGGAGAAATAGGTGATCTTCACATCGCTGGTGGCGTTGTCCCTCATCTCCACCGAGGAGGAGATTTTCTGTGAGCGGAAAACGGTTACAGTTTGCGGGGTGTACGCTGGGTGGGGAAATGAATCACTTACGTTGTACTCCTCGCGCACCAAATCCACCACATTGGATGAGTTGGATGTCAGCACGGCACTCGATGAACCCTCAATGTGTGCCGACAACTTCTGATACACCGAATGCTGGGATTGGGTGACAGCAAAGATGATATTGATGGCGTTCTGCTTGACCTTCTGATTGATCTGCGAGATACTCGGATAGTCCTGGATGGATGAGTACGAATAGGAGTTGTCCGGATCCAAATGGCATTCACCATCGTTGGGTGTAATGACACCGCCCAGTTTACCATCCCCGGCATAATGGAAGCCAGCGTCCGTGGAGAATACCAGGAGGCGACGGGCCTGTTCACGCCAGCCCACTTGCTTGCGGCAGGCAATGGCCTGCATAATGGCATCAAAGCCACCCTCAGGTGCATCCAAATTACCCGAGACGGCGGCACTATCTACCTCTTGCTGCAGAATGGCATAAAGTCGGGGATTAATACAGGTTTTTTTTGTGTTTGATGTGGTAAATGTGCGAGAAGAAGAAGAAGAAGAAGAAGGAGGAGGAGGAGCAGGAGTAGGAGGAGGGGATTAGTGGAATCAAGCAAGCAATGGAACACACTCTGGGTTAGATTTGGGTTAGGTTTTCCTTTTTAGGTTTCCTTACTTACGGCGTACAATTAATGAAGTCTTGATAGCCCCCAGCCCCCCAGAGGCCGAACACTTTCGGTAATTCACGCCGATTGCCTGCCGAAGTAATGCTGCAGTGAGTGTCGGAGAGAGACAGAGAGCGTCAGAGAGCCTCTCTGCTTGAACATCGCTGCTCTACACTAAAGCCCCGTTTTGAAGTGCCTTTGCAAGCACCAAATTCTACACTTTTTTGACCACTGAATGCTAAATTTTTGGCTCTTTAGGGCTTTTGCATCCATCCATAATCGGTCGCAAGTTCAGATTGCCACACAGGAAGGATATTACAATATATCCTTTGGGCGATTATCCGAATCCGTTTGGTTTGGCTTTATCTTAAATATACTTTTAATCATCCAAAGGTGCTGGAAATCTTTCGAGAATATGAAAAATTATTATACTTTGAATGATTTTCAGCACCGTTGAATGATGGAAAGGATATTAAAGACACATTTCCAGTCCAAATGTATACATTTTTTTTCAGTGTAGAGCACTTTTTGTTGTAGCTTCCTCACAGTTCTACAATATCAGCTCTGTTTGGTCTAAAATTCCACTTTCTAGGGCATTTTTTGTTGTAGCTTCCTCAAAGTTCTATAATTTCAGCTTTCTAGGGCGCTATTTGGTCTAAAATTGACATTTCCTAGGGCATTTTTTGTTGTAGCTTCTTCATAGTCTTAAAATTTGTTGTTGTAGCTTCCCTATATTCGGTCTAAAACTTAACTTCCTGAGGCATTTTTTGTTGTAGCTTTCTCATAGTTCTAAAACTTCAGCTCTCTGGGGCTCTTTGTTGTTGTAGCTTCCCTATATTCGGTCTAAGCTTCACCTTTCTAGGGCATTTTGTTGTAGCTTCTTCAAAGTTCTCTAATTTCAGTTTTCTAGGCCGCTTTTTTGTTGTAGTTTGTCCTTCATAGGGCATTTGTTGTTGTAGCTTGCCTAAATTCGGTCTTAAATTCAGCTTTCTAGCGCACTTTTTGCTGTAGCTTTCTCACAGTGCTAAAATTTCAGCTCTCTGGGGCGCTTTGTTGCTGTAGCTTTCTTATAAATCGCATTGTAGTTGTAGCTGCCTCATGCTTCTGCCAAAAGCTTTCTAGGGCGCTTTGTTGTTGTAGCTTCCTTATTATACCTGGGCAACTATTAAAGCTTCTTGCGGTGCTTTGTTGTTGTAGCTTTTCCAGAGCTTCAGTGTTGAAGGCTACACATATTTGGGGTAACATTTCAGCTATCTCTATTTGCTTTGTTGTTGAAAGCTCTTCTCAAATTTCTAAGCAGGCAGATCCATGTCTAGGTCCAACACTGCTCTTAACACCTGTGCAAACATTGAAGCTACAGGTGGTCGTGTGGTTGATCTTATGAGGAAACGAAATGGCTGCAGCAGGAACAGCTGTTACTTTCGTGATCTGAAAGCCGACACTTGGAATTTGAAATTAGCCGGTGCTGGTTTCTGGGAACTTTATGACATGTTCCTGGCTTTGGAGTTGCATGTTACCACAAACTGACAAATACTTCCAGAGCAGCGATGTTCAAGAAGAGCGGGGCGCAAAAGTGAGAGTGAATTGTGTGCTGTGCAGCGAATGCAAGCAAAGAGAGCGCTGCCCGACTTCGGCATGCGATCGGCTCGTGTGCGTGTAAATAACCGATTGTGCTCGCTCCCTGGGGGCTATGGGTGAACAACATCGCCGTTTGTAAGCGATTTGGTTAATCAGTGTACATTTTTTTGCACCTTCCGCTTGATTTTTAACACCAAAAATGCTCAGTAAGGTTTGCTATTTCTAACCAACGAACAGCGCCTGCAAATCATGGAACTTTACTATGAAAATACGTCATCTGTTGGTACGTCAAAGCAAAAAATATGCCGTTTGTGGTCTGAAAATGCTGCAAATGCATTTTAAAGTCTACTCTCACACATAAACTTCCGATAACAACTTGAATTGATAACCTTGCACTGATAAGACATGGTCAACTGGTTCAGGGTAAATGCTTCAATTGGAAACGAAAGATACTGTTGGATAGAGTGTGCCCAAAGAGAAACAGTAAGGAGAAAGAAACAGGCAAAGACAAATCATTCACCAACTTAAATATAATAGTGCAATAATTAAACAACAACAACAACGAAAAACAACATGCAAGACGAGCAAAACCGGGAGATGTATGCAAAAACGTATGGTTGGGTTAGACGGGCGAGCAGATGCAGAGATGCGTTTCAATGGCCGTTTTTTTGGGCAATGACAAACTTACAGAGAACAGTGTGGCGTCCGTGCTCAAGTTCACGATGTGACGAAAGCCATAGGGAGCCTTGCAACCTGGACATGGCACCTCCAGACTACATTTTGTGACCAATCAAACAACAAGCAATTGTTTTATGTGTTTTTTGTGTTTTTTTTGTGTTTGCAATTTATCAAGGGCCAGATTTATATAGATAATATGTTTATAGTGACATGGCGAGACAGAGAAAGTGGTGAGTGAGCGAGAGAGAGAGAGAGAGAAATAATAAAATGATACAAAAAATAAATATCAAAAATGTTTACGACATCTAAAATGTATGTACGAAGTGCATTAACAATACAATAGATATAACTTGTATAGAGTAAAGATATAGATTTAATGGCAACTACTGATCACCCATTCTAGGAACATTCAGCAAAGGCAGCGAACAGATCGAAATTGATCCATAAATTGATAGAAAATACCTTACCATTTTTCATGGATCCATTATAAATTCAACACTAGCAAGAGAGAGAGAGAGACACTGTTGCACGTGTGCCTCAGCGAACTGCAAGTGTGTATGCGTGCCAGCTTACTGCTTGCTCCCTGATCAATTATACTTTCTCACTGATTTTTCTGCTGAACTTCAGTGACGGTGAATGGTATGCTCCTTTCAAGTGATACTGCAATATCGATAGGTTTTTTTATGATACCGATATGCGTATCTAGGTTAAATGGGCGATAGGAGATGGGTTTTAATATTTTTATCGTTTTTTGTTGGAAAAAAAATGAAAGCCTAGCAGCAATTCTTCTTGAAGAGTCGTTTTTTGAGTTCTTTTTTGAGTTTTTGAGTTCTTCCCGTTCTTCTGATCAGCATGGAGACATTTGACAGCATTTTTACGACATTTTTGAGTCTCTATAAATCTCACATAAACGTATTCTCTTTTCAATCATAGAAGGGGCTCGATAAAGACCCATTCAAGTGATTTTTGATGAAACAATCTTCCAAATGTTTCAAGATTCAAATAGTCATAAATGTGCTCGCTTTTTGATCATAAATGATACTTTTGTTGGTAGAAAGAGGTATCCTGGCCGCGACTCTTCTTAAAGAGTCGTTTTTAACAGATTTTTATGATCAGTTTCGACCAGAGGTCGCAATAATCGGTCTCTCTCGTGCTTGTTGTCAGAAAACAACCGCTCATTCACTGACACGATGCGTAACTGTTGCGAAAAAACACACAAACTTCGTTCTTCTTTGGCTTGCTCTTCGCTCAACCGCCGACCGCTTTTGGTCGCTTGCTCGGCTCAGTGTTCACTCGAGACCTTTTCGGTCGTAAAAACTCGGCAAATGGTCTTTTGCGCATGTATGTATGCATGTGAGTTGCGCGTGTGGATAGCTAGGCGTGGACTATTTATACATACGCATATGCACACAAATGAGCGCCATATCACCTTCTCCCTTCCTCTTTAATGCTTTGCCTGTGACGAAATTCTAAGGCAACAACATAAGGCAAACGCAACAACAAAAATAAAAACCTTTTTTGCTGACTTTTTCCTTGCTTCGCTCACTTACTGACTCTCAGTAGCTGAACAACAACCGGTTCTGTTCGCTTCGCGCGGTCAGTAAAAGACCGACTCGTGTGTTGCGCTCAACCCGAAACCGAAGAGCGAGAACACGAAAGAAAGGAAAAAGAGGGTTGCTGGTCAGACACTGAGCGATGCCGTTTCATTTTTTTCGGTCTTTGTTGTGAGCAGACCGCGCAGAAAATTTTGGTTGAGCAGATTTTGCGACCTCTGGTTTCGACTCATTTGCGAGATTTGCATAACAGACTACTATTAATTCATCTTCCCTCTTCTACATCTAACATTATTTTATACTTTTCCCTCCGGTTTTTGTGTTGCAAGTTGGCGTATGCGCCTCTCGGTCTGTTGGGCTGCTATTTGTCAGTCCTGTCATTTTGGTGAGCAGACAGCATAGAAAAATTATGTTGTCCATATTATTGGGGTATTGTTTTATAGGCTTTCGGGTGCTCCGATTTCATTACTGACAATATTTTGCTGATCGCGTGAGAGGGTTCTGACTTATGGAGAGGGGAGGGGGATAATATCTAAAAAATAAATCATATGGGGTATCGTTTTATAGGTTTTCGGGTGCTCCGATTTCATTACTGACAATATTATTCTCATTGCGGGGAAGGGGGGCTGACTTGTGAAGGGGGGAAGGGGGTAATATCTAAACAAAAATAAAATGGGGTGTTGTTTTATAGGCTTTCGGGTACTCCTATTTCATTACTGACAATATTTTGCTGATCGCGTGAGAGGGTTCTGACTTATGGAGAGGGGAGGGGGGTAATATCTAAAAAAAATAAACTAGGGTACCATTTTATGGGTTTTCGGGTACTCCAATATAATTTCTGCCAATATATTACTGATTGCGGCAGAGGGGGCTGACTTATGGAGGGGGAAAAGAGGTAATATCTAAAAAAAAAATCATATGGGGTATCGTTTTATAGGTTTTCGGGTGCTCCGATTTCATTACTGACAATATTATTCTCATTGCGGGGAAGGGGGGCTGACTTGTGAAGGGGGGAAGGGGGTAATATCTAAAAAAAAATAAAATGGGGTGTTGTTTTATAGGCTTTCGGGTACTCCTATTTCATTACTGACAATATTTTGCTGATCGCGTGAGAGGGTTCTGACTTATGGAGAGGGGAGGGGGATAATATCTAAAAAAAATAAACTAGGGTACCATTTTATGGGTTTTCGGGTACTCCAATATAATTTCTGCCAATATATTACTGATTGCGGCAGGGGGGGCTGACTTATGGAGGGGGAAAAGAGGTAATATCTAAAAAAAAAAATCATATGGGGTATCGTTTTATAGGTTTTCGGGTACTCCAATTCCATTTCTGGCAATTTTTTGAAAATCCGAAGACCTATGAGCAAAATCCACACAAGTTCTGCTAAAAATACTGAAAACTTTGTGTTAATTGACTGCGAAACATCGTTTACGGAACCTTTACAGCTTTAATGAAAGGATTCTTACTAAAATAGTGGAATTATTATCCAGCGTGATGAAAGGAATACAGCGGAGGCATCACACAAGGCTGTTGTTCAAAAACAATGCAACAAATCTCACCAAATTCCCAGTTTTCTATGAGTAATCTTTGATAATGTAGAACATGACTCAAACTTATATAAATATCAGACCCAAAATGGAAACCATGAAAAATGGAAACAAATATTTGACGATTTAAGTGGCTTACTTCACCGCAAGTACCGCAAATGCTGATCATTCTGATTCATTTTCCTGATCAATTTCTGTTCAAATGCCTTTGTTAGTTTTGGTAAATGTTAAGGCTTACACCAAACACACACACACACGCTTACCGAGGCTTAAATATATATATATATATGTGTAAATCTATGCTTATGATTTAGATAGAGAAATGGGTGCAGAGATATGCCAAGATATTGAATGGATACACCAGCACTATGTAGTATAAATAAGGTTATTAAGGATACGGTTAGACATCAAACACGCACACACAACATAGAAGAAGTAAGGGACAGATTTGTAGGTAGGTGGGTGGGTGGGTGGGTGGTTGGTTGGTGTGTGGAGTAGAGTAGAGCATGGGGGGTGGGGGGTGGGGGGCTGGATAAGAATGTTTGATTAATTTGTTTAAATCTTACAGAGAAACTTTCGGTATTTGTGCTTAGTGCCATGTGATTGCGGTAACCATAGGGAGCCTGGCAATTTTCGCACGGAGCCTCGAGTCTATTAAAGGTAAAAGGTGGATTTGTGGTTGTAGTTGGTTTGGCTTTGGTTTCGTTTTGATGGGGATAACATGGTGAGCAATGTGTCTTAGGAAACTAAGTTATAAAAGGTAAACGCTGTTTTAGTTGAACATGATTGGAAATGTGTTTGCATTTTAAGTAGAAGGCAATTAAAAATTGTTTAGTTGGAAAATTTGGAAACTCTACTTAAAGCTGCATCCATTCTGTATCTTAAAATAGGCCAACAAGACGAAGCCCGGTGACTCATGCCACCATCCGGTTATAAGTCATCGTTCCTCAGCGGAACGCTATCTCGCCTAACACAAAACTTGAATCGATTCTTAGGAATATCAAAAGGGATTGACTCACTTTTTGGGTATGGTGGACACATATGGCATCAGCACCTTATCCACAAACGAACCGAAACCCAAGCGGAAGTTTGATGTAATATTCCTCATCGTCGCGGACAAGTCAGCACCCAAGTCGGAAAGACTTTGCTTATCATCTTCCATGGACTTGGACAGGTCCATCAAGTAGTACAAATCCACTGGATAGTCCTGGGCCTGGGAATAGCTTACCTCCAGATTATGGATTTGATCTGCAAATGGTGCACATTGAAATATATTGGAAGTGCTGAGCAGTGACCCCACTTACTGATGCGCAACTGCAGACTGACACGCTGTGGCTTAATCTGTACTATCTGGCCCGAACTGGCGCCATACATGGACGAGGAACCGCTCATGGATGATGAACCGCTCATGGAGCTAGAACTCTGCTGGTAATAGCCACCACTCTGCGAGTAGCCACCGGACATGGACTGACCACCCGCTGAGAAGGCCTTGCCACCGCTGGCCAATGTTAGATTCTTATTGATCAATATGCTCTCTTTAGTGTCGGGGTTCCAGGTGAATTGCTCGTCGCAGGTGGACGGTGATGAGTGCTGAAAGCAACGCGGCCGGTCACCATAATCCGGTTGCATGCACCAGGAACAGCTTTCGGTTTGTATGCACTCATGGCAGTTGGGTTTGTTAACGCAAGGATTCTGTACCAGTTTCGCGGGCAATTGGCCATTGATCAACCACGAATTGCTGATCAGAGAGACCAGAATTGTGATGAGCAGATAAGAAGTTGGGCTGCTCCTCATCTTGGCTCTGTGTGTGTGTGTGAGTGTGTGTGTGTGTGTATAGGATGTAAGTGCGTTGGCGGCCCAATTTGACTGTGGTGGTGGTTTAGGGGGTGTGCGGGTGCTGTAAGGAAGATAAAAGACTTTTGTTAACTCTGTTTATGTCATACTTTGTGGATTTGAAACAGTTTTAACTATTTTTAAACCATTCAAACCATTTTTAATTCTCGCAGTGTAAAACTCCCGCTCTCTCTTCTTGTGAGTGAGCACATTTTACAGTTACTTTTGCTCTCCCTCACATACAACTTCAGTCGCCGTCTCAGAGAGCAATTGAAATCTATTTGCTTGCTTTTACACTTCACTTTCTTGTGGCACTAAGCAAACATCTGTCTGCCTCACAGCAACAACAACAGAAATTGAATTTAATTTCTCTCGCGAGGTTAACGCTGCTGCTGCTTTCGTTGTTGTTGTTGTTGTTGTTGTTCAGCCATACAATCAGCGTCGTTTCGTATGAAATGAACAACATCAAGTTGCCAGATGACTCATACACTCATCTGTGTGTGCGTGTGTGTTTGTATGTTGTGCAAAGGTGGAAACAGAGAGAAGGCGGGCGGCAAATTTTCATTTAATAGGGCAAACCAAAGCCATCAGCTGCAAATTGCCAATTTTTACACGTTCTCCTCACACTCCTTTGCCTTCGATTTGAGGGCAAAGTAAACAAAGGGCTAAGAGAGAAAGAGGGCATTTTTTTTGTGTTTTATATATTTTTGGGGGGTGACCACCACCGCCACCACCTACTGGTGGCTTAGTCATTGTCTCTCAAGTTGATTGCGTCGACGACGGTGATGATTCGTCCAGCAAAAGCTTCGACTGATTATTCATAAACAAAATTCAATCATCAAAAAAACAACAAGGGTTAACAAATGCTGGAGAACACACAATGCTTGAGAGTTGTGCGTGTGTGTGTGTGTGTAGAGTCTAAATATAACATCCCACACACCGTATTGAACCATTGTAGAGGCGGCGCAGCTGCTGCAGGGCAAAAAAAAGTCTAAGTAAAAATCATCGACCAGATGCAACCAGGCGGCAATTTGCATCAGGCTCTAAGTGTGCGCCAAAAAACCACAACTAAAAGAGTACAGTGAACACTAGAGCACCGTCAACTCACTCGCTTAATTAGGTTTAATGGGGCCTAAGATTAGCTTGAAAACGAACAAACTATGAAAAAACTATGTAAAGTGCTGCCCATCGCTGTTTCCAGCCGGTGCTGCCCAGCATAAATGTTTGTTTTCCCTATATCTCGACTATCGTTCATCCAATCTTCGCCCTTTCTTTGGCGGTACGTTACATAATACTGATTGCTAAATATCACCAGAAGGTTCAAAACTTCTATCTATATAACTGTGGCAGTTATGAGGCTTTTTTCAAATTGTGGGGGCGGGGGGAGGCGTGGCAAAAATTGAAAACTAGCCAGAACTGCCTGCCTTACACAAGTAAGACGGGTGTAACACGGTGAAGCGAACTTTATAAAGTTTTTCAAAAAGTTCATGCTCAACGAAAGCTTTTAAAAACCTTAATGAAGGTAACTTCATCGTGTAAGTCCAACCTAAGACTGGATTTACACGGTGGAGCAAACTTCATGAAGTTCTTGAAAAAGCTTTCGTTTGCAGGAGAGGTGTAGAGGAGCAATCGACTCCACTACACCTCTTTCCCACAAGCGTGATCGTTTTCGAATAACTTCATGAAGTTTGCTCAACTGTATAAAATCCGTCTAAATAACTGGACTTCGAAGAAAAGAGAGTTCAATAAGGCAGCTTTTGAGTGAAGGAACTTCAAAATCCTTTACTAACCCTAGAAAATTTACTTTGAGCTAAGCTAAAATACCTTCAAGCCGTTAACTCAATAGTGTCTTCACTGTACCCTTAAACCGCCTGGCCTCGCAATTGGGACGCCCACAATCCGCACAGCATCTGCGCTACATAATATGATGTGGGCGTACTAGTTCCTCCAAAAACACACACACAGACACACAAATGGTACGGAAGAAACTATAGTTTTCATAAAAACGTAGGCAAAGGCAAACACACAACACACACACGCACTGAATTGGAGCTGGTTGAAGGCTCCTTTTGGTGTCAAAGTAAACAAGGGGGGGAACAACTGTGCGCTGTAATCAGCAATTGCAACGGTCGTTTGTCGCTGTCGCGTCGATCTTCAAGTCCGCACCCTGGCGGCAAAAATTGTGGAGGATTCATACACAACTGAGTTCATACAACGGCACACTCATCATTCACTCTGTGTGTGTGTGTGTGTGTGTGTAAGTGAGTGTGTGTATGCATGTGTCGTCATTTCGAATGAAATCATCGAAGAGCGAGCACAATCTGTTGGATGGCTACTTCCTTTTTTTTTTACCATGTCGGTTCGTTTGGATTCAAATACCGTTAACGTTCTAACCATTTCTTACGTAACTCAACTTTGTTTCGTTTATTTCACACACACTCTAACATTTGATAACACTTGCGGGCCAAATATTTAGCGTTTTCAATACGAATTTTGGTAAAATAAATCCATGAGGGGCGGGTTTGCTACTAGCTGGTTCGCCTTGTTCTCTGTGTGTTTGCTTCTTTATTTTGATTTGTCTCGCACACTTGTGGAGTTCACTCTCACACACACAAACGCACACATGCACACGTTGTCAATTGGATGTATGTTTTAAGCTACACTTTCAGTGATCGGTTTAGTTTAAGCATACCACTAGTTCTTGGTGTTTTTGTTTTAATTCGAACCACAAAAAGTTAAAAAAAAAATATGTGGGCATAAAAAAAATGTTATTACTGCTTTGTCTGCAAATTCCGTCCGCACTGCCACACGATTATCAAACAACTGCTGCGGTGCAGTGTGGCCAAAGTATTTAAGCAAATTTGCTGCTGTCGATATTTCGACAATTGTCAACTGTTAGAGCTGACAGTGACTCACTGTCACGGTAAGTGATCGGAAACCAAGTTGTGAAGCGATTAGCAACAGTGATGCACAATGCGATTTGGTTAATCAATTAATATATATTGAGCTTATAAATCATTTGTGCATATCTTAAGTACAATGTTCTTGGTTGTTACCCTTTATTGGACATAATCTGAGGGCACTTTGCATATAACACAATACATTGCAATTTACAAATTGTTTAAAAATTTATGGCAGTGATTTCAAGCTATCGGGCACATGAACAGCTGACAGAAGAAGTCCCCATCTCTATTAGATTTGGCACAGGGCTGCATTTTGTTGTCTCCCATCACTAATAACTTCACTTCCAACTTGATGTAGTATCAAATAGTGTTCAGTCTGTGCTGTGCTGTCCTAGAGTGCAGACCAGACTTTTTCTTTAATTTCTTGGAGCTTTCTCCTTTAACGGTATTATGATCTTACTTAACTTAAAATGTATTTTCTTTTTGTGTCCGGCTGACGACGGCGTCTGGAAATTTCTTGTTGTTTCTTAATCATTTGAATATATTTTTTTGTGACTTGCCAAGGCCATTTGTGGTAGTTTTTGAACCACCTCAATAACTAAACATCTTTTCTTGAATCTTATTTATTACCGTTGTACTATTCCATGGCTCAGGTGTGCCTTAGACAGCCATTCAGGAACATTCGTTTTTTCATTTTGATTTTGTTAGGTCGAACTGTTTATATCTTGGTTCTTAAAATTTTATTTGCTTATAGATTGCCCAGGCTATATGTGGTTGCTTTTGAATCGGCTCTGTTTTTTTTTTTTAAATTTGATAATATTTAATTTTACACCGGAATGTTGCTAAAAAATCTTGCAAAATCACTCTTGTTCAAAATTAACGGTTTAATTTCATTTCAAAGAAGATCTGCTAATTTCGCGCCGAATTTGGTACATTGGCGAGGCATATTTCCGGCTCATTGGACACGTTTATAAACAAAACTGACATTCTCTCAAAGTGCTGGACCGTCTAAGCACCTAGCTTATACATAATTCGAGTTTTGAGCCCATGAAAACCTCTCCCTTTCTCAACAGTAACGGCTTACCGTTCACCTACACACAGTGACCACCTATCGATAGGCCGACAGTGGCAATCGATAAAGCGCAGCAGTAAATGTAAATAAACGCCATACAAACACAACAATAAAAAGTTAACCAAAACAGGCGAATGCAGATAAAGTGAAGTCATCCGACCACAGGCAAACAAAGACAAAGATATCCCCAGCGCTCCTATACAGCGAGACACACACACACCTACATACATATGTGACAAAGCAGGCAGCGGCAGAGGGAAGAGGCGCTGCACTAAGGAGGACGACGACGACAACGAAGACGAATCATGGACGACTTTGATGATATTGATATCGATTTAGACTTTATGCAATTGAGCCGGCAGCAGTTGCTGCAGCGGTACACCAGCGCAGTGCGTGAGCTGCGTCGCCTGGCCGAGGCCAACTATGGAGTGCGTCCGCTGAGCTTCGATAATTATGTGCTATTCCAGTATTTCCAGCAACGAGGCGGCGCTGGTTGGCGACAATTCAACAGTACCGCCATGCCTCTACTGCCACCGCTGATGGCCTACCTCAAGTTGGAGGTACTGCATCATTTGCTCGATCGCAGACGACAGATTCTATGCTGGCTATTTTATCTCACTGTGATCTCGTTCTGTGTGGCCGCCTACCGCTACGAGTCGTCCACTGTGACACAGGAACGTGTGGTCCATTCAATGGTCTATCCGGGCATGCGGATTTGGCGTCGCATGACCATGCCGCTCATACAACGATTTCCACGCCTCACCGAACTGTACGACGAATCCTGCCTCATGGGTAATCCCTTTTTCCAGGTGGAGGATCTCAGTTGTGCGCCCTGTGCCCAGGTGGAGAGCGTGTGGCTGGCCAGCGAGCAGGGTGACAGTTTGCCAGTGGACGAGCATCTGCCGTATGCATTTCACACGGCACAGGAGGAGACCATCGATCTAAATGATTTCTATCACATCTATACGAACAATCATCAGATCTTCCAGCGCGATGCCTACCGGGTGCACTCAACCAATCAGCGGGTGCACAACCTGGAGGATTTGTTTGGCCAATTCAATGTCAGCGATGCGCCACAGACCCACAATCTGTGGCGTTGCAATCGCATGCTGCCCGTCCGTCTGTTGAGGCCATTTTTTGCACGCCCACCGCGCTTGCCCAGCATGGGTGTGGCCCTGGAGCGTTATGTGGCCATTGATACGGCCCAGGCGCCGGCCTACACTTTGCCCGAAACGGAATGTCCCAATGTCTATGTGCATCAGGCGGTGGGCACACGTTTCATTATATTGAGGCCAACCAGTGAGTGTCGCCAGCGTTGCCGCACCCTGTCCATGCGGCTAACCCAGTCCTTTGTGCGTAAGTAGGAGCATGGAATGAAGGTTAAGCTAACACTGACTTTGGTTTCTTTTCAGTCAGCTATAATTGGTTGTATTGGAAACCCATTTCGGCACCGGATCCCATCTCTGAGAATTTGTCCATCAGTTTGATAGGCTCCTATTGCTAGAGCGAGGACGCGCGCGGGCCCGCCTATGTGTGTGTGTGTGTATATACAACCCATTTCTTCTTCAAGCCAAAATTAATGTACGAAACGAATTTCGAAGCTCAATTGGTTCAACACAAACAGCTGAGGTCATTCCAAATGTCCTTGCCGCCACATATTTTGCACCTAGTTTTAAGTCATTCACTAGCCAAAGGCGTACCCAGCAGAAATAGGATATATATATATATATATAGCGTTCTATTGGTAGGCATTCTCTATAGGTTTGTTTTAAGTGAACCAGTTGACCCGGGGGAACTTCTTACCGCCTTAGAATCAATCATAGTTTTGCACTCGGGTCGATTACCTTTAAGCTGGTCAGCAAACGACACTCATTTCCTACCCAGATTCTAGGATGGGCCTAGTAATGTATGGAATGTAGAAGAGTAAGAATCCACGAACAGACCTTTCCTTTGAGCATTGTGTTCCGTTTCCTAGTTTCGAACCCCCTGTTCTTGTAGTTCAGCTGGTTAACAGCTAGTTTGTTGCACCTTTCGAGGAATTGAAGGAATGATTTTGCATTATGAAGTCGAACTTATCCACATCTTTGTGGTCTTCCCTACAGAACTGACCTCGAATCATTACCAATACTGAGCAATTCGATGGAGAAATACAACTTGCTTGTTAAGGTCTTAGGATGAAGTTTCTTTACAGTTCCTTTTGAAGCTCATTAAGCAAATATGAGATCTCTTTACAGAAGACGCCTTCTTTGTGTCCTTAACCAATCAGTCCTGTGGCTCGACTTCTGTAGGAAACCAATAACTAAGCATACATTTCTAAGCTAATTTAACTGAAACTTTGCCATTTTCAACTGTCGATTTAGTTATTCTATGTAAGATTCGTCAAAGACCTGCACTCGGCCATGAAATTCCTTACCAAAGTGAATGAAAATGCACAAGAAAATTTGTCTTTTTTGCTTAGTAAGCAAAGTAATTCGGCAAATCCGAAATTTCTGAACTAACTTAGATGTTGAAACGCTGTTTCGCTACAACTCGGCACTGAAAAAACAATGTTTCTGCCTTGCAACTCAGTTTGTGAGCATAATTTTGCCAAATAATATGTAAAATGGGAAAAGGAGTGAAAATTGCCGGAAAATTCTTTATGGGAATACATTTTCTTAAGCTGAAACTCGGGTTTTTTGAAGATTAGACATTGGATTTTAGTTAAAATCATATTTTTTTTGAAGGTTGGTCACAGAAACTATCTAATTGGATAGTTTAGATCCTCATTCATATGGCATACTGGACACATTTGAGTATACTTCGATCTATTTTGAAATATATATATCAAATGCTTTTACATATTTGTATGCTCCCAAATAGAGTTGGGAATGCTGATTACAATTATTTGCCATTATATTATTTCACATAGCCAAATACTCAAGCACTTAACAATTAAAATCCCGTCTAAATTTTATCAAGTCAATTGCATTTTTCCGTTTATATGCAGAAAAAGTTGAAAAATGAAAATTTCGCTTCCATTAAAATGCTGATTTCCACACCAGCCTATCCTTAATTGGAAAATTTCCCTTCAATTGAATTTTCCATTGTGACTTTATACAACTAAATAGGATTTAATTGGTATATTTCACTTCAATTATGTTTTCAATTGTGACTTTATACAACCAGTTAATATTTAGTTGGAATATTTCCCTTCAATTGAATTTTCAATCGAGATTTGTGACTCTTGCAGAAATAGACATAAATATGTAGAAAACATATGTATAATAGAGCGGTGTGCTGGACACTGCGTCGGTTCTGGGATGAAGACCCGTTTGCTGGTTATCGTTATCGTTCAAAGTGGTTTCCTTCCATGTTCTTGGCAATGTTCAGTATTATCCTTAGAGAAACTATACACGTTCAGTTGTAGGACAGCCAGATTGATATCAGGCATCAGGTTTGTCAAGGTTCTCGATTTCTCTCTCTCTCTCTCTCTCTCCCTTTCCCTATGACTTTTAACTACAAAGATCGATAAGTAATCGATATTTACTGCAAATCTGACAATCAAACTAACCAAAGTGTTTTATATAATTTAAAATTATATAAAATAAAATTGCAAATCAAATTCAACTGCCGGGAAGTATTAAGAGTCTACTTTCTAAACATTTTGTACCTCTTAGTCCGTGTTCACTCAAGAAGAGAGGCTTTCTGTCTCTCTCTCTCAAGCAGTTGGCGTGAATTGCCAATGAATTCTGCTCTAAGTCTTACCTTATTACAAATATACACTATCCGGTTCCAGATGCTTTCTTCTGATGGTTTAGGCATATTATTCAATTCGATTTGATTTCCAAATTTCAACTATAGAGTTGATAAAAAGTGTCCTGGACCTAAAACTTTAGTGGTAGATGTGGATTAAGCTCGTACTAGTTAATCATAACAGAAATTAGTCCTGGGTACGCCTGAAAAAAACTTACTTGCCGCAACAAATTTGTGTGATGGAATACGGTTTAGTGCCCAAAGCGATCGCTGCTGGCCCAAGTCACAAGTGTTTTTCCACACAGACGCCAGCCGAGCTAATGATGAGTGAGCACAAAAGAGCAAGTAAATCAGCGCTGTTCAAGAAGAGCGAGGCCAAAAAGTGAGAGTGTATTGTGTGCTGTGCACTGCGTACTGCAAGCAAAGAGAGCGCTGCTTACGCTCATATGCCCGACTATGGGTGAACATCGCTGAAGTAAATCGTCTGTAGTCTCTATTGCTCACCAACACAAGCACACTCTGATCTTAAGCTCAATACTCGCAGAATTTGATTGCTCTCTCGCTCCCTCTCTGCATTCTCTTTTACCCGATGGAAACCGAACTTGCTTGGGGGGAAGAGTTGTGAGAGTTTCTAAAATCGATTCCTCTGCGTTTTTTTGGGGCCTTAAACACAAATCTGATATTAGTGCCTCCCTTCCACACATACATACATACAGTACATATATAGGTACACACATATGTCTTATGGTATCATCGCTATTGTGTTCTTTTTTTAACCGTTTTTGCATTTAATACGTTTACTCAGCTCTAGGTTTTATGTAAATACATATATAAAATTGATGAAAATCCAAAATTCACTTTGCCTTCTTTCTCAACTCATCAAAATACGAGCCCAACATCAGATCCTCTTTGGCTATGCCAAATGCTTTGGCCAATTCCTCCGCTATGACCTGACCCTCGTCCAGTGTCTGTTCCGGCCTCAGGCATACCTCAAATTCCATGAAATAACCCAAATCCTGCACCTCATCCAAATGGATGCGTGTCTGCTGGTGTAGGAACAAATGTCGCTGCTTGGCCAGCACACCCAGCGTGCCGTTGGCTTGTGTAAGTATCTTCTCCAGCACCGCCGGCTCATCCACTTCGATTTTGTTGAATGTGGATAGTTTGGGTCCCGCCACATCGGGTCGATTGTAGAAGACCAGCTGGGAGCGGGCAGGTGGTTGTAGATAACGCAATTTCAAGCGTCCTCCTTGCGGCGAATTGAAGAACACATCCCGCTGTCCAATGATTTCACCATCGTCGGTGCGTCCAGTCAGCTGGCGAGCTATGCCCAAACGTTGCTGGAAATCATCCCGGCCACCCGGTATGCGTGCCTTTATCTCTACATTACGCTGATCCGCTGGCGGTGAGGAGGTAGCTGAGGATTGGGACATGATGCGAAGATTACTTTTGGCGGCACTACGAATTATATCGATAGATTTGCTTGGCAACCGAGAAAACATGTGTGCAGAGTGACCAAAGTCAGGCAATGTGCACTGCTTAGACAAGCAGTTTACAGCAGCATAATGGAACATTGGTAAAGTGCTTTCCAACACAGCACCATTTATTAGTGATGACAGTTTTTACGCTTGAGTACCCAAAGATTAAACTTGATCTAACCGATTGAATTTCAAAATAAATTAACTGATAATATTTTAAAACTATTAATAAATAAATATAAGAACACTAGCTTTATTTACCAGCGGCTTCGCTCGCTTTGCATCAGTTTGTTAATTATTATGGTTTTTCTCCAGATTCAATGAAAACAATATTGATTTTGTTTGAAATAAATTTTGCATTTATTTAGTTGTTTACTCGTTGCTGAGCTAGACTGAACTGAGAAATTCTACAATAGAAAATCTCAATACTGTTTTGTACTAAACATAAAGGTAGATCAAAGTAGCTTTATTTCAACTTATACTAGTTTGTAATACAAACATAGTTCTTGGCATGATTCCAACAATTATTTATCATGCTGGTAAATAAAGTACCGTAGGTACATAGAGTATTATAAGTTTGTGCAAAAGTATGTAACATCCAGAAGGAAGCATCTCCAACCCCATAAAGTATACATATTCTTAATCAGCATCAACAGCCGAGTCGATATAGCCATGTCCGTCTGTCTGTCCGTATGAACGCACAGATCTCAGAGATGGTAAGAGATAGAGGTTTGACATGTATGGGACATATGCATCTTATGTCTGCAGGCAGATCAAGTTTATTTTCAATTTTGGGTACGGGTTAATTATAGTTACTTAGCTTGCAGACTTTTCCGTGAATTTTTCTACTCTACGGTCAAATTTTCCAACATCGGAAAATGACATGTCAATTTATTTCACTTACTTTCCTTACAAACCGAATTTTAAGTCAATCGGCTGAAAAATTGATTTTTGTATATCAAATTTTCCCGGGAATTTTTCTTGTGGGCGGATTTTTCGAAATCGGGAAAACACGTGTCCAATTATTTCGCATACTTTGCTTACAAACCGAGTTTCAAGTCATTCGGATGAAAAATTAATTTTTCCCCATACAAACTTTTCCGACGCTTTTCCGGCTTTTCCGGGTGGAATTTTCCAAAACCCCGCCTTTGTACGCACTCTTACCACATAAGGAAACTCCTGTCAAAATTTCAGCCTTCTATCTCTCATGGTTTGGGCTGCACGACGGTCACCAGTCAGTCAGTCAGTCAGGTTGAACAACTTTATGTGTATAGATTGAAAAAAATTTAGTTTTGAAATCGAACAAACTCTGTGGAGGTGCCGACCATGAATTGCACTCTTAAATGCAAAACTTTGATTATCGATCTTTAGAGGAAATGGAAGAGAGAAAGGATAAAGTCTCTCAAATCAATCAGCAATTTTTACGAAAAATGTATGCAGTCTGATGTCAGAAATTTGTAGGAGATGTACCGGATCTTATATTTTTATATTATATTGGGTGATTCTTAAAAACCACATCAATCCGGCAATGATAAGTACAAATTCGGTCGAGGGGCAGTCTCCCTTAGTTCAGTCGAAGGTCAGATAACACTTTTCTTGGGGAAAAGATGACAATTTGCACCTTTTCCAATTTTTTTTTTGACCTAAATGTAACTGTTTCAGGTCTTAAAACTCGGTTCAGTTCAGCAATTTCGAAAGACCGCCGGTTCGACTTGCGGTTCAGTTAACCAGCTGGAATAAGCGGTTTGCATCTCTGACAGAGAAGATGGCATAGACAGACATGGATCAACACAAGTTGGCATACTGACCAAGAATATATATACATATGTCACGGTCCCGCATGAAGTTTGTTCAGGCAGCTTAAGGAAAAGTTATGTTAAGGTCATTTGAAAATATAATAAGCTCATAGAAAAATGTCGACTACATATTCATAAGGCCACATCCAAGGCCTATTTATTCCATATTTTGAATTGTCTCAAATTTGCATATCGATTCGCAAAAGCCCTGCTATCGCATCACACGCTCATCTCTAACGCATTTCTCTCTGTTATGTTTTACAGCACTCGCTTTGTGAACTGTTAAGTGGCGCCGAAATTTAAACCAAATACAGCAAAACAACTAAAATTACAGAAAATTTAGGTCAGAATTTCATTAACAAATGTAGTTAAGGTTAATAATAAGAAACTGGGTTTCCAGTCATCACTAAAATACAAGCATAAACACTTTGTATTACGTACATATATATGTCTGCGCTTTATGTACATATGTGTATATATGTGTGTGTACTTGGGCAACAATTTGCACTTCAGATTTGTGGCTTGTAAAGCAAAATCATCAAAAAGCATTACAAAGCCATGTTTATGGGTATTCAATACCCGTTCCCAGGTTACCCTCTCCAATCTAACTGTACAAGCTAGCAGCATACATACACATGTACATACGTTGCTCGCGGTGTGCTTCTTTTCTGTTCTTATGAAGCGTTATTTTGTGTTTGGAAGGCGCAGCGAGAGTATTGCGCGACTACCGAACACTGAATACCCTATAACTGTAGTAAGTAGTATTCTTAGAATCAAACGCGAATGACATATAATATACTCAGCTGTATTTATGCTTTTACAGCTGCATTCAAAATAAAATTCGCCCCGGAAGACGGTTAATTTGACAGTCCGTAAAGCGAACCAACGCAGCTATTAATATTTTTTCCATCGTTCTTGCTTTCACTTTTTTTTGTGAGGTCTTTTTAAAACTTAAAATTTTTTGAATTCTTCGAGTGAAGATTCGAAGAGCCTTTTTTGATATTGTTTACGAGCAAAAGTGACTCCAAACTCGCGAACAAATCTTTTACCTTTCGAAAATAATATCAGAAAAGGCCCGTAAAAGATCTCCAGGCTCGGAAACGAATCACTTGCGACCAGTAATTAGTTTTCGTATCGTTTTCGGATAGTTTTCCACGTTTTCGTTTCGCCTAACTCTCGTTTGCAATATCGTTTACGGCGGTTTGGTCCACTGTGACAAGCCACTTACACACACACACACTCGCACACATAGCTATGCTCTCTCTGCCCGCACCAAAGCAACGGCAACAGCAAAAAAAAAACAACAATGAAAAGAAAAACAACAAAAAAAAAAGAAAAATATTGTGTGTGTGTACAGTGTACACACAACTTGCATAGTCTCCTGGCCAGGCCCTGCTCCAGAGGGTAGCGCGCCATTGTAAATAACATGGGTAGGTAGAGCAGCAGCAGCGGCGGTGGCGAGGCGAGGCCTGTCAAGGAGGAGGGGGGTAGAGGTCAGAGGCAGAGAGGCGACAGCAAAATGCTGATGACGATGCCGCGCAACGACTTTGGCAGCTCGAATACACACACACACACACACACACACACGCAAGCACAGAGGAGCACACACAAAAACACAGCAGCATGATGGCCTAGGGCGGTGACGGGAGGGGGGCCTGGTGGGCGTTAGGGGTAGCGAGGGGCTCTACTTCCCATGCAAAGCAGCCTCGTGCTCGTTTTTAACTTCGAGAGTTCGGTTCGATTCGGGTTTTTTGGTTAGCTGCTGTTGTTGTTGCTGTTGTTTTTGGGGATTGGGCAAAGTAAATTTATTTTTAATTTGTCTGCCAGTTTTTTTTTTGTATTTCTCTCTTTTCTTTCCACTTCTTCGTTTTGCATTTCTCTACAAGCCCCCTCACTCCGTCAAAGCCCTCCCCCTCCTAGCTTTTCAGTAATAATATGAGAGGGCATTGATTTCGGTTGTATTATTATGGGGTGGAAATTTAAGGAAATTTGTTCGTTTTGTGGTGTGTATGCATACACATGTATATGTACATATGCATGTACATACACATGTACATAAGTAAGGCTTTGTGTAACGATCTCTACCCCAAGCTCTAGTTTTTGTTCACGATCAATCAACACTTTTGCAAAAGTTTTAGCTTTCGGTGATTTTTGGTCTAAAACAAGTTGTACAGTCTCGTTCTCTATTCAACTTCCGCCAACGTTTGGTATTTTAGAGACCGATTCCAGCCCAAAAACCGGTTTTAAATCACACTCCCACTGCAAAAAGGAAGAGCTTTAAGGCGCTCTCACGGAAAAGAGCTGGGGGAAGTAAGCGTCTTAAAGCGCCCCGCTTCTACAATGAAAAGAGCGCTAAAGAGTGCTACTCTCTCACTGGAGGAAAAAGCGTTTTAAAGCGCTCCGCTTCTACAATGAAAAGAGCTCTAAAGAGTGCTACTCTCTCACTGGAGGAAAAAGCGTTTTAAAGCGCTCCGCTTCTACAATGAAAAGAGCTCTAGAGAGTGCCACACTCTCACTGCGAAAAAGGGAAGCTATAGACTCCGTCTGTCCGTCCGTATGTTTCTCTGCCATCTCCTCCTCCAGTCTGAAAGCTATCTACACCAAACTGTTCACGTAGTCTTTTAGTACAAATACGCTGCACATGGGCTGACTATATCTCATAGCTGCCATAGGAACAATCGTTTGAAAAGCTAGTATTAGTGAGAAAAACTTGTTTGTTTTCAATGCGAACGTCTACAAATTTGGTGTTTATGGGTTTTCCAAGCCTTTTTATAGTTCTACTAGGTTTGATGATAATCGGCCTACTAAAAGGTAAGGCTGCCATATAAAAGATATATATAAAAACCAGTTTTTTTAGGAAAACCCTTTTTTGTTTTTAATCGTACCGTCTTCAAACTTTGTGTTTCTTAGTGTGCAATGCTGTCCCATGATGCCACTAAGTTTGGTCGAAATCGGACATGTATATAGTATAGAAAAGAGTCGCAAAAGTAGTCTTAGTGTGAACAACTTTTTTGTTTTCAAACGAATTGTCACTAAAATTGACATTTCTTTATGTTATATGCTCAAATCGCAGGACTATATAGCATATAGCTGTCATAGCAGTGATCGGTCGAAAAAGTGGTTTTGGTGAAAAAAACTTGTTTGTTTTCAATGGTAACGCCTCCAAACTTTGTATTTCTCAGATTGCTATGCATACTCATGATTTTACAAAGTTTGATCGAAATCGGCTGTCTATAGCATATAGCTGCAGTACGAATAATGGGTTGAAAACGAAGTTCTATTGGGAAAAACTTTATTGTTTTAAGTGGTATGGACTTTAAATTTTGTACATGTTCGTTTGTTAGGTTTTTTGCATGATTCTAGTAAGTTTGGTCAAAATCGGGCGTCTATATAGTATAGTTTTTTCTGTGCTGAACGAATTATACTGGAAGTTTTAAGTACCAAACGGCTTAATTTCTGAAATTCAGTCGCGTTTTATGGTATAAATTTGGGAGAATTGTGGGAAATATTTTCCAAAAAGGAACAGATGACAGGAAATAAATGTCTTCCAAATTGACAAGTAAATAATTTAAGTGACATAAGCATGTGCGTGTGCGTGTGTGTGCGTGTGTGTGTGTGTAGCAACGACCCTTGGCTACCTGGTTAGATAAGATTAATGACCCTCCCTCTTAAAGCTTGCTTAGGAAGATGTCCCTTTTTACCTGAGACTAACGACTGCGCCTACCTGGGTCGAGGGAAGACAACTCTAGGGTTAAATGCAAGGATCAACAAACGAAAATTGATATGAAAAACCGCACATTTATGAGATATTTAAGATTGTTGGTGTTGTATACACACACTTGCATATATGTATGTATATGTGGAAAGAAATCCAACCATAAAAAGAAATTGGTTTTTATATATGTATGTATGTATTTTCTCGCTACTTGCTTTGCGTTTGGCGCTTTTCTTCGTTTTCTACCCGCACACACACACATGCAGTGAGAGAGCTATACAGTGTGTGTATGTATGTATGTGTGTTTGTGTATGTATATAGCTTTTATATAGTCAAGTTGTCGGGGAGCGTTTCTTCTTCTACTTTTTACCCCAGCGCTTGGCTCGCCTTGCCTCGCCTCGCCTCGCCTCATAAATAAATATGAAATATCCGCCATATAGCCAGTCGATGTCTATATGCGCCCCCCTTCCGCCCCCCTCACCCCCACATACATTTATAATTTATTATTTATTTTGCTCTGTAAAAGCCACAGGCAAAGTGCAAATTATTGAAAACAAAAGACGCTGGAATAATCAAGTCTAAATGTGCACCATCTTTTACTTATGTTTGATCAAAAAAAAGTTCCGGAAAATCTTTTATTTTGCCTTTTTATACTCTGTACCGTAGGTACATAGAGTATTATAAGTTTGTGCAAAAGTATGTAACATCCAGAAGGAAGCATCTCCGACCCCATAAAGTATATATATTCTTGATCAGCATCAACAGCCGAGTCGATATAGCCATGTCCGTCTGTCCGTATGAACGCACAGATCTCAGAGATGGTAAGAGATAGAGGTTTGACGTGTATGGGACATATGCTTCTTATGTCTGCAGGCAGATCAAGTTTATTTTCAATTTTGGCCACGCCCCCTCCCGCCCCCGCAATTTAGAAAAAACGTCATATCTCCCACAGTTTTGAAGATAGATGGCTTGTTTCTTCTGGACATATTTAGTTATTAGAATAACTTATCGATCCGATTATCTAAAGGAATGAAGAAGATCGGATGAACGGTTTTCGAGTTATGATCAAAAGACAAAATTTCTTGGTACAGAGTATGTTATAGTCGGGCTTGACCGACTTTCTTTCTTGTTTATCCTTGCCTAATTTGAAAAAACCATTTTTCAAATATTTTTTTCAAAATTTTCACACGTTTTCTTAAGAACCGTGTTTTTAAAGTCAGCTTACAACATATATCCAGTCTCAAATTGAAACGAGAAAGCAAAGCTTACTTCGTCTGTGCCGAAGTTTTTATACCGTTGCAGATACTCGCTTAAATATACAGGGTTGCCCATATTCGACGGACCCATGTTTTTTTTAAAAAAATCAAAGAAAAAAAGAAAAGTTTGGCGGTTGGCAATCTTAATCATTTAATTTGTTCCAAGTAGATTTGTTTACATCAATTTTTGAATATGATATCTCTCAAATGGCCGCCTCTGGCGTTGATGGCGTATTGTGCCCTTTTTGCGGCATTTTCCATCGTTTTCGCCAACATTTCGGCCGGAATAGCGGCTATTTCTTCACGAATGTTGTCCTTGAGCTCTTCTACGGTCCTTGGCTTGTTAACGTAAACCTTTGACTTCAAATATCCCCACAAGAAGAAGTCAGGCGGCGTCAAATCGGGCGAACGCGGTGGCCAGTCCAAATCACCACTTTTCGACATCAAACGGCCCGGAAACAATTTCTTCAGAAAATCGATTGTTATGCGACTTGTGTGCGGTGGAGCGCCGTCTTGTTGAAACCAGAACTGCCTCATACGCTTTCGACGAATAATTGGCATCACAAAATTGGTCATCATGTCGCGATAACGCTCCTGGTTGATGGTAACAGCATGGCCCAATGACCGTTTTCGCACTAACGCCGCACCAAACTGTGACTTTTTCGTCATGAAGAGGCACTTCTTGAATCTCCTGAGGATTTTCAGTGGCGTAAATACGGCAATTTTGCTTATTTACGGTCCCATTCAATGTGAAATTTTAATTTTTTTAAAGCACGTTGAGTTTTCACAATTGACTTGTTCTGTTGAATGTAAATTTCAACTATTTCAGAGCGCTCGCGTGGCGTGTATTGTTCCATGCTAAAAATCTGCTTGGACTGACGCTTCAAACGCGGTATGTCATTAAGCGATCTGACATCTCTGTCAAAAGTTATGGCGTTGCCAGATGGGTCCGTCGAATATGGACAACCCTGTATTCAAAAAATACTCCTTTTCCCATTTTCCGACCGTTGATTCGTATGGGAGCTATATGATATAGTCAGACGATTTGGCCAAAAATGTTAAATTTTATGTGAAAGCATGTGAAACAAACAGATACAAAATTGCAAAATGCTACCATTAAAAACAAGAAAGAAAGTCGGTCAAGCCCGACTATAACATACTCTGTACCAAGAAAATTTGTCTTTTGATCATAACTCGAAAACCGTTCATCCGATCTATTTCATTTCTTTGGCGGATCGATAAGTTATCCTAATAACTAAATATGTCCAGAAGGAACAAGCCATCTATCTTCAAAACTGTGGGAGATATGACGTTTTTTCTAAATTGCGGGGGCGGGAGGGGGCGTGGCCAAAATTGAAAATAAACTTAAACTTGACTGCCTGCAGACATAAGAAGCATATGTCCCATACACGTCAAACCTCTATCTCTTACCATCTCTGAGATCTGTGCGTTCATACGGACAGACAGACGGACAGACGGACAGACGGACAGACGGACATGGCTATATCGACTCGGCTGTTGATGCTGATCAAGAATATATATACTTTATGGGGTCGGAGATGCTTACTTCTGGATGTTACATACTTTTGCACAAACTTATAATACTCTATGTACCTACGGTACAGAGTACAATAAATCAGCTTAGAAATCACACTGGAAATTAGGAAAGCAAATACTTTTTAGACTATCAAAATAGGTGAAGGGTCTACGGGCCAAAGGTTGCCCAACGCTTACGTTTTCAAATGGCAAACAGTTGTTGATACCCAGCGGCGCACGCCTGACGGAAAAGTAATGAACTACATCTGTTGCTTTTCTATAAAGGGACAGTAGACAGACTGCAAACAAACCGCATTACAATCTTAAACAAGTTATACACATTTGTAATGGGAATCCGATGACAGTTCGGCTCTAGCATACATTCTGTATTACTAGTAATGCAGGATGTGCGCACCTCGGCTACAAAGCGGCCTTTGCATATGGCAAAGTAAGCCAGACTGTAAGGGAATATTTCCGTCATACTGAAGGCAAAGTAATGAAAGAGTTATCCATTATGTAATGTCGATTTCCGCCGCTGGGTAACTTGAACAAAATGAGTTCTTTTCCATCAAACATAATCACCTTTTGACTCAGTACCGTGTTCTGACAGATCAAGTGGCAGTTCGAAGAAGAGTTTCTTCTTGGAAAAGTCTCCAAGAAGTTTGTGTATTACGACGAATCCAACCAGCTTCTGTTCGTGTACAGATTTAGAGCGGTTTATTATTGGTTGCAAAAGTTTTCGAAAAATGAAATCTCTTTACTGTTTCAGAGCTGCATGTGAAACAGTTTGAACCAGGTATGCAAGCCGCTAGGGAAGTAAGGACTGGTTTGGTTAAGTGGTTCTCTCTTTGTTTATGTCAAAATTTTGCCTAGAAGTTAGGAAGGCATTGAAATATCCATTTCCGACCCCATAAACTACATATATATTCTAGATCAGGGTGACGAGCTGAGTCGTTTGAGCTTTGTCCGTCCGTCTGTCTATTTCTACTCAAACTAGTCCCTCAGTTTTGAAGCTATCGAGTTTAAATTTTGCACAGAGTCTTCTTTTTGCCTGCACGTTACTAAAATGTCGTTACCCACCGGATCGCATGACTATATCTCGTAGCACCCATAGGAACAATCGGTCGGAAAACTAGTTTTAGTATGAAAAACTTTTTTCTTTTCAATGGAAACGTCTTCAAACTTTGTATTCCTACATGTTCTATGCTTTTTTATAATTCTGTCAAGTTTGATGAAAATCGGACACCTATATAGCATAGCTGGCCTACAAAAGATGGGTCCGAAAAACCAATTTTGTATTTCACGCTTTGAATCGGTTCAAAACCAGGTTCAAAGTCCCATTTAAGAAACTAGTTGAAATTTAGACCCGTTGTCAAACCACTTTAAGCCGGTTTAGAAAAAGGTTAAGTGTTAAATTTGAGAAACTAGCTGAAATTAACACAATTTACTGCCCCCAAAACCGTTTTCAAACCACTTTAAGCCGGTTCAGCAAAAGGTTCAGTATCAAATTTTAGAAACTAGCTGAAATTAAGACATTTTACAAGTTTTAGCCTTCTATCCAACCACTTTCAAGCGGGTCAACAGAGTGTTTAGAGTCAAAATTTTAGAAACTAGCCGAAACTTAAACATTTTTCTGCCTTAAACGCGTTCTCGCAACACTTTGAACCGGTTCAGAAAGAGGTACAGAGTTCAGTGTCTGAATTTAGACAAAATGTAGGGCTTAAACCCGTTTTCAAAACCACTTTAAACCCGTTCAGAAGAGGCTTAAAGTTAGATTTAGAAAAAACAAGCTGAAATTTTTACTTTTGAACTGCTTTAAGCCCATTTTCAAACCACTTTGAACCGGTTCAGAAGAGGTTAAAAGTCAAATTTTAGAAACTAGCTGAAACTTACACTTTTTATCGTCTCAAATTGGATCACAGGTAAAATTTAGAAACTAGCTGTAATTTTTTGGCATTTTACTTACTTAAGCCCGCTTACAAACCGGTTCAGAAGAGGTTTTTCAGTCAAATTTAGAAAATAACTGAAGTATACACATTTTGCTGCCTTAAGACCGTTTTCAAACCTACTTTCAAGTAGTGCAAAAGAAGTTTGGTGTAAAATTTTAGAAACTAGCTGAAATTTAGAAATTTTACAGCTTAAGATCCGATTTCGAAACACTAGGAAAGGCTTAGAGAACAAAATTTAGAAATTTGATAGCTTCTAACCAGTCTTTAAACTCCTTTGAAGCAGAGTATAGAGTTCAATTTTCAATAAATAGCTCAAATTTACACATTTTAATACTTTAAACAGGTTACCAAAACACTTTGAAAGAGTTCAAAACAGTTCAAATCGATTTTCGAAACACTTACAACTCGTTCCAAGCCAAGCTTTAGTCGAATTTCGAAGTTTCCAAGTTTCATCAGCAGACTTCGCCTTTCACTCCAAAGTCCTTAGAACGTTTTTCTCATTTATTTCCAACTGAAATTTGTCTTAAATTTCCAACTTAGGGTACACACAATTCGTTGCAAATGGAGGGAATTGATTTTGTTGATTTGATGCCAAAAATAAAACAATTTTCAAGAAAAAGTACATTGAACCAAAAGAAGAGAAGGAAAGCTTGTACTAAACTGTGGGGAGGGACGGGCGGTGGGAGGTAGGGGGGTTAAGCGAAGCGGGCAGTTATTCCACTTGTTGGCGCCCACCCCCCACCCCCTTTCCCTAGACAGGCTTTGCCCAAAATCGATGCCATAGAAACCAGCAAAAAACAAAGCAACAAAAAGTATCTGATAGGTACACAAAAACACCAACAAAACCCCAAAATTAAAGTCATAAATGGGCAAAAAGACCGAAACCGAAAGAAATGACCATAAAGAATGAGCAGAAAACGGAAATTAATAAATTTAGATACATTTGAGGTAAGTCATAGAGACAGAGAGAGAGAGAGCGAGAGAGACGGACGTGCCTGGTGGTTGGTGGCATAATCTGCAATGATCTCCGGCTCAAAAGTCTTCTTAGAGGGGAAAAAAAGGTCAAAGTATCTAAAAACATGCACATGCACACACACACACACACACACACACACACACACAGACAGATGCAAGTTAAAGTCTCGCAGCTGTTGGGATAGAGAGAGAGCCAAAGAGCAAGAGAGAGAGAGAAGATACAGTTACAGGCCAGATGTATATAACAGATACATACACAAAAATGGCACCTATACATACGTATGTATGTAAGTATGTATGTACTTGGCCAATACATTTGGTACCAACGGCCACCAAACTGAGGGCCACAACAGCAGCAACAGCAGCAACAAAAGTAGAAGAACAGCAACAACAACAACGAAAATTACAACTACAACAAAGGCAAATGCAGCGAAGGTCGTCGTTGTCGTCGTCGAATTGTTGCTGTTGCTGCCAACGTTGACTGCGACAGCGACGCTGGCAGCGTTCGCGTAGAATTCCACATAGAAAATCGAGAAAACTGCATTAAATTTTCGTATCTGTTTTTATTCCCCTCCCCCTCCCCCTCCCCCTGTCTGTGTGTGTGTGTGTGTGTGTGTGTTGCTTTGGGTACGCTTTTTGCTGGTTTTCCATTCACCAGCTCGAAAAAGCTGCTCACATACCCCATAAATACATGCATACACACACACACACATACATACGTACTCACCTAATACATATATGTATGTATGTATCTGTTACTTTAGCCATGTACTAAATATACATATATATTTGAGTGTTTTTAAGTGTTGCTTAAGATGCTTAAAACTTCTTTTCAAGCAAAACTTTTTGTGTTTTATAACAAAAAAAAGTTTTAAATGAACCGTTACTTGGTGGTCTTACGGCAGCTTAAAGCTTTAGTTCGTATTCTCTTGGACTCTCGCCCCTTCCGTTTTGGTGGCTTATTCTGTCAAATCTCTACACATAAGCTTATCCAGCCTGGTTCCGATCCGTTTCCCAACCTTTCAGCAGTGTTGCAGCAATTCTGGTAGATGGGAAAGCTAATTCAACTACAGTCTAGCACGTGGCGCAGTAGGCGACATTTCATAGCTCAGCATATATTTATTATCCCTGCACATTTTTGTAGAGCAAGGCTCTCTTATGGACATTTGACTGGGGGACTTAAGGTAGGTGTTCGGGAAAAACAACCCAAAAGTAATTGTTTACGATAAAATGTATTACTCGAAAAGTTTAAGACATATCGGCAAGCGGTTTTTTTTGTTCGATAGATAGTTGATCAAACTAAATTTCAAAATTTTATTATACTCTGTACCGTAGGTACATAGAGTATTATAAGTTTGTGCAAAAGTATGTAACATCCAGAAGGAAGCATCTCCGACCCCATAAAGTATATATATTCTTGATCAGCATCAACAGCCGAGTCGATATAGCCATGTCCGTCTGTCCGTCTGTCTGTCCGTATGAACGCACAGATCTCAGAGATGGTAAGAGATAGAGGTTTGACATGTATGGGACATATGCTTCTTATGTCTGCAGGCAGATCAAGTTTATTTTCAATTTTGGCCACGCCCCCTCCCGCCCCCGCAATTTAAAAAAAAAACGTCATATCTCCCACAGTTTTGAAGATAGATGGCTTGTTCCTTCTGGACATATTTAGTTAGCAAGATAACTTATCGATCCGCCAAAGGAATGAAGAAGATCGGATGAACGGTTTTCGAGTTATGATCAAAAGACAAGTACAGAGTATGTTATAGTCGGGCTTGACCGACTTTCTTTCTTGTTGTTGTTGTTGTTGTTGCAGCGGTTGTTGTTGTAGCCCGCTTCAAAGTTGACACATTTTTAAAAACATAGATTCCTAGAGAACGCGTCATTGGAAACAAAAATTTTAAATGAGGTTTTGTTGGGAATTGATGTGGCTATGGCCTGAACTAGGATATCTAGGATCGGTCTATATATAGGGGAGTAAGGGGTTCTCAAAGTCATAATTTCGAAAATTGACCTATTTTTACCCCTTAAAATAGCCCTAACTCCGCTATTTATGGACCGATCAAAAATATCCTAGTTCAGGCCATAGCGGCGGGTATTACGAGCAATTTAAAAAAAAAAGTATAAGAAAATCGGTCAACAAATGGCCTCGCCATCCTTGCCACCAGGTTGAAAAACGTGGTTCCGAGATAATCGCACTTAAAGTTTCGTTTTTTGGGATTTTGCGCCCGACTTACCTGTACAAAACTCAAAATATCTCAAATATATATATATATTTTTGCTTGAAAATTTCAGGGGATGTTATTAACATTATAGCGCATGATTTAAGCCACAAAACAAAAATTGAAACTTTGAAAATGTTTTCCTAAACACCTACCTTAAGCGATAAATGTGTTGTCTTCGCGACATTTTTCTTTGGTTACGCTTTTGACTTTGCAGAGTCCAATTTGCCACAGCAGCAGGTGGGTTTTGTGTCGGTGGGCGGAAAGAGGGGGAAACAGTGACCAAACATTGGCAAAAGCAGTGACTAACAGTGATCAAAATACAGTGACCCAAATCGAGACAGTGACTTTAACTGGGACTAAAACAGTGACCATAAAACAGTTAGAAAATCAGTGACCAAAATACAGTGACCCCAAACGTGACCAAAAGAGTGTCAGAGAATAAAACAGTTACCAAAACAGTGACTAAATCAGTGACCAAAACATAGACATAGAGAAAACAGGTGACAAAAGCAATGACTAACAGTGACCCTAAAATAGTGACTAACAGTGACCCTAAAACAGTTACCAAAATACAGTGACCAAAACAGTGACAGAGAACAGTGACAGTGACTAAAGCAGTGTCTAAAGCTGTGACCAAAACAGTGACTAAATCAGTGACCAAAACAGTGAGAAAAAGAAAACCAGTGACCAAAACAGTGACCATAACAGGGACAGAGAACCAAACAGAGACTTAAACGGTGACCAAAACAGTGACAGATCAAATCAGTGACCCAAAACAGTGACAAGACCCTTCCACCAATCCATTTTGCTAATTTTGAAATATTTGCGCCAAAAAAAAAGCGTTAAACTATTTGAAAACATTTATTTTAAATCAAAGAAATAGTTCGATACCATGATATCATAGGAATTCGAAAATCAATATTGAATGCCTACAAAAAATGTTAAATAAATGGAAAATATCAAAAAATACATACAAAGCATAATCGACGCTTACTATAATCGTTTTTATACCCGTTACTCGTAGAGTAAAACGGGTATACTAAAGTCGTGCAAATGTATGTAACAAGCAGAAGAAAGCATCTCCGATATCATAAAGTATATATATTCTTCATCCGCATTAACAGCCGAGTCGATATAGCCATGTCCGTCTGTCCGTCCGTCCGTCCGGCCGTCTGTATGAACACCTAGATCTCAGAGACTAGAAGAGCTAGAGCAACCAAATTTTAGATGCAAGCTAATATTGTCTGTAGGCAGATTGAGTTTGCTTCAAATTTTGGCCACGCCCCCTCCCGCCCTCGTAATAAAAAATGTTGAATATCTCCTACAATTTGTAAGCTATCGAGCTCAGATTTTGCAGTATAGTGCATGTGGCCAATATATACAATCTCACAAATTTTTATAAAGATCGGATAATAAATGGCAGAGTTAAAAAACGTTGCATACTTATCTGAGCCGCATGAGGTTATTAAACACTAATTGCCTTGAGTAACGGGTATTTCGTAGTCGAGCAGGGCTGACTTTATCTTACGCTCTCGTTCGAAACTGACGATGGTACCCACTTTCGATGATTTTCCAACACTACTGCGTGTACTGATAAATGAATAAAATGCATTACGCTCCTATTTTTACAATTCTAACTAAAAATAGCATTTTAAATTAAATTCTTCAAAAGAAAAACTACTCTTTTCTTTTTCAAGTGCTGTAATTTCACATCAGATTATCCCTCGTATCGAGTGTTGCATAACGTTAATTTTTTTTTTATATATTCAAATTGTTTTACAATTTCCAATTGTACTTTTCCTATTTTAAGGCTATTTTTAAGGAAAATTATTGATTAGTGACGACTTTAAGTGAGTTTTATACAAACTGATGAGCACTTAGAGTTGTATATTTCTTTCGATGCTTACATGGGTTGTTGGCGTTCTCAGAATGCAAGCCGAATTCGGAATGTACTTAAATAATGGAGTTTTGAAAGCCAGAGCAGACATTTTCTTCACTTTTTGAAAGCACATTAGCCAAATAGGGCGAAAATAAACGTTTTTAAAACAGGTTTGCCAAGGTTTTAAGTTGCATTTTGAGGGAGGAGGAGGTTCCATGATGATGACAGGGCTCAGCTTTATGTGATTGTATCTTAAAAATGAGCATGCAAATTCAGATTTGATGAATCAGGTTCAGCGACAGCAACAAACAAATTTATGTACATACACAAGCAAACAAAGAAATTGAAATGCAAAAAAATTAACTTTTTGTGTTCCATTCCATTCCACTCCCTGCCTGCCTTCCTCCCTTCGTCATATCATTCGATCGTCATTAATAAAACTCTAACTGTACTGCAGCAAAGCACTCGCAATAGGAGAAGGAGAATGAGTAGGGCAGAGAGAGAGGGAGAGAGAGCGCGCAACTGTATGTAATTTAGCCACATGAATTGGCAAAAACCAACAAATTGAAACCCAAAGAAATAACGGCGAAAAGAAGAAGGGGGAAATTCCATTGGCAACGTCAGTTTTTTTTCCGGAATTTGGCTAATCTTTGACACCCGCGCGCTCCGGCCCAATGATCATACATAAGTATCCACACATTCACATTCACACACACACACACACACATCCTGATAACACAACACTCACGCAATTTTGCCAACACTCTTCTAGCATGCGGAAGTGTTGTGTTTTTTGTTGTTAGATTTCAGTTTGGCATGGGAAAATTTGCGGCTGGCGCCAAACAACACGGCGCAGCACTTGAACATTTTCGCTTTATGCTGTCGCTAAACGTTGTAAAATCTAAGCAAAACAATGTGTGAGAGAGAGGGAAACAGTTGGGGGGAGTGAGGAGAGGTCAGCCCGAATGCATTGACAATGACGCCGACGACGACGTTGAAGACGACAACAACCGACACCTACCACCCATCCCCATCCCTCCCTCCCCCACCAACCAGCCAGCCAGCCAGCCAGCCGCTTGGGCTCCCATCATCTTCGTCAGCGTTTGCAGACAGCTCGACTCGGCCTTTTCGTACGCTGAATGAAGGCACATCAAGTGGGTACCGGCTAAGCAGACACTTGAGCTACCCTACCCAACTCAAGGTCAATGTACTGCGTGTGCCATTTTGAAATAAGCTGTGCAAAGAGTAGGACCATCGAAGAGGTCGAATCTTGTGTTTTTTTACACTTTATTCTCTCACAGAATCCTTACAAAGTGGTTTTTAATGAGGACTTACCACAAATCGATTACATTCATCTTGAGATGTTCCTAGAATTCTAAAATATGTTCTATTCTGCTGCCATCTTTAACAGCACACCGTTTTTCCTGGTCCAATTGTGTAGCAATTAAGAAAAGTAGTACTTTTTTTTGGATTTTACACATTTTACGATTGTATGACACGATTATATGTTTCGTGTTCCTCTGTGTCGCCGCTGGGCGTCCTATTCAGCAACAGTCTGTCCTCGAGCTGCCGCTTTCACTGCTGTCTCCGCAACTTTCTGGGATGCAATGTGCAAAGTATATTGCTGGCGTCGATTGCTCGCCTGCTGCAGCACTTCTGCAGATCTCAACCTGGTCTGTCGCTTAACTTGTTCAAAGCAACGCGCTTACGAGTGTTCCCGAGTGCTAGAAGCATGCTGGGACTTAGCAAATTGCTGCCGTCGATTGCATGCCTGCTCTGTCGTTTTTGCAGCTCTCCGGTTCGCTTCGCGACTTACCTGCGGTCTGCTTAAAAAGAAGAAGAGGTTTCTTGACTTGTTATTAAACTCATCCGTCTAGCTCTCTTTTTGAGAAAAATTCAAAATTACAATTATAAACAGAAAGCTTGAACTTAATTTCTTTCTTACCCTTTACAGTAAAAGCGGTTCCTTATGATTCTTAGGAAATTGTACAAAATTCTTAAAAAATCCCATGTGCAAGTTTAAAAGTCTCTCAAATATCCCACTTTATTTCGCGGGATCCCCCGTCTCAAACGTAACCCACTAACGCTTTTGTTGTACCTACTGTACTTTTATAGAGCAAAGCGAACAACGTCAGGTTTCTTTTTAGGGTTGTTTCTGTCATCAATGTATTCTACTTGGATATGCTTTGGGTTGGGTTTGGTCACTAATGTCACTGACTAGCCCAAGGGAATAAGGATCGAAAGAAGAATGTTCCACCAGATTATAAACCAACGAATTGGAGAACAACTTTGGTTCAATAACGGTTTTTCGTAAGCAAAATGGTATCAATTGGTATTCTGGTATATATGTACATATGTAGGTATGTATGTACATATGAACTGTTACATTGATAAACTTCATTTTGATTCCGTCTCCGTTTATCTCTAAACGAAAATGTTCCCCCAGTTGATCGGATGATGCCCTATGATGAGTGAGTGTGCATGTATGTATGTACATACGAATGTGCAGCGCATTGCAAGCACAGAAATGCTGTAATATTGATAACAGTAATACAAAAACAACAAAGCTCAAGGCAAAAAGAAAGAGAGTAAGAGCAACAGAACGAGAGAGCAAGAGACAGAGCACACCTGAAAGTCATAACGGGTTGTTGTTGTTGTTGTTGTTATTGTTGTTGCTTAGGCAAAAAATAAACACACGAAAAAAAGCAACAAAGAAGAAGTAGAAAAACGCACATCAAGAAAATGAAATCGCAAGCAAAAATAAGAACACAACAAAAAAACAAGGCAAACGAAGCGATGAAGCAAAGCGAACACCAAAAACGAGTTAAATTTACACCCAGAACAGCAAAGGCAAAGGGAGAGCGAGAGGGAGCGGGTGGGGTGGGGTGGGGAGGGGGCACATGCAATCATTCACGCGACCCAGGCCAGCCGAAGCCAAGCGACGTCGTCGCCGTCGTCGGCCTCGTCGTTTGTCTCGAATGAAGATATCAATCACCAAAAATCCGTTGACCGAATGGACGGTGGAGGCGGGGGCGTTTTGGAAAAATGAATAAAAAAAAACAATTCGCTATCTTTCTCTCTGTTGCACACACACATCCGCATCACCACCAGCTGAATCTAAATGCCTGGCCTTGCGCAACGCGCTCGCTTACTCATACCCCATTCCCATTCCCATTCCGATGCCGCCGCCGCCCGCTGCTGCTCTTTAATCTCCAGAGTCGTCGTCTGCGTCTCGACCGAGGCAGGCCCCGTTTCAAGCGGCAGCAGCAGCACAAAACAGCAGGCACAACAAGTTTTTCAACAGAAGCAGCAGCGGCGACGCAGCCGGCACACATACACACACTCACATACACACGCACGCACATACACAAGCACAAAATACCAAAAATAATGCCCTGGTATATATACATACATATGTACATTGTACATATATATGTATCTAACTATTAACCCACTAAGGTCTGCCAATTGAAGCTTTTGTATTGACAATCAATTGCCTGGATCATAAATTTGCACAGGATCAGAGATACAAACTTTTTAATTTCTTAATTGAAATTAAAAGACGGTCTTCGCCATCTCGTTGGACGGATGTACACTGAGAAAAAAACAATTCAATTTATTATGCCAAATAAATATAAATCATTTTTTTAAATATTTACTATTACTTATATATTTTAGTGTAAAGTTTTTGGCGCTTTACATGTGGCTACGCCAAAAATGCTTAGTAAGGTTTGCCATTTGAGAAATATGTGTTGCATAATTGGCTAAATAATGTTGATGCCAGATTGGGCTTCACTTAAAACTAAAGCTATGAATCCATTCGCAAAATAGTTGCCCCAAATATGGCTGAAAAGTTCTCTTTTTGTGCTTATTTGGCTAAATTGGTCCTAATTTCCTAAACTTTGCTTAAGGCAAATTTGCCATAGTTTGTTTGTACATTTGCCTTGCAAGCACAATGCAATAACTGTCTGAGCGAATGTCAATTGTGAGAAACTTTGACCTTCTTTCAAACTCGGCAAGCTGTGTTTGCCGGTAAATTTATTTGGCGCTAACAAATTTTGGACTAATTAATTTGGCGCTAACAAATTTTGGACTAATTAATTTGGCGCTAACAAATTTTCGTCAAAGCTTCTATTTTCAACTGGTTTGTTGTTGTATTTCTAAATCAGCAGTACAGTTGCCAAAGAGGTTAAAGGTTAAGAACAAAGATGCTTAAGGCTTTCTTTATAATAACGCAGCTGTATCTAAGTCCAACTGTCTAGATAATGTTGAAATGAAAATGAAATTCATTGAAATCAGAGCGAGTTTCTCTCTCAGTTTTCGTAACGGTATGCATGTAGCTGATCCTAATAACATGTCAACTTAAACACCCCAGCTGTCAGCAAAGGGTTAACACAGAAACAATCACACACACACACACATTTGCCAAATAACAACAGCAAAATGTTAAGAAATTCATCATACAATAACAACAACTAAAAGCAACAAAAACAACAACACCACAACTTTACACGACTTGCTTATCTACGCTACCTCCCTTCCTCCTGCTCGCCGTCTCTCACACTCTCTCTCCGTGTCTCTCCCTCTCTCATTCTCTCAGTGTGGCTGGCTCTTTGCTGCTTTTCGCACGCTACGCTAAATGGCTGTTGTTGTTGTTGTTGCCTTCTTTTATTTTTTTTGTTAATTCATTATTGAGGCCAATTGAATTTGTGTGTAAGTGTAAATATATACATATGTACCTAGATGTATATAAAGGTTTTTCCATTAGCAAAATATTTGAGATATTGAGTTCAAATTTACATTCGATTTCGGACCACCACGAGGCCGATTCTTTGGACCTAATTTTCCACCACTCTGGCACACATTTCGACCGGAACGTTGGCAATTTCGTTGTCTTTAAGCACGTCTAAAGTTGAAAAAGAAATCGAATGGCCAAACCATTTCTTGAGATAGCATGAGAACACACGATAAACGATTGTGGCACCGTCTTGTTGAAACCACATATCGTTGATGTCAGATTCATCCAATTCTGACCGCAATAACCCCAGTAACACCTCCGGCATATGAAAACCGTACCAAAAAGTAACTTTTTAACGCATATTTAACAAAGCTATTGAGCCAGAAGTAAGCTTTATGGCTGAAGATGAAATTCTTCAAGCTCTTTTCAATTGGAGTTTTGGCATTTCAAATGATCAAGTGGCTTTAGTTCTTGAGTTTGACAGATGCCCAATTCTTGAGAACGATGAATCGTTGCAGTCACGGCTTCGGTTCGAGTGGTACCATGTCTTTTTGGCACCATTAGTGAAAATGTCTAATCGATTTCAACCACAATAACAGGCACAGTCTGTGGGCTGGGTCGTTTTTAACGGCTGAAGATTAGAACAAGCGCTCTTAATGTGGCAAGCAACGTCTCAGAATTTCGGTAGTTCATTTTTGCTGAATTGTCAATTTTTAACATTGATAAAGTTTCAGGGTGCATTCATACATACATACACACACATATACGTACATATGTACAAAGATATCAAATTGTTATACATATCCCTAATGGAAAACCCTTTTTGATGTGGCTAGCAACGTGCTTGAACGAGTGACGAAGTGACGTACTGACGGTCCAACAATAATAACAACAAAAACAACAACAAAAGCAACGCTTGCCTGCTTTTTGCTCTCTGCGGCGACGGCGACGACGACCGGCTGACAAGGGCCTCGGCAAGAGACTATGCAACACGTTTAAATATGCGCAACCGAGCCAGCCGATGGCAAACGAGCGAGCAACGAACAGCAGAAAAAAAAATTACCAACAGCAACAACAACTACAAACGCATAACCCAAAATGACGGCGGCGACGACGACGACGGCGCTGGCGTCTATCTTTCTATGTATGTATGTATGTATCGGTGTATGTGTGTGTACACAAGTAATTTGGAAGAAGAAGCAGCAGAAGTAAGAGCAGCAGCAGACACGAAGTTTTCGATGACGTCGCTGACGCTGACTATGGCAAAGTCTAACTGTTCGCTTTACCTTCGTAGTCAGCCACCCACATACATACACCGCCCCTCCCCTCCTCACCTTTTACTGTACCTAAGCGTTTTGGGATTTGTTTTTTTTTTTTTGCTATTTCTAGTTAATATTTTCGCGTCTTTTTATGGACTTTTTGTTGTAGTTGTTTGTTTAGGTCAGAAGTTCGTTGTGCCGGCTGCTGCGACATTTTGCAAGCGCTACAACTTGTTGAAAGCCATACACATACACATACATACAAGCCACTTGGATGTATTCATATGCCCTAGAATATAAAAGTGAAAAAAATGCAGAGTACAGCGGTTGTGGGCGGGGGCGGGGGTGTGGAGGTAGGGTGCCAGGTGGCTGCGTATGTCATAGCAAGTCGAACTCAAACATGCAGCTGTTGTCAACGAAGGACAAAACCCACACACACACATACACGCACGCACACAAGCACGCACAGTGCACTTTTTTTGGCCGCCTTCAATGACAAATACGAAAAACTTACAAACACAAAATGAGCTATGCAAAGGGAAAGGAACGTAGAGCCAGCACTAGATGGCCAGAGAGACAGAGAAAGAGAGAGAGAGGGAGAGAGAGAGAGCGCGAACAATGCAGCCCGCGAATGAAAGTGCATAAGCAAGCCAGCAAGTGTACATACATACATACATGCATACTCACAAGTTTGTAAGCACGTCTTTTGCTACTTCCTCTTCTTATATTTACTTATTCCCTTTCTTCTTCTACATCTCCAGTTTTAACTTTTGTACTGTTTTGTTGCTGTTTTATTTGCCAGAACTATGCAAGAAATTGATAAGCAAAAGATGTGGCTGGCTGATAATGAAGCTTCAAGCAAAACTTGTTGTAACGCAGAACGAGCCAGAAAAGACAGATAGAGAGAGAGAGAGAGAGTGAGTGAGTGAGTGAGAGGAAGGGAGAGAGAGAGTCAGTACGGCTATGTCTACCCACATTAGCCCACATGCCAATGAGTGGGCGCTGCGAAACATGAGAGTGGGGGGCATGGCATTGGGTTCAAAGCGGATGTCCGGCCCCGACCGACTTTGGCCCCGTTGATGTTGATTGGCCGCCAGTGGGTTCCCGTCCACCCCCCCTCCATTACCATCACGACCAAACGAAACGGGAAAGCGTTGCTGGAGTGACGGTTGTAATTTTTGGGATGCACACAAAGATACACACTTATTGAGGGGTGTCATTTGTGAAGTACAGCAGTCTAATGGACAGTTAGTGATCCAGTAGAATGCGAGCCTTTTCTCTTCTCTTACTCCTGTGTGAAAAGCGTATTCATGCTTACATTCTTAGTTCAAAGAGAGGGCCGAAAAGCCGACTGCTCAGCGATTCACACCGTCGTATCTTCGGCTGGCGTCTGTGTGATAAACACGAGAGGCCTCCAGTGGCTCCCATAAACCTCAAGACTACCAAACTCACAAGAATTTCTAGGGTAAAAAGTAAAACAAAGTACATACGAGAAACTGTTATGAAGGTTATAAAAAGCGTTGCATACTTTTCCGAGCCGCATGCGCTTCTTGCCAACAGAATGCTGCAATGTTCACATTGATGTTAAACCTCTGTTGATTAACATACAAAAAGAGGCTATTAAACATTAATTTCCCTTAGTAACGGGTATATCGAACTCGGGCCTCAGCTTACGCTCTTTCTCTTTGTGTTTTTTAGAACACAATCACCTCTTGGCACCGGGATACAAACTGCACCAAAGCAAGGACTGGTTTGATTCAGTGGTTCGCCGTTTTTAGACCGTCGGTTCGGTTTGGAGTCTAAAATGAACCACGGTATTGCTTCTAATCCATGTTATACAATAGCTAACGGAAGCGGACTACGCTACGCGAGAATTGATCGAACCCCAGGACTGAAACACACACAAAAACTAGGGACACAAAACCGATTTGACAGCTTTCGATAGAAGTTACTTTCTATACCAGGACATCGAGGGCGACCTCATTGCCTCAAAATAATTTGTTTTACTTGTGTTAGTGACTGCGCTAGCATTAGCTGCCTTCGGGCACCCCTGTTGTAGTGGATACTCGAACTAGGATACATACACAAGTCAATTAACAACTTCCAACGAGGAATGCATTCTGATGACAGTTATATTAAAAGATCGCTGATCGCGGGATCACAGCTCAACCTTAGAGGCTACAGCAGTTCGGTATCGCTAAAGTTCAATTCGATCTATAAGTGGCTTTCATCTTTTTCTATCAACTGTTTCAAAGTGCTTTCTAGAGCTCTTTTCATTGTGGAAGCGGAGCGCTTAACAACGCTTTTTCTCAGCGAGAGTGTAGCGCTTTCTAGAACTCTTTTTCATTCCTGGATCGGAGCACTTTAAACCGTCTTTTACGCAATGAAAGTGTAGCACTCTCTAGAACTCATTTCATTGTGGAAGCGGTGCGCTTTAAAACGCTTTTTCCAGTGAGAGTGTTGCGCTTTCTAGAACTCTTTTTCATGCCGGGAGCGGAGTGCTTTAAAACGTCTTTTTGCCCCAGTGAGAGTGTAGCGCTTTTCAGAGCTCTTTTCCGTGAAAGCGGAGCGCTTTATAGCTCTGTTATTCCACAGTGAGAGTGTAGCACTTTATAGTTTTATAGCTCTGTTATTTCCCATTGAGAGTGTAGCACTCTCTAGAGCTCTTTTCATTGTGGGAGTGGAGCGCTTTGTGATCGTTTTTTGCCCCAGTGAGAGTGTAGCGCTTTTCAGAGCTCTTTTCCGTGAAAGCGGAGCGCATTATAGCTCTGTTATTTCGCAGTGAGAGTCTAGCACTCTCTAGAGTTCTTTTCATGGTGGCAGTGAAGCGCTTCAAATCGCTTACTAGCACTTTCTAGAGCTCTCTTCATTCTAGAAGCGGAGCGCTTTGGGTCGCTTTTTTTTACCTCAGTGTAAGTGTAGCGCTTTCTAGAGCCCCTTTTCGTGAAAGCGGAGCACTTTATAGATGTTTTTTAGCTGTCAGAGTGAAGCGCTAACATCTGTCTCTCTCTTGTACTCACTAATGCATTATTTCAGCAAGCATTCGGTGTAATTGCCCGAGTGTGTCCAAGCGTTTTGGCTGGGAAATACTAATCTAAAGGCATGGCAGTGATAGAAATAACACTAGTTACTAGGAGAGTTCTAGCCTTTTAAGAAAGGTTTTTTTGGGATTCCAAAGAAATGTCTTTTCGTTAGTGACTTCTTATCAACTTCGGGCCCTATCGGATATCCAGAACTGACCTTAGATTTGCCATCTAGATTTCTAAAATTTGCCTTATTGGATTACTAAAAGTCGGAATTTGTGTTGATCACTTTAAGGTCACTAAGATCTACCATAGATCTGTGATATGTAAACCTAGATTAAGAAAATTAGTCTTGCCGGAATCCTCATACCCTGGATTATGCATAAATCTACCAAATCTTAAGCTGGCTGGATTAAAGCTAGACAGATTAATGGATATTAAAAGAGTAGTCGTTGATGCCCAAAGTCTCTCAAGGGTTGGGAGCTGGAAGAAGAAGTTTCGAGAGCAGCGGTGGGCACATAGTAGCCCGTTGCACCCTGTTCCTTCTTAAATATTTAGGTACCCAGCGCAGTTCGGGACGCGAAATGGATCATTGGCTTACTGCGATCGCAAGAGACAAATCCAACTCTTCATAGTGTAGATCACCAAAGATTCATTGATCTCCAGTGAGTAAAACTGTACAGTGCGGTGGGTCCCATGGCCATTCCCATTCCCATTCCCAGGGCTTTTTTCCGCCGTATCGTTTTACGTTTTACCAAATCAAGGCATTGGCATGCACAAGTGCCACGCCCACACACACACACCCAGCTTACCACTACCCTCCGCCCGTTGATGATGATGATGGCAAACACTCGCACTCACACACACACATACACACACGCACATGTTTAGCCATGTTTACATAGCAAAGCGCTCACGAAACGGGGCCTCGCTTTCGTCGTGTGGTCGCTCACTCGGGCCATGACGCTCGCATCGATGACGAGCGACGCGACGGAGTGCGTGAGTGTTGGTGTGTGTGTGTGTTTTTGCCTGGGTTTTACATAAAGCGGGGAAAGCACCGATACGAGAGACTGACTAATTAGCAAAAAAAAAAGAGAAAAAAGAAAAGAAAAGCTGGTCTTAGAGCAGTCAGGTAGCGCTTGGACTAAAAACCCCTCCAAGCTAATTAAATTTTTGGGAATTGCTCAACCGGGTCGACCTTTTTTGATGTCGCGCAGCTGACACACACACACACACATACACAAGCATAAATGAATGTATGTATGTATGTATGTATGCATGTACGAAGTTGCCAACTCGCTGTCTACCTCTGCTGCTGCTGCTGCTGCCGCTGTTGTGCTGTCTGCCCAGCTGAAACGGGGCCTTTCTTGAGCTGAGCGCACCCGCACTCACACACACACATTCATAGGTGGAGCTCGCGCGAATAACGAAAACTTCTTGCATTCACATTCACACATAGACGAACGAGCAAGCGAGAGAGCCAACTGAGGGCGGGGGCGAGGGCGAGGTTAGCATGTCATGGCATGGCAGTGTTGCTGCCAAAAATAGAGACGCCCCCGCTTGCTCTTACCACCCAAGCACACACACACACACACACATACAGAGTCAGCCATGTGACGACTACTCTGACCCACGCTGCAACCAAAGAGCCAGCGTCCGTACGGACCGACGTCGGACGCCGCAGCTCTAGCTCTATGTGTTTGTATGTATCTGGTACATATAGCTTAAGCTTTCCTTGCGCACCGTGGTACAAAGTTGCTGAAAAATGTATCAAATGATGTGCCCAACAAAATATTTAATGGAACGATGAAACGATCGAAAAGGGAACTCCTTTAAAAGAAAAAAGCGTCAAACTATGCTGAGTATGCATATCTTTAAGCTAAACTACAAATATGAGTTCAAACCACAGTAAGAATCAGTAGAATCAAGTCAGAAAGTCGGTCAAGCCCTACAATAAAATACTCTGTTTTAACGAAAGTTTATGCACAGTTCATCCGATTTTTACCAATCTTTTGGCTCATCTATGAGTAATTCTGTTTCCTAAATATGGTCAAAAGGTACGAATCAAGGGACAAAGCTCAATCAATACAGTTCGCCGCCCTGAACAACAGCACATATATGTTTGTATATAATTTATGGGGTGGATTATGAATATATCTATATGCCATGCCAACCAAAGGGCAAAATTATAATACCCGTGGTATACCAATTGCAAATTTGCTGTGTTCCATTTTTAATCAAGTAGCCTTTTCGAAATGCCCAAACAAATTAGGGATGGGAGTATGTCATACGATAGATTTAAATCGATTTTACCAGCGATCAGGAATACATGTCTAATGAGCATTTTCCAAAAGTTTTGAAATCTTGTATTTTTGCTCTTGAGTTTCACAGCCCATGTTCCACAGTTACTTTGGGTAGCTCGTACATAGAGTGTTGTTGTCGTCACCGATGCCGCTTAGCTAGTCGATAGATGTGAAGCAGCAGCAGTAGTAGAAGACGTAGAAGAAGAAGCAGCAGCGGCAGCAGCTGAAGGCGACACTGCACAAGGGGATGGTAAGGTGCGGAGGCGGCGGTGGCGTCGGCACAGCAACAACAACTTTCGGCGAAATGTTCGTTTTGCGTTGCATGTTCGTCGTTGCAGCGGCGGCGGCGGTGGCGGCGTCGGGGTCTGTTTTCTGCTTTAGCTCTTCTCTTCTATGTATTTTGTTTTCTTTTCGCTATGTATGTCTGTGTCTGTGTATGTATGTGTTTAAGCTGCTGCGCGGCTGACGCCGACGCTGACTGCGACGCCAACATCGGCAGCCCCGCTACTTTTTGTGACTGTGTGTGTGTGTGTGTGTGCCGCACACACATTTTTCAGTTGACTTCGTTGGAATAATTTTCGTAACAACGATCACACTCGTTTGTGTATAGCGAAGACGGGAGGACGTACGTAGCTAGCGCCGCGTCTCGTACGTCGCGAAAAGTAAAACAATAACAAAACTCAAATTTTTTTTACACGCGTCGCAAACGTCATACATTTTTTTATGTGCAAAATAAAAATAACCACAACAAAAAGTGAATTAATTTTTTACGCCAAAAATCAAAAGCAATTTGCACGTTTCACACGTGTGTGTGAGTGCCAGTGTGTGTGTGTGTTTGCTTGTACGTATGTACATATGTGCCAGTGTTGCCATATCTGTGTCACAACACAGAGAGAGCGCATGCCGGCTCTCTCTCTCCCTCCCCTCCCCACACAATCTCAATCACTCTCTCTTTGAAATGAATTATTGACAAATTACAAACGAATAAAGAAACACAACAACAAAACAACAAACATTAAACAACATGTCTAACAACGAGATGTTAGTAGATGTGCAGATCACCAGCGTCATTGATGGCAATGGTCAGGTGTTGCCGCTGCAGGGCAACAGCCTGGGCGGTCCCCTGGGTCCGCCGGTGAAACAGGAGCGCCCCGATGATGCGGAAATCCGTGAATTGGCCGCCAAAATGAAGGAGCAGCAAAAGCAACAGGCTGCCCAGCAGGCGCATCGCACCAATGGAGCCGCCGCCGTGGCCCAAACAGCAGCCGGCCTAATCCCGGGCGGTGGTGCAATGCAGCCACCTTTGACCAATGGCAATGGCCAGACGAATATAATGAGCTATCTGTCGCGTCACCAGAAGCTACCCAATGGCAGTATGCAAGTGGTGCCGGCTCTGCCCAATGCCGCCGCCAATGGACGCGCCAATGGCTCGGACGACAAAAAGGCGGGTCCCTGCGACGAGGAGTCCATCAAGGGTCACTTTGGCTGGGCCCAGTTCGGCAAGGTGTCCATTCCCTACATCTTCAGGCAGTCGGAGAAGTACTGCTCGGTGCGCATGATCGAGCTGAAGCTGCTGGGCAAATACCTGAATTGCCTGCATCCGGACATCTACTCCAGCTGCACGTGCGTGCGCAGCTACTACATCACGGACGCCGAGGCCCGGCTCTTCATCGAGATCAACCACAAGCACTGTGACGGTGAATTCGGGCGCGACATCTTCACCCAAAAGGATCTGGTGGTGCGACTAAGTGACGCCTCTAAGTTCTATCAGTTCCTGGACATTTGCTATCGGAAACTGGTGTCGGGCAGCAAAACGCCGTCCGAGAAGTGCGGCTTCATACGCATCAACAAGGAGTCGGTGGTGCCCTACACCGTGCGCAATAACCAGCAGGTGGTTCCCCTCTTCTACTTTGAGGGCGAGACGGAGAACCTGAAGACCAAGGCGGAGCTGCTGAACGGCTGGGATCTGGCCTACTTGAAGTTCTGCTGCAAGGTGCAGGGCATACGGAACGAGTTGTTCTCCAGCGAGAATGTGGCGGTCATTTCGTTGACAGACATCAAATCCTACTTCCCCAATGGCACCGAGTTCGAGGACTATTGGCCCAGCAAGGTGGTGGACTCGAATCTGTTGATAGGAAATCGTGCAAATGTAAACAATTCGGTGAATTGGACGCGCCAGCCATCGGCACCGCCACCCAAGGTGGCCAATGCGGGCGGCAACAACAACGCGAACAGCGGCGGAGTTGGCGGTCTTAATTCGGTTCAAAATTCGGGTAACAAAAATCCACACGCCGCTCAACAGCAGCAGCAGCAGCAGCAACAACAGCAGCAACAACAGCAACAGCAGCAACAACAACAGCAGCAGCAGCAACAACAGCAACATTTGATGAAACAACGTGCCGCGGCTGCTGCGGCCGCCGCTGCCGCAAATGCCTCCAACGGTGGCGTCACCAATCCCAACAGTTTTGGACCCTCACAGGCAGCGGCCGCCGCCGCCGTATTCAATTCCCAGGCTGCAGTGGCAGCAGCCGCCTCGGCCGCCATGTTGCAACAATCGCAGGGAAACAATCGCATGCTCACCCAGGCCACAGTGCAGGCGCTGGCCAGCAGTGGCTGGATGTCCGGACAGAGCAATCTCCAGCTGCATGCCCAAATGATGGTGAGTAAGCAACAGAACCAACCCAATCCTAGTGCAAGTGCTCCGGCTCAAGCCATTCCAGTGATCTATACCAGGAATCGTAGACCGCCGCCAGTTGCTAGACTCTCCAAAGAGAAGTCACAATCATCGGCTTTGATTAAAATCGTTATACAAAAGAATTGTTAAAATAAAAACTGCCCAAATTGTGGGTGAAATGTTTGTGTGATTGCAACATGTTCAAGTTGCAGCCAACTAAATACATACATACATACATACAAACATCCCCCAGCAAACATTTGCTCTCTCTCTCTCTCTCGCGGCGCTCTCATTGAAAGTTTGCAGCAACAACACCAACAACAGGTAGCCGCTATCTGTGTGCGTGTGTGTGAGCGTTTCTATGTGCTGCTGTTAGAGATGAGCGAAAGAAAAGTGTGATTTCGTGACTGCTGTTAAGTGAGAGAGCCGTAAAATTTAAAACTGTTTATGGTGGGCTTCAAAAAATTGGGAGATTTTATCAATGAAGTGGTTTTAGTTGTAACATTTGATGCAAATTTACGAAATGAACAGAGCTGGCAACACTACTGGTACGTTAACTGGCTGTGTCTCAGCATTTTGTGAATTGAAACCGAATTCATAAGTGATTTGGACTTCGTCCATCAGCTGTTACATACAAAATCTTCAGTGTGCCCAGAAGTGAGAATACTTAACACAAATACGAAATGCAGGCATGTATGCTCCCAATTCCAAAGTGGTTTTGTTGATTTGAGAAATGTTTGTTTTTCATGAAGCACATTGATTTATAAGAGATGTTGTTTCTAGACATTGATATTCTTTGGTTGTATGCACACACTTAGACGGGCTTTACACGGTGAGGCTAAGGGCAACCTTTAAGCAAAAAGAGTTAGAGTAGACCTTGACCCACATACAATAGTCAAAGCTTAACTGTGACTGGTCGCCGTGACCCATTCACTTGCCCTGCTCATCTCTAGATTTGGTTTGTTGTTGTCGTTGTGATGGCAGCGGTGGGGCGCTGAGTCAAGTTGTTGATTCATTAATGAATAACAAAATGTGTACAAACAAATTTTCCATTGTATTGGCAAAAACAAAACACAAAAAAAAAATGGTTAAAGGCTAGTTTGAAATACCATTGAAAATGCGTAGCAGGCTAAAAGCAAGGTTGCATTGCCATTTCCAATATTTAGAAATTTACAGTAACATTTGATCATTTCTTTTTGTTGTATTTAATTAATTACATGAAGTAATTCGACTAATTAGACTCAACCCAGCTGACTGTGTAATGTGACAGCTGTTAAGCCCTAACAGCCCTCTGTTGCTCTCATCTTGAATGCTGTTAATTACGGGGGGGCTGCCACTTTTACAGACTCTGCACAATAAATACAATTTTTGATAAGATAACAGTAAAATATTAGAAAATTAGTGAGTTTATAACAATTTCTGACAATTTTTTAAACATTTGATAGATCTATGTATTAAACTGACAATTAATTTTTGCATTAAGATTAAGAGTTGCCTAAAATCTCATAAATAAGATGAATATTGTTCAAAAAGAATGTTGAGACATTGGCAGTGTTACAAATTTAAGAGTAATTTACTCGAAAAAGTACTATAGCGAAGATGAAGTGGACAAAAACAAAAAAAAAACGTTATACAGAAAATTTGTAGTATAGAAATGTTTTAATATTGAACGAAAAAGCAGCGTTCTGGATTTTAATTGGCTATAAACAAAACTTCGTTGTATAGAAGTTCGTAATAGAGATGTTCCACTGTATAATTTTCTCTCTTTGAGTATGTCAGTGTAATTTAACGATTTCTGGTTCAGAATTGCCATTTCTGAATACTCAGCGTTAAGTTTTGTTCATTGTTTTACGATCTCTCTTGGGCTTGTATAATTCTATAGATCTTCTCTTTTTTACACTTTTTTTTTACCTTAATCGCCGGCCCACCACGTCTGGACTTTGCACTGAATTTGATACTCGTTTTGTCATCAAATACACGCCCTTTCATTGTCTCATCCGCCCCCCCCCCCCACCACCTTGGTGAGGTCTAAATCACACCTGTTCTTCATGATACTCACAGGCTTCATATTCTTTACAAGTTTCTGGCAAAGTTTTCGGACGTTCTCTTCTATATTGTTGATTGAGTTGCTTAAACACGGCAAAACTATCAGATATCACACACTACTGATCTATACAAATGTCTTGTATAAGTTGAAAAGGATTTTTAGTTGAATTGCTGAAGTGAAAATATTAAATTTTACCATTCAAATTGTAGTGTTATGTTGTTACTTAAGAATGTCACATCGACTTGAAGTTCATAAACAGCCCAAGCCAAGCCGAACTTATCTTAAAATTTTCCTATTCCCCCAAGTGAAATCACACCCAATCCTTGAAATGCAGACCTGACTAAACTTTGAGTAAAGGAGCGGAAATACAACTGCCCGCCCAGCAATTGCCGCCATGCTTAGCTTTAAATATCTGGAAAAGGCATTGGCAATAGCCATAAACATGTGACCCAACCTAGGGCCAGTCGAACTAACTACCTATCTAGTTAAACTCACTTTCCAAGTATCATCTGTCTCCATCCAAGAATATCTTTAAAACTCTAAAGCATTTTTATAGTTCTGAACACCCGGCGTCATCCGGGTTCCTTGCATTGTCAGAAAGGATTCTTAAGAATTTAAGATTAACTTTTTAACTGGCTGCAAATCGATATTAACAGTTTAGCACATACACCACGTTTCCATTTCGAGACGCCAATTTCGCATCATTTTCAATGGCCATATCTGTCGCATAAACTTTCAAATAACTGAGTAGATTTCAAATTTCCATTTCTTCAACTCGGAAACGTTCCAAGGCAAGCGTCCAACCCATTCCCAAAGTTTCATTACAATCGGGTATGCACATTTTTTAACCTAGAAACCATGGCGGACAACCTCCAACCGTTCTCCAAAGTTTCATCACAATCGGTCGAACTGAGCGGCTGCGGAGGGTAAAGGGACAGACAGACAGATAAACATTCATATGTATATATACATAAAAATGAAATTCTTCGCAGAAATGTAGAAGGTTTATATCAGAAAAGCTAGTATACTGTTTAAATGTTTGCTAGGACTACGAAATTAAGATAAGACTGCAACTAAACGTTTGTGAATTGGGTTAAACCACTAAACCAACTAATATCTCACGTATTGCCTAGCTCGAAAATCCATTCTATGAATCAAATGTCTGTAAGCCACTGTGCCCAGCCAATTCGAGTTCAATAGCGGTTTGTATCCCTGGTAACTGTGCGCGTTCCAACAACAAACAAAATGCAATGCAAACACTATGGCGAGCTGAAATAAGAACTTTCCCAAGATTTTGGTGTATATAATTGTGCTTCATACATACTTAATCTGAAGTTATTTAGAATTTTGTTCCGAATAATTTGCAAGCGATATTTTTGTGTGTGGTCCACGAATGTCACGTGCGCATCTCTAGACCGTAAGCATGTTAGTTTTAACAGTACCATGTTAGGCTTAACAGTGGGAACAAACTAGCTTGAAGAGATAAATATTTTATGACTATTTTTAGGTTGTAATAAATGTGGCAACAGTTGTTGTTGCTGTTTTTTTTTGTTGTTTAGCGGCTTGTAATTGTGCTAGCAGATTTTTTCACAGCTTACCAACAACAGCAACAACAACAACAACAGCGGCAGCAACAGCAACGTTAGCTGAGAAACTAGGTCATCAGCGTGCATAGATACACATTGTTGCGGTCCCTCTCTCTCGCTCTCTCTCTCTCGTTTAAACTCTCTCTCTCTCTCTATATGCGTGGCTAATGTTAGCTGGCGGCAACCTGTTGACTGTTGTTGTTGCTGCTGTTTTTGTTTGTTTCGTTGTATGCGCGCGTCTGTCTGTGTGTTTGTGTAGTGTTTTCTAAACCACTTTTTCTTGTTGTTGTTTTCCCCCCATTGCAGGCCCAACAGACCCATGCGAATGCGAATCGCGTTGGCAGCTATCGGGAGCATATGAACAACCTGATGATGAGCGGCAGCAATCGACAAGGTTATGCCGCCTACAACAATCCTGCGATCTCAATGTCCTCGGTGAATAGTCATGGCGGTGGCGGTGGCGGGGGCGGTGGCAACGCACCCCCCCCGCTGGTCCGTTCGGCAGCCGGTCAAAATGCGGCCAATCATATGTAAGTAAACTGAAAGCTTTCTATCCATTTTGATTCTGTTTGCTAATTTTGAGACTTGGCTTCCTCTGCGCCTTTTGAAAAGAAAAAAGAAACTTAAACAATTTACTTAATGCCAATTATACATATTTACATTATGCTATTATATTTTACCATACGTACATTTAATTAATATAAAAGCGTTGCGCAGAAATTGTGTTTTTCAAATTTTGTTGTAATTCGTTCTATTTGTTACTCTTTTTTTTACCTTATATTTTGTGTTTGTGTTTCTTCTGAAATTTTTCTGCCATTAGGGTGGCCCATGAAATAGAATTTTGATTGATTGTTTTCTCTGTTATTTGCTCTACTCTTACTTATGCACCAAATTGATTTTTGATAGAAAAACAAAACCAAAAAATAGTACAAAATGATAACTAAAATCGGCGTTTGTGCACGCATTTTATTTAATTTAGTTTACATAAATACGAAGAAGAATTCCCTTAAATTGTTCATCAATTTTTCATTCCATGTTTATCTTAATTGTTGTTGTAGTTAATTAAAAAACCAAAAAAATTCAACTTTTTGTCTCAATATTTTAGAAAAGGGCGTACACAGCGCATTTTATGTTTTTCAAAATAAGCACTACACTCTTTCCCCCCTCCCCACTCCCCACTCCCCACTCTCCCCCTACCTACCCGCAACAATCCACCAAAATGCAGTACTAACACCAACCTTTCCAAGCTTTGGGTTTATTTTTTTACATTTTTTTTTGGGACCCGGGTGACTCAATATAATTATAAAAATTAAGCTAAACTCGGAGAATCTACTTGTAAATCGGCTTAGACTATAATATTATACGAATGAGAGGGGATGATAACAAACATTTTCAGTTCATAACTGGTATAAACTGGTTCGTAGCCGTTTCTAGCTCCAAATTATCACACCAAATTGTAAGTTTATAGTCCACATAACTTCTGTGTTATTAATCCAAACCAGGGGCGCCCAACACGTAGTCACTAACACAAATAAAACGAGTTTTTGTTGTTGCATCAACAAGAATCCCAAGAAAACGAAAGAGTAGAACAGTTATTGCCTAATGATGTGTGTGTGTGTGTGTGTTCATGTAGCCGTTTTAAGCATACGGCAACAACAAAATCAGCGTGATTTCGCAAAAGACTTCGGAGAGAAAGAGAAGAGAGGCTGGAACGAAGTCCCATGCGCCCGACAATCGCTAAGCTCGAAAGCACAACAAATGCGCCTGAAGTGTATATAGCTCGGGCGCCTTCTGAACCGTTTGAAAGTGGTCTGAGCCGCCAAATCTCAGAGCTGTTAAGGCCTACAGTTGAGTTCAAGTTTATTTGCAATTTTCTTAATTGGATTGGAAACGATCGGGCAATCTATGCCCAGGAAAATCACACTCTTTGTAATACACAAGCATAAAGAGAGAATACGATTGCTCCCTAGAGTATTCCAAATCCGGCAAGTCAAATACATAATTATGGATGCCACGCGGCTTTTTATATTGTTTGCTCGACTTACGCCAACCGGAGCTATTTTGTAAGGTCGCCATTGATAGTGATCGATTGTTAACATTGAATAATCGATAGTTGCCGTTTAATACTTGATATTTATCGCTTAATAATCAAAATTTATCGTTCAATGAACAATAGTTATCTGAAAATAATCAAAATTTATCGTTCAATGAACAATAGTTATCGTAAAACAATCGATAATTATCGTTTAATAATCGATAGATAGTTTTAAATGTAAATCAATAATTTATCTATCTATTCGATATCCATAGTTTCGAAAATAAATCAATAATCAATCGATTATTAATCGATATACACTTGTACGGGAACTATCAGACCATTTGGAAGAGAATTTTTCAAATTCTCGCACCCAGCACTCATTTTTACACCCCAACAAAGATCTAGAAAAAGTCTTCAAACTTTGTATTAAATAACTTGGGCTGTAGGCTGATAGTTCAGTCAGTATGAAGAACTCGCACTTCAAACCGATTCATTTGGAATGAAAGGGTGTTAACCTCTCACACTTTGGCAGAAGATGCTAAAGGTGACTTTGACAATGCTCATTGTGTGCAAGAGCCATGCAAATACCAAAAATCCACCTAGATTTCCAAAACAGAAGACCGATACCTAAGCTGGTGTTGAATATCTTTATCTTTAACTTTCTGGATCTTAAAAACAATTTCAATTAATTGTTTATGGCTATTACTCTTCCTACTGAACTCCTTCACAGCTTTGAAATTGGAAGTTAGCCTCTGTTTTTAGAAGAACCAATTGACTGACAGGGCGTTAGATCGTTTGGAATAAAGTGTATGCCGTGTTTTCTTCTTGGAAGTTCTTACATTAAGTACGAAACATTCTAAAATCGAACGTTTTTGCTTATGAAATGAGAACTAAAGGTTCTTAAGCGAGGAGAACAAACGTTCTGGAACGAAGACACCTTAGTTGAAGAGAAGTGCGTTGTTAGTACAAGTACAATATAACTTGAATTGAGTACAAAATGGACTTATAATGCTAGCTTCAAGAAGTGTGCAACGTAGACAAATGGGATCGGGCTAAGCGTCGGTTCATGGTGCGATTCGAGGTACCCAAAAACTGAACTGGACTGCTATAACACTGCAAGTCAAGGAGTAGGAGGCAGAGTTCTTAACTCAGAGAAATTTTTGTACTTTTGTGTTCGTGATGCGGACCTCTTCAAGTGTGATGTCAAGCGAAAGTTCCCAAACGCTATGTGAGATCCGTGTTGTGATTTGAAAAAGGCAACTAAACATGTTGCCTGGGACAAGGGAAACACCCACCCATGTGGGCTTCAGCCTCTGGGACTTGGTAGCAGCCTTTGGCCTGGCTCGCTGCTCTCAAGTCTGTGATACTAATGATCCGCCCTCGCCGGTTAATGGCAACCAACATCTTGAATTGAAAAAGCAGAGTCCGTTATTTGTGAAACGCCACCAATTCGTCCCCCTAGTTGATGAAATGTGCCATTTTCTTACTCGATTCGCGATCCGTTTCCACCTGCCTCGTTTTTCGCTTGAAAAGATTTCGGAATGAAACCCATTTAACCGGGGGAGAGAATGTACTCTTTAAAAACTTCTTTAAAAATGCAATTGAATTATGTACCAAAAGACAATACAATTCATTTTAACCTCAATAGGTCCTGGCAAATGTCTACCCCAACACAACAACAACAACAACAGCAACAGCAACAGCAACAGCAACATCAACAGCAACAACAGCAGCAGCAGCAGCAGGACTGGGCCGACGAGCTAATTCAAATCATAGGCAAGGCAAGGCCTAGGCCAAGGCAACGAAGGGGTGGCATCAAAGTGCGTCGACAAAGGGAACGCGCCCAGATTCTTGCCCAATTGCAAGACGGCGTCAGTGACAAGCACATGGAGAAGGCACTCCGGGATCAACTCGAGGAACTGACCCGACTGCTTAACAAGAGGCAACAGTAGTAATAGTGCCTTGACTAATTGGCACATTGCTGGCTTTGTTGTGTTTCCTTTGTTTTTTGTTTTGCTTGTTTGAATCAACTTGAAGTCATCCCAATACCAAAATCCGTATGTAATGCCACACTAAACTAAGCAGCTTTACAATTTTCCACGCGAATGTAAATACTTCAGGACCCCGAGCTCCTTTCAACTTTTACTCGCTTCCAGATCCTAGAGCTAAGCACAAACTTTTTTGTAACAATAAAGATGCAGTCCAAATCAGAAAGAAGGTTTCCCAAAGTCTTTTTTATGGGTGCGGCGATTCGATTTGCTTTATTTCATATAAAAACAGCAACATTATTCCCAAATCGGCTTATTGTTTACACTTGGCACATTTCTGGCAACGTTGTGTGCCTTTCTGTGGCAGCTTTCGCTTAAAAGGGTTCGCCGCTCACGTTAGCCAGCTGCTTTGCGAGGACATCGCTAAAGGTTTCAATCGATATAGTTGCCATTAATCCCTTCAAATGAAACATGCTGTTGATTTTCTTGAAAAAAAGATTCAATCTGATGTGAAAACCATTTAGATAGCAGTTGTATTTCTATTTAGAGGGTATGCCGCCCACGTTAGCCAGCAGCCTGTTAACTGAAGTCACCAATGAGGAGGTGTAACCTACGTGGGACCCCTCATTGATGCCTTGAATCTAAATATTTCCAGCTGAAAAGCTTCAATCTGTTTGGATTACCATTTCGATAGCGTTTCGTTTCCTTTAAGGGAGTTCCCCGCTCACGTTAGCCAGCAGTGCTGCTTCGCTCTGCTACCAGAAGTCAGGTGTAACCCCCATTGATCCTTTGAATCTAAATTCTTTAAGCTGAAGAGCTTCAATCTAGTTTGAAAACCATTTCGATAGCTTTCAATTACCCCTCAGGAGGGTTCCGCGCTCACGTTAGCCAGCAGTTTTGCTTCGCTATGTTATCAGAAGTCACAAATGAGGAGGTGTATTGATTGATCCTTTGAATCTAAATACTTCAAACTCGAAAGTTCAATTTGGCTGTAAACCCTCTCAACCAAATTCAATCTGTTTTCAAAAACCATTTCGATATTGTTTAATTTCCTTTAAGGAGGGGGGGTTGACCGCTCACATTAGCCAGCAGCTGAGCATGTCACTTAGCAGAAGTCACCTTTGAGGGTATGTGCATCGTCTCCTTATTAGGCTCACTAAATAAGGCCTGAAACGTTCAATTTAAGTTTACTCATCTGTTTGACACACAGAAAAAGTATGAATTTGCGACTTCAATACGTGCTTGAAATCTGAGAAATTGATTTTAAACTTGCAATTAAGCTAAAATCGTTTTCAATTTGGTATATTTTGACGAAATTAGTGAGGAAAAGTAGCTAAAACGAGTGAAAAAAGCATTTTGGAAGAGTATAGAGTTCAAATCTTCAACTACTAGAGTCTCAAATTTTCATACTTGAAACAAGAAATTTTATTCTTAACAAATTTTTGGATATCGAAATTCTCTCTAAAGTCGTCTTTTAAACTTCAAGAAAAAACTAGAGAATTCCATGCAGTTGAAGCTCTATTCAACGGGATGTGCCTAGAACACGAATGGCAGCATCTCAGCTCACTCGACTATCAAAGAGTCTCGATTTTTTAAGCAGTATCATGTCTGTGACTTGAAGAATGGCAACATCTCAGCTCACTTGACTATCAAGCGTATATCTATAATTATAATTGCATTACCAAAGCCGCAACTCTACTTGAAGAGTCGTTTTTAACGAGCTCTACTGATTAGTTTTGACTCATTATCAAATCATTTGCGAGTCTTTTTCGAGTCGTAGTTCAATAAATCACGTATAAAGCATCTACATGAGTCTTTTTCGAGTCTTCTTTTAAACGCACATGCACAATCACGTTTCTAATCATTATAAAGCAGTGGTGGGCAGCTGAATTGAAAGCAAGGCCACTGCTGCTACATGATCTACAAGAAAAACACTTGTTTTTCGACTTTTGCTTGAAGAAAGCTTACAAAGGCTGGGGATAGAACTAAATTACTTTGTTAAGGTGTTTCTCTGAGTCTTAAAAACAAAAACAAAACTGGGCAAATGGCTTAAAACGAAACTAACATTGATTCTTCTCCCACAAATCCCACAAAATACTTACCAAATATTATATATTTGCTTTTTGTCTACCCTAAAATAATGTAGCTTTGGTATTTACAGTTTTAGTTTTTAGCTTTTGCATGCATTTTCACATACATCCATCTCTCGCTCTCGCTCTCGCAATCTCTTTTTAAATCTGTCTCACTCTCTTTCTGTGTAGAATATCAATTCTGTTCTACTGTACTCTTTTTTCTTCGGATAAAGTTTGATTATGTTTTTGTTTTTTTTTTGTTAATCTTAAAATGAAAGAAGGAAATACAACATATTTTGAAAAACATAAATTTGCAATTATCAAATATTGTTTACTATATATAATACATATATATATATATATATATATGGCTGTGTTACTGACTACCCCTAATAAATATGTGAAGCGCCCTCCTGAAAGAACAAAACAAAAAGACAAAAGAAACTTGGTAACTTTGGTGGTGGCAGGTTATAGCCAACCCAACCCCCCCTCCCCCTCGCCCTACTACCTTACTTCCCTTGTCCACCCTGACTGACTCATACACTACATCTACACACACACACACACACACACACACACGCACACATACCCATACACAGTGAGAGATCCTAGATACATTATATATAATGCGTGTACAACCAAAGTTAATGATGAAAATTAAATGCAAGAAAAGAAAAACTCTAAAGAAAAACAAATACAAAAAGAAAGTTTGGCAAAGAGCAACAACAACAACAACAACAACTGTTAAAATGTTCCACTCAACAGAAAAGTTTACATTTCTCTTAACATTTTTAGCTGTCAGTGCCAATGTAAGCACTTAACAGCAGTCAATCAACATTTCCCTCGCCATGCATTTGCGAGTAACCCAGCAAACATTTTACTGTGTTTCTTTAGAAAAGCCAAATCATGTATGAAAATCTATCATAATGTGGCAGATATGGTTTTTGGGTTATACAGCTTCCGGTTCTATCATCAGTAGACTTTGCACATGGACTGCCAGCCAGCAAATGTCTCCTCATGCCAAAACTGCAAAGCAGTTTGCAGTTAATAAAACCCTTTGAGTGTCTCTTAGAATTGCAAGTGCCGTTTCCTGTTTTAAAACTGTTCCCAAACTTATTGAATCTATTATCGCAGCACTCCTTCGCCTCTTCGCTCACAGAGAAAAAAAAACATAGTTATTGGAGAATCATTGCATTGATCCATTTGGACGGAATATTAAATAATACTAGTACTGTTTTGTATATTAAAATATCCTTTTAATGTTCAATTGACCTGAGATGTCCAAAGAAGGAATATCAGTGAATATGCATTTTTTTGTTGTTTATAAATGTTAAATTGATCTTAGACTTTTATCCAACGGAGCTGAAAATAGTCCAAAAGATATACAAAAAAGAGGATTGTATTATCCCTTTGAATGGAATGTTGACTAAAATAAATTTTTTGATACTAAAATATCCTTTTAATGTTAAATTGATCTTAAATTTTCATCCAACTGAGCTGAATTTGTGAAAAGGTATTAAAAAAGAATATAACTTAAAAACAGAGGTCGCAATAATCGGTCTCTCTCGTGCTTGTTGTCAGAAAACAACCGCTCATTCACTGACACGATGCGTAACTGTTGCGAAAAAACACACAAACTTCGTTCTTCTTTGGCTTGCTCTTCGCTCAACCGCCGACCGCTTTTGGTCGCTCGCTCGGCTCAGTGTTCACTCGAGACCTTTTCGGTCGTAAAAACTCGGCAAATGGTCTTTTGCGCATGTATGTATGCATGTGAGTTGCGCGTGTGGATAGCTAGGCTGAGCGCCATATCACCTTCTCCCTTCCTCTTTAATGCTTTGCCTGTGACGAAATTCTAAGGCAACAACATAAGGCAAACGCAACAACAAAAATAAAAACCTTTTTTGCTGACTTTTTCCTTGCTTCGCTCACTTACTGACTCTCAGTAGCTGAACAACAACCGGTTCTGTTCGCTTCGCGCGGTCAGTAAAAGACCGACTCGTGTGTTGCGCTCAACCCGAAACCGAAGAGCGAGAACACGAAAGAAAGGAAAAAGAGGGTTGCTGGTCAGACACTGAGCGATGCCGTTTCATTTTTTTCGGTCTTTGTTGTGAGCAGACCGCGCAGAAAATTTTGGTTGAGCAGATTTTGCGACCTCTGCTTAAAAAAAACACGAAATTATTTAGTACTTAGTCCAAATAGATATCAATGGATCCTGTTTATTGTTCACCTTCTCTGAAGTCGTTTTTCTTGGTCTTATAAATCAATTGATTATTTCAAGTTTGAAACTACGAAGATATCAGGCGTTAATGCTAGATGAAGTTCCATTTAAACATCTCATTTGAAATTCGGTGATAAAACTCTCTTATTTTTCTTATATTGTTCTTATACTCGGTCTTGTACCAGAAAATGATGTGTGTAAATGAATGATGTGTGCATCAGTAACTCAGAACTCTATTATTGCTTAATTTGTATACATGTTTGTTATAAATTTGTTCTCCGTAGGCGAGAGAAACAATCTCTGGCAAGAGATCAGTCTCTTGCAACAACTTATTAGATCAAAAGTAAAGCCCGTAAACAGCTCTCTGCACATATTTTCAATATAAACTGCACACAGCAAAGACGGAACAATTTGAAGCAGAACAGTTGTATTTTATACTCTGTACCAGAGGTACATCAAGTAGAAGGAAGCATCTCTCCGACTATACAGCTTATAGCCGTGTCCGTCAGTCCGTATGAACCAACCAATCTGAGAGATGGTAAGAGATAGAGGTTCGTTATGTATGGGACAAAAACTTCTTGGACCTTTGGATGGTTCGTCCCTTCTGGACATATTTAGTAATTAGTATTTTTTATCGATCCGCCAAAGAAGCGGTGAAGATCGGTTGAACAATAGTCGAGTTATAGGTAAATCAAACATTTATGCTTGGCAGCACCGGCCGCAACCGCAATGGGCAGCACTTTACTCACCTTAACACAAACTTTGGGAGCTACAGATTATATTACTAACCTATTCTTTACTGCAATTGCGTTTGATCCTTAAGCAGAAGGCACTGATCGTGTCCTAGTGTAAGTCTTTAACCAGTACTCACTTAAAATTAGTAAAGTGGGGCAGAGCCTGAGCGAGAGAGAAAGAGATGATGTGTGATCTTGTTTGCTGCAAGCATAAGAGCGAGAGAAGCGCCAACGCACAGAAATCATACTTCAGTAGATCGCTCCGTATGTAGTGATCGATATTAGCGAGTAATCAAAATCGAAGATTAGGAAAACAAGTTGGTTAGCGCGAGAGCGGTTCATATTGAACACGGAGAGCGAAACAGCTGACTGAGTGACAAGTTGATGACGCAGCAAGCTCTCTATCCTGATACAACAATAAAGGTAGGGAGTTTGCAGTGTGCGCCCTCAGCAAAGTACTTAAAACGTTCAGTGTTTCGCGCACTCTTAAAGCGTGAGGTGAGAACGCTTTGCCATACATTGTTATTGTACCATGCTCTCTATGTTTCACTGTGTTTGTGAAAAGCACGAGTGACTTCGGCTTCGGGGGTCTATGGAGTGTGGAGGTATCCTAAACCGATCTTTTCTTAGATTGCAGATTGCATTACCTTTGGCCTAGGCATAACTAAAGGAGATCCATAGTCGAAGCTCAGTGATGGTGGCATTTTGAGAGAACAAACGGCCAAGCAGCACAGACACACACACATGCAGACTCCAGAGCGAAAGTTCTGCTAAGCTGTTGGTGTGTGTGCGCGTCCCTCTCTCTCCGTTTCTGCGTTTCACTTGCATACTGAAGAGAGCGATGCTCTCGCGCTGCAGTGCTTCAACGCTGTTAATTCGACTGTTAAAATGAAATGTAGCCGGAATGTTGGCAGTTAGTGGAACATTTTGAAGGTTTCTGTTTTATTTAGGGTTTTTAGGCAAGAAGAACAAAGAAGAAACACACACAACAATTTGAAAAACACTGGAAGAATTAAGCAAACAACAAATAGATGTTGTTAAAAGGACTCATGCTATTGTATATAATGTTTCTAGGTCAAATGTCGAGCAATCACTGGTGCAACAGCAACAGCAACAGCAACAACAACAGACACACCAACAACAGCAACCGCAACCGCCACAACAACAACAACAACAAGCACCACAACGAACATTTAACAATGCACCACCACACCACCAACATCACCACCACTCTTCCTCCTCCTCCTCCTCTTCCTCCCCACATCCGACACGTCCTAGCTCCAACAACAACAACAACCCGAACAGCAGCAGCAGCAATAACAGCCAAAATGCTGCAGCCGCTGCTGCCGCCGCCGCAGCCGCTGTTAACATGCACGCTCTGTTAGGTGGCCACCCGTTTAACTATAACCTGCCCTCGACACGTGCCGACTATACGAATTTGGCTCTGTGGAACCAATTGACACCCGCCCAGCGTTTGCTTTTCACGCAGCAAATGAAGGGCAACAGTTCGGGCGCAAGTCAGGGCCATAATCACACAAATGGCCCAGTGGGTGGTGGTGGTGGTGGCGGCGGCGGTGGCGGTGGCTTGGGCCACCTCAAAGAGGTACAAAAGTTTCCCACTTTGCCCTCCCTGCCGCTGGACACCGATTTGATAACCATGTTGGATTACAATAATCCCAATAAGTTGAACAAGTCCAGCCACAAATCAGTTGCCGCCGGAGGAGTGGGAGGAGGAGCAGGTGGTGGGGTGACCTTCACCAAACCCAATGTGCCACCTTTGATACCCGATGCTGGTGACTTGGCACAGCAGCAGCAACAGCAACAGCAGCAGCAGCAGCAGCAGCAGCAGCAGCCGCAGCCACAGTTGCCCACCAAAATCAAGACCCGAGCCACAGGTGGCTCCAGTGGCACCACCATTCCCCTGAACTCCACTCAGGCCTTGGAGGACTTTGAGAAAAAGTTCAACATGACCGACGAAATGCGCGCCGTGATACAGAAAGTGCTAGCCAATCCCGATCTCTCCACTTTCATACAAACCAATGCTGCCGCCTCCCAGCAGCAGCAGCAGCAGCACCATTTGGTGGCCTCCTCCTACATATCACCGCCCATGTCGCCCGCCATAGGCGGCGGCGCCACCACCACCCTGTCCCTAGCCTCCAACCCCAATGTTACCATTACGCCCCAACTGCCACCCGGACACTTCCTGCACTCGCCCTCCAGCTCCTGTTCGAGCTCCAGTGCCTCGACCACGGCTGCCTCGCCCCTAGGGAACACCGGTAGTGGCCAGCAGGCCTCCAGCACAGCCAGTGGTGGGGGAGCGCGTCAGAAGAGTGTCATCTGTTCCACCAAAGCCAATAACCTGCCCCTGGCCATCCTCTCGCTGTCCAACAGCGGCAGCGGGGGCGCTCGCCAAAAGTCCACCTTTGGGGGTCGTCAGTCGCACAGCAGCCACCTCCTGCATCAGTTCGATGGCTCCACCGCTATCACACCCACTGACGTTATCGATTTATCCTCCTCCCGAAGGTCCCTGGCTGCCTCGGCCGCCTATCTGCAGCAGCACCAACAGGCAGCGGCCGCTGTCGCGCAACAGCAGCAGGCGGCAGCCGCCGCCGCCCAGCACCAGCGCCTGGCGGTCGCAGCCGCGCATCACGCCCAGCACGCCCAGCAGAACGGCCGCAGCTCCGGCGGTGGCAACTCCACCGGCAGCGGCTCGGGCTCGGGCAGCGGCTCCGCCGGTAGCGGCAACTCCTCCTCATCCGCCGGCTCGGCCAACAGCGCATCCATTCATCTGCAGCGGCATGCCGCCCTCGCCCATGCGGCGGCCAGTGCGGACAGTGCCCAGCATCTGCGCGCGATCCCCGAGATACCCACCAACAACATGAACCTGCACCCGTACAAGGTGCAGAAGGTGTGCGTGGACAAGCACCTGGTGCCGTGCATCAACATGAAGGCCTACAACGATTCCGAGCAGCTGATGACGCTGACCGAATTCCAGAAGAACTTCTTTCCCACGGTGCCGCTGGATCACTGTAAGCGGCTGATCGAGGCGCTGGGCGTGGAGCTGTACAAGGCGAATCGGTGAGTAAAAGCGAGAAGATGAAGGATGAACAGTTTTCAGTTCCACTTCCGCAACAAGTTTCGCGATTTGGAGACCAAACTTGGACTTGGCGGAAGTGGAAAATGAAGAAAATATTGAGCAACAGTAGTAAACAGAAGAAGAGAGATAACTAAGGCGAAGCAACGCACAAGGGAGAATAGGAAGAGTAACAGAGAACGGTGGCAAAGAAGCAAAAGGAGGAGAGAAGTCCCCAAAGGAAGGGAAGACAAGAAAAAGGTGTTTAGTAAGCAAGAAGGCGAAAAGTATGAAGAAAACCGAAGATGAAGAGAAATCAAGGAACGAAAAAGAAATTAGAAGAAGAAGAAGAGCAACTTAGGAGGGACAGTAAAAGGGAGTTGGGAAGAAGAAAAGAAGTAAAAATAGGAGGAGACTAAGAAGAAAGAAGAGAATCGAGAAGGGTAGAAAAAGAGTAAAATAAGAGGGAAGAAGAAAAGAATAAAAGGAAGCAAAGAATAAACCAGAAAAGTATAAAAGACGTAAAGAAGGAGACCAGTGAGAAGGAAGGAGAAAGAAGGAAGAAGAAAGGCGAAAGAAGAAAGAAAGAAGTCAACAAGAAGCCCAGTGTGAACGAAGAAGAAAGAACTGTTAGATAATCAAAAAGTAACAAAGAAGAGAAAAGTTGAAAGTGAGAAATGAAGGAAGTAATTCAATTAGAATGGAAGAACACAACAACAAAAAGACAAATAAGAACGAAGCAGAAAACGAAAATAGGAGAATTGTAGATACAAAGTGAAAAACGGCAAAAGTAAGAAAGACAAACAAAACGGAAAGCCGTTACAAAGACAAAGAACATTAATAAATAAGAAAGAAATGTTAAAATAAAGACAGCATACAAAAAATAGGTCTGTAAAATATTAAAGAAAACTGTGGAAAGAAGTAAAACCAAAGAGGAGGAATGTAAGTAAAACTGAAGAAAAAGCAGAACTGCAAATCAGAAAGGAGTAGAAAAGTATTCGAATTGATTGAACTTGGAACTTGGCAGACCTTGTGGGCTATTAATCATCCCCTAAATTACCACCCACCCGCTCTATTTGGATTAGTTAGAGTAATAAATGAACATCAACCCACAAGGGACATCGACCCGAAAAGAAAGCTATATCAAATGCGTTGAGCCTTGCCAATGAGAATGTAATAGAAAATAAAAGAAGAAAGGAGAGAAAGTAGCGAATACTACGAGTAAGGTTAGGAAGCAGGAAAGGCATTCAAATTAGAGGAGAAAATGCTTTAGAAGAAGGACCATTGAAACCAAGTAGTGCCAAAATTGAACCAGTGGAAACGCAATAGAACTACAGAAGAATGACAAAAGAAACAGCAAAGAATCAACAAAGAATCAAACAAGAATCCCCAAAGCATCACAAAAAAAATCACAAAAAAGAGAAAAAAGAAGTACAAAAGAAATACCGAGGGATCACCAAAGAATCACCATAGAATCACAAAAGAAACAGCAAAGAGTCACCATAGATTCCCAAAAGAACCAGCATAGAATCTCAAAAGAATCGCAAAAGAGAGCAAAGAATCACCAAAGAATCGCCATAGATTCACAAAAGAACCAGCATAGAATCTCAAAAGAATCACCAAAGAATTACAAAAGTGTCACCAAATAAACACCAAAGAATCACCTAAGAGTCACCATAGAATCACAAAAGAATCCCCATAGAATCTCAAAAGAATCACCAAAGAAACACCAAAGAATCATCTAAGAATGACCCAAGAGTCACCAAAGAATCACAAAAGAATCCCCATAGAATCTCAAAAGAATCACCAAAGAAACACCAAAGAATCATCTAAGAATCACCTAAGAGTTACCAAAGAATCACAAAAGAATCCCCATAGAATCTCAAAAGAATCACCAAAGAAACACCAAAGAATCACCTAAGAATCATAATAGAATCACAAAAGAAACAGCAAAGAGTCACCATAGATTCCCAAAAGAACCAGCATAGAATCTCAAAAGAATCGCAAAAGAGAGCAAAGAATCACCAAAGAATAGCCATAGATTCACAAAAGAACCAGCATAGAATCTCAAAAGAATCACCAAAGAATTACAAAAGTGTCACCAAATAAACACCAAAGAATCACCTAAGAGTCACCATAGAATCACAAAAGAATCCCCATAGAATCTCAAAAGAATCACCAAAGAAACACCAAAGAATCATCTAAGAATCACCTAAGAGTTACCAAAGAATCACAAAAGAATCAAAGAGTCACCAAAGAAACACCAAAGAATCACCTAAGAATCATAATAGAATCACAAAAGAAACAGCAAAGAGTCACCATAGATTCCCAAAAGAACCAGCATAGAATCTCAAAAGAATCGCAAAAGAGAGCAAAGAATCACCAAAGAATAGCCATAGATTCACAAAAGAACCAGCATAGAATCTCAAAAGAATCACCAAAGAATTACAAAAGTGTCACCAAATAAACACCAAAGAATCACCTAAGAGTCACCATAGAATCACAAAAGAATCCCCATAGAATCTCAAAAGAATCACCAAAGAAACACCAAAGAATCATCTAAGAATCACCCAAGAGTCACCAAAGAATCACAAAAGAATCCCCATAGAATCTCAAAAGAATCACCAAAGAAACACCAAAGAATCACCTAAGAATCATAATAGAATCACAAAAGAAACAGCAAAGAGTCACCATAGATTCCCAAAAGAACCAGCATAGAATCTCAAAAGAATCGCAAAAGAGAGCAAAGAATCACCAAAGAATAGCCATAGATTCACAAAAGAACCAGCATAGAATCTCAAAAGAATCACCAAAGAATTACAAAAGTGTCACCAAATAAACACCAAAGAATCACCTAAGAGTCACCATAGAATCACAAAAGAATCCCCATAGAATCTCAAAAGAATCACCAAAGAAACACCAAAGAATCATCTAAGAATCACCCAAGAGTCACCAAAGAATCACAAAAGAATCCCCATAGAATCTCAAAAGAATCACCAAAGAAACACCAAAGAATCATCTAAGAATCACCTAAGAGTTACCAAAGAATCACAAAAGAATCAAAGAGTCACCAAAGAAACACCAAAGAATCACCTAAGAATCATAATAGAATCACAAAAGAAACAGCAAAGAGTCACCATAGATTCCCAAAAGAACCAGCATAGAATCTCAAAAGAATCGCAAAAGAGAGCAAAGAATCACCAAAGAATAGCCATAGATTCACAAAAGAACCAGCATAGAATCTCAAAAGAATCACCAAAGAATTACAAAAGTGTCACCAAATAAACACCAAAGAATCACCTAAGAGTCACCATAGAATCACAAAAGAATCCCCATAGAATCTCAAAAGAATCACCAAAGAATTACAAAAGAGTCACCAAAGAAACACCAAAGAATCACCTAAGAATCATAATAGAATCACAAAAGAATCATCAAAGGCTCCAAAAAGAGAGCAAAGAATCACAAAAGAATCACCAAAGTATCACCAAAGAACCACCAAAGAATCGCTAAAGAATCACCTAAAACTCACAAACGAATCATTTAAGAATCACCATAGAATCACAAAAGAACCAGCAAAGACTCAAAAAAGAGAGCAAAGAATCACAAAAGAATCCCCATAGAATTACAGAAGAATCGCCAAAGTATCACCAAAGAAGCGCTAAAGAAACGCCGAAAACGCACAAAAGAATCACCAAAGAACTAGAAAGAACTGAGCCGAAAAAGAACCATCAAAGAATCACAATAGAATCTCAAAAGAGCGTAAAAATGATAGAACAAAGAACTACAAAAGACGCCCAAATGAAAAACCATCAAAGATTTTACTAACCACCACCCCCTTTCTCCCCCTCTCTCTCTCTCTCCCTCTCCCTCTCTCTCTTCTTGTACCCTGTTTCTTCTCACAGGCGACAAGTACAGATCCTGATGGAATACGACCGATCCTACAATGAGAATATGCCGCTGGTGCAGGTGCGCGACATCATCAAGTACATGACACAGTTAACCTTCATGACACGCCATCCGGAGCAGCCGCCGGCAAAGCGTACGCGCACAAGCTAGGAATTAAGCTGGGGAGCACAACATTTGCCACCAACCAACAACAACAACAACATCAACACAACAACAACAGCAACACCGACACCAACACCAACCACAGCAGCGGCCACACGAAGAAGAGCCATGACGCCGCCCATAGAAATGCTAGCCAGCAGACACAAGTCATCGCAGCTGGCACCGCCACCAGCACCACCACAGCAGCAGCAGCAGCAGCAGCAGCAGCTACAGCAGCAACACTATCAGCAACAGCAACCACAACACAACAGCAACACATACGAAATGTTGTACTCCCACAACCAACATCCGCACCAACCGTCCGCCGCACACCCGCCAGCAGCAACAGCACTGCAGCCCGGCACAGCCGCCGCCGCCGCCGCCGCCGCCGCCACCCGTCAACAGGAGCAGCAGCGTCAGCTTAAGAAGCGCCAACACGCCGAGCAAAGTGGCAGCGGCTGCTCAGCCAAGAGCGGCGCCAAGTCGGCTGCCCAGAAGATGGCCGAGGCTGAGCACGCCTATTTGTCCAATTTGTATGGCAAGGCGGCAGCCAACATGCTCAGTCCACCGCTGAGTGCTCCGCATGCCGAGCCCCAGCAACAGCAACAGCGGCAGCAGCAGCAGCAGCAACCAGGCAGCGCCTTTGAGTGGAACCTGGCCGCGGAGCAACAACAGCAGCAGCAGCAGCGTCACAGACGAGCCGCCGCCGCCTCCGGCCAGCAGCAGCCAGCGCCACCACCGCCGCCCCAACAGGCGGCGGCGGAACGCCAGCAGCGTCACATCATGCATCGCAGGCACAGCGTCTGTGCCGCCGGCATAGCCAGCCTGTCGCCCGCATCCTCCACCAATTCGTCAGCCGCATCGCCCACGGCAGCGGCTGCTGCCCTGGCCGCCGCCTCCTACTATGGCAGTGCGGCGGCTGCCGCGGCAGCAGCATTCACGGCACCCTATCATCACCTGGCCGCTGCCCATCATCATGCCGCGGCGGCGGCAGCAGCGGCGGCCCATCACAATGCCCATGGCCAGCCGTCGCCGACGATATATCCGCCAACGCCGCCGCCGTCGGCACCCTGGGTGCATCCCTGGTATGCGGGCGATGCGTTCTGAGAGCGGGCCCCAAACAGTGGTGGGCGCTATCACCGGTAGGGATGCCAACCATCCCGCCACACACACACACACCTGTACATTGTTAGTGTAATTTGGATAAGTTTATTTATTTATAGTCCATCGTACATATATACATATAGATATATATATAAGCATACAGTTCTTTATATACCTAAGCATATGCATATATATATATATAGTATATACACATCTTTTTTTGTCTAGGTCGTAAGTAGGCTAACTAAAACAATTTTCTGGGCATTATATGCCAAAAACTATTATCAATCGATCGAAGAGGAGCCCATTGACTAGGTAGGTAGCCAACTGTGGTGAAGCAGAGGGGGGGAGGGGGGTTGGGCGGGGGAGCGATGGTTGGGCAAAACTGATTTATGTTGAATAACTTTGTGCAAACTTATTTGTGCAAAACTAATTTGTGCAAACTAATTTGTGCATATTTTTAAAAACCCTCTTTTGATTAAATTTTATTTGTAGTTTGTGCGCAAACACATTTATTTGTCAGCTAACTAATTTGTGCATATTGTATAAGTAACACTTCAATGAAAGCCAATCGAAAGCACAAAATAATTGCTATTGAGTTCATTTCCGGGCAAAATTTTATTGCACTCGAAAAATTTTCTGAGAATTCCCAAAATTTCAGAAATTTTCCCCCAAAAAAACTAATTTGTTCAAAATAATCAAAATACAGCCTTGCTTTGCTGTCCTGAAACAGTTGGCCCAGTTTCACACACATCAACTCAAGAGTCAAGAAGTTTGTGTTCAAATTTCTTCATTTCCAACATTTCGAAATCGTTCAAATTACATTACGAATTCGAATTGGCAACATTTGCAGACCCATTGAAGTGCAAATTAATAGTGCAAGATCGAAAACAGTCAAATTCGATACAAAATCTGATAAGATTATCTTAAAGCCAAACTGATTTGTGAAAATAGATAAGTTTGTGTGCAAATTTAATGCATAAATTTTCATTGGAAACGATTACAAGCCAACTATTTTGCTACAGATATGTTGAAATTGGGTTCATGGGCTGCGGAGCTACAAATATGTGTGTACGTACAAACTTGAAAACTTGTTTGTACAAACTAGGAAAACTTGTGTGCACAAACTTGAAAACTTGTTTGTATAAACTAGGAAAACTTGTTGGTACAAACTAGGAAAACTTGTTTGTACAAACTAGTAAAACTTGTTTGTAAAAACTAGAAGACTTGTTGGTACCAACTTGTTTGTACAAACTAGGAAAACTTGTTTGAACAAACTAGCAAACTAGAGAAAAAAAGAAGAAAACTAGAAAACGTGTTTGTACAAATCTTTTGTTAAGCAACTCAAGGTGAATCAAAACTTTGTACAAATTTGTTGGGTGGCAAATTTTGGTTTGAATAACTTCTTTGTACCCATTGGTTACACCTCTTGTGAGTGCGCAACTTCTTTGCATCAAATCCTTTGTACAAACTTGTTGTACTTCTTAGCCCTGCGTTACACTTGTGCCCCATCCGTTTTCTCCGAAAGTCTCCAGCTTCCTCAGCCACCCCCCTGCCTTCGATTTCTTAGTCAATGGGCCATAAAGATTGTTGGACCTATCGCTGCTTGAATTTCACTCTCTTACATGGAACAAATCACTTAAACAAAAAATGAGAACTCAAAGAACTGATTACATTACAAAACAAAACGAGAAAACCAACCACCCCTTGCCCCACCCACACCCACCCCCCACACACACACACACAGAAGACACAACACACACTCTTCTCGCCTTCCTTCATTGGAGTCGTTGGAGTCACTTGACTGCATAGTTTTTGTTTTTTTTTTGTTTTTAAACGATGGAGTATCGAAATCATGTTTTCTAGCAATATTTACCACATACATACATATATATGTATGTATGATGTATATGTTATATGATGTAAGATATTAAGTGTAAAAGTCAATAAATTGTAATTGTAAGCAGGAAATGCAATTTCTTGTATCTACTTATTAGAAATGATTAAGAACAAAACAAAAACCATTGTGAAGAATTCCATTTAAGTATGCAAACACTAAAGAAAAAGCTCCATCCTCCCACCCCACCCCCCCGTCACCCATCCCCCTCCCCCTTCTCAACACAGGATGTTCCATTTAAGCAGCAAAACCTACCATTTTAAGCGCAATTGTATAAAAAGAAAACTTATCAAAAATTTCCAAATCCTAACAAACAAAAAATATGTTTAAAACATACAAAAAGAAAAACGAATACCAAGAACTTGCTTTTGTTATATACCAAGTGTATGTATAACGGACTTATCTATCTATGTATGTTGTATAAAAAATACTTGAATATCCGTTTTATGGATTTAATCTTTTTATTTTATGAATTTTTTTTTCTTTGGCCTCGAACAAGCAAAACCTAAAAATATTTATTTACGTTGAAACATTAAAAAAAAAACTCCTTTTTTTGGTACAATTTTTTTTTTATTGATCTATGGTTAGTACACACACACACAAACAAATATGATTGTTAAAGAACAATAACAAAAGCCGTCGAAGTATTTATGTCGAAAAGTGTGTTTTCATTTCAAATAAAACTCAAAAACATTCAAGCAAATTAAAGAAATGAAACAACAAACAAACAACCACAAAAAAAAAACAACTTAATAAAAACAAAATAAACTTGAAAAGAAATGTTAACAGAGATTCTGTGTGCTTTTGTTCTTGCTCTGGGCTGATTGGGAAGTGTTGCGATACTTTTGCAGGAGGGTGTGAAAGTGTTAACAGTGCAGATGTGGCATTAGCTACTTTATTATTTGCTGGAATATTGCTCATCTCTAAGCGCCCGCCCTAACATAGTGCAAAGTAACAGTGAGGCTGTTAGCTGTGCAGCTGCATGACAGAGTGCTGTTAAAATATTTAGACAATGTAAAAAGGTAAATCGAAACACAGAGGGCGCTGTAGGGGTTTTTGTCTAGACTAAATGGCGGCTTAGTGTCGCCATCTATCGAACAGTGGGTGGCTTATTTGGGCTTAGCAAAGACACAAACCTTGCTTGCAGCTCTGCCGCTAAGCAAATACAGTTACTTGGGAGAGCCCTACATACCTACAACATCAATGAACAGTTAGGGCAGTGTGTTCTTGCGAGGTGTGGTCATGGAATTGGTTCTTTAGCGACTTTAAATTAATTTTCTGACTGTTTTTGGAATGAATTAAATGAGAACTACTTTCTATTATCCACATTAAAATTCTCAATAAGAAACGTCACTTTAGAGTTGCCACATATATGGAAATGCATAAAAGTACTTTTCGACGGGATTTCATTACGTAATCTTTAGATGTGACCGCTAGCAGGAGTTTGTCAAGGGTAATTCTAAGCTGCAAAATGAAGTATTATTGTCATTTAAGGGTTGCCATATCTTTAGAATTGATTGAAAAATTTGTTTTCGGCAGGATTTGAAGGTGTAACCGTTACCTGAAATCCCTTTACTCACATAGTATTAAAACTACAGATAAGAAATGTGTTCTTAACACTTTTTAAGGGTTGCCATATTTTTGAAAAAGCCTAAAAATTACTTTTCTGCCAGCTGGCGAAAGTCCTCCCTAGCGTTCTCTAAGACTACTCACATTCCCCCAAATTCAGATTTTTAGAGGTAATTCCAGGGTTGCCACACAAAAAGAGAGAGAACAAGTTCCGTATTCACATTTATTAAACACTATACAGTGAATTTGTTTATTTTGTTCAGCAATAGCACTCAAAAAAAAAAGAAAAATTTTGTAAAAAAAAATATGTCTTAAATGTCTAGAAAAAAACCATAATATGTAATTATTAAGTGTTAGTTTACAATTCATATGGTTGTAGGGAGGTCGCGGGGGGGTGGGGGTCTAATCTGGCATGATTGGTCAGAGAGAGAGGGGGCGGGGGCGGGGGCGAGTGAAGGGTTTCTCTGCTGTTCTATAAATTAACTCATTGAGGTTTTGTTTTCAAAAAAATTTGTCATAACTTAAAACCTAAGCGTAGATTTAACCTAAAGCGGATGAGTTGTTGATGGATTAGAAGCAAACGGTTCGATGACTCTGCTTACCAACTAGTTCAGGCTTAGACGTTACATTAAGTTAATTAGTTTACGTTTAGTTTAATCCAAGTTTCGATTTCGAGTGAAGTGAAGTGTGCAATGAAATGGGTTGGTTTAGCCTACGTTTAAGTTAGTACGTTTACGAATACATGGAGAATTGTACAATTTGATGAGTTGGGTGTGTGTGTGTGTGGATGGTGGATCGCATGTGAATCACATTCACCTGGCGGCACCTGGTTTAACCCGGTTCGGCCAGCGGCGAGCAGGGGCCCGACTATTCCTTGGCCTCCACTGGCGTGGGGGCGGCCACCTCCTTCATGGACTCCACCTTGGCCACGATCTTGAGAGCGGGTCCCAGCTTCATGCCCATGGCATTCACCAAGTGATTCTCCTTGAGCAGCAACAGCGCCTGCCCATCGATTTCCTGCTGCACGAAATCATCCACATAGTCCTGACAGCCGGGCAGATTGCGTATGAAATCGCTGACCTCGTCCACGCTCCAACTGCAGATGGGTGGCCGTTCGGCGGGGGCGGCGGCGGCGACTGGTGCTCCGCTGCTGCTGCTGCTGGATGTGGGCGTTGCTGGTGCAGCACTGGTTACATGCGTCACAGTGGGCGGTGCTGGAGCTATGGCCGGAGCTGCTGCCGCTGGCGGCACCTCTGCGGAGAGTATCAGGGGCGTTGGGGCCAACTCGTTTGCCTGCATCATTAGGGCATCCGTTTGCATCTTCTCCTCGGCCATGGCCTCGTCTAGTTTATCCACCAATGCCATGGCATCTGCTCCCACAATGCCCATGGAATTGCCATTGCTGCCCACAGACGCTGCTCCGCCATTTCCACCCATTTTGGCCAATCGTACACATCCCGGCGAGCAATAACGTTTTCGTTTCAGTTTGGTCTTGTGCTCCGGCTTGCCGCACTGTTCACAGGCCACCATATCCGTGGGTAGGTTGCCCGTGTTAACAGCTGGCTGAGCCATGCCCATGCCGGTGATGGTGGCACCGGGTTTGATGTCCTCCTGATGATGCTGTTGTTGCTGCTGCTGCTGCTGTTGTTGTTGCATGGCCGCCTTTTTCTCTGCAAAGAAAGAGAGAGAGAGAGGAAATTTGAGTTAAAACATGTGGTCAGAAGTAAACAACAGGAGAGGGTAAACTGAGCGCACTCATTGAGTAACGGGTATTCAAAGCCACAACAAATTCTCTCTTATCTTGCAAAGACAGCGGGGGCGGCGCGTCGCTATCTACTGAGCTTAAGCTCGTCGGGTTGCGTCGGCGCACCGCCGATTCTGAAACAGTTTTGTGCTGCTGTCAACTTCGTGTCTGTTGTACCCAGCAAACATTTAATCTTGTTCGAGTTCTCGTTCAGCGCTTGCTTGGTGTTCATAAATGATATTTACTTATGTCGGCAGAAAATGCTCTCTTTAAGAATCGTTTTTGGCCCGTTCCTCTGATCAGTTTCGAGTCGGACCTCTACAAATCCCATTTTAAGCATTTGCACGAGTCAAGCGGCAAATGCACTCTCACAGCACACACACTGCTCTCTCTCTCTCACTCTTTGTTTGTTTTGGTAAAACTTACTGTAAACGCCGTTGAGTTGTTCTTGTATTATCAAGAGAGAGAGAGCGGTCGGCCAGAGAGACAGCGTCAAGACAGAGATCGAGACACCCTGTCGACACTCAGCTATTTGCAATCTGAGCTTTTAGAAGGAAAAGTGGCAAGTGGAGCGAGCAAAAGCACAAATATGCCAGGAGCTGATTAAAGACTGCAGTGTTTGGGACACTCGGGTGCACAAAATATCAAGTACTCATGCGTCCGGATAGACGCACCTGGTATAGGAATGACTCTATAGGGTCCCCGCTTAAGAATGCACAAATAATCAACTTACTGGGCGGCTCATCTTTGTCCGTATCCTTGTCGGTATAACGTTGCCTTGTCACCGGGAATGGCTCGTTGGCCTCTTGTATGATGAAACCATCAATGACATGGGTAAGTACATTTGGTTTGATCATGGCCTTGGGCAGATCCTTGCCGCCGTTGCTGCTGCTGTTAGTGCTGTTGCTGTTGCTGTTGCTGTTACTGTTGCTGGTGGTGGTTGTTGTGGTGGTGCTGGCCGTTGTTGTGCTGCTGCTCGAACTAATGCTGCTGCTAATGCTGGTGCTGGTGGTGGTATTGGTGGTGCTGGCCGTACTCAAACTAGAACGTGGCAGTGTACTGGCTATGCCATTGATTGACGCTGTGCTGGTCACTGTGGTGGTTGTGGGTGTAGTTGCACTGCTGGTATTGCTCTTGTTTTCATCCTTGTGGCCAGTGCTGCTGGTGGGCAGCACCACATTCGATTGCTTGGTGGGTGTGACCGCCGCCTCGGGGGTGGCCTCACCATTGACCAAAGTGTTGGCGGCAGCAGCAGCTGCTGCTGCTTCAGTTGTTGTAGAGCTGCTGGCCTCCACACTGGGCTCCACGGTAGCCGGGGCTATTGAATTTGTTAGTGGCGATTCAATGGGTACCAAGGTGGCAGTGGGTGTGGATTTGGTGGGCGTGGCGGGCTGACTGCCGCCGCCGCCGCCGTTTAAGCTGACCAGTGAGGCAGTGGCGGTGGCGGTGGCTATGGGTGTGGGAGTCACCGCTGCACTGGTTATTGTCTGTGCGCCGCTGCTATTGCTGGTGGTCAAATGACCCACTGTGGCGGCATTCATCATGCTGGTCATGGCCAGTATGGGGTTTGGTGTGGTTGCTGTGGGTGAAGCAGCCGCCTGTTGTTGCTGTTGCTGCTGCTGTTGTTGTTGCTGCTGTTGTTGTTGTTGATTGGCTGCCGCCAGTATTAACTGTTGCTGCTGCTGTTGTAGCTGCTGCTGCTGTTGCTGTGCCGCCTGCGCCTGCTGCAAACTGGCCACCGCACTGCTGCTGGTCACCAATGGACCCGTATTCTGATTGGTAATGGTCACCACGCTGCTGTTGGTGCTGCTAGGCAAACTGCTGCTGGTCTTGGCCGACTGGAACAGGGCCGCCTGGAGGGCACTCGAGGTGGCTATGCCTGCTGGTGTGGTGGTTGAGGACACCGAGAAGGGCACACTGTTGAGCTGCAGTTGCCCAGTTTGTTGCTGCTGGCCTGTGGCTCCCGTCTGTTGCACCACAATTTGCTGTATAATATTCTGCTGCTGCTGCTCTCGCTGCTGCTGCTGTTGTTGCTGCTGTTGCTGGGCCTGTGCCTGAGCCTGCTGTTGGAGCTGCTGTTGCTGCAGTTGCTGCTGCTGTTGCAGTTGCTGTTGCAGCAGTTGATGTTGCAACTGTTGCTGTTGTACCTGCTGTTGTTGCTGCTGCGAGGCTATAAACGTATTGGGCGCCACCTGAAGTATCTGCTGTGCCGCATTCGCCAAGGCCTGCTGCTGTTGCTGCTGCTGTTGTTGCTGCTGTCGCTGCTGGGCCGCCACCTGCTCCTGTTGCTGGGCCACCACCTGTTGTTGCTGCTGCACCACAGCCTGTTGTTGCTGCTGGGCGGTTACCTGCTGCTGCTGTTGCTGTTGTTGCTGCTGTTGGGCGGCCGCCTGCTGCTGGAACTGTATGATCTGATGCTGGAACATTTGCTGCTGGAACAGTTGCTGTTTCTGCATCAGTTGCAGTTGCTGTTGCTGCTGCTGTTTGTCCACCACCCCAGCAGCAGTGGCTGCCTGCAGGGTTTGGCCATTCTGTAGGGTGATGGGTGTGCCCGAGGTGCTCATGACCACCATTCTGAAAAGGAAGAGGGAGTTGAGTTGGGGCCACCTTTCTTGCATTCTTGACTTACTTGTTGCCTGCGGTGGTCACCACCTGATGCAGATTGGCCTGCTGCTGCTGCTGCACTGCCAAATGTTGTTGCTGCTGCTGTTGGTTCACTTTGCCCTGCTGACCGTTCTCCGTTTTGGTTACCGGCAGAGCTGGACGCACCGGTTGCTGTTTGTTGCGCATTTTGGCCTTGAGTAGACTTTGATTTTGGGCTGTTTGCGTGGACACTGAGCTGGCGGGACGCACTTGGGCTCCATTGTGGGGCAGTATGGGAGCACCGGGACGTTGCAAGGCAGCGGCAGCTGCCGTCAACTGTTGCTGCTGCAATTGGGCCACCTGCTGTTGGGCGGTAAGTTGCTGCTGCTGCTGTTGCTGCTGCTGGCCCTGGGCCTGTGCATTCGCCTGCTGCTGCTTGGGAGCCAAGGCATCCAGTTGTTGGCGCGGCTTGGTGGGTGTCTGTGTCACATTGCACTGTATAATCTCTGTGAAAGGGGAAAGGAGGAGAGGAGTGGTGAGTGGTGAGTGGTTGGTCTTAGTCCCTTACTCAATTACTTACGATTCTGTTGCGTCTGGAGTGCCTGATGTGTGGTTGGTTGTTGGATAAACATGCCTGAGGTGCCATCCGGCTGACCACGCAGTATGATGGGATTCGCACTGAATGGCTGCAGACTGTTCTGCCAGAACCAGGGACCTATCTGCATCTGTTGCGGTTGTCCTGTGGCTGTGCCGGTCATAGGATTCAGTAGCTGGGCACCACCCACACCCGGCAGGGTGGACTGGGACACCTGAACACATTGCTGTGTGGTGGTTTGTTGCTGATGTTGCTGCTGTTGTTGGCCTTGGTTGCCACCGCCTGCATTGGGATTGCCTCCGCCGGCTGCCGCCTGCACCGTGTTGGTGGTTGTGGTCACCTTTTGCACCACTTTCTGTTGCAACTTTCCTTGGTTGGGATCTTTGGACAGGGTGAGGGTGGCGGCTGCCTGTTGGGCGGCTGCTGTCAGTTGCTGTTGCTGTTGTTGGGCGGCCACTGTGAGCTGTTGCTGCTGTTGTTGTTGCTGTTGTTGCTGCTGTTGTTGCTGTTGCTGCTGCTGTTGTTGCTGCTGCTGCTGCTGTTGTTGTTGGGCGGCCGCTGCCATGGACTGCAGCAAACTCTGCTGCTGCTGCGGTGAATGCGAAATCACATTGACTGGCGATATGAGCAACGTTTGCGGCGACTGACTCGAGGGTATGGCATAGGTGCCGCCCGCAAATCCTCCCTGACCGCCAATCATTTGCTTGGCATTTTGCGTGGTGGTCGTTATCATCTGTGGGGCACTGCCCGTTTGGAAGGGTTTGCCGGCGGCTATCACCTGTATGGGCTGCTGTCCCAAGCCCGCCGAGTGCAACAGATTGCCCGAGACAATCATGGGTGGATAGAGAAAGCTGGTGGACGGCTGCATCAGTTGTACCGTGCGACCGGGTGCGGCCCAGTCGCCGGGTACGCCACTGGTGGTCAATTGCATGGGCGACATGGTGCTTATGGCCGTGGAATGTTGTTGCTGTTGCTGTTGCTGGGATTGCTGTGCATTGGCTGGACTGGCCGCACCCGCGGCCGTTCCTCCACCGCCACCGGCTCCGCCAGCTCCGCCGCCACCGCCGGCGGAACCATCAGCTGCTGCTGCGGCTGCTGCCGCCGCGGCGGTCAACTGTTGCAGTTGCAGCTGCTGTTGCAGCTGATTCGTTTGGTTGGCATCCAACTGCAGGCCAGCTGCATGTTTCAGCTCTGTGCCGGTGTTGCTGCCAGGAAACTCTTGCTTCACTTGGATGGCATACGGATTATTGGCATAGAATTGTTGCAATTGCTCCGGTGAGATTTGTAGTGGCACCGCCGAAGCGGTGGCCACCTGTTGGGCGGGACTCTGGGATTTCTCCAGCGTGTGGCCGTGCCTGGGACGACGTGAGGAGGGCGGTGTACCGGCTACTCCTTGTGCTTGCTGTTGTTGTTGCTGTTGTTGGATGCTGTTGGGTGTGCTGCCCGGATGTGGAGGACTGGCAAAATCGTATTTTTCGTCAAAGGTGATGCCTGCCTTTTGGGCCAAAGTCTCCAAGCACTTGAGGGGTCGCTCGTGTTGTTGTTGTTGCTGCTGCTGCTGCTGCTGTTTGTTGTTGTTATTGCCCGTGTGAAGATGCTGCTGCTGCTGCTGTTGCTGGCTGCTGTTATTTAACGGTTTCTCACGTATATTCGAGTTGTCCTTCAAAGGTAAACTTGCAGCGTTGTTGTTGTTGTTATTGTTAGAGTTAGAGTTGTTTGTTGTTGTTGTGTTGGTTGTTTCGCTTTCTGTGTCCGCTCTGCCAGCCAAAAGAAGAAGAAAAAACAGAAGAAAGGAGAACAAGAAAAGGCCATCAGAAATTTGTAAACATTTGATGAACAAGCCACACACACACACACGCACACACTCAAACAAACAAAACACACACACACTTGGCACGTCTGGCAGCACGCTGGCGTGGGGCATGCTTCATCTTTATGTGAACTCCTCTTCACTTTTCGCCACCAAAACAACCACAAAACAAAAGAATGAAATAATAGCAAGAACAAGAAACAGGTTGGCAGTACGTCCCCGCCCCCGCCGCCGCTCCCACAATTAAACATAAAAAAGCTCTCTCTTTTTATGTCGCTCTCTCTCTCTCTCGCTTAAACAGAGTTGTAACTTCTTTCTGCAGATCATTCACATCAATTGAGGTGAGACATTTCAACACTTTAATCAAAATTCATCATTTACCTTTCGTGAATTTTAAGGTTTGAACTATATCTTAAACCATGATTTTTATACTCTATACAAAAAGTACACAGAGTATAGCATACAAAGTTTGTGCAAAAGTATGTAACAGCCAGAAGGAATCATCTCCGACCCCATAAAGTATAAACAGTCTTGATCAGCTTCAATAGTCGAGTCGATATAGCCATGTCCGTCTGACAGAACTCAAAGATGCTTAGAGACAGAGGTTAGACATGCATGGGACAAATACTTCTATTACTTTTAGGCAGATCAAGTATACTTGTTATTTTAGTCACGCCCCCTCCCACCCCTGCAGTTGGATAAAACGTCATATCTCCCATAGTTTTATAGTTGGAAAGTTCGTACCTTCTGCACATACTTAGTAATCAGTATTATTTATTGATCCCCTGAAGGAATGTTGAAAATCGGCTGAACGATAGTTATGCCGGGCAGCACCGGCTGAAAGTGGCGATGGGCAGCACTTTATACTTAACCTTGATAGGTACAGAGTATGTTGCAGTCGGGTTTGACCCACTTTTATATATGTTTTATACTCAAAACAGTCTGGAAACATCACTTTTAAAATTCTGTTATGCCCTTCAAAATATGTTTCTCGAGATGATCAGCGGTTGACAGTTTCCCGATATCGATAAACTCCTGCAACTGCAGCAGTGTGACCATACACTGCCACAAAATGCAATAGCTGGATACGTTTGTTTACCTGCACAACTTACTAAAGGATTGAAGACTCCACACAAGTTACTCGCAGTAAAACGAAGCTGACTCTTGCATAATCCTATCATAGTATATTAAATCGTAACTGAAGTTAAGGTTTTAACTATTTCTTTGGTCTGACATGTGATTTTAAATCATAGCAAGGATCATTTTACATGTTGATTCATTTTGCCAATTTCACCATTAATTGTAGACTTTGCGTCAAAGCGTTTTAAAAATTACATTTGAAATCGCTAGACATATTCTTCTTGATCAGACCAAATTAAGTCCAAAAAGGGCTCGGTGGGAAATGGCAGGAGTTGTAAGGTACCTTTATACAGTAAAAACAAAGTATTGACCCTTATAAACCTCCAACCTTTGAGATTTACTAGCTTCAACAAATACTCATAGCTGGAACCAGACATTATCTATTTTATAATTCCTGGCCCCCACATCATATCCGGCTCGAAGGACCATTAGGGTTTCTTGGAAATCGTACAAAAATATTTCTAATATAATAACGTTGAGATTACCAACACTCTGTTCCGCTAGCTGTAAAAACCATGTTATAAACCAAACCGGTCGCTTAATATAGCCGTAAACCACTACAGCTTGGTCTGTTTGCATCTCTAGTTTCAGGCGAAGCCTAGCTTAGTGGCAACCCTGTGTCAAATTGACAAGCTTACAATGATGGGCAACAACTTTTGGTTAACTTTGCAGTTATTTTTACAACTACAACTATTTATTGAAGATATAAGTAAGTCTTAACATATGAAAAATTAAGGTCAAGGTATGCAGCATCTATTGAAATCAGATTTCGTGACGCGTGTTTTGTTAATGTATTCAAAGCGGTATGCATAATGATTCAAATTCATTACCAAAGCATGGCAATTCATGTCTAATAAGTCTATGTGCAAACTGAATTTGTTGAAAAGTCTAGAAAAGATTTTATGGCAGCTATGTTAAACAAGAATCCACAAGTTGAGCGAATCTAAATTGTGCTGGCATCCTAAAATATGTATTTAACACCCAAATTTGGACCAAATATCATATTAATTTGGAAACGTTGAGATAACTAAGGAGGGGATTGGTATTGGTAAGTGCCGATATCGGCCCATCTCTAGCAACAGCGTTGCCACCTTCCCTTTTGTTTTAGTCTCTGCAGTGTTGGTCAATGATTGAAAACTCAATTAAATTTCATCTTGACCTACTTCTCATTATCCGACAAACAACACGGTTGCAGTTGCAGTTGCAAGACCCCGGGACAAGAACAACAACAACTTCTCTATTTTTAAATTGGCAACATGCAACATGCGAGCGAGCGAAGAGAAAATGTGTATGTTGTTGCTGGTTGTGTGGGAGTTTTCCCAATAACTTCGACTTATTTTTTCTTTCTATATGCTGAATTGTGGCAACAGTGCCTGGAAAAGTTCAAAGACCTCCCATATATCCAATCAAGCTGAAAATGCTGACAGTTGCTGTCCAATGGTTAAAGTTTCATAACCTAACCTTACTGGAGCCAAAACGAGATGAGCGGCGGCGGCGCCCCAGACCCAAAATAATGCCCGTGAGGCACATAAAAAAAAAATGAAACACAAGAAACACAGCGTTTTAGAGGGTTACCCCTGACTACGTTGGGACATAGTGGGCGGGTGGCTTAGCAATTCGTTCCAGGGTTGTTACGGTTTCCAACGGGGTGGCTTTTTTCAAAAAGGTGGGTGGGTTAAGGTCGTCATGGACTAGACATAGTGCCAGACGCCGACGACGACGACGACGCCGCGACGCGTCGCAGCATCTTCAGAAATAACAACAGCAACAAAAAAAACTTGCAACTCAAGACCCCAGACTGGTTTTGGCTGAGAAAGTGTGCGTGCGCTGAGAGAGAGCAAGAGAGGGATGCATGCTTGCAGCAACAACAACAAAAATGGAAATCAAATATCAAGAATCATGCGTGCAAAAATGTCTTTTTTTTTTGGATGGGGCGTTTAACCTGACCGTGTTGAGACTCTCGAGACCACGGGGGAGGTGGTTAGAGTTCAAAATAGATGACTACATATTGATTATACGAACGAGTTTTTCACGCACACACAAACGCACACACACAAATGCTTGCATTAACCGCAGAAAGCAAAACACATGCGAGCAAGCGAGATAAAGCGCTGGCACTTACTACCAACACACACACGGCGGCGGTGGAGTAATTGTGAGAGCGCAGCAGCAACAGCAGGGTTGCCAGCACTTGGCAAAAGTAAAATGCATTGTTAAGAAATATTATTAAAAGGAGAAGTTAAATAAATTATATAAATGGAAAAAAAAATCATATTTTCTGTCCTCTCTGCTTGGAGAACTAGAGTTTAAGAGTTTTCTAAAGAAGAGGAAAACGATATTCGAAATCAACTAGAGTCGAACTTCTATTTTACGAACTTCCTTTAAACGAAGTCTTATTTCCAGATCATTCATAGATTTCGTAAAATAATTGTACAATTCTAGACTAAGAATTTAGCTGAGGCTTAAGAGTTATATTTAGTTTCCAAGGATTCCAAGCCACTGAAATGTTCCAAGAACAGCGATGGGTACACAATGGCCCATTTTCCCCTCGTTGCTTGGACCGTTATTACCCTCAAAACTCAATTCAATTCAAGCAACGCGACTCTACGATCGTTAGAGAAATGTACAATTAATCGATGGAAATTGCTAACCCTCATTCCCTAATGAAAACGCTAGTTTCTCGAGTGAAGCCCCCGAAAATATATTCTTTTTGTGTAAGATAAGAATTGCTCGTTTATGGTAAGCATGGCAGCCTTACACTGAATGCTGCTTCACCTTCTTAAAACAGAGGTAACATAGCATTTCTTCATATCATAATCTCATACTTTTTACTTCTTAATGCCATTGTAACTTCTGTATAAGCTGCCTCTCAATTGCTCAAGGTTAACCGGCTTGACCTTGAAAATTCGATGCAATTGATAATTTTGACTATTTTTGACCTTGAGTCTAGAAAACTAGCTAATTAACCATTGGAAATGTCATCTCATCTTTGACACGACAGTCGATCCTTCTTGATCGTTCCTTACGGACTGTTCTCTATTTTCTCAGCGCCGATCAATGCTAGCGTGCAGTTACAGTGCTCTCCCACATAAGGCCGCTTAGTACGCTCCCTGCTTAGTTGACAAATCGGAACAGTGTTACCCAAGCAGCTTTTTTTTTGCGGTAAATTCCGACTTTTTTTAAGCTAGATGGCGGGACAAACTCAAAAGCAGCGGAAGTTCTGGCTTTTTGTTTAATGATGAAATATTCTGAATTTTTGTTCTGTTATTACCGCTAAAAATTAGGTTAGGTTGCGTTGTCTTACTTGGGCTGTACCAAAGTAATTATAAACCCAAGTAATTGTATTATTTGAGTAACCATCTCTGAAACTTCTTAAAAATCGAGTGGTTCAATCTTCTCCTATATAAAAAAGGGCAGTGGCAGAGAGTCTGCAGGGTTACAACTTTAATGTCGAGTTAGAATGAGGCCTCGGTCGTTTCTAACTGACAACCTTGAATCAAGGTAACTTATTTCGAATACGTGTCTCAATCTACATCAGTAATGGTCATGCCTGGCCCGCAGGGGCCAAGCACACTTCGCTATACACACAGACTCAAGGCAAACGCAAAAGAGCAAGTTATATTTATTTCGCTAGCCTGCGATGAGAGCGGGACACGGGCTATACTTTTGGCCTCGCTCTTCTAGACAAACCCAGTTCTACATCTTTACAATATGAATCGCCACTCCAACACAATTTTTGCACATCGTAATAGAGTAAGAAATAAGTCGTCAGATCAGACTAGAGCAGAGCTGACCAGCCTAAAGCACCGGAGAGCCAAATTCTCTCATGCTTTTGGGAATTTGGGACTTTTTGGGAGAAGCACAGGAAAGTTTATAAATAAAAGCGTGTCCGTTCGTCACAAGAAATCCAATCGTTCTGCTTGAAAAGGAACACAAAATTATCCTTATTTTAAGAAGTAATATAATTCTATATTCATTGTAGATAACAGATACTAAAATACCTAAGTATATTCAACTATAATTTCTGCTCCTGTTTGGATTACATTTGATTCAAAATTGACTATGCATTGGTAACATGTTTACAAATGATTTAATACATATATTTGTATGTGTGTTAGGAAAAGCCACTGACCTATAACTGTGTATTTATTAAAATCAAATTGCTTTTTTTGTTTTATTATTTGTATGTATCAAATTTGTTTATTTTTTTACATTAAGATGACAACACTGGCCACGAGGGGGCCCAAAACACACTTGAAATTTGTTTACTTCGGCAAAGCGTGAGAGAGTCCCAGCCAGAGAAAGGCAGAAAGAGAGAGAGAGCGCGCGCGAAAGTAGACAGACAGAGTTGCCTGCTGTTTTAAATGCCGCCTGCAGTTTTCGGTTTCAACGCAAAATCGAAACAACAAAAATCAACCAAAAATGTTACTTTTGGCTTAGAACTTTTGCTTTCCAATGCTGGCCAGATGAAAACCCACCACCAAGCACTCACACACACACACACAGACGCACCAGGCATGCATTGCGAAATTCATGTTGTGTAGTTGCTGCTGCTGACAACACACAAGGTATGAGAAGCAAAAGGAGGAGAAGGAGAGGGCAAAACTCGTTTTCGTGTACATTGCAGGATGGCGACCAGTGTTGGCAAGCGAGCAGGAGCGAGTCTACAGCTGGTCACACTGTAGCCAAGGAGAGAGCCTGGGAGCATAAACAAACACCAGCCACGGAAATAAGTTTACTTAAAAATTAAGGCGAAGCAAAACAAGAAACTAAAGAACATTAATTAAAAAAAGAATACCTTTTTTGCATAAACTTTAATGCACGACGATCCATTATTCAAAATAAAAACAATTTGTATAATAAATTAAAAGTATGCATGCGACGGCGACGACGTCAGCAGCAACGGTGACAGCGACGACGACGGCGGCGGCGTTGTGTTGTTGTTGTTGGCGGTGACGGCGACAGCGTTGATAGTATTTGTTGTTGTTGGCAGCAGCATATTGCTGCAGCATTTGAATTTGTTGTGGTAAGTTGTTTTTAGTTGATTGAATAACATTAACAAAACACAAAGTATACACACACGCACACATATACAGGCAATCTAATAAATATAAACATACGAAAGAAAAATTGGTAAAAGACCACAAAAAAAGCGTCTCGCTCTCTCCCTCTCAGTGTCGAGTGAGTTTCTGTGTGTGTGTGTGTGGCGTGCACGAGCAATAATTAGTACATGTACTCCACTCACTCTCACTCACTGCAGCGGCAAACGACGACGACAACGACGGCGTCCTATGTATGTATGTACATATGTCACACAATCTCACAATTGCAGTAGATTTTGTATTTTCTTTTTACAATTTTTTCATTCAAGTTGCTTGATCTATGCACCTGTACACGCAATCTTACATAAAAGACAGCAGCAGCCTTAACACTTTTTCCACTCGCGCCTCATCACTGCGTCGACAGCGACGCCGGCAGCAGCATTTGAACTTTTTCACTTTGTACTGCCAGTGCGAGATTTTTTGGCATTAGTTTCGATGAACAGAAAAAAAATTGCACTATTTTTTTGGGTATCCTATTATTTATCATTAACATCCACAACTGGCGAGCAAATTTAACTTCAAGACCCACGGATTATTTTTGCTTTGCGTATTCTTCTTCTTTTGCGACACCGTACGCTGCCAAGTTGAAATTCAGACTGAATCGCGCGCAACGGTAACGGCGGCGGCGGCGACGGCAACTCTGCACGACGAAACGAAACAAAATGAAGCGCTCTCAAGTGAGTGTGTATGTGTACGTGCGTGCGAGGGTGTGAGTGCGAGGGTTGGCAGCTGGACCCTAATGAAAACCAGTTTCTCACACACAGCCTCAACATTTCTCTATAACAAAATGCTTAAGTGCGAGTGCAATGGCCATACAAGCCACTCACTTGATACTCGCGAGTGCGAGTGAAATGGCTTTGAGGGTTGGAATGAAACAAAACGACAAGGGAAAAAAAACAAAAAACAAAAAATAACAAAATCGAGGCTACAGCTGGCGGGCTTGACGCTGTCAACCACCCCAGACCAGAGACCAGTTTTCTGTGTGTGTATACCCAAATGTCGCTTGGGCGCTGCTATACTTCATCTTCTTTTTTGTTTTTTGCCCATTTCCATCCAATATCCACCACCATCATCGCCGTACTACCTGAAACCCGCACCCTGCTTTCCCGTCGCGCCGACACAGGCCAGAGCAAGCGGCTTTATTTTATTATTAGTTTTGCTTGTCGCTCACAGACGTTGATTGAGCTCGTGGACAGGCGGGGGGAATGTGGAGTGGGGTGTGGAGGACAGCGTAGCGTATGCGCAGCAGAGGCAAAGAGCAAATGCTTTTGTTTTTTTTGTTTCGTTCATTCATTTTTTGTTGTTGTTTTTTTTTTCGGTGGCTCGCTCGTACGCTCATACGAGAGCTACAGTGGTGTGCGTTCGATTATGATTATATGAATTGCAGTATCGTGGGCTTCGTTTTTGCTGCTAATGTTGGGTTTGTTAATGGCACTCTTTGATTAAGGGCCCCTGGGTGGTTGTTGGTATTGGGTATGCGGGACGCGTTTGCACAGTGGTGCAAGCTGGACGTTTGAGAGTGGGTATTTTATGGTGGTGATGTTACTGCTTGAAAAGCAGACATTTATGAATGTACTTTATGGGATCTGTAATGCACAGCGAGCAAAAAAAAAATGATTTCTCACATTAATTTAACATCGATATGTGGTTGTTTTAGTGCAATTCTGAAACTATTTAGTATCTTTCAAATAAATGATAATGCGAAATGTGTAAAATTTAATTTAATATTGAAAAATTAAATTAGTTTTTTTCAAAGGATTCTTGAATTTATTCTATTTCTATCACTTGTTAACGGAAATTCTTGGTACTTTGAATTTAGTTTTCCTTCTTATTTATATTTTTTAACATCTTAAAGATGCTTTCGATCCATGTATATCTTTTACTTTTATTTAATAGATGAACCATTCTTAAGCCCTACTTATTTATACCAATCACAGTATGTTTACATTGTTTCACTTTTAATAATATTTATGTTTTAACACATTTTGATAGTACTTTGATTATTGCATTTCGAGTACACTTATTTTGCTCCCTTTTCCCATGACCCCAGTACCACGGTGCCTGGTTAGACGCTTTGGCATTCCATTTTTCATTTTGTTGCCTGCCTCTGTTGCCCCTGTCTGTCCCACTGTATTTGAATGGGGATTGTGCATTTGTATGCGTGCATTGCTTTGGGCTCTGCGTTCGTTTGCCTCCCCCTCTGCTCAGCTCAGCGCCGCTCCACTGCTCAAATGTTCATCATTATGCCAGTGCTGATTACTGTTCTTGTTGTTGTTGTTCGGCCACTGCTGGCAATGACGGTTGAGGTTGATGAGACCGCCATATTATTTTTACGCTTGTTAAGTGTTTTCGCAGTCAGTCGCAGTCGCTCTGCTGCCGCTGTCTTTTATTTGCTTTTTGATTGCGGTCGCCACTGTGTGTGTGTGTGTGTGTGTGTGTGTGTGTGTGTGTGTGTGTGTGGGGGCTTCATCTTTGCGTTAAGCTTTTTTCTTATTAGTTGCCCGTCTGGGTTGCTTGCTTCTTCTTCTTGCCTGCTGCCACGTTAAAAACTGTACAAAAGACAGGCAGGCAGTTCCAGCAGCGTCGGAGCATGCGCTCTTTTTTTCTTTTTCTTTCTTCGTTTTCAATAATTGCCGTAAATTTGTTGGGTCACCGTTGTTGTTGTTGTTGTTGGCCGTTGGGGGGTCGTTGTAGTCGTTGCTGTCGCAGTGTGAGCGAGCGAACGATATGGGTGTATGTATGTATGTATGTTGGTGAGTGTGTTTGTTCATTTCGTAAAATGACAAATGTATAATCAGCGTAAATTGCTTTGCGCGTGCTTTTTTTCATTCGCTCTCTCTCTCTCTCTCTCACTCTCTCTCCCTGGGGTACTGCCTCATTCACTCACTCGCTCGCTCCGGCGGTTGTTGTAATTGCCTCACACACACTTTGTTGTTGTTGCTTTTGCAATTGTTAGAATTTCCTACACCATTTTTGAAAAAAGAAACCTTGGAATTATCAACATCTGCATACACACATTAGTGGTGCTTGTGTGAGTGTGTGTGTGTCTCTGCCTCTGTGTGTGTGAGTTTATCAAAAATGGGTTGTTGCTACATATTTGTTTTTGTGGCGATTGTAATGAATAACTTTGCAGGCGTGGCCAGATTACGGCCAGATCACCACCAAAATTGAGTAATCAAACTCTTATCTACTCGCATAAAACATTGTGATTCAGGGCAAATCCGGTTTCTACCTAGAATTTGAAAGTAATATCCCGCTGTTTCCGACTCACCCTCTCTAGTCCATGTAGCTTCCTCCACAATTCGATTGACCTGTGCATTTCGTGTGTACCGCAACACACAGCCCAGCCCATTGTGCTCTCGCTCCGACGATACACACTCCTCGGGTCCTTAGTTGACTTTTGCCTTTGTTTGCTTGGGTTTGAGTGGATGCTTGGAATGTTTGTAGTCGATCATGATGACATTTGGTGTGCGCTACAATGGGGATCGTAGTTTAGTATGAGTCGATTGTTAGACGAGATTGATCAACAGTCTCCGAAGGAATGAAGTTCTCTGCTAACAATATGCACGTGACACGAAAACGACTAAGTACCAAGCATCACATGAAATGAGGTCACCAAGTAAGCCCAAAATTCACATGGACTAATGCAGTGGTGAGCAAGCCTTTGCACCCATTGCTCGCTGTTGGCGCCACCGCGCACAAGGAGATCATTGCGCGATCGAGATGACTGCAAAAACAATTATATAGAGTGTGTGTATGTGTGGCTTGTCGAATCGAGCCTCGCTGATAAGGGTTGGTTTTTTTTCTGTTGTTGTTGTTGGCTTGCTTTGAAACTCAAATTTCATGCCCACCAATGGACTAATGTGAATTAGGGAACAGCAAATAGAGTTAGAAAAGCTTATAGCTCACGAACTTAAACAAAATACTTAATTTTTCAAGACTATTAATAACTTTTTGACATGCATCTTTGCAAAAATGGTTCTAAAACACTTGATCTGTGCTTTTTCGAGATATAAACTCTCGCGATGATAATAGATAACCTACAAATTTACGAATTAAGCAACAATACATATTGGTTTAGTCTTTAAATTGACGATTTACTTGAAAAATCACGAAAACGGACTTACAACTAGTGATCTAAGCAAATGCGGGATATTAGAACTCACTATGTAGATAAAGACTTTCTTTAAAGATGAAATTGATCGATTTAATTACAGTTTTCCAAGTATAATTGGCCTTGTCATATAAAAACTCACGTGTATACCACGAAATCTCACGAAATGGGGCTCAAAATCCGTCGGATTAGGATCTGTACACGAAAACTTACGATTTGACGATGTTATAAACATTTTACATGAAATTTCTTTCGGTAATAGTCTAAACAATAACCAAATCAATGCTTCAGACTTATTGTTGGGGCCTTCAATTTCGCAAGAGGCATGGGAGAGAAAGAGAAGAGACACACATACAAAGTTGTTGCTACAATTTCATTATACGCTCGGCAATCGCTTTGCGCGAAACAACAGCGCCTGCAGCGTATAGAGCGCCGGCACCCCTGGCTAGGACAAAATTGATATACCTTGTGGAATTTGTCCCAAATTGGTTACCCAAATGTAGAAGTTTAACCTTATGATTTAGTAGAGGAGCAATATAAGGGCTATATGATCCAACTGTGGTAGCGAGTGGTGTTGATCGAACTGTTTTACCGTACCTGTTGGGAATTTGTCGCTGTCATGCTTCCATAACTTTAGTTAACATGGTACAAGTGCTCAAAACTCTGCAGAAGGTTGGACCTTTTGGTTCGAAACTATCGCAGAACTCTAAGTTCTGTTCACAGACCGGTTTTGGTTGGAGCCTTGTTTATCACATTTTTAACTTTGTTTTAGTGGAAAACGTGGGTTTGAAACCCATTCCCGAAGTACATAAAAATCTCTCGCTTACAATTGGTCCTTCGAGTCGGATATAATACTTTGGCTCCATCAAGCATCGGTAGATTCTCCCCCAAGGTCTTAAAGCCCATTTCTGATGTGAAAGAAGATCGTGTCCCTGCATAAACATAGGTCCCTCGAGCCGGATATAGCGTAGCGAAACCATCCTCAAAGTAAGAGGAGATCGACACCCTTCGTTAAAACTGGTCCTTCGGGCTGGCTTCGGTAGATTCTCCCCCAAGAAATCATCCGGGAAGTAAACGTCCTTTAAGTCAGCACTTTCCAAGGCATCCAATAGTGCCCGATCTTTGAAAATGAAGGGTGGACTCTATATCTTACAACTTTTCACCCAGAGAAATGTACCATTAATATGCAAGACTAAAAACGGCTTAAATTTCGCACGAGTACGAGAAGTGCTTGAAGAAAAATTGATCTCCACTACGAATTCTTTATCATGGGAAGTGAGGGGATCAAAAAAGGAACACAATTCAGAAGGGAAGAAGATAAATATATATAAAAAGAGTTTCCATCTCTAGAATCCATGGTAGGGAATAGAGAACTAGTAAGCAAGTCGGTCAAAAATCCGATTATTATATACTCAGTAGCAATGAAAGTGTATGCACAGCTGAAAGTAGTGCAAACATTCTTTTGCTCATAACTGTACTATCGTTCATCCCCGATCTTCACCAATGTTTTGGTGAATTGATAAATAGTCCTTATAACAAAGTACGCACAAGTGGTAGGAACCCTTCAGCTATAGAACCGCAAAAGAAATGAGGTTCTGTCAAAATTGCGAGTCGGGAAGGGGCGTGGCAAAATTTGAAAATGAACTTGATTTGCCTGTAACTTATGTAACATACATGCAACACCTCTATCTCTTACCATCTCTGAGATCTGTATGTGCATACGGACAGATAAACAAACGGACTTGGCTATATCAAATCGCCGTCTGTTGATGCTGATCAAGAATATATATACTTTTACCCTTGATACTGAAAGAATTTAAGTCACAGATTCTCAACATATACTAAAACCAATGATTCCTGAATCGAGTCTCCAGCCTCCCAGCCTACTAAACCTTTTGCAGAGCTTTAGAGGTTTGCTGCCTATAATAATATTATAGTCCAGGCTGCAAACCTTTCGAAATTCTACAGAAGGTTAGACCCTGAAGTTGGAACCCATCGAGAAGGCTATAGTTACAAAGTTTGTCGACTTCTGATTGGGTCGACCCTTGGTTCATAGCTTCTTAGATTTGTAAGAGGCGATTTCACATCTTCTACATAGAGCTAACTATCACATAAACTTAGGACCGATTTCTAATCTTCTAGATGGCTGCTAAGTGTCAGATAAACTCACAATTCCATCTATTCTACACTATCTGTCACATAAAGTAACGTTTAGCAGAGTAAAATATGAGTTTATTTGTTACATAGCAGCTATCTGGAAGATGTGAAATCGGTCCTTACTCTGTTATCTGTTAGTTAATGTAACAGTTAGCTCTATATAGAAGCTGAGAAATCGGCTCTTATTGGGAAATCTAAGTTAATCTGGCACATAGAAGCTATCTAGAAGATGAGAAATCGGTCCTAATTCAATTTTCCGGTATTTTTGGTGAACCTAAGTGAATCGGAGAGACCTTTATATGTTCTCATAAAAAACATAAAGAGTTCGCTTAAAGTTTCGGAAGGTCATAAGTTAAGATGAGGTCAGGTTTCAGTTCTAGGGTACCAAAATTCCAAACACCGTTAACAAATTATAGCACCCATGACTTAATCTAGAGGGGCGTATTAATAGCTCGTGACACGAGCGAGAGAGCACAACCCTGAGTGGTGAGTCATCGTGACACGTGGCCCATTCTCTAGTACCAATTATTTCCTCCCCCCCCACGATCAGCTGTAATTCTTTGCCTGACCCAATAACCCCTCTTGAGAATTGTAAAACAAAACCCCCTCTCAAAACTGGTACAAACTGTACCGCTGCCGTCGCATTCGACATGGTTTTGGGGGTAGGTTAGTTTTGTGCCGAAAAGCAAAGCTAACGAAAAATATATTGTAAAAGGGTTGCAACACTGTGACACTTGCCCCCTTAAGCGCCGTGAACCTTCCCGCATTGCTGAGAGCAGAACTCACCCCATTCGGTCTACTCCATTTTAGGCGCTAGAATAAAACTGTTTCCAAAGCAAACAAGCAACAATTACCCTCAAAATTGCAAGTTTTTTTGTCCAAAGGAAGATTGCCAGACCCACCCCTAAGCTCATTAAGGGCTGGTATGCGTTCATTTAATGTTTTGAAGAAGGGTATCGAGGAACTGAGGCAGTCCTAAGGGAAATTGGTTACTTGCTGAATGATGAAATGAGGGAGGTGGGGAGGGCTGAGATTGTGTGTGTGTGGGTGAGACTAACATCAGTTGGAGTTAGCCACGTATATGGTAACGAGGGTCGTGCTATAAGTTTTTAAAAGTAGAACCCATGCAGCACGTATTGCTAACTAAGACTAGTCTTAGACCTAACTTCTCTTTGGGAGCTATATATATATATCTGATTTCGATCAAACTGAGTGGAACCATGCAAAAGTCTAACAAACGAACAGCTAAGAAATTTGAAGTCGATTTCAGTGAAAACAAACAAGTTTTTCTCATTAAAACTTCCTTTTCGACCGATCATTCATACTGCAGCTGTACGCTATAGTCAACCGATTTTGGCCAAACTTTGTAGAGTTGTGTGAAAGCATATCGAATTAATAAATGACAATTTTAAGGGCATTTCATTTGAAAACAAAAAAGTTTTTCTCACTAAGACTACTTTTCAGACACTACTTTTCTATGACAGCTACACTATATAGATGTCCGATTTCAACCAAACTTGGTAAAAGCTTCGGAAAGCATAGCAAACTAGGAACTACAAAGTTTGGAGGCGTTGCCATTGACAACAAAAAAGTTTTTCTCACTAAGACTACTTCTGGGACCTTAACTTTCTATGGGAGCTATACTATATAGATGTGCGATATTGAACAAACTTACTAGAATCATGAGAAAGCATAGTAAACTAAGAAATGCAAAGTTTGAAGGTAATTCCATTGAAATCAAAAAAAGTTTCTCTCACTAAAACTAGTTTTTCGACCGATTGTTCCTATGACAGCTATATGCTATAGTCAAACGATCCGGCCGGCTGCGACAAATGTGCGGCGTATTTGTACTAAAAGACTTTGTGCAAATTGATAGATGAAGATAGCTTTCAATCTGACAGAGAAGATAGCATACACTCATAAAACATTCGCCATGAAAACTAGAAATTCTCCTATGAAATCCGTCCTAAGGCGATTTACCCTAAAACTAAGAAAACTATTTTCTCATTTATAGAAAACTTTCAAAGTTTCAGAAAAAATTTCCATAAATGAGAAAAAGTTTTCTTAATTTTAGGGTGAATCGCCTTAAGACGGATTTCATAGGAGAATTTCTAGTTTTCAGGGCGAATTGTTTTACCAGTATAGATAAAGCGGGACGGACAGACGGACATGGCTATATCGACTCAGCTCGTCGTGCTGATCAAGAATATATATACTTTATGTGGTCGAAGATGCTTCCTTCTATGCCTTACAAACAGTTTTATAATACTCCTCTGCAAGGCTATAATAACTTAACACATTAAGGGCAGATTTCTCATCTCCTACATAGCAGCTATGTATCAGATAAACTCAGATTTTACACTGTTATGTGTTTATGTGACAGATAGCTATGTAGGAGATGAGAAGACGGCCCTAAGTCTACTTGGCCTTGAGCAAAACGGTTGCGAATCTCTCAACTGTTGTCCTCTGATCTAGTAGCCTAGCACTTGGGAGGAGCCATATCTCTCTAGACTCCAAACACAAATCGTTAAAGAGAAGGCCACACTCAGAGAAAAAATAGAGAATTTCGTACTTGGATCAAGAATTTTCGAGATTAGTAGTTCGATAAGAGTGAAAATTCTCGATCCAAGAGCGAAATTCTTGATCCAAGTATGAATTTTTGAATACAGTTTTCTTGATCCAAGAGTTTAAGTACTTGATCTAAGTACGAATCATTCTCATAACAATCAGAATAGTTCTTGAATCAAGTGCTAAACATACTCAAATGCAAGATTCCTCATTCTTGAATCAAGAGCATACAGCATTGTCAAAAACCGAGAACGTTCTTTTTAGTATCAAGAACTCATCAGATTCAAGAGTAAGATCGTTTACTCTTAAATCAAGAGCTTCACAGATTCCAATTTAAAATCATATGTTTTTTATACCCGTTACTCGTAGAGTAAAAAGGGTATACTAAAGTCGTGCAAATGTATGTAACAGGCAGAAGGAAGCATCTCCGATATCATAAAGTATATATATTCTTCATCAGCATCAACAGCCGAGTCGATATAGCCATGTCCGTCTGTCCGTCTGTCCGTCCGTCCGTCCGTCCGTCCGTCCGTCCGTCCGTCTGTATGAACACCTAGATCTCAGAGATTAGAAGAGCTAGAGCAACCAAATTTTAGATGTAAGCTAGTATTGTCTGTAGGCAGATCAAGTTTGTTTCAAATTTCGGCCACGCCCCCTCCCGCCCCCGCAATAAAAAATATTGAATAACTCCCACAATTTTTAAGATATCGAGATCAGATTTTGCAGTGTAGTCTATGTGGCCAATATCTACAATCTCACAAATTTTCAAAAGGATCAGATAATAAATGGCCGAGTTAAAAAAATATTGCATACTTATCCGAGCTGAGCTGAGTAACGGGTATTTCGAAGTCGGGCAGGGCCGACTTTAACTTACGCTCTCGTTTTTCATTGTGCTTAAAGCAGTATCAGTCTTAGTCTGACAACTGCCAGTCAAACAGGGGTCTCTCCATGCCAGCAATGGCATAACTGGTTGGGAATTCCAAAGCAAAATTAATTCAAAAATAGCTTCCCCATACACCCCTCTCACATAAAATACCAAACTGTATGAGCAGACTCAACGTTATTCTCTCAAATGTGCTTGCTCTCCTCTCTTAGTTTCTTTACCTCACTCCCCTCGCCTAAAAGCACCAAGGTGAGAACGAATTTAGCTCGATTTCAAGAGCGAAATTCTTGAAAATTCAAGAACGAATATTTTTTTTTCAATCGCGTTTGTTCTTAACTTATTCGTTCTACTTTTTTCTGGGTGCACCTTAGTGGGATTAAGTTAACGACATGTCTGTATCATGGTTCAACTGATCGACATTGTTCGGGGTCACCAATTAAAGCTACTAATCAAGAAATCAATGATAAAATCTTACAATCCCAGACGATCGACGGTTCTCGCCTCTATTTTCAATTTTAAAGCAAAAGTTAATCATGAACAAAATATCGGTCAGATGGGTGCCGATCGACTAAATATATTACGTCTGATAAGAATGGATTCCTCATCTTTTAGAGAAGAGACGGCCTTCTGTAATCGAGTTTGCAAGGCGATCACCACACAATAGATCAAACAATCAAAGGAGGGAGAGTTTTATGCATTCTAGAATGATTAATCGAAGTTAACACCAGTTACTTATCTACTTTACTTCTCATTCACAAGTCAAATGCCTGATTTGAAGGTCTTTTGATAACATAATGGGCCCACTACCATTATCCAATATCATTTAGTACACTCAGTAAAAAGAAACCAAGAGCTTTGCACTTGAATAAAGTGTACAAACGGTGTCAATAGTACGCTAAGTACCAAAACACTCGATTCAAGTACAAAATTCATATTTCAAGTTCGATTTTCTTAATTCCGAAATATTTGATTTTAAGCTGTGATATATTAAGTATATTTTAAGCTATTTTGAAAACATTTTGATCAATCTTTTGGGCTGTAAAGGTCTTAAGTCAAGCCCGATTAACTCGCAAAATAAGTACATAGAATTCTTTCTCATAGACCATCAATTTCTAATCATTCTAGATAGAAAATAAGAGTACCTTAAGCAAGCACAACAAAAGTTCTTAGTTTGAGCCCATAATGTTCTAAATCTAGTCCCGATTTGTTCTCTGTATTGATCCGAAGAAGACGGCAAAGAAAAAAGCAAATCAAATCGGCCTTCATCTGCAAAAAGATCAAATTTCACCCTACAATAAACCTATTTTCGTATCAAAATAATACTATTAAGTCCTAAATACATGAACTCGATCATATCGTCTTGTTATTTATTCTGATGAAGGCCGATTAGATACTATAAACACCCATATGATACTAAATATCGTGATCTTCAAGGGTCATTACCAAAGAACAAGAGTTAGAGCTACTCTACTTTAGAAATTTACCTTCACTCCATAAGATATAATGTATTAAAACCGGTTAGGAATTTCAAGAACAGATTCGCTTAAAAATAAGTAAAATTTTCCGTTGCACACTTTTTGAAGCTAGCATTATTAGTCTCTTTTGTACTCAATCTAACATATTTTCAACTTGAATTCGGTTTTCTGGAATTTTTATACCCTTGGGTATTATAATTTTGCCCAGAAGTTTGCAACGCATTGAAATATTCATTTCCGACCCCATAAACTATATATATTCTTGATCAGGGTGACGAGCTGAGTCGATTGAGCTTAGTCCGTCCGTCTCAGTTTTAAAGCTATCGAGCTGAAATTTTGCACAGAGTCTTCTTTTTGCTGCACACTACTAATATGTCGGAACCGACCGGATCGGATGACTATATCTCATAGGAACAATCGGTCGGAAAACTAGTTTTAGTATGAAAAACTTATTTCTTTTCAATGGAAACGTCTCCCAACTTTGAAATCGTAGGTTTTCTATGTTTTTTTATAATTCTACCAAGTTTTATTAAAATCGGACAACTATATGGTATAGCTGCCATACAAAAGATAGGTCTGAAAAACAGTCTTAGTTAGAAAAGCTTTTTAGTTTTTAAGGGCAGCATCCTGCTATTTGGTACTTGTTTGTTTCACGTGCTTTCACATAATTTTACAAATTTTTGGCCAAATCGGATGACTATATCATATAGCTCCCATACGAACGATCGGTCGGAAAATGGGAAAAAGAGTATTGTTTGAAAATATTTAAGCGAGCACTTGCAAGGGTATAAAAACATCGGCACAGACGAAGTTATCTTAGCTTTCTCGTTATCTGTACTTAGCTTACTATTATTAATGTTCTTGATTCTCATTTCCGTAATATTAGCAGTACTTTTTCGGTTTCAGAATGTTTCGTACCCAAAAACAAATTAAACTTCAAATTGTATGTAACAGGCAGAAGGAAGCATCTCCGATATCATAAAGTATATATATTCTTCATCAGCATCAACAGCCGAGTCGATATAGCCATGTCCGTCTGTCCGTCCGTCCGTCCGTCTGTATGAACACCTAGATCTCAGAGACTAGAAGAGCTAGAGCAACCAAATTTTAGATGTAAGCTAGTATTGTCTGTAGGCATATCAAGTTTGTTTCAAATTTCGCCCACGCCCCCTCCCGCCCCCGCAATAAAAAGTGTTGAATATCTCCTACAATTTGTAAGCTATCGAGCTCAGATTTTGCAGTATAGTGCATGTGGCCAATATGTACACTCTCAGAAATTTTCATAAAGATCGGATTATAAATGGCAGAGTTAAAAAAACGTTGCATACCTTTCTGAGCCGCATGAGGTTATTAAACACTAATTGCCTTGAGTATCGGGTATTTCGAAGTCGGGCAGGGCCGACTTTAACTTACGCTCTCGTTGTCTGAGTGCAGGTGCTTCTATTAAGATTTGCATAGAAAGGCTATATACAAAATTCCCAAAATGTTAGAAAAATATAGTCAAAATCTTTTTGAAAAGAACCAAAAATGTTGTAAAATCGATGTCTTAATGTTCTAAAAATAAAATCCTAGACCAAATATTCCATTTAATCTCATTTTTCGCCCAAGGTTCAACCCACTGATTGGTTTTAGAAGCATTGAACCCTCGGTTTTGACTCTAGTCTTGGTGCATAATGCAGAAGAAAGTTAAAGAAAATTCCCAATCGTCAACTTTTAAGTTATCGATGAATTCTTAACCAGGGCTGCAAACCCAAAAATGTTTTGGGAGCTCCGGCGGCTCGCGGGTTCAGAATTTTGAGGTTCAAGTTTTTTGGGCAACGGTTTTGGTTCGAACCTTGGTTCAGCCCGTGCTTTATACAAGTTTATATAGTAATCGACCCAAAAACGATATAAGCTGTAAGGAAATTGTGTAGATTTACGTACAAAAAGTGTTTCCACAGTAATATTAAGCTCTTATTTTGTGGATAATTCGATAAGCTTTAAAGAAAAGGATCTTAAAAAACAGAGGCTTTCATGTGTAGGGTTTGTGTAATGGTAATTCCTAACATTTTTATAGATGTTTACATTAAACTTTCCTGCCGATTGTAAGACTCAGTCTTCCAGAACCATCAGTATAAGAGAAGAAGTTGCTAGGAAATAGGTCAAATTTGTTCAAAAAGTAGAAAGTTCTTCAAAAACTGACTCCACCTTTTCACAATTAATTAAAAGGTGAGATTTTCATGTAAAAATATTTGTACAGTCAGGCTCCCATTTCCGCATTCGCAAAACTTAGGCGATTTCGAAAGCGAATTTCGTTTTAAAAGAGAACCGGTTTCGAAACGCAAAACTTTAACGAATGCGAAAATGGATGCATGGCTGCTAAACTTAAAGATAACTTATTGAACCGAAACTTTTTCCAAAAAGAGGAGGTCCCAAGCGAGAGCTCATTAATTAACAAGAGACCAAAATGTCTTGGACAGAACCGGTTTTTATATTTTTCTCACATTTCTTGCGGTTTTAGTCCCAGGTACTTATTTTTTGAAACGACGAAACAGAAGAAGAGCGTAACGGTTGTTTAAGCTAAGCGTGCTCTCTCAAGCAACTAAAGTAACTTTCCACTTGCAAGTTTTATTCTAGAAGTAGTGCCACATCAACACTTGGTTTATAAACATACTTACATACGTATGTATACTTATTTCACAACAACACGTTCGCCATTTTGCCGACAAGCGACAGCAGCAGCTACAACAACTACAACAAATCATAGGCCAAGTCTCAAAATTTCCACTTAACGCTGCCTCTGTCGCTGCCAATACAAAATGCCGACGGCGAAAAATGGGCGCGCGCTGCTTGCTGCGCTGCCACGAGGGTGGGTGTCAACCGTTTGGAGGGTGCGAAAGAGAGTGCGACTGAGATAGCTATATGAACGCAAGCGCAGTTGTGGCCTGGCTGCTTTTGCTTGCTGTGTCTATCTCTTATTTTACTGACGACGTCGCTGGGTGAGGGGGTGTGGCCAAATTGTTTGTGTGTGGTGAGTTTTTCAAGAAATTGAACATGGCGGACCACCAGTTTTGTATAAGAGTTTCAGAACACCGATTTGTAGGCTAAAAATGCCATTTTTAATTAATTAATTTTTAAATTATGACTTAATTTTGACTGAGGACAATAGAGGCAGATCAATTTTGCTTAGTTTCGCTGCCACTTTATGATTTCGAGCCGAAAACTTCATAAAGTATTGCATTATATTGGCAATTCTCAGTTTGAGACAAAAGTACAGTCTTTTCAGCAGACACTTGTTGCTGTAAACGTCGCTTACTCAAATCAACGGTTCTAATGGAACAAGTGGGAATGATGAACAGGTGATAGGATTGTATTTGAGCTCATACAACGTTTGAAACAAAATGGCTGATCGAAGGCTGACTGTTTCTAAGCTTGAGTGATAGATCAGCGGTGGGCAAGGACATGCTCTCATTGCTTTGAGACAAACTGTATGTTTTAGTATATTCCAGTATATACTGCAGTATATTGCCCAACAGACAATTCTAGTGGATTGGATTTGGTGAAATTTATTCGTGGAAAACCCCGGAGAAACCCCAATGGGAACTCGTTAGAGAACCCTTTAAAACCGGGTTGGAATAACCGTTTACTTATGCTAAACCGTTAGATCTGCAAAAAATACCTTGTTAAGTCTGTTATTTCCGTGTGATCCCTAGGACCTATTCAATTCGTGACCGTTAGATCAGTGTACTACCGAAAATACGTTAGTTCCGTCTACTTTCGTACTTTAAAGAACCAACAGAAGGAAAATATTGTATAAAAATAGTATATAAGAGTTTATACGCGACTAAGTGTCGCCTTTCACTTTTGTCTCAACTCCACAGACTCCTTTTCCTAACATTTTCTTTGGAATTTGGTTTTAAGAGCTTAACTAAGGTTATTGCGGTGTTTTTGATATTGAAAAAGCGATGGTAGGTGATTTATACATTACAAAAATGCTTCGTTTGGTGGTGGCATCCTAAAGCAGCATTTATGAAATTCTTAGCTAACTTTGACTGGACTTGAAAAAGCTTTCGTTTGTAGGAATGAGATGCGGAGGGGCAATCGGCACCACTACACTCAGAGAAAAAATCAAGAAGATCGTGCTTGATATCAAGAAGATTCGATGTCAAAAGTACGGCAACATCTTGAACTCAGGGCCTCGAAGACAACACCCACCGACACCGACATCTCAGCCGGCACCGCCACAACGCGTTTAGACAAAGCAGCGGCGAATTCTCGGTATAAATTGTAGGCAACATCCATTGGCAATTCTGAGAGTGAGAGAGAGAGTTGTTCTCATTTGTTGTTTGCTCTCTCCACTTGTGGCTCCCCGCACTTCCCTTGCCATCAAGCTCAAAGTCAAGAACGTTTGTCTGCTTGTATTCGAGCAGATTTCGTCTTAAAAAAAATCAAGAAGAAAAATTCTAAATTGAAGCAGAAATCGTGCTTGCCGACTCGTGCTACATTTCTCTGGGTGTACACCTCTTTCCTACATAAATGAGTTTTTTGAAGAACTTCATGAAGTTTGCTCCATCGTGTAAATCCCGTGTTTGTCTGTGAGGAAGTTTTTATAGCTTATTTCAAATATTCAGGCCTGTTCTCGTGTCCGCTTTTGATTGATCGGAATTGTTAAGAGTTGTGATTTTCAGGAATCGCTTAAAGAATTCAGTTGAAAGGTTTAACCATTAAGAGATTCGAATGCAAATAACTGGAAATTTTAAGTTAAAAGACGAACCACACATTCCGGGTCTGAAAGCTTTCTTTTTTAACAATTCCGGAATCCACGGAAACAAAAAAGGGTATTTTGCTTGGACCCATTCTTCGATCCATCTAGAGCAGTCACAGAATATAGTTATCCGATTCAAAACAAATTTTACCAAGCCAAGATTTGGAACGATAAAATGAAACACCAAAAAGTTGTTCATACCAAGACCCATTATCCCACCGATCGTCATACGATCAGCGGGTAGTAGCCAACTTTTGCTTAAAATTAATCGGGTAAAGCATTTACCAAATATTATTCAAGTCCCCCACAAATTGTAACGGTTTTCTATGCTCTTTTCGCTTCTAGCTAGACCTCAAAAAAGCTTTTTGGGGCTAAGCAAGCTTTTACGCTCTCACTGTCCAATTGGCAAAGCTTTTTTCGTTGTTGCTCTTCTGCCCCGTAGTTCAGTTTCAGTTTCGTTTTGTTGTGATTCCGATTTACACGAACTGGCCCCAGCACCAACGAAGTGTGTGCTGTGCAAATAAACGTACGAAGTGCATACATACATACATATAGACTTACGTACATATATAAACAATACAAATTAACCTAAAAGGCGAATATGTATGTGAAAGCAAGTGCAAAATTTGTTCAAAATGCGATTTTTTGTTTTGTTTTTTTATCCGGTCAGATGCTGTGCCAATAGTTTAAACGCGCGTGCGTCTCTCCTGCTTTTGTGTGAGTGTTGGTGCGAGGTGCTTGCGAGGCGATAACGATATTGAGAGGGAGAGAGATTAAGAGAGAGAATCTTTTGCTTATCAGTTGCAAATACACTGCGCGTCACTTGAGTAGGTCAATCAAATACTGCACACAATATTGATGTACCAAAATAACAGCTATGTGGATATGTATAATGGGGTGGGATCAATAAGTACTTGATTAATACACATCTCAGACACTTTTAAGCCTCTTCAGTAAAAAGAACGTTACAAAGTCCATTGGTCTACTCCGAGAGATTCTTCATGTTGGAAAGCTTCGTATGTGTTGGTCTTGTCCGCAAAAAGCTATCCCTTATTGAATGTGGGGCTAATAAGTGCGAGTGAGCAGTAAAAGCTTCGACTTTTTCAAATCAAATCGGAAAACCAACCTAAAATCAATACCGTGTGTTGCTGAAATAAGTCTATATCAAGCTTAAATTAAGCACTGTCAAGCCAAAGTCGCACTTGGTTGAAAAAAAAACCAGGCTTAAACGACTTAGGCCCGATTTCTCAAAGGTTACGGTTAGCCAACCACCGGTCAGATTTGACCGTCAAGATGACGAGCGGTTAAGTCATTTGGTTTTCTCAGCAGCAGTTTCGCCTGATATCGGCAAATGCCTATCGCTGCTTCAGTGTGACCATACTGTTTGACTAAACTAACGAGTAGACAGCTGACTCGGTTTGGTTTGTTTGTTTTTTAATGCGATTGGTTGTTGCTGCTCATTGTTTTGCGGAAAAGTTGACCAAAATTCGATGTTCCGCCTCATCGAATTGCATTTCCATTGCGTAGAGTTGAAAAATTCGTTTATTCATAAACATTTTGTGTTGCAGCAAATATTAAAATAAACAAAGCAAGTGTGCGGCCAGCTGCTTGTATATCGATACAAAATATCGATAATTTCATCGGGACTGAGCTCGCGGTTAAAGTTGACCGGTGGATGAGCAGCGGTTAAGTTTGTTCCTCCGGTTACGCCACACACATCATGAGACACTCAAATTCGGTTAAACTGCCTGTCAAGTTGACCAACCGGACATTGAGAAATCGGGCCTTATGACATCGTTTAGAATTGAATTTAGTTCGGATATATCTGGTATAGATAGTAGGGGAAACAAGTAAGAAAGTCGTTCAAGCCCGACTATAACATACCCTGTACCAAGAAAATTATACGCTCAGCATACATATTGATGCTGCAGCGAACAGTCTTTTGATCATAACTCGAAAACCGTTCATCCGATCTTCTTCATTCCTTTGGCGGAAGGAACAAGCCATCTATCTTCAAAACTGTGGGAGATATGACGTTTTTTCTTAATTGCGGGGGCGTGGCCAAAATTGAAAATAAACTTGATCTGCCTGCAGACATAAGAAGCATATGTCCTATACATGTCAACCCTCTATCTCTTACCATCTCTGAGATCTGTGTGTTCATACGGACAGACAGACGGACGGACGGACGGACGGACGGACAGACGGACATGACGGACATGACTCGGCTGTTGATGCTGATCAAGAATATATATACTTTATGGGGTCGGAGATGATTCCTTCTCGATGTTACATACTTTTGCACAAACTTATAATACTCTGTGTACCTACGGTACAGAGTATAAAAATTGTTCGTATTCAACACTTGAAAATCATCTAGAATTATCAAACCAGAAAAAAAAACCAGAGCGAATAACTTAAGCATGAAAGCTCTTGGAAAAGTTCTATTAGTTCTTGAATTTTCAAGAAGTTTGATTTGAAATTCAGCTTCATTCTTTCTCAGTTTGGTGTTTCTGGGCGAGGAGAGTAATGTAAAGAAACTGAGAGTGGAGAGCAAGCACATAGCAAAGCCGAGAACAGCGTTGAGTCCGCTCTCACAGTTTCGTTTTTTTTGTATGGCAGATGAGTGTGTATGTAAGCTACTAAGCGGAGAACGTCATTGAGTTTTGCACCCATGTTGCCTTGGAATTCCCAAGCAGTTATGGCATTGCTGGCATAGGGAGAGGGCTGTTAGACGGACAGTTGCAGGCAAAGACTGTTACTGCTTTGTGGTGTAAAGTTTGCTATTTAGTTTGACAATTTGTTTTCTAAAAAAAATGGTAAAAAACAACAGATTATTTAGTGTTGTTTAATTGGAAAACTTTTGATTCAAAAGTGAAGGATCTTACTCTTGAACCTGATGGGTTCTTGATTCATGAATAAACATACTTGGTTTTTGACAGTGCACTTTGCTCTTGATTTAAGAAACAGCAATCTTGGATTTGAGTTGAATTTTTCTACCTAATTTGAGAAGGTTTTGTACTTGGGTCATGAATTGAAGCTCTTGGATGAAGAAAAACGGGATCAACAATGCTTACTTGAATCAAGAATTTCGTTCTTAGATCAATCATTTCGTTCTTGAATTAAGAACTTTGTTCTTGGATCAAAAATTTTAATTTCTGACCTAAAACACTCATGATTCAAGTAATATTCCCTATTTTTTCTCATTCATTTATTTGCAATTGAAAGCGGAAAACATACCTGATTACTGCGAATGTAGCTATCATCACTTTTCAGGCACACTCTGCAGTCAACGGGCCTAGCGGCAGGTACCCTAAAAAAAACAATGACTGAGTTTTACGATTTTACAGTTTGGGGTTCATAAAGCTATCATAAAGATTTTGACTTTGAAACTTAAGTGTCATTGTTTTGGTTAAGGCCTTAATAACCAGAAAAATACATAAGAACAAGAAAGAAAGTCGGTCAAGCCCGACTATAACATACTCTGTACCAAGAAAATTTGTCTTTTGATCATAACTCGAAAACCGTTCATCCGATTTTCTTCATTCCTTTGGCGGATCGATAAGTTATCCTAATAACTAAATATGTCCAGAAGGAACAAGCCATCTATCTTCACAACTGTGGGAGATATGACGTTTTTTCTAAATTGCGGGGGCGGGAGGGGGCGTGGCCAAAATTGAAAATAAACTTGATCTGCCTGCAGACATAAGAAGCATATGTCCCATACACGTCAAACCTCTATCTCTTACCATCTCTGAGATCTGTGCGTTCATACGGACAGACAGACGGACAGACGGACATGGCTATATCGACTCGGCTGTTGATGCTGATCAAGAATATATATACTTTATGGGGTCGGAGATGCTTCCTTCTGCCTGTTACATACTTTTGCACAAACTTATAATACTCTATGTACCTTCGGTACAGAGTATAAAAAGTCGGTGAAGCTCGACTGTTGTATCTCTAGTCGAATTGTGTTTACTTTTGACGAAATTCATTTGAAACGGGAGTTAAGTTTTGCTTATAACTCTACTTTGTATTACCTATTCTATGATAGCTTTATGTACTCTTTGGATCTATAAATAATACGAAAATTAAGCTCCAACTTTCTTGGCAATGTGGGCAGAGGTTTTGTCCGTTTACCAAGTAAGTTGTATTTCCCTAGCTCTCACCCTCCCTGAGATCTTTGTGCTTTGGACTTTCGGTCTGCCTATCACTTACATTTGCATCCACTTATCATATCCTCTGAATCTGTTGTAAAGGGTATACAAAATGCAGATAATGTATCTCTGCATCTCTATCTCTGTATTTATTTATTTACTAACAAATACAAAGCGAGAGCACTTAGAGTAGAGTATTCTGAAGATTACTATCAGTGTTTTGCGGACTGTGGCGATACAAGCTACTTCATAGGGAGGCAAATTGGTACTTGATTCAGTTGCTTCACATGATCAAACGTTGTTGAAAGGGTGTGTATGTTTTAAATGAAGGAATCTTACAAGTTTTATGAACAGAATGTATAGCCAATGGAGGCAAAGAGTGAAGCGTAACCTATCTTTGTCCTGGTTTGAACCGAAATTCAGATTATTAACAACTCAACTCAAGTGTTTTGCAGCGTGTGCATTGACGCACTGCGTTGAGGTGACATTCAGAGTGGTTTAGTGGTTCACATAGCTTTTGAACAGACTGTTTTGCTAAACAAACCTCGGTTTCGGTTCGGTTCACTCTTAATTTATTACATTTTTTATTAAGCCCGTTTACCGCTGTCAAATTTCCGAATATTTGACCTTAAAAGATCCAATTGGTATGAATAGTTATACTCTGTACCGTAGGTACACAGAGTATTATAAGTTTGTGCAAAAGTATGTAACATCCAGAAGGAAGCATCTCCGACCCCATAAAGTATATATATTCTTGATCAGCATCAACAGCCGAGTCGATATAGCCATGTCCGTCTGTCCGTCTGTCTGTCCGTATGAACGCACAGATCTCAGAGATGGTAAGAGATAGAGGTATGACGTGTATGGGACATATGCTTCTTATGTCTGCAGGCAGATCAAGTTTATTTTCAATTTTGGCCACGCCCCCGCAATTAAGAAAAAACGTCATATCTCCCACAGTTTTGAAGATAGATGGCTTGCTCCTTCTGGACACATTTAGTTATTAGGATAACTTATCGATCCGCCAAAGGAATGAAGAAAATCGGATGAACGGTTTTCGAGTTATGATCAAAAGACAAAATTTCTTGGTACAGAGTATGTTATAGTCGGGCTTGACCGACTTTCTTTCTTGTTTTGAATATCCTTTTTTATACCATTGCAGAGGGTATTATAAAATTGTACGTATATTTGCAACGCATAGAAGGAAGCATCTGCGAAAGTATATGTATACTTGATCAGCATGACGAGCTGAGTTGATTAAGCCATGTCCGTCTGTTGCTCTGCTGTCTCCTCCTTCAGTTTTAAAGCTATCTTCACCAAACTTTGCAGGTAATCTTAAAGTACAAACACGCTGCACATTTGTCGGGGCCGGCCAGATCGGATGACTATAGCATATAGCTGTCATGGGAACAATCGGTCGAAAAACTAGTTTAAGTGAGAAACTTTTTTATTTTTAATGATAACGCCTCCAAACTTGGTATTTCTTAGTTTGCTATGCTCTCCCATGATTCCAGTAAGTTTGGTCGAAATCGGACATCTATATGGTATAGCTGTCATAAAAAAGTAGAGTCTAAAAAGTAGTCTTAGTGAGAAAATTTTTTTTGTTTTCAATGGAAACGCCTCCAAACTTTGTATTTCTTAGTTTGCTATGCTTGCCCATGATTTTAGTAAGTTTGGTCCAAATCGGACATCTATATAGTATAGCTGTCATAGAAAAGTAGAGTTTGAAAAGTAGTCTTAGTGAGAAAAACTTTTTCGTTTTCAAAGGAAATGCCCTTAAAACTAGTATGAATTTATTTGATATGCTTTCTAACAATTCTACAAAGTTTAGCCAAAATCGGTTGACTATAGCATATAGCTGCAGTACGAATGATCAGTCGAAAAAGAAGTTCTATTGAGAAAAACGTTTTTGTATTCAATGGAATCGACTTAAAATTTCTTACCTGTACGTTTGTTAGACTTTTGCATGATTCCACTAAGTTTGGTCGAAATGGGACACCAATGTAGTATAGCTCTCAAAAAAAAAGTAAGGTCCGAAAAGTAGTCTTAGTTAGAAAAACATGCTGCAAGGGAATACAAACTTCGGCCGAGCCGAAACTTTCCTGTACACAGAGGGAAAAGACCAAGAACATTGGACTCAAAGTGAGAAAATTCGGTGTCAAAAACTATTCATGACCGGATTTTCTCACTTCAAGAACAATTTCTCACTTCGAGAACTTTTTTTTGAGAACGCAAAATCTTGATGTGAGTTGAAATGTACAGTTTTTGAGAACATTTTAAACTCAAAAAAAATGTCAGGTCCAGGGTCCAAGATCCAGTCCAGGACCAGAGGGTCCACATCCAGAGGTCCAGAGTGTCAAAGATCAATTTGATACTCTCTGGGGTTATAATGATACCAAAGAAACGATACATGCACCAAATTGATACTGATAACATTTTTTTGTTGGGTGTAGTGGAACAAGCTGAATAAATGGTGTCAAGCGCCTTCGTTGGTGTGGTTCGAAGGGCACCGCACATACATATTTCAGCACTTTATTATGGAAAAGATTTGATGTTTGTAACACCTACACTCGGGAAAAAATCCGTTCCAAATCTACCGAAATCAAGACCATTCGTTGAAAAAAGTAGAGTAATCCCGACTATTCGTAAATCGTGCACAGTGGTTCTCATATTATGAACATTTTTTCGAACGGCATGGGCATGTTCTAAGACCATTTTGCGCTCGCTATTTAAAAGAAAAAATAGAGGAAAGTTAACTTCGGCTCGGCCGAAGTTTGTATACCCTAGCAGCACGTTTTTCAACTAATTTGAAGGACATGTCCACTGATAACAAACAAGTTTTTCCCAATAAGACTACTTTTCTGAGTCTACTTTTGTATGACGGCTATACCATATAGATATTCGATTTCGACCAAATTTGGCAGAATTATGGAGAAGCATTAAAAACTAGGAAATACTGAGTTTGGAGACGTTTGCATTAAAAAAAAAAGGTTTTCTCACTAGAACTAGTTTTTCGACCGATCGTTCCTATGGCAGCTATATGTTATAGTCCTCCGATCCGGCCGGTTCCGACAAATGTGCAGCGTATTTGGACCAGAAAACTTCGTGCAAAGTTTGGTGGCGATAGCTTTAAAACTGACGGAGGAGATAGCATAGAAACAGACGGTCAGACGGTCAGACGGACAGACGGAAAGACGGACATGGCTATATCGACTTAGCTCGTCATGCTGATCTAGAATAAATATACTTTACGTGGTCGGAAATGCTTCCTTCTATGCGTTACAAACATCTGGACCATTTTAATATACCCTCTGCAAGGGTATAAAAAGAAACGAGAGCGTAAGTTAAAGTCGGCCCGTTACTCAGTTCAATTAGCGTTTAATAACCTCATGCGGCTCGGATAAGTATGCAACATTTTTTTAACTCGGCCATTTATTATCCGATCCTTTTGAAAATTCGTGAGATTGTAGATATTGGCCACATAGACTACACTGCAAAAATCTCGATATCCTAAAAATTGTGGGAGTTATTCAACATTTTTTATTGCAAAATTTGAAACAAACTTGATCTGCCTACAGACAATACTAGCTTACATCTAAAATTTGGTTGCTCTAGCTCTTCTAGTCTCTGAGATCTAGGTGTTCATACAGACGGACGGACAGACGGACATGGCTTTATCGACTCGGCTGTTGATGCTGATGAAGAATATATATACTTTATGATATCAGAGATGCTTCCTTCTGCCTGTTACATACATTTGCACGACTTTAGTATACCCTTTTTACTCTACGAGTAATGGGTATAAAAACTTAACGTTCCTCGGCAGGGGATTGAACCAGGGACCTTACGCTTTACACGACAGGCAGCATCTCAACCGACTCCACCATCGACCTCACGTGAGACTTTGCGACAAATCACAGTGAAGAATGCAGCCATAGGGCTCAGCAAGCAACAATCACGGCGGTGTTTTTCCGTGAACGTCGGGCTTGTCTTGTGAACGAAAATTCACGAACGAAATGGCTCAAAAAGGAGTCTGCTTGGGCTGTGATTTGAAACGTCGTTGTTTTCTGAGTGTAATTACAAGCCTTTAGAACCCCATAAGAATATAGAAATGATGGGAACGAAAATTGGTTCTAGTTAGCTAAAGTTCATGATCAACGAAATAACTATGTTTGGATAGTGATCTGTATAAACGACTTTCCTAGGCTTCCGCTCGGTCTGGTGGATTCAACCCTTCGTACAATGGTTTCGAACCAACACTTGAACAAAGTTTTACAGGACTACAGCCTCTGCTTTGAAGCAAACCAACTAACTCTGCATAATATTCACTTATTACTACGGGCGACTAAAAGATTTCACCCAAGGCAACATCTTATCTTACTTTTATCTCAAGGTTCTCGGCCGTGTGAGCAGCGAAGTTGTCACTGGCAACTGAGAAAATATTCGTATAAATCACACCTAGCCAGCTCAAAGCACTCGTGCTTTTCATACAGACTTTTTGAGTGAGAAGCACAGAAAAGCAATCGAAAATCGACTGCTGCCTCAAGTGCTCGCCAACACAAGCACAATATTCTTCAGAGAGAACTTTCAAACAGCAGAGACAACTTTTCTCTGCTCACGTTGCCGACCCCAGCTTTTAGCTTAATCTCGTGCTTCATACGCTATTCATTTCTATTTCTAGCAACGGGAAATTAACCCTAATCCACCCACCCACCAACCTTGTTCGGCATGCGTTTCCAGCGGCAGCTGTTGCTGCAAGTGCGCAGATATGCATCGGCAGCCACCACCCTCCCGGGTCGACCCACACAATACACAGTTCAACGCACAATGGCGGGTAGCGGAGCAGCAATGCCCGAGCTGACACAGGTAGGTAGCAACGACCCGACGACGGCAAACCCACTCTGTGGTGAGTTGTTTATGGTGAAGTCAGTTGGTGGTTGCGATGGGCGTGTCGTTGCGTTTGCAAATGGTGGTTGAATCTGATGAAAATGGAGCTTACTCACCCCCCTCTCTCTTCACACACACACACACTCGCAGATAACGGACCAGGTGCAGCGTGGCAACTATGCGGTATTGAATGACAAGGATGTGGCGCACTTTGAGCAACTGTTGGGCAAGAATCATGTGCTAACCGAAGATCTGGAGGGATATAACCTATGCTTTCTTAAGCGCATACGTGGTGGGTACTTGTTGTGAGGAAAAATGTGCCATTCAATTGCACTTAAAGTGTACAAGTGCGTGCACAACTGTACATCTAAGAGCAACTGAGCACTGCTAATGTTCTCTTTCTAAAATGTAAGCTACTCATTTCGATAACTGTGAGCTGCAAACCACTTTTTACTCTCTCGAACCGAACCATTGGACTTAGACTGGATTTAAACGGTGGAGAAAACTTCATGAAGTTCTTGAAAAAAGCTTTCGTTTGTAGGAAAGAGGTGTAGAGGGGCAAGCTTCACCACTTTACCTCTCTCCTACAAGCATGAGCTTTTTGAAAAGCTTTATGAAGTTTGCTCCACCATGTAAAACCCAAGTTTTACACAAACGGAAAACCAAAAGGGTGATTTGTCAGCAACTTTCTTTTTGGCAACAGTGTTTTTGGTAGCTCAGCTGTTATTGTGTCACATGTTACTGTCAAACATGTTCAGTTTGGTCTATAATTTAAACACAAATCGACTAAAAAAACGAAAAACGCTTGCAGGTTATTGAATTTTATTATCAAAAAAGTCATGCCACTTTTTTATCGGAAAATTGTGTTCAGCGACGGAGTTCATTTCTGGCCGTATTTGGTGCGAAGAGCAGCCGGAAGCATTGCAAGAACTCTCAATGTGTCCCGTAAAAGGCATTGTTTGGTATGTTTATAAGCTGCAAAGATTATAATCTATCCTTAAAAGATCGTTAAGGTCGGTCTCAAGCAGTGGTGTCCAAACTCACACAATGAAAGCGTTGCGCTTGTGTGCGAAGCAGCGAAACACGAAGGCAACGTGACGTGCGCGTTTGACTTTTGAGCTTCAGCCGAGCACATGAGTCGTGAGAGCAAATGCAGCCAAACACGCGCATCGTACGAGAACAAACTGCCGAGCGTTCTATTTATAGAATACACATATTGTCTCTCTCTATATATATGTGTCGGTTGCGACGCCGGCAGAATTTGGCTTGCCAGCCACGCATGGCTGCCTTTTTTCAATTTTGGACACCACTGGTCTAAAGCTATCAATACCCTGCAGGAGGCTACATTTCCGACCCCATAAACTATATATATTCTTGATCAGGTTGACGAGCTGAGTCGATTGAGCTTTGTCCGCCCGTCTGTCTGTTTCTAAGCAAACTAGTCTCTCAGTTTGAAAGCTATCGAGCTGATATTTTGCACAGAGTCTTCTTTTTGCTGCACGCAACTAGTATGTCGGAACCGACCGGATCGGATGACTATATCTCATAGCTCTCATAGGAACAATCGGTCGGAAAACTACACCTAGAAACAAGTAGATCGAATAACTTAAGAACAAACGCTCTTGAAAAAAATTGATTCGTTCTTGAATTTGCAAGAATTTCGCTCTTGAAATCGAGCCAAATTCGTTCTCAGCTTGATGCTGTTAGACGAGGGGAGTGAGGTAAAGAAACTGAGAGAGGAGGACAAGCACGTTTGAGAGAATAGCGTTGAGTCTTCTCTTGCAGTTTAGTATTTTATGGTAGAGGGGTGTGTGGGGAAGCTATCGAGCGAAGAGCGCAATCGATTTTTGCACTCATTTTGCTTTGGAATTCCCAACCAGTTAAGGCAGACTGACAGTTGACAGACAAAGGATGATGCTGCTTTGAGGTGTTGTGTATTCCTCGAGCCGGCTTAAACTTGCTTCATGGTTTAACAATTAATTTTCGATGAAATATATTTAAACACAATAAAAAAACAACTGATTTTAAATTGGAGTCTGTGAAGCTCTTGATTTAAGAGTGAACGTTCTTACTCTTGAATCTGATGAGCTCTTGATACTAGAAAGAACGTTCTCGGTTTTCGACAATGCTGTATGCTTTTGATTCAAGAATGAGCAATCTTGAATTTGAGTATGTTTAGCACTTGATTCAAGAACAAATCTGCTTGAAATGAGAATAGTTCGTACTTAAATCAAGTATTGAAGGTCTTGGATCAAGAATTTCGATCTTGGATCAAGAATTTTCACTCTTATCGAACGATTGATCCCTCGTTTCCATTGTGTCTCTGTTTAAAGTTGTTTGAAAGCATAACAATGTCCTCGAGCCGGCTAAAACTGCAGGTTTACTTAGCACAAAGATGGTAAAACCCAGACACAGGTATTAGTTTAGTATACTTGGTTCTGCTAAGTTTAATTGTCATATTTAGAGTTAGTAAAGTAAAGTAATATCGGCTTGTCGCACGCACGCACGAAATCTGAGCTTGCAACACGAACACGACGTGTTGAGTCGTGCATGTATGTGTGACACGAAGAGAAAAACACAACACGCGCCCAACTCCCAGTACAGAGTATGTTATAGTGGGGCTTGCTCGACTTTCTTACTTGTTTTGTTAAGGTTTTGGGCAGGACTGCAAACCAGTTTGAAACCAAAACCTGAACCTATTGTGAACCCACACGTTTGGTTCGGTTCAACAAAATTTTAGATGCCCAGCGACTATTACTATGCATATCTAGCTGTTATGACTACGACTAAGACTAGATTTACACGGTGAAGCAAACTATATGAAGTTCTCTTAGGAGGCAGGAAAGTTTTAGAATCTCAACTGAACTCCATGAAGTTTGCTTCACCGTGTAAATCCAGTCCAAGTAGAATGGATATCTATCTTTTCTATTCAGAAGAATTCTAAATGTCCGTTTTTGCCATCTAGTTCTTGCCATGGAAGCGAAACTGTACCGGAAAACTGTTTAGGTTCTTATTGGTTGTAGAAATTTTCTAAAATTGGTTCCGTTTCCGCATCTGTTTCTGAGCTTTGAGCGTTTCTTTTGGGCTTAAGGTTTCGGTGCTGGTTTGCCACCCCTTGAATCTACTTGATTAACCTCTTTCCCTCTGCCTCTCTCTTGTCCACAGGCAACAGCAAATTGGTACTGAAACCCGGCAGCACTGCCGAAGTCTCCTCCATTCTACGTTATTGCAACGAGCGTAAGCTGGCCCTGGTGCCGCAGGGTGGTAATACGGGTCTGGTGGGTGGTTCGGTGCCCATCTGTGATGAGATTGTCTTGTCACTGCAGCGACTCAACAAAGTGTTGTCCGTGGATGAGGTCACCGGCATTGCAGTGGTTGAGTCGGGTTGCATTTTGGAGAACTTTGATCAACGAGCCCGCGAGGTGGGTCTGACGGTGCCACTGGACTTGGGTGCCAAGGCCAGCTGTCAGATTGGTGGCAATGTGTCGACCAATGCGGGCGGTGTACGTGTGCTACGCTATGGCAATCTGCATGGTTCGGTGCTGGGCGTGGAGGCGGTACTGGCCAATGGCCAGATACTTGATCTAATGTCGGATTTCAAGAAGGACAACACGGGCTATCATATGAAACATTTGTTCATAGGCTCCGAGGGTACCTTGGGTGTGGTCACCAAGTTGTCCATGCTGTGTCCGCATGCCTCCAAGGCGGTAAGTGTGGCCTTTCTGGGTCTCAACTCGTTTGAGGATGTGCTCAAGACGTTTGTCAGTGCCAAGCGTAATCTGGGCGAGATTCTAAGCTCCTGCGAGCTGATCGATGAGTTGGCTCTGACTACCTGCCTGGAGAAGTACAAGTTTCTCAAGTAAGTAGTCGTATCCTGGGTATCCTGGAGGTCTAACACACACCTTTCCAGTGCTCCCATTTCGGGTTACCCCTTTTACATGCTCATCGAGACCTCGGGCAGCAATGGCCAACACGATGAGGAGAAGATCAATCAATTTCTGGGCAATGGCATGGAGAAGGGTGAGATCCAAGACGGCACCGTCACTGGGGATCCGGGCAAGGTGCAGGATATATGGAAAATACGAGAAATGGTGCCGCTGGCCCTAATCGAGAAGAGCTTCTGCTTCAAGTACGACATCTCGCTGCCCCTACGCGATTTCTATGGCATTGTGGATGTGATGCGAGAACGTTGCGGCCCACTGGCCACTGTCGTCTGTGGCTATGGCCACTTGGGTGACTCCAACCTGCATTTGAATATCTCGTGTGAGGAGTTCAACGATGCCATCTACAAGCGGGTCGAGCCCTTTGTCTATGAGCACACCAGCAAGCTGAGGGGCAGCATCAGTGCGGAGCATGGCATTGGTTTTCTCAAGAAGAATTATCTACACTATTCCAAGGATGCGGTGGCCATTAACTGGATGCGCGACATGAAGAAACTGATGGATCCGCATGGCATACTCAATCCGTATAAGGTGCTTAATTAAGGCGGCTTTTTTTTTGATATTTAATAAATGAAAGTACACATTGAGCTATTTGGTGTGGGGCGTGTCGTAGATGGGGAAATAACCCTTGGTTGAAAAGGGGCGGTTCGGTTTTGCTTAAGGGTGAGCTTGCACCCTTCAAGTCAGAGACTGAAAACACAACCGAGGAAGGTTTCCACATAATGTTTAACGTACCCAACCCAACCAATTGTTGTTATCAAATGTGCTTTAAATTCAAAGGTTCTTCACTTACCCAGTATTCTCCGCGATTTTCCGCCGTTTTTTGGTACAGATTCCGGGCTCATGCAGCATTTTCCTGTTCTGAGTGGCGTTTTACTTTGTTTCCTACTGTCCCTATCTACTATGCGACGAGTTCCAAGCGTTCTGGCTAAGCTCAGCTTAATCGGCAGGCTTTAAATCACAATGGTATTCATCTGGCTTGGAAGCGTGGTCGGTGTGAATGAAGAGACGGAACTTGGTGTGGATTCGCACCTCCAACAAGCTTAATGTGACTTTGGGATGCTGTCAGATGCTGGGTGATGCTCGGCATATCCTTACTGGCTTAAAATCAGGCTCCTCAAGTCAAATTATGGTGTCCAACATTCGCAACGGAATTTCAAGCTACTCGGACAAGCGAATATGAAGAGTGTCGGAATGAAATATATAACCAAAAAGTGAGCACAACATCGTTAGGAAGGCTATTGAATAGAACCTGTTGGACAGTGTCATTCAGAGAAGCAGAGAAGCGGAAAGCGTTAGGAAAAGTTGAGAAAAGCTGCGGCTAGCAACCTGCAGGAGAAGAATGATTGATAAACTAGAACTAGACCTTGCAGTCGGTGTCATACTTGATATTCCCCGTACAGCAATTCCGCTTTGATCTCCTCTCAATCCTCGTACCTTTCCCCATATATAATCACTTTGATTCCTTTCTGATAACTCTCATTTTTACTCCGACTGCTACGCTTACTTGACTATCTTCGACTGTTCCATCCTTGGGGCAGCTATTCCTTGCCTCATTACCAACCAAGACGATTGTTGTTGTGGTAGCAGCTGGAAAAAAAGAAAGGAAAACACAGGAAGTAAATTATTGAAGAGATTAGCATCAGTTGGAGCAGCATTGGAAGTTTGTGAAGCATCTTTGACCCTATAAAGTATATATATTCTTGATCTGTCTGTCTGTACTTCCGTATGAACAAACTAATCTCAGAGATGGTAAGAGATAGAGGTTCGACGTGTTTGAGCTTCAAGCTTCAAAACTTCATATCTTCATTTTAAACAGCGCTGTCTGCTCACATTGTTGCTGCCTTCAATTTCGCATAAGCATAGGAGACAGAGAAGAGAGACACATACAAAGCTTTTGTTGCAGTTTCGAGTTGCATCAGCCCAATGCGCGTGGCTTAGGTCTTCTGGCAATACAACAACATAACCGCCTGAAGCGTATACTGCGCGGGCACCCCTGATGTAGAGAGACAACTAAGGTACAGCGCACATTTTTATACCCTGTTCCCATTGAAAATGGGAAAAGGGGGATCATGAAGTTGTGCGAATGTATGTAACAGGGAGAAGGAAAATTTTCCGACCCCATAAAGTATATATATTCTTGATCAGCATGAACAGCCGAGTCGATATAGCCATGTCCGTCTGTCCGTCCGTCCGTCTGTCCGTCTGTCCGTCTGTCTGTCTGTATGAACGCGTCGATCTCAGAGACTATAAGAGATAGAGCCACAAATTTTTGCACGAAGGTAGATTTATGCTGTACGCAGATCAAGTTTGTTTCAGATTTGAAAAATTCCACCCCGTCCCCCTTTTATCCCCAAAAAACCTAGACCTCCTCTATAAATCCAAGACCCAAAAAGCCGTCAGATCCACAATTTTCAAGTTAGAGCCTCGTGGTTTAGTATACATCAAGCTCAATATCTATCTATTCTGAAAAGTACAATCAGATCGGACACGACAAAGTCAATAAGAAAGAGACAAAAATGAAGGGACACTACCCAGTGGCGCTGGGCTGAATGTGGTCGGTCAAAATAATGCATTACGTACGAGCCACAATGTAATGCATTACCCATGATGCAACAATACAAGGTGAGGCGTTATGAGGGTGATGCGTACTTTTGCCAAAAGCTTACGCTACAAAAGTACGCGCAGCACTGACCGTGAAGGTACTTTGCAGAGAACTCACACTAATGGCACCTTACCTCTGTTGTTGCATCATGGCATTACCTATGCGATTTTTTTTCAGCGCATTTGTAATGGCTCGAGAATTTCTGCATTACAATATGGTAAAAGAATACGCTTGTGTAATGGGGACACGAAAGAAACTTCGGCACGTCATTACTTTCTGCATTACAAAATTCAATAAACTCATGTACCGTTCTTAAGAAAGTAAGGCAGGTTGTATTGGGTTTTTGAATGCATACAGGCGAGAGGTAATGCATTAATAATGGACGTAATAATGAGCATTTGCGCCACTGGGTAACGGTCAAAGCACAGGGCTCAGAGAGACTGTTCTGTTGTCAATTTGAAGTGCTCAGTTGTCACTTGATCCGAAAGGTTGTATGCACGAGCTATTAGATACGAGCTAAAAGCTTTCAGTTTTAAGGTTTATCCAGAACACGTCTTTCCCATATGCAAGAGCTTTTTGTATAAACTAAGACCAATTGTGTTGGAGAAACCAAGCGAGGGACGATTGAAAAGTTGTTAGAACAGTTGATTTGTCAAGATTACGAAGAAAAGCAGCAAAGGTAGCAAATAAACATTCTCTTGCCTCACCGTATTAAGTCATTTGGTGTAAGCCTTCTTTGAAGTTTTAAAAGCTCTTTGTTTCGTGTTTCGTTTGAAGACGGAGCTTTTTTTTGCAGTGTCAAGGGTACTTAAGGGTATGTGTGGATGACCTTCACACACACGCTCTCAGCGCGGTCAGCTGTTTGCACGCCACTTGTGCGTGTGTGTGTGTGTGCGCGCGTTATCAACAAATTGCCTGATCTCATGCAGCAAACTGGTCGGGGACTAGAGGGCGGCTCAAGGTGGAGTGATTTGTGGTTTGTTGTCGTGCAAAAGCTTCCCAAGCAAACGCCAAAAAGCTCACATGTTCAGTTTTTTTTTGCTTTGCAATTTATCGTTTTGCATGGCCCAAGCAAGCCTCAGTTTCATTCGGTTAAGCGTGCGAGACAGATCGCCAACAAATAAATAAAACCAAAACAAAACACACACACACAAATACACAAAATGAGCGGGTAAGCACCAAAATTCGCCCCTCTTCCAGCTGTGTGAGTGTACTATTTCTTTTTTTTTGTGTTGCTCTTTTTGACTTTTACAGCAAAGCTGATATTGCACTAATTGGTTTGGCCGTAATGGGCCAAAATCTGATACTGAATATGGATGAGAAGGGTTTTGTGGTGTGTGCCTACAATCGTACGGTGGCGAAGGTCAAAGACTTTCTAAGCAACGAGGCCAAAGGCACCAAAGTAATTGGTGCTGAGTCACTGAAGGACATGGTCGACAAGCTAAAAACGCCACGCAAAGTAATGTTGCTGGTCAAGGGTAAGTGCAACCAACCTGCTGACGATCGCCGTTAACTTTGAGAGTGTGTTTGTGTGTGTGTGTGTGGAAGTCAAAGCAAAGTCAGAGACATGAAATTGCGGTTTTTGTTTTTATAATATTGCGCCCAGGTCAATGCTGTGTGTAAGAGAGAAAGAGGCAGCGAGAGCGGCAGATAGGATTTGTTATTGTTTTATGCTTTACCTGCGTAAATTTGTCACTGGCCTGGCCTGGTCCAATATTCGCCAGATTTGTCAACATTTTGTTTTTGTGCTCATTGAGTTGTTTGCTTCAGTGTTGCTCAATGTTGTCACTGTGATTTTTCGATACATTCTTACTTCACCGCATACGGTGACAGCTCCAAACTGAAAAGAATTAATCGGACCTGCAAAATGTTCAAACGACATATTCTCAGTGCAGTGTTTAAAAGATATCAAAATAAACCTTTTACTCAATATAGAAAATGACATAGCAATTTTTTTTTTGCATTTTTAATTCAAAAAATTATGTTTTATCGATATTTTGAAAGTGTTTTCAATAGATTGACTCAGAGTCTTGCGACTTGAAAAAACCAACAATATTATTTCACTTTATTTCGACAATTCGAGTACACACACTCTTTTTAACCCCCAGTAGCTTCAGTATTAATTAAGCCTTTTTCACACCGTGATTAGATCTGCACATTAACAGTGACTGTTTGAGTCACGATATTAAAAAGTGTCATCTCTTATGGTCTATGTCAACAACAAACTTGCTCGCATGTTAAACGGCGCGACCGGCTTATCCTACCTCTCTCTCGCTCTCTCTTGCGTTCTCTCTACCTACGACCACCAGCGGCCCTAAGCCGTTTCCATATGCAAATTTTAAACAAAACTCTTAGACACTGATCATAGGTCACACACGTGCGCGGTAAAGATTTAGATTCCAGGTACCCACATACATACCTTTCTTCTGGTGAATGTCATTTGACCTCACATCAAGGTTAACCAGGCGGCGTTTGCTTGTGCTTTCCAAAAACCTTCTCGACCAACTAACCTTGCTCTCCCTCTCTCTCGCACAGCTGGCAGTGCCGTGGATGACTTTATAGAGCAACTGGTCCCTCTACTCTCACGTGGTGATGTGATTATCGATGGCGGCAATTCTGAATATCAGGATACCTCACGTCGCTGCGATGAGCTGGCCAAGCTGGGTCTGCTCTATGTGGGCTCGGGCGTCAGTGGTGGCGAGGAGGGCGCGCGACATGGTCCCTCCTTGATGCCGGGTGGTCATGAGGCCGCCTGGCCTCTGATCAAGCCCATCTTCCAGGCCATTTGTGCCAAAGCCGATGGTGAGCCCTGCTGTGAGTGGGTGGGCGATGGCGGCGCGGGACACTTTGTAAAGATGGTGCACAACGGCATCGAGTACGGGGACATGCAGCTGATCTGTGAGGCATATCATATCATGCAAAGCCTGGGCTTGACTGCCCCCCAAATGGCCGACGAGTTTGGCAAATGGAACTCGGCGGAACTGGACTCCTTCCTCATTGAAATAACACGTGATATACTCAAGTACAAGGATCAGAAGGGTTACTTGCTGGCAAGAATACGCGATACGGCCGGACAGAAGGGCACGGGCAAATGGACGGCCATTGCTGCCTTACAATATGGCGTACCGGTTACGCTTATCGGCGAGGCGGTCTTCTCCCGCTGCCTGTCGGCCCTCAAGTCGGAGCGTGTGCATGCCAGCAGTGTGCTGAAGGGTCCCAGCACCATGGTGTGTGCGTCCAATCCCCAGAAATTCCTCGATGACATCAAGCACGCTCTATACTGTGCCAAAATCGTGAGCTATGCTCAGGGATTCATGCTGATGCGTGAGGCGGCCAAGGAGAATCAATGGCGCTTGAATTATGGTGGCATTGCTCTGATGTGGCGCGGTGGCTGCATCATACGCAGCGTCTTTTTGGGCAACATCAAGGAGGCCTACACACGCCAACCGCTACTATCGAATCTGTTGCTGGATGACTTCTTCAAGGAGGCCATAGAACGTGGCCAGGAGTCGTGGCGTGAGGTGGTGGCCAATGCCTTCCGTTGGGGCATACCCGTACCCGCTTTATCCACCGCCCTGAGTTTCTATGATGGCTATCGTACGGCCAAATTGCCGGCCAATCTGTTGCAGGCCCAGCGTGATTACTTTGGAGCCCACACCTACGAGCTGCTGGGTGAGGAGGGTAAATTCCGTCATACCAACTGGACGGGCACCGGCGGTAATGTGTCGGCCAGCACTTATCAGGCATAGGTATGCCCCAAAAACTCAAAAAAAATTCATCAACCACATCAAAATGTTAAATAACCCATTCCAGAAATATCTTTTCAAAATTTAAAGGGTTATCCCCTCTAAGTTCATATCTAGAGACGAACCTTTTTGAGACAAATCGAACAATCGAATTGTCGAAATTAAATGAAATATCGTTGATTTTTGTTCAAGTCTCCAGAAATCTGTGTCAATCTCATGAAAACATTTTTAAAATCTAACCAATTGTAGGGAATTGCTCAAAAAGTTGTTTTTTTAACTTTTCTGAAACAAATCGAACTGTGGAATTGTCGATATTAAAAGAAATGTTGTCGGTTTTTGTTCAAGTCACAAGAAATCGGTGTTATTCTCATGATTTTTATGCTAAACGGTAGTGGTAATACCAGCAAGAGGCCTTTGTACTAACTTATGCTTATGTTTCACTTCCACTCGTTTCGAACCATATGGGGTACTACAAAATAGTTCCTGGCTTTTTGCTTCTTAAACCAATATTTCCTCTATTTTTGATCGATTTCAGCAAATTGTTTAAGAAAACCAAGCTAAAAAATTGGGTAAAAATTAGTTAAATGGTCGTAGAACCATTATACCTTGGTAACCAGTGAGGAAAATTATAGAGCTATTCATGTACATTCGCTAAATATTCGCAAAGAAGCCGGCAAGTAATCGTGCTTTATTAAAATATTAGATAAATGATTGATAGGTACCTTACAAATGGGACTTTGGCGGAAAAAACGAGCGGTTATGATAGTGTTATCGAACAAACTCTACAAATCTACATCTCTTACGAGGATTTTGCTCTCTGGGTTTCTGCCAAGTTCGTATAGATAATTATGCGAGGCATTCAGACATGCTCCCATTTGCACTTTCGCAAAAGTCTTGGCACAAGAGTAGGACTTTATCATTATTTCTCTGCTCAAAGTCTATTAAGAGAAGAATTTTTGCTAAAAATTTGGCAACATTTTTATACATTTTGATTTTTAGATTTATTTTAAAACTGCTCATCTCTAGCTGATCCCGTTAGGCACTTTGTATCGTAGCTCTCTTGATAGCCAAGCTCGCCTCTAGCCGACTCCGTTACAAATGTTATCGATATCTACTCGCCCAAATCCCCTCTCATAACTGTTATTTTTTTTTGTGTATGTTTGAGTACTTTGTTTACTTTAGGGTAGTACAGTACTTATTTATATATATATGTGTTTGTATGTAATTATATATAATTTCATATTGTTTTTTTTATACATAAATATTAAACTGGTGATTTTTTTTCCAAACAAAAAAAAATGATTTCGATCTTGAGTGATGGGTGGGTAGGGGGGTAAAGCAAAACAAACGCCTTACAAACTACAATGCCATAAAATCAACAAATCAGCCAATCAGCTGTGTGTATGCGTGTGTTCAACGAGTCTTTCGAGTTCTACTGCTTCACATCCTGGCAACTTTTATTAGTCGTCTGAGGGTTTCAGCTTCTTTTTATGCTCAATTACTAGCTTATCCGTGGTGTACAGGTGGCCTATGATGACCTACAATTAAAAGCAACAGCATTATCACTCTGACGTTGAAGAGCACGCGCTGCTAGCGGCCAGCTGATAGCTGATAGCTATTGCCCATGCCGCTCTCTCAACTCACCTGTCGTCGTATCAATTCCAAATTCTCCCTGCCTGTGGCCATTTGACGATCGATTTCCTCAAAGTTTTGCAACGTCCTATTGGCCCGAAATGTGTCGCGTATCTTGCGTGCCGCATACAATCTACAAACATAGACCTATACATATACGTACTCTATTTCATCATAATCATTTGTAACGCACCTGAAGTTGTAGGACGTCAACTTTTCCGATTCGCGCAACAAATTCCGATACAATACGATGGCCTGGCGGCGTGTAGACATTCTGGCGGGTTGTGGCAACAACGAAGCTGGAAGTTGCTTTTAATTGATAATCCTGCTTGGTTCAGAATATGATTGTTGAGTGGAACTACAAAGTCGCCGCTTCCGATGACATAAAAAAATTACATATGAATTGTAGGCGGCAAGCAGGAAAATACTGAAAAGTACGGCCACTAGAAAATACCAGATTTATGCTCAGCAGCTGAGCGGGCGGCTGAATAGTGTGACTGTTTGTGGAATACAGTATTATTGTAACAGTGACTGAGTCATAATAATAATAAAAAGCTTTCTCTTATAAACAAATCAACCCCAATTTTGATCATAAATTGTTAATACATGGATATAGTTAAAACACTCCCAGTATAATGATAAGAATGCCGAATTCTATAGCACACTTCTGTATAGTAAAATTCAATTCAAAAGACACTGAATTTACTAGTGAGCGTGACTCGTGCGTGAGCATTATTTGCAGCTCATCACCAAAGTACAATTGTTGCGGTATTTTTGCAGCTTCCGTCCAATTCCTTATTGCCACATCTGGTCACACCGCTCAGTGGCATCGATATAGTTTGCCAGCGTAAATAACTATAAATTCCGGATTGTTGTTCTTTTTTTTGTTGTTTGTTGTTACGTAGCACGCTAAATTTATTAAAGGTAAATAATAACACATAAGGATAAGGTGATAATTCAAAGTGTTCACTCCAGCTCCATACTCGGGACTCGAGTTGTCAATCACATTTAGAGCATTTTACTCTAAGAATAAAAAAAACAACCAAACCGCATTGAAGCCAAATTGTGTGTGTGTCTGTGTGTATGAGTGAGATAACCAAAATAAATATTCTAGTGAAGAAATGTACATAGAGTGAAATTTAAAGGTATTCATTTAAATGGGGAAAACATTACTTACATAGTTGAGAGAGAGAGAGAGAAAACATGACGCATTGTTTGCGTTGGTGAGCATGTGAGTGCATGTGTGTGTGTGTGTGATGAAATTTAAGTGAGTGCGTGTAATTGTTGTTGTTGTAGGTTGGCTTCGTAATAAACAATTTGCCCAAGAAACTAAAACAAGTAAAGCGGGGATTTTTTTCATACTAAAGAGGCTGCAAAGTAATCTTAATACACACACACACACACACCTCAGCATCGATAATATCGACTTGTGTGTGTATGTGACTTTCAATTTCAAATCGGATGTCAGTTAAAACTTGTGTGCAAAAGTGGAACGATCCCTTAGTATAGACCAATTTACATATCTACATATGTACCGTTTCAATTTCAAGTCTCATCTACATATTGTACAATTCAACAACATGCGCTTGTTGTTCATTTCCCATTCTCCTTCTTTTCGTTTTGATTATTTTATCGGCGGAGCGGTCGCCGCTGATGTCGTTATCAACCACAACGGGCGCACCTTTCATTTGGGGTCTCTCAAATAATGTTTAGGCGGCAGCCAGCCACTAAGTGGAGCGAGGAGAGCACACACACACTACCACACTGTACCTAGGTGCGAGAAGCAAGAGCTAGCCTTAATTGTACGCACGTGACGTCATTGCATTGAACAAAACAAAAAAAACACTGCATGTCATTCCAAGCGAGAATTATGAAATATTTTACCGGAAATTTTTGTTTACAAAATTGCACAAGCTAGAAAAATGTATGATTTCCCAAACGAACTTTAAGGCTTGATTGTATGTGTGTATCAGGGGTACCTAAGTTGCTTAACTTTGTACCTAAATAGGTACTCGGGATTTGCAACTATGAGATTCTTAGTCAAGGGCGTAAGTGCAGCAGGGGGGAACAATTTTGGAATCACTGGCATCTCCAACTGCCGCCAGACAGAATGCGGGCTTCGAGAGACTGCACAACTGCCCAGAACTGAATGGGAACCGCGGATTGGTTTGAAGATAAGGTTAGGACTAAATTTGTATCAATTTTACTTCGAAAACTACTTGAACCAACCACACACATCCTTGATACTATAGTCTACCTGTTTGTGTCCCATGGAAGAGGTAAAAAATCTCTGTTCCCAACAAAATGGCAGAGTTTTTAAAGGTTATTAAAAACGTTGCATACTTATCTGAAATATTCTTATTAATGTTAATGCTATGTTAATTAACATAAGGAGAGGTTATTAAACACTAATTCCTCTGAGTAACGGTTGTAATAAAGTCGGGCTGGTCCGACTTCAACGTAAGCTCGTGTTTTGATGGACTTGCTCATGATGCAACAATACAAGGTGGGGCGGTGTCAGTGTGATGCGTACTCTTGCCAAAAGCTTACGCTACAAAAGTACGCGCAGCACTGAACATGAAGGTACTTTGCAGAGAACTCACACTGATGCCACCTTACCTCTCTTGTTGTATCATGGACTTGCTCTTCTTTTTGCGCTCACACACACGCGCACCTACGAAATGAATCACATCGATAGACAATTACGTGACACGTTATGCACTGGGTGGCAAAGCTGTGCTATCGATAGGCTATTTCTCTCGTGAACTGCTTTTGAAAAGACAAGCTGCGAAATTCGAGAGAAGTTATATTTTTTAGTGGAGTTTTAGTAACTAGCTTTAGGCATAAAACAGTACGAAAAATCCCTCATAAATTGAAGCAGTTTCTAAAGATTATGCCCCAAACTCATCGCTGCTTTATTTAGTTCTTCAGAGGCGTTGAGGGGAAGTTCTAAAGTAAAGTCATTTTCACTTTCAAAATTGCTAAAACTTACAAGTAAGAAAGTCGATCAAGCCCGAACATACTCTGTACTTTCGAAAGTTTGTGGTAAAGAGTGTGGAGTGCCCATAATAGTAGATTTTCCTTATAACTCGACTATGGTTTATCCGACTAGCAACATTTCTTTGGTGAATCGATAAATAATGCTGTTTACTAAATATATTCAGAAAGAACGAACCTTCTATCTATCTATCTACGTTTTTTCAAACTTGTGGGGCGTAAGGGGGCGCCCAAAAATGTAAAATAAACTTGAGCTGTCTGCAAAATGAAGAACTGTTGATGCTGAACAAGAATATATATACTTTATGGTGTCGGAGATGCTACCTTCTGGCTGTTACATACTTTTGCACAGACTTAACCTTGGGTAAATTGTAAAAACTAGCTCAAATGGCCAAGAGAGGTTAATTGACTCACAAATTTCGGCTTCAATGTTGCCTGGAAAGGGGCACTCAGCGTCTAAGAAGGCAGTATTCTCAGCAGTGTTCACATTGTGAAGATCACCCCAACTGTCGGGCATCCTATTTCACATGCCTCAACATTTTCTACATAAAGTCTAGCTCAATCCGTAATATATTGATCTTTGCACCACTTGATGCTACCCTTTGTAACCACTTTGTAAAGGGTATAGTGAGTCAATTGTTATATGAATTCTCTACATCGCGTGATAGAAAAACTCACACAGTCAGTCACAACTCCGCCTCCTCCTCCCGCCACCCATTGTATGCACTTCGAACTGACGTTGTTTTGATTTTCGCTTATATTGTTTTTAGCAACCAGCAGCAGTCCCAGACCAGACCAGACAGACGATCCAGCAAAACAAACATAATGCTTTCGCTGCAAAATCAACGATCACCCAAAACTACAGCTTTGGTGGATGATTACGAGATCTCGGACACGGTACTCGGCCTTGGTATCAACGGAAAGGTGGTGCAATGCACCAATCGGCGCACCAAACAGAACTACGCCCTCAAGGTTTTGCTGGATAACGAGAAGGCACGTCGCGAGGTCGATTTGCATTGGCGTGTCAGCGGTTGCAAGCACATTGTCAACATTATCGATGTCTACGAGAACACGTACAGCGGCCGGAAGTGTCTGCTGGTGGTAATGGAGTGCATGGAGGGCGGTGAGCTCTTCCAGCGTATACAGGACAAGGCGGATGGTGCGTTCACCGAGCGGGAGGCGGCACAGATAATGAATGAGATATGCGAGGCGATTCACTATTTGCATAGCCGCGACATAGCGCATCGTGATCTGAAGCCGGAGAACCTGCTGTACACGTCGACGCACGCGAATGCCATACTTAAATTGACGGACTTTGGCTTTGCCAAGGAGACATTTACTAACGATACGCTGCAAACGCCTTGCTATACGCCCTACTATGTGGGTGAGTTGGCGGAAACCAGAGAGTTGCCTAGCCCATTCCTGACATTTTTCACCCTCATTGCAGCACCCGAGGTCCTGGGTCCCGAGAAATACGACAAAAGCTGTGACATCTGGTCCCTGGGTGTGGTTATGTATATTATAATGTGTGGCTTCCCACCCTTCTATAGCAACAATGGACTGGCCATATCGCCGGGCATGAAGAAACGCATTCGCACCGGCCAGTATGATTTCCCCGATCCCGAATGGACAAATGTGAGTCAATCGGCCAAGGATCTGATAAAGGGTATGCTAAATGTGGATCCCAGTAAGCGCTTACGCATCGAGGATGTTTTGCGTAACAAGTGGATAGCCCAGTATAGTGCAGTGCCACAGACACCGCTGTGTACGGGACGCATGCTTAAAGAGGGCGAGGAAACTTGGCCGGAGGTGCAAGAGGAAATGACACGCTCGCTGGCCACCATGCGTGTGGACTATGATCAGGTGGGTGAGAGGGAACGCAGTCTAGTTGAAAGTTCTGTAATGTTGGTTGGTTTGTTTTCAGATGCAAATCAAGGCCCTGGACAAATCGAACAATCCGCTGCTCAAGAAACGCAGGAAACAGATTATGGATATCTTTGCGTCAGATGAACACGCCTAGAGATGCATGGGATCATCAAGTTGCTGTAACTGAGGGTGTTTTTAATTTTGTAACGACTCCTCTTCCTCCCCCCCCCTTTTTTTTTACTACTTGTTTGTTTGCTTACACTTAAGCGAGAGTGGACGACGACGATGACGATACTACAACTACTTACTACCACTTACTACTTCCACTCCCCCTCATCATGATGTGTGTTATGTTTTTATCTCTATTTGTATGTATTTGTATAATCCATTTCCAGTAAAACGGTTCTTAGGGTATTTTGTAGTCTGAAAAGTGCTCTTTTATAAAGAAGGAACGAAAGAAACAAATCCAATTGGAACTGGACCGGGAGCGGGAGCGGGAGCTAGCCTAGCTAGCCGCTGCTCTGCCGTTCAAATGCGTTTCAATTTCAATTTAAAATTGTAATTTGTAAAGTTTATGTGTTTATCTTAACTGTAATCTGTATGCCAATTATACAACTAAGGCTCCACTTAGCCATTCATTCATTCAATCAATCGATCAATCAATCAATCATTAATTGCTGCTGCAGTTCTTCAGTGTTGGAAATTGTATTCACTATCTAAATATATAAACGTAAATATAACAAATGATAGCGCGTATTTAGTAGAGTTGGTGAATGGTTCCTCTGCACAGGTGTCCCATCCATGAGCCGACTCTAGTATTTAGTAGTTTATAAAAACCAAACAACAACAATTAAATCAACCAAGCTTATTTTATTAATATACCCAGATATTGCAATGCATCTATTTTTGGTCATAAAGGGGGCAGAATTTGAGAGAGAAGAAACTGCCAAGAGAAGAAAGAGATGCAGCTGATTTGAGTGAGAAAGAGGGAGACAGAGAGGGCAAATGGAGTGCTGCAAGACTTCTTCGTCGGAAATGATGGCTGGTTAGTGGATAGTCACGTTCGCCCAGGCAACATCCACAAGTTTCTGAACTTGTTTGGTCAACATGGAATGCCACAAATACCCACAGCACCTGGAAAAGATGGCTTATCTATTGGCCTAAGAACCATCTTGCACCATCCAAATCATAGATTAATTAAGCTAAGAACTTGATTTTTGGTTTGCAGAAAGGGTAAATAGGGATTAAGAATCAAAAGTGGTACAGATCCTGAATTGTTTAAGTTTTGAACTTAAAATATGTTTTGTTTACCATCCAAGAGGGAGGGTACCGAACGTCGCCTGCCTCATGCGACTTTTGAAATAAAAAACCGCATATAGTATTTCCCACAACTTGTTAGTTCGATTTATCGGATCTTTAAGACATATGTATGTAAAGGGTTATTTGTAAGCTGTTTGGGTTTTCAGTGAATATTTTAATGCTCAGTAAGAATTGCCATTTCACCAGTAGTAGACTTACAAATGAACAGCGTGCTCCTGCTCTGTTTGGTTATCGAAAAATTGTCGATCCACCAAGATTGGACACTTTCAGAGAAAGAATAGGCAAGTTATATTTTAATGCTCAGTAAGAATTGCCATTTCACCAGTAGTAGACTTACAAATGAACAGCGTGCTCCTGCTCTGTTTGGTTATCGAAAAATTGTCGATCCACCAAGATTGGACACTTTCAGAGAAAGAATAGGCAAGTTATAAGCAACATAAAAAGCAGCAGAGTCGTATTTGTAATACACACAATGGGTAGTACTTCACCCTGTTTCAAGAACACATGTTGAACTAAATTCAGTCGAAGTAGCTAAAGTCCTAACATTTTAACTTACTTACTGACCGGCTTACTTTCTCCCAGCAGAAGATCAGAAATTGAATGTGGGCGATCGAATGAATCTTCTTGGCCTGTCGCCTACGACTCTTTGGCGTTTCAAAATGTTTGCTGTGCCCAGTACCAATAACAACAAAAGCTTGCTGCACTTAGAAGTTAAACGGTAATTTTGCTCACAAACTAAATTGCACTCTCTCTCCTGTGCGGTTGTTGTTGTGTGTGCTCTACATAAGAATAATAAGCTCGTAACTGTTCTTAACAGTTACGGAGAGTAAGCCAAAAGCAGACTCAAGCAACGGCCACAACAACAATCTCAGCGCTAAAAAGCTCTGGTGATAAAGAGACAGAAACGCTGCTGGTCAAATTCAAGGTCAAAGCAAAGACTAGAACTCACAAAGACGGCCACAGTCAGCATTCTATGTAATTTCGAGTCCTCGGTCCGGTGTGGGGACATTCATATGACAATCTAAAACCAACACCATGCGTTCCCTGCAAAATCAACGAACACCCAAAACTACAGCTTTGCTAGATGATTACGAGATCTCGGACAAGGTACTTGGCTTTGGGGTCAATGGCAAAGTGATGCAGTGCACCAATCGGCGCACCAAACAGAATTGTGCCCTTAAGGTTTTGCTGGATAACGAGAAGGCACGTCGCGAGGTCGATTTGCATTGGCGTGTCAGCGGTTGCAAGCACATTGTCAACATTATCGATGTCTACGAGAACACGTACAGCGGCCGGAAGTGTCTGCTGGTGGTAATGGAGTGCATGGAGGGCGGTGAGCTGTTCCAGCGTATACAGGACAAGGCGGATGGTGCGTTCACCGAGCGGGAGGCGGCACAGATAATGAATGAGATATGCGAGGCGATTCACTATTTGCATAGCCGCGACATAGCGCATCGTGATCTGAAGCCGGAGAACCTGCTGTACACGTCGACGCACGCGAATGCCATACTTAAATTGACGGACTTTGGCTTTGCCAAGGAGACGTTCACCAACGATATGCTGCAAACATCTTGCTATACGCCCTACTATGTGGGTAGGTAGACGGAGTTCACGGAGATGCCTAGACCTTGACATGTTTCACTCTCATTGCAGCACCCGAGGTCCTGGGTCCCGAGAAATACAACAAAAGCTGTGACATCTGGTCCCTGGGTGTGGTTATGTATGTCATAATCTGCGGCTTTCCGCCCTTCTACAGCAACAATGGACGGGCCATATCGAAGGGCATGAAGAAACGCATACGCTCTGGTCAATATGATTTCCCCGATCCCGAATGGACGAATGTGAGTCAATCGGCCAAGGATCTAATAAAGGGCATGCTTAATGTGGATCCCAGCAAACGTCTGCGAATCGAAGATGTTTGGCGGAGCAAGTGGATAGCCCAGTTTGGTGCAGTGCCACAGACACACCAGGACGCCTGCTTAAAGAGGTATGACCTAAAGTCCGATACGCAACGATCTACTCCTAAGTCCCAAACGACCGGCCTTCCCTTTAAAAGATGATCCTTAAAATACACAAAAGTCTGTAAATGTCCTTTTGAAAGCTTCTTTATTGTGAATTACAACGTAGTGCAGTTCTTCAACGCGACTTGTGGTCTCGTGTGTGGTTTTTGTGTGTGGAATTTAGCCTAGTGGAGGAGTAGGATTAGGAAGTGGAGTAGGTACATACTTATATTGATTTCTATATTCCTTTTGCAAATAACAATTTGCCTCAGTTTCCTTCTTCTGATTGAGCTCTAACGACTTTACTGGCTACAACAACTACAACAATAGTTAACAATTCACATGGCCGTGAGATTTGGGATTGGTTTCCGTTAGTTTGTTTTTGTGCTGCATTCAAGCATCTTCCGTTCTAGTTTAATTCAATTTACAAAAAATGCCTCTGGCGGACATTCGCTTAGAAAAATACATTTGTTTTATGTGTTCTAGTTTTAGTTTCCTGCTCTTCTAGCCTTAATTGTTAGTTAATGGCAGATGATATCGAGATTCACCTTGGATGGGGCATCTCCCGCTTTAATAGTTGAACTTTAAATTCCTGCACTCGGTTCCGGTTCCTGCGGTTCGTCACTTTTCTGATTATCGTTTTGTAAACTGAAGGTACATTTTTTTTTGCATTTTTTGTTTGTTTGTGGGGGAAATCTCTTAGAGAAAACTATCGCAGCTGTTCTCCGTCTCGCTGTTGGAGCAATCCATGGCGGGCAAGGAGCCGCTACGCCGATACGCCCATTGGCGGGAGGTGGCGGCAGCCTCGCAGTTGGCAGCGTTGCCGCTGCCCGTGGCACTGCCACTCAAATGGCTGCTCCGACGTCTGCTGGTGGAGGGCGTATCCGGCAGTGCCACCGCACTGAGACGTGGGAAGTATTTATAAATTTCCAGCAAATTGCACAGCTTTATATGCGGCTTGTACTCCACGTCCTCGAGAGATTGCGTCGAGCTGCTGGTGCTCAGGGGTGTCCAGCAGGTCAGGCCCAGCTGAGCCAGGTGACCGCCCTGGTGATGGAGAGAGATATGTTTCAAATTCGAACACTCGATGGCACTGAGGGGGAACTTACTCTAATATCCGTCTCCAACTTATCCCCAATCATCGCACATTCCTGCGGCTTGACATTGAGAAAATTACAGGCCGCATAGAATATCTCCGGATGTGGCTTCTCCCAGGGCAAGTCCGAGGACACGAGCACACAATCGAAATGGCCGCGGACATGCAGCTTGGCCACCTTCTCCCACTGCGCATTCGACGGTCCGTTGGTGATGAGGGCCAGAGCATAGCCGGCTCTACGCATGCGGTGCAACAGCTGGACATAGTCGGCGGGTATGGCCAAATAGCGATAGCGCAGCCTCAACCACTGTGGATAGATCTGTTCGGCCAAGTGCTTGTGCTTGGCCAATAAGGATTCCCGCCACAGGTGAGTGCGCCACGAGTCCAGCGAGGTTTGCGAGTTGTCCGGACAGCGACGAAATGATTTTAGGAAGTTCTGAGTGGCCGTGGTGGCATCATCTTTGGTAAAATTGTATTGCGACTCAAGAACGTCGGAAAGCTGGAAAGTAGAAGAGAAGAAAAACAGGATCTGTGAGAAGTTTTCAAAGGTTGCAAGTTTTAAATAGTCTCCTGGGTGAAAAGAACCCAAGATAATGGAGGCTGACTATGGGTAAGGAGGAAAAAGGGTTTATACGCATTCCTAGCTGTTAAGCACACCGATTCCTCTTGAAAATTTGAAATAGCTGGAAGGGAAGCTGAGTTACTAAAGGTTTACTATGGTTAGGGATGATATATCTATGGATCTTTAAGACAAATGCTTTGAAAAAGGGTTTTATACGGTTTTCTAGGTCTTAAAAACACAATATCCTCTTGATAATTTGCAATTGCTGAAAATAAAGCTGAGTTACTGTGGGATAAACTTGGTAGGAATGACATATCTATAGATCGGCCAGGCGTATGGATTGGAAATTATTTTTGTAAGGTTTTCTAGCTGTTAAAACACTCTTTGCCTTTGTTAATTTGTAATTGCTTGAGGGGAAGCTGAGTTACTAAAGGTTAACTATAAGTAATGATGGTATATCTGAAGATCTGGCAGACTTGTGCGTAGGAAAACGGCTTCTTAATGATTTCTGGGTGTTAAAAACACGCTTTCAACTTGATAATTTGCGGTCGGTGGACGGTGGAATGGATCTCTCTGAAGTAAACAATGGCAAATGCTTTTAAATGGATTCCTAGGCTTATTAACTAGAAAGGAAACAAGGAAAGCTGAGTTATTAGGTGGTAATTATGGATAATGTAGATATATCTTAGAAACTCTAGGACTTATACAAATGGAAAGAACGATTTATGTGAATTTCCTTAGATTCCTTTTCATAGATCTCAAAGGAAAGTAGTAACTAAAGTAAAATGGATTCTTACATAATATTAGACACGATTCTTTTTATACCCTTGCAAAGGGTACTATAATTTTGCCCAGAAGTTTGCAACGCATAGAAATATTCATTTCCGACCCCATAAACTATATATGACGAGCTGAGTCGATTGAGCTTTGTCCGTCCGTCTGTCCGTCTGTCTGTCTGTTTCTACGCGAACTTGTCTCTCAGTTTTAAAGCTATCGAGCTGAAATTTTGCACAGAGTCTTCTTTTTGCTGCACACTACTAATATGTCGGAACCGACCGGATCGAATGACTATATCTCATAGCTCCCATAGGAACAATCGGTCGGAAAACTAGTTTTAGTATGAAAAACTTTTTTCTTTTCAATGGAAACGTCTCCAAACTTTGTAATCGTCGGTTTTATATGTTTTTTTATAATCCTACCAATTTTTATTAAAATCGGCCATACAAAAGATAGGTCTGAAAAACAGTCTTATTTAGAAAAACTTTTTTGTTTTTAATGGTAGCATCCTGCAATTTTGTATTTGTTTGTTTCTCGTGCTTTTACATAATTCTACAAGTTTTTGTCCAAATCGGATGACTATATCATATAGCTCCCATACGAACGATCGGTCGGAAAATGGGAAAAAGAGTATTTCTTGAAAATATTTAAGCGAGCACTTGCAAGGGTATAAAAACTTCGGCACAGACGAAGTTAGCTTGGCTTTCTCGTTTAAACTACAATTATTATGATATATCTCAGTATTTCTTAGCTATACCCTCTAAGAGAATGTGTTATATGGTTTCTTGGGAGCTTTAAACTCCAAAAATTTATATTATATTAAAAGAATTAGAGTTATTGTGGCTTAAATGTGGATAGGGTAGGATCTGTGAGTTACAGCATGTTAAGAAGGTTTATATGGAATTCTATGTATTTTAAACAGTCTCCTTTTCAAATATATTAATAATAGCACTGTGAGTACGCGAAACACTGGGCGTTTTAAGTACTTTGCTGCGGGCGCACACTGTAAGCACCCTACCTTTATTGTTGTATCATGCTTTTGTTTCTTAGAAAACAAAAACACTAAAACAGTTGGTATCAAAGTCGAATGGTGACACATTCATTCTCACTTGATAAGATTTTCATTTAAACAAATCAATAAAAAAAAATGTTAACATGATCTTAGTTTGATTGTTTAGTTCATAACCTAGGTTCATGTAGGTAGCTTGTACTTAAAGATAACATTTCAACTTGCACACACACACACAGACACACATTTGAGGGCGCGCGCGTGTCAGCTAAGCAGGCGTGGCGTCGCAATGTTCCCCGGGTCGACTACGTAACACGCTGCACACGTCGAGTGGAAAATTTTTTTTTAGAGCGCGCGCACTTTCACCCCTTCTTCGACCCCAAAAACACTCAACCTACCTTGCGTATGGCTTTGGAGTCACCGGTCCGTGTGGGGATCAATGTATTATCCAAATCAAAATAGAATGCAGAGATTTTCGCACATATCCCATCGAATTGTGTTGTCTGCTTGGGGGTACATTTACTAGCTGCCATGAGACACTGTGAAACTATTTGGTAACTAAGGGTGGTGGCGGGGGAATGTTGATGGCATATAAAACAAATGAGTTTCCTTCTTCTTTTCGAAATTGGCGCGCAAGACAAGGTCGTCGTGGTCGTCGTTTTGGTAGTTAAACAACAACTAAATCTAAACGAAACGGTTGCACTTAAATTAAAAGTCAAAACGAGGGGGAACAGGTAAATGCGGCTGTAACCAAAGGAAGAGCGAAGCAATGACTGAAAGAAAGTGCACGTCGTTACACTGCCGGGCGAAAGTTGCTTTACACTCGCGTGGTAATAAATCGTACTTAAATTAATTGGTTTTATTTCTTAGAACTTTTTCGATTGACTTGGAAACAGGCTGTTGCTAGTTTAATAATATTGTAAACAAATACAAGTTCATTAACGTACGCAAAGTTCAGAGCGACACTGTGTTAATTGAACGGTGAGAGATTTCCTACTGAGTGCAAGTGGTGCCACATGATTGTTGACACATTTCACGTTTTCAATGCCAGGCCGTGAGTTAGAACGAGCAAGCAGTAATAACCTGAACAGTTGTCGTTGAGGAAAGGCTGTTTGTTGTCTGTCAGCTATTATTTTAGATCCACATGTGCATGTGTAAGAGACGTAGAAGAGACCTTGATTTAACTCAGTTGAAAGAAACAACAAAATTTGGTTGGCATTGCTGAGATGGAAAATTTTCCAACACTGTGCTATCGATAAATAGTTATCGGGAACTATGATGGCCCTTAAAATTAATAAAAAACAATAGATTGGGATTAAAACAAGTGTATAAGCTCAAACATAGGTATGGATAGTTGCATGGCAGTGGGACCGTTGATAATGTACCATAGATATGAGACGGTGTTTGTGACTTCACTGCTACCAGTGACTTCACCAAACGATGACTGTTATAATAAAATAATTGGCAAATATTCTCTATTCAAAATAAAATAAATACATGAGGTCCATTTTAAAAGGGTACCGAAACAATTCCAGCGATGCGCATTGTTTTTACAGAATTTCTAAAACGAACCATTTAGCATTTATTTGTGTAGAGTTGACTTAAGAAATTGATTAATTGTATCCAATTGCCACTTGCATAGAGAACAGTTTTCATCGTCTCGCGTTATCTTCGGCATAAGGATTAGTCCTGAAAGTAGATCAATCGTCTAAGTATATAAGTAATAAGTAACATTCCAATAACTTTTTTTTTTCGTAATCAATCACTGACCAACTGTAACTCAGTATCCGTGACTTTCGCCTCGAGTGTCATCTCTAGTTGATAATTTTGGTATTGTCACGATTTCCTCGCGACGGTCACACTTCTAAAAGTGTTATTTTTTTGCAGAGCGCCCTTTTGCCCGCATTTAGTTTAATATTAAATAATTTTTGTTAATAATCATGAGTAAAGCTGAACCCAGTCTAGAACTGTTTGCTCCAGGTACTTAATCACACACAAAGTATGTGCCCACACCCATTTAACCATTCACAAAATTCACTCGCAGAGACTATACTGAACACGGATGATAATGGCGCAGTTGATGTGAATCCAAAAGCAAGCAACAAAACAAGTGATGCAGAGGATGAGCTGATTTCAATGGAAACGCTACGCGAATCACCGGTACAGTGGCCGGAGCGTTGTAAGTAGTGGCAGGACATTGGGAGGAAACTGGCGTACTAAATGTGTGTGTGTGTTGTTTTCCAGTTCCTGGCATGGATGAGTTTCTGACCACCAGCGATACACCCATACACACACCCAATGCGGACTATAGCAACAACTTAACCGCCAGCGATATGGCAAAAATGAATAGTAAGTTTGAGCGGAAACATAATAGTATAATCCTTAACTTGAATTCGCTTTTACAGAACTGGCCAGCATGACACCCGACCAGTTGATTGAGAAAATCAAATCCATGCATGATGAGATCTACCAGTTGGGCTTGCGTGAGGCCAAGGAAATGACTCGTGGCAAACTGTTGGGCATCTTTGACCGCGATCGTTTGACCAAACGCAAGTAAGCGGAGACGGAAGACTGGATTTATAGGTATAGAGGAGCAGGCAGGCTGCCAGGACAGCATTAAGTATAGTTTTAGCTTAGACTAAATACTAAGAATACATTTGGAGCATGCCCCATTTAGCAACAGTTAAGGTTTATTTCCATGCAAGCTGAATATATTTGTTTACATTTATGTTTATACAATATATTTGTGGCCCACAGGTAGTTGAGTGTTCGAGGGAGCAGGAAGGAAAAGTGAAGGTGTGTGTGTGTGTGTCAATGAGTGGTAGAAGGCACAGTTTAACATTTTCCGCTATGCATTTTCTTCTTTAACTCACAACAACAACAAGTTAACTCTTGGGTTTTTTTTTTGTATCTAGGTGAGCTGCCTACAAGATATACAAACTAAATTCACATTTTTACCCTCTCTCTTAACATTCTCTTTCACAATTCACAAGAGAGAGCTTTCTCTTTGGCCGACTGCGTGTATCGACTTGCTCTACTCCTGCCACTGCATGCCGAATCTCTGCTCAAATGTCAAACGATTATAAACACCCGCATCGGCCAGTTGCAAAGGATCTGTATAATAGGCATACCTCCTGATATCCAACATGGCCACATCAAACATCTGCTTCCAGCTGGTCAAATCCGTTACACTCATATGGATGGGCAACTGTGGATCGGGTATATCAATGGCCGCCTGCAAACGATCAAATGCCTCGGCTATGGGGCCCACCGACAGATTAACCCAATATTCCGCCGGAAAGCGTTTGTTCTCACAAAATGGCGCTCCCTTGCGCATGATAAAGACCAGCATCAATATCTCATACCGTTCGGAGCTCTCGTAAAAGCGTTTGGTACGCGTCTTTTCCACAAAATCAATGAGCAAAATGAGGGGCGTGTAATTCTGTAGGTGCATCAACAACTCCCGATCGGTCCACATATAACGGCCACCGGCAGCTCCAGGCCCTCCCTTGATGTTAAGCATATTCATGTGGCTAGACAACTGCTGTTGCTGGTGGTGGTGGTGTTGCTGCTGCTGGTGCTGCTGCTGCTGATGTTGTTGCTGTTGGGCGGCTGTCACCACGGCAGCATTTCCGGTGTTCGAGGCAGTTTGACTGGGCATGGCGACCACAATGCCAATACTGTTGCCAGTTTGTCTCAGACAGCCAATCTCCTCAACCATGGACAACGACGACGACGACGCTGACGATGACGACAAATGCAATTAAGCCAAGTGCCAAGCGGCTCTGTTGCTGTGCAGTAAAACCGAACTGGGCCAAGGTCACACAATGCACACCCAAACAGTAAAAGCGGGGGCGGTTATCAAGGTCGCCTGGTGGTTTCTTACTTGTTGCAATAAATGCTTAGCGTTTCTTTGGTTACCGGAGCAACAACGGCCCTCCACTGCAATTCCACAATATTGAAACCCTCTTTAGGGGGGGTGAGGAATGGTTTCCAAGGATTACCAAGTGGTCAGTTCAGTTTGAAGAAAACTTTTGAAGTGTCTTTTTTTTTATCACTCTACGGACGGACGACAGCTATCCGTGTGTGTTGCCTGCCTGGACGATTGTTGTCACGCGAGTGCGTGGCCGAATGAAATCGGCTCGGATATGGTCGCATCCATGATGCGCACAAGAAGGTGAGGCAGTGTGAGAGTGCGTATCCAACTGCCTGTGAAAAAAACTTCCTATTTTTGTTCCAGGACTTGAGCAGATTCGTTATTTGATTGAAGGAACCAACTTGGCTGTTTGCCTTTTGGGAAGTTTGGCTGAGTTCAGCAAATTTGGGAATGAAGTAGATTTATAAACGGTTTAAATCTGAACTCAAGTGGCCTAATCTTCGATTATTGATTTAAAACTTAACACATCGTAAATTTTGGGGCGTGAAAAAGGACAGACATGGTCACAACACGACAAGATTGAACTTGCTTCATGATCAAGTTTACAATTTTACCGTTCTTTCTGCCGAACTAGAGTGATCATAATAGAGGAGCAAGTATCTAAGCTCCTTTCAAGTCGGCTGCAATTGTATATCGATAGGCTGCTTTCGATAACGATATGCTTATATTGGCTCATTTTGTGCACTTAATTTAAAAATGAGTTTTTTAATGGGCGATAAATAATTTGATAATGCTTAAAAATATTTGACAACTTGAATTTTTAGATACAATGATTACAAGGTAGCGCCACCGCATGCGCAAGAAATGATCGAAAACGAGGGCCATGATACAACAACTTAGGTATGGCGCTCGCAGTGTGTGCCCTCAGCATAGTACCTAAATCGTTGTTGTCGATTTTTTATTCACACACACACGCGCATACATAATTTGTGTAAGCCGTTCGCTCTAGCGCTCACTCTCGCTCTCAATTTCCCACTCTCTTCTGCGCCCTTAGCAAAAACTCAGTACTTACGTGGCTCTAACTCTTCTAGTCCCTGAGACTTAGGTGTTCATACAGACAGACGGACATGGCTATATAGACTCGACTATTGATGCTAATCAAGAATATATATAGACTTTATGGGGTCAGAGATGCTTCCTTCTGCCTGTTACATACATTCGCACGACTTTAGTATACCCTTTTTATTCTTCGAGTAACGGGTATAAAAATTGTGCGCCGTACCTTCGTTGTTATATCATGCCGAGGACTTAACACACATAGAAAATCCTGGGTTACACCGTCGTTATTTACATTTCTGTATTGTATACAAAGCTTAACTCTTAACCAGGGCTGCAAACCGGCTTTGAGCCGAACCGGTTCGAACCCGGAATTCCGACTTTTGATTTATATTGAACCGAACCTCTTTAGAAATTAAAGCTGAACCTGTACCTGTTCCGAACCTAAAATTTCGGTTCTGTTCAACAAAACTGATAGACACAATAATTTGACCTTCTATTTACCAACTTCATCTGTTATTTGGTGTGACTGACTCCCAAAATGGGCAGAAAAGTGGAAAAAAATCTGGCAAAACGTTTAGATTTCCATATGAAATCCCCACCTAAATGTTTCTTGTTATATCTAGCTTGTTAAATAATTCTCAAAAGCAAGAATCTAACATTATTTTGGTAATATATTTCTACGCAAACTACGAAATGGAGTTTCACTTAACTTTAAATTATATATTGAATACTTCCATGTGTTCTACTAACCAATTCCGAACCAAAAACCACTCGGTTCCCGTACAATTTGGGGAGTTTTTAGGTCGAATGCTGTTTTTAAAACACATAGAACACATCAATTATTAATGTTGAACCAAGGTTCGAACCAAAACCTTCTCCCAAAAACCTCGAACCTTAAATTTCCGAACCTTAACCATTCGTTAATTTGGGTTCGAACCTGTGTACCGGAGATCCGACAATTTTTTTTCGGTTTGCAGCCCTGCTCTTAACACTAACAACTTTGGGAGGTACCAGAGTATGTTAAAGTCTGGCTTGGCCGACTTTCTTGTTTGTTTTCAGGTCAGTTTGTAGCATTCTTAGCATTTTCGATAGTGCTAGCCGAAGCAATGCATCAGTGAGTATCATCAGTGAGTGAGAGACAGAAGCCTATACAGGCACTCTTAACCAGGGCTCCTCTCTTCAGTGAGCCTCTCTGCTTGGGCAACACTCTGGCTCTCTATGTTACTTAGTAGGGCCTTACATCGTGGCACAGGGGCTCTGGCAGGGGGCAATACTGCTTTAAACAATACAAGCACGCGCTCTCATCACACAACTATGGCATCTCTTGCCTCACCCTCTTATTCCATAGTGCACTCTTTGGGGGCTGGCACTGAACTATTTTTTTCTAGTTTTTGGTTTATTTGCGCTGGCGCTGTCCAAAATGCAATTTCTACACACACACACACACGCCCATCCGCCCACATTGAAAACTGTGGAGACACAAACACTTTCCAGTAATAGTTTCAGGTGGGGGACAGCTTTTAAGGCAAAAAGCACTCTATTATATTGTAGAGACAAGGAAAAGTAACATTAAAGGTTAATTGCTTACTTCGAGAAGGAATGTTTTTCTTTGTTTGTAAAGAAATAATTACAAAATTCAGTTAAAACTATTTAAAGTTGAGGCGATCCATTCAAGAAATTCTAAAAATTCGTTTTTTAAATACTTTTAGGGCTTTACCTATTTACATTTACTTTCAAAATGTTTGAGCAAAAATGAAATAACCTAACTAACTTCTTAACTAAGCTGCCTGGTCGGTCTATAGCTTGGCCAAACGCAGATCGAACTCAGCCTTGTGCTCATTCTTCAGATATCGCCGCATGCCCAATAGAAGATAGCGCATTTGTGGTTTACATAGTACTTGCAGGAGCATGGCCATCAGAGATTCAAAACAATCAACGCCGCCACTTTTGTAGGCCAACAGCGCTTTGCCAAAGCTACGAAACTCATCCTGATTGATGACACTGCGCACCTGAGGGGAGGAATGGTAGGAAAGGGTTAGTTTCTGCAGTTCGGCATATCGTAGCACCTCACTCACCTCACGTAGAAAGTCTGCCCGAGATTCGGGTGCTTCTTTCAATTGAGAGCCGCTGCAGCTGGCATTATTGGAGCTGCTGCTGCTGCTGTTGTCGACTAGCTTGTAGCGTAGTTTCTTGGTAATCTGTGTGCCCGTCTCGCTGGCATTGGGTGAGCCACGTTCTCGTTTATGTATCTTGACCAGGCCACTGCTGCCACTGCTGCCACTTTCGGTGTAATTGAAATCGATGCTCTGAAAGGGAGCCATTTAGATAAGGTTCGATTTGAGACTGTTTTGTTCTGACCTTTACATTTGAGTCCAGGCGACTCATAAAATCCATGGCATTGGGTGCCGTTTGACTTTGGGAACGACCTGCGGCAGAGGCATAATCAGCTGGCGACCAGGTCTTAATTGAATTGGTCATTTCCACTTTGCTGGTAATAGAAGAAAGCAACAAAAGTAAAGAAATAAGCGCATTGTTGATGTAGCTTTCGTATGTTGCTCTGGTGCACAGCAATACAGAAAAGGAAGTGTTTGGAAAAGAGGATACAGATGTAAGAACATGAAATGAAAGAGCTCAAAAAGCACAGAAGAAACGATTGAAAACGAGTAGGATTGAAGGAAATAAAGCAACGAACACCAAATGAAAGAACCAAGATGGGTGCAGAATGGAAAGAATGGAAAAAATGAAAAAATAGACAATAGAAAGTTGAGGAACGGCAGTAAAAAGCTAAGCAAGAAGAGAATAGTGATTAAAGCAAGGAGGAATAAAGTTAAGAGTAAAAAAGTTACTCTATAGCATGGTTTTGAATACAAGAAGAGGTATGACTATAAGCAGCGAAACAGAGCGTAGTAGCTCCACTCACATGGCCGACTCCTGCGCCTGCCTAAATGCTGCCACATTGTCCATATTCCCCGGTTCACGCTTCACCCTGGCCAAAGGTTTCATCTCCGTCGCCGTCTCCTCCTCGGCCTTAAAGACCTGCTGCAGCAGTGGCTCATCCGCACGCTCTTCGGGCTGTTTCATCTGTTAGCCACTGGGTTACATTAAAAGAGCAACTCAGACAACCCAAACAAAAACTCACCGTCTCCTCGGCATGCTTGAAAAATTGTCTCAGCTCTCGCACAATGGGACCAAAGGGTGAGCTCTGCGGCCGTGCACCCAAATGACCACGTATCCACTTGGACAACTGCTGCACCTGTGAGTTATCCTGAAACCGTGAGTCACACAACAGAATCGCTCCATAGTCATGCCGATGTCTTATGACACGACCAATGGCCTGATTCACGGCACGTGTGGCATCCAAATTGTACCACTCCTGACCGCTGAGCAATTGGTTCTCCCGCGTGCGATTTGATTCCAGATAGCGTCGTTTCAATATCACTTTGGGATCCTTGAGCGGTGGAAAGGGCAGCCCGGTGATGATGACGGCACGTCCATTGCGATCGGCAAAGTCCAGACCCTCGGATACCTTACCCCGGCACACGGCCATAAAGCAGGCACCCTTGGAGTCGCGTATGGCCTGATAGAACTCCTCCATGGTGCTGGTGAATTGATCTTTGCCACGTGGCTCCAGGAAAATGGGTTTACGGCTGGCAATGTCGGCCCAAAGGCCGCTGGCCTGCCAGGAATCGACACACTGGTTCAGCATGGGGTACGAGGGAAAGAAGACGAGCAGACCGTCGGGTACAATGCGTGAAACATTGAGTATGGTTTGACCCAAAGAGCTGATGTACTTGGGATTGTCTCTAGAACAAACAAAAAAGGATTCTCAGCTGAAGATTGAGCAAAAACCAACAACTTACCGATTCTTGAAGTTGGAAATCAATTGCTGACGGTCCGGACCAGTGCCTATGATCTTGACATAGACCTGGGATTGGTCTACGATGTGAGGATTCTCCAAATGCTGTGCCACTGGTATGGCCAGTTCGGCTATCAAAGGCTTAAGTGGAGCCAAAGTGCCGCTGGTCAGTATGACACTACGCACCTGAGTGTTGAGCAGCTGCTCCATGCCAAAACCCGGATTGAAACACCAGAAATTGATTATCTTGGCCTTGCCCAAGGTATTGGCACTCGTAGTACTGCCCTTACCCAGCCAACCCTGCTGCTTGGCATTCGAGTTGGCCTTATTTGTGGTCTTCGGCTCCTCCACCTGCACATGCACCTTAAAACTACGATGTACCTTGGCCATAACATCCTCCTTGTTGGCAAACACAATCAGCAACAAATCGCTGAGCATCATAAAGCTGCCACCCTTGCGCATCAGGGCGCTGTGCTGGGAGGCCACCATAAGATATTGCACCAGTTTGTCCAGCAGGGCCACAATGCTGGCACAGTTGCCATAGTTGAACTGAAAGAACATGTTTAGTGCGGATCACAATCCCTTAGGCCAACTTACATTCGCCTTGCCCAACAGCTCATAGATATACGAGGCGGGAAATGTGACACCCTCCACTGGATTCTCCACCACCACCTCATCGAAGGCCTTCTCCAGCTCCAGCAACATCTCCTTCAGCAGCGTCAGGTCCTCTAAAGTAAAATCTTTGGGCTCATCAGCACCAAAGTCTTGACTCTCGCCGCTGGTAAACACTTTCATTACATGCGTGACATCTTCTATGGCCATAGCCACATCCGAGGAACGTATCTGCACCGAGGCCGACTCTTCGCATATCTTCTCTATGTTATGGGCCTCATCGAGTATCACAATGGCATTGCCCAGTTCAATCTTGTTGGCTTTCCTGGCCTTTGGGTCCAACAAATAGTTGTAGGGCATGAATGTTATATCCGCCTGATTGACCAGCTCCTTGGCCGCAAAGTAGGGGCACATTTTAAGGCGCTGTCCCACCTTCACCAAATCCTCAATGTCCATTATACTGGGCCCCTTGAAATCAGGATGATCCTTCTTAGACTCCACACGCAACTGAAACGTACAGGTCTTAGAGTGCACGCGCAGTTTGCACATGTTGGTCTTGTTGGAGTTGCCCTGCTCTCGCATCACATCCGGATGGATACACAATTGATCACGTGAGCCCAGCACCACCGAACGCATATTGGCATAGGCGGTGCGTTTCAGCTCACGCATGGCCTGGCTCAGTTGGGAATGGGTGCGCGAGGCATAGATTACCTTGGGTACACCCCAGTTGTTGGCATTGCCCACGGTCAAAGCCAATTCGGCGGACTCAACGCCCTTGGCGGCATTGGACTGCAGTTTGAGCAGCTGCTGCTGCTGCTCCGACTGTCGTGTACGTATCCAGGCCAGGGAGGAGCACAACAGGCTGAGCGTTTTGCCCGTGCCGGTGGGTGATTCCAATACGCCGTTGGTGCCGTCCCGCAAACAGATGATGACCTTTTCCATATAGGCGCGCTGCACCTCGTACGGCTCAAAGGGGAAGTGCACCGGTATGCCGGCTATTATATTTTCTGGCATATTATTTTTATTTACACCAGACTCGGCAATGGATTAAGGCGCCAAAGCAACAATAAACATGTGTGCAACGATAGGCGATGACACATTAAATCGATAATAAAGTGAAAACAGCTGAGCGCTGGTTGAGAATTGTTAACTGATTTTAAAATTGCGACGTATAAATTTAAGAATAACTAACAGTTGAGTAAAATATAAATTAAATAAGCGTACAAAATTGATTGCTTGCCTATCTCTGTGTACTCTGAGGTCACATATTCAAAATTGCCGCCTATAAGAGCAAGTGAGAAATCGATAAGAATTTGGCATAAACTATCGAAGACATTAGAATCAAAGACTATACATGAAGGTAGATGGATGCAAGAGCGTATGTTTCATCCGATTGACTTGAAATATGACGTTAATAGTGGTATCAGTTCCCGTAATATTCTGTCTGCAAAAAGACTTTGTCATCCGTTTGAAATGATTTGAGATGTTGGAACAATAGTCCTTGGGGAAGGACTATTTTTGTATTAATATAGGCCCATTACAGTAAAGGGGGAGCTACTTTGTAGGTGTTGTAGTAGTTACAGCTTAGCTTGTCACCGGCGTATCCATTTATTGTTCATTTAATCTGTTTAAGGATGCCCTTTAAGGAAGTACCATCTATGCATTTTAGTATCTTTGACCCAGTTCAACACTTTCGATACAAATGTGACAGCAGAAAGCAATCACTATCGACCTATCGATAAATATTTTAAGAATTTCAGCATTTTATCACTTGCCGCATGCTGTCACATTGGTCGCCTCAGTTAGTTTTTCACTTTCGAACAGAGAGGTTCGAGCAGAGCAAAAAGGTTGCCCCAGCATAAGAATCCAATAACGCCAGGAGCGGACGACTACGGCAACGACATTTCGAAGCAACGGAGACGACGACACAACAGTGACGGGGCGCCAGTGTATGTGTTTGTGTGTGTGTGAACCAAACTTAACCGCCTGCCTACCAAAGATACTACAAGTAAACATACATACATCTGTATGTATGTACGTTCGCTATTGTTGTTGTTCGTGTGGTGTCGTCGTGTCGGTTCGACTGTCGGTTGGTTGCACGACTGACTGACTGACTGACAGTCGCTCTCGCCGCTATGCACCTTAATACACAGACACGTATTCGTATACACTCTCTTTCTCCCTCTCTCTCTCTCACTGACTCTCTGTCGCCTTCGCGCTTACTCGCTCTCAGTTTTTGGATGTGGATGTGTGCTCCTCCGCGGTGGTGATAAATTTTTGTTGGCACAAAGTAAAAATATAACAGAATATAAAAAAATTAACAAAAAAAGTAGAAAATGAAAATTGTGTCGCGGTATCGATATAATTGCAAGTATTGAATGGAGCCGCCTTAAGCATCGGTTTGATTATTTTTTGTTTTGGTTTTTGTTTAATTGGTGCCTCCGCCGCCGCCGTGTCGCATCATCATCAAAGCAGCAGCGCATCGCAATCAAACAACGTTGATGCTGTGCGTGTGTGTGTGTTGTGATTGTGTGTGCCATAACGTAATCAAAAGAAGCTGGCCAATTCTATTGGACTTCAAAGATTTGCATACAATCTTGAAACTGTGTCAAAATGTTGTTTTCAAATTTAAAGCTTTTTGGCGCCCGATTACAAATCTGAAAGCAATTCTGCGGCTATCGATGACGATAAACGATATTTGGTGGGTGCCGTTGCTGCTGCTGCAGCTAATCAGCCATAATCACATGCAAATTAAGGTCATCGGTTGCTTCACATCATCCAAAACACACAACAACAGCAAGAAAACTCAGCCACACATGCCACCGCCATGCCACTTGTTTCGCTGTTGTTGTTGTTGTCCTGTGTGGCAAGGTCGTTGTACAGCTGCAAAAAATAATTTGAATTTCATCCCCACACCCCCTCTAACCCCATTACCTGTTTTTTTTTGTTTTGTGGTCTCGGCGTTGCCACATAAACTTAATGAATTATCTTTTATTTGTTAAGTGTGTTTTGCAATTGAAAATAATTGGCAAATACTTTTGTTATCCGCGTGTCGTGTCCAACCTGCCCTTCGTTCAGTGGGTGGCTTTGGCGACCGTCTGGCAACGCCATGTGGAGTACGCGCTTGTGTGTGTGTGTGTTTGCTTATGCTCTTATTCAAATAGAAATTGAATTCCTTCAATTAGTCGCCAACTAGCGGCGGCATTGCACTCAACGGACGGATGTACGCATCTGCATCCGCATCGATTGTGCGTGTTTTTAGAAAATGTTGGCAAAATTTGTTGAATTATTGTTGTTTACTACAAACACACACAGCACTTTACAAATTATGGCCAGGGCTTTACTCCTTTGTACATTCACCCCCGCAGCGACACCCCCCCACCCACCTCCAACTACTCTCATTGCGATGCCATTTGATGAGCGACTCGCCTTAGTTATGTGCACGTGAGACATTCTGATCTTTGTGCGTGACACGCTATTGTGTAATGTATTTAAAGAAATGATTTCATTTCTAAACGAAATTTCAAGATTTTAGCATTTGTATTTGCAGTGTTTCCCCTTCTATCTATAAGAAAAGCTTCGCTGGTTTCCTTAAATCTAGCTTTTAATTTTTATATAGCCTAAAACGTTGTTTAAAGGTTGGCCATTTATCTGATAAATCAGACTGAGTAAAATACTTAAGAATTTTGACAGATTTCCCTGACTAAAAATGGCACTTGTCAATTTGCACTACTCTGGCAGGTGTGCACACATGTATGTCAGCGATTGGCATCTCAAAATATGACAACCAGCCAGTGTTTCAATTTTTCAAAGACTTCTGGTGAAATTGACTCAATTGGTCGTACTAAAGGGAAAAGGGTGTAAAAGCTTGTGGTGGTTGTAATTTTGACTGTACATTTTCCCAGTAATGATATTCGCCTCCATCTTTTGATGCAGATGTTCCCGAAAAGTCCCTGGCTTTGATATTTTTAATAGTGAGTTTACTCTAGGAAACAATCATGTGGAAATTAGCTAGCATTTTAATACGACTTTCTTCATGAACCATAGGCTGTTATATCTTCCTTGTGGTATAAAAATGTTCCAGTTTACCAAAGTTTATCGTAGTGATTTTCGTGTGCTAATCAGTTTTGGAATTATCCCTCAATTCTCAGTCGATTTAGGTCGAACATCATTTTTAAAACACATGGCAGACTTTGGGTTTTTTGGGAAGTCCGAACTAAAGTAGGAGATTTCGCCCTAAATCCTCCACTATAAAGATAGAATGTAATGAACGAAACGGTATTAAATCGCAAAATTTGGAATTGGATTAAGACAAGGAAAAATGTGCAACTTATTTCTAAATTCATAAGTTTTTCAATATTTGTTTACCTCTTGTAAGTCTTAATCACTCAACACATAGACCTTTCATCAGCCCCACACCTGTGTCACGCGACCATCTCTAGGGGCAGGCAGCGCCGCCAACCGAGCGTGCAAGCGTCGCGTCGAGTGAATGACTTTGTAGTGGGGCATCATGCAGAGCAGAGCAGAGCTAGCTAAAGCTATTGGAGAACTTTGGGTAGTGAGTGGCGTGGCATGGCATGGCATGGCATAGCATAGCATGGAGTGGAGACGAGTCTGTGATTTGAATTTGTGTCAAAACTTGCTTCAATTTTTCGTCTCTTCTAGCAGCCAGTTGATTTCCCAGCTAATTAGCACACTTATTATCCAAAAGCAGCAACTAAACTCAAATAATAGTACGTACAAATGTATGAGTGTGTGTGCGTGCGTATTAGCTGGCATCTCTCGACGTTGACGTTGTGCTGCATTATCAGTGATTACGAGAGGCGATAAGCAAGAGAAAAGAGAGAGAGAAATATGCACACGGGTCGGTTTCAGTTTTCATGCGTTGCTCGTTTTGACTTTGCAATTCCATTGTTCCGTCGCCGCGTGTTTGTTTTTTTAAAGCGAAATCGGTGAACGAGGGGAGTTTTGGAAATTGGGAAATTGCTTAAAAGAGACAACTTGACTATCGTTTGTTCGATGTTTACCAATCCTCTTGCGGATCGATAAATAATCCTGAGTACTAAATGTATCTAGAAGGTAAGAACCATCTAGCCATAAAATTGTAGGAGATAGGACTCTGGTTTTCAAATTGCGGGGCTTGGCGCTTTCTTGTGGAACGAACCGGTTCAGCAGAAGTAATGCTAAAAATTAGAAGCATCTGAGACTGTTGACCCACCCTTGCATCAATCTAAACCCAAGTTAACTAAACCAATTAATCAGCTAGATGGCGGCAGTTAAGTTTGATCTATAAATTGTATGCCGTGTATGCACAGTAAAAGCTCGGCTTTAAGTTGCCGTTTTGAGCAACGCATAAAAAAAAACTCTGAAGAGAGTACACTTATAAATCTCTTATACTCGGTCTTATATGGAAATAGTGAAATAACAATCACTCTCCTGCTGTATAAGAACAATATAAGAGCTGCCTTCTACAACTGATTACTACATTTGTTTTCTCTTATTGTGTTTCATTTCATGTGTCGTCGCCGCAACAGTTTATTTGCCCACCCAAATGTCAGCTGTTTCTTCTACCCGCAACATGTACCATAAAAGCAAAACGGCAAAACGCAGAAAAAGAGCCACTCGAGCAAGTACAGGACAAGAGCAACATCAGCAGCAAAAGCAACAACAACCACAACCACAAACCAAACCAAGCCGCTGCTAACAACCAATAAGCAGCAGCTAAAACACTGAGAGAGAGAGAGAGAGAGAGATCAGCTACAACAACCACAACACCAACAACCACCACTAAACAAACGGTAAAACAAAGTTTGCTCTGTTTACATTTTGAAAAGAAAGTAGCAAAAGCAGAGCGCCATGACAATCATACTATTTCTGGTGGACACCTCGTCGTCCATGTGCCAGAAGGCTTATGTGAATGGCGTGCAAAAGACCTATCTGGACATAGCCAAGGGCGCAGTGGAAACATTTCTCAAATATCGACAACGCACACAGGATTGCCTGGGCGATCGTTACATGCTGCTCACGTTTGAGGAGCCGCCGGCCAATGTGAAAGCCGGCTGGAAGGAGAACCATGCCACCTTCATGAATGAACTCAAGAATCTGCAGAGTCATGGCCTAACCTCCATGGGTGAATCGTTGCGCAATGCCTTCGATCTGCTCAATTTGAATCGCATGCAGTCGGGCATCGATACCTATGGCCAGGGTAGATGCCCCTTCTATTTGGAACCCTCGGTTATAATAGTCATCACCGATGGAGGACGCTACTCGTATCGGAATGGAGTGCATCAGGAAATAATACTACCGCTAAGCAATCAAATACCCGGCACCAAATTTACCAAAGAACCATTCCGCTGGGATCAGCGCCTTTTCTCGCTGGTACTACGCATGCCGGGCAACAAGATTGAGGAGCGTGTGGAGGGAAAAGTGCCGCATGACGATTCGCCCATCGAGAGAATGTGCGAGGTGACGGGAGGACGTTCGTATCGGGTGCGCAGTCATTATGTGCTCAATCAGTGCATAGAGAGTCTGGTCCAGAAGGTGCAGCCGGGTGTGGTGCTACAATTCGAGCCGTTTGTGGGCAAAGAACAGCAGGCGGGAGGAGGAAGTGCAGCGGCTGGTGGTACGGGCACGAGCGTGGGAGCAGCCGTTAGTCCAGCCGCCACATCGTCCAGCAACAGTAATGAGCCCACACCCGATATAGTCTTCCAGCCGATCAAGAAAATGATCTATGTGCAGAAGCATATAACGCAAAAGACCTTTCCCATAGGCTATTGGCCACTGCCGGAACCCTATTGGCCCGACTCCAAGGCCCTAACACTGCCACCTCGCGATGCACATCCCAAGCTGAAGATTCTCACCCCCGCCGTGGAGGAACCGCAGCTGGTGCGCAGCTTCCCCGTGGATAAGTACGAGATAGAGGGCTGTCCGTTGACCCTGCAGATACTACAGAAGCGTGAGATGAACAAGTGCTGGCAGGTCATCGTTACCAATGGCATGCATGGCTTTGAGCTGCCCTTTGGCTATGTGAAGGCCGCACCCAACTTTAGCCAGGTGCATCTGTATGTGCTGGCCTACAACTATCCTGCACTGCTGCCCCTGCTTCATGATCTGATACACAAGTATAATATGAGTCCACCCAATGATCTGATGTACAAATTCAATGCCTATGTACGCTCCATACCGCCCTATTACTGTCCCTTCCTGCGCAAGGCCCTGGTCAATATCAATGTACCATATCAATTGCTGCAGTTCCTGTTACCCGAGAATGTGGACAACTATCTGTCACCCACCATAGCCAACCAATTGAAGCACATTAAGAACACGGCCAAGCAGGATCAGGAGAACCTGTGTCTGAAGGTGTACAAGCAGCTGAAGCAACCCAAGCCGCCGTATCGCCAGGTGGAGACTGCCAAATTGTGTACGGGCAGTGCTCTGCGCCGCGATCTGGTGCGCCATCCGCTGCTGCGTGACACCTTTGCCAAGTTGCATGCGGAAATTGAGCCGCTGGAGAACTATACCATAGTGGTGCCTCAGCTCACCCACCAGAGCTCGGCCAAAACCTATCGGAATCCCTTTGACATACCGCGCCGAGATTTGGTGGAGGAAATAGCACGCATGCGTGAGACTTTCCTGAGACCAGCCAGCTTGGTGATTAAAGATTCGGGTCACTGTCTGCCCATAGCGGAAATGGGCAACTACCAGGAGTATCTGAAGAACAAGGATAACCCCCTGAGGGAGATAGAGCCCACCAATGTGAGGCAGCACATGTTTGGTAATCCCTACAAGAAGGACAAGCATATGGTGATGGTGGATGAGGCGGATTTGAGCGAGGCGGCGCCCTTAAAGTCCAGCAGCAGCCAGAATAATGGCAATGGTTCGCCTTCAGGTGGTGGCGGTGTGCTGCCCGTGCTCGCCGGTGGTCTACTACTGGCCACTGGTATGGGCAACCCCAGTGGGCTCAACTCTAAGAAGTTAATGGAAGGCCCAAGTCGTGGACGTAAGCGTAAGGCAGGTCCGCTGCCGCGTGCCTTTGAATTTCGTCGTGTTTCCCTAGACTCACGTGCACCCAGCCCAGACTGTGTGTCCTCCAGCTCCTCTAGCTGCAGCCTAGCGTCTTTGGATGCCACAGACGATGAGGACGAGGTCTCCAGCACCAGCAGTAGTAGCAGCATTAGCATTAGCAGCAGCTGTTCCAGCTTACCCTCCATTAGCAGCTCCCCCACCTCAGCAGCCGAGTTGGTCAATGACTCGGGAGTGGCCTTAATGCCGCCAGATCGATTGGGCCTAAGCTTTGATTTCAATGAGGAGGAAATCAGTGATTCGGATACGGCTCTAAATGGACACGTGCATAACTTTATCAACGGCATTGGAGAGGAGGCGCCCAGCTGTTCCACCGAAATGGAGGCAGCAGATCAAAATGGTTTGGGTTTGAATGAAATGAGCCACAGCAGCAGCAGCAGTGGAGGAGTTTTGTATGTGCCGCTGAATGGTTTGACCACCACACAGGCTGCCTACAGCAGTAACTTTGGTTCTTCTGCCTTGGAAATGCCGCCGATGGGTTATCACAAGTCCACCACCAATGGCTTTGGTCTACACCATCATAGCAGCAGCAGCAGCACGCCAGTAGCAGCATTGCAAGCAACAGCCACTCCCGCAGCAGCAGCCACCACCTCCACAACAACAACAACAGCATTTAGCAGCAACTATTTTAGCCACAATGATATCAATGATGCCTCAGAGATTTCACGCATTTTACAAACCTGTCACAATGGCAACACCAGCCTCAACAATGGCGGCGGCAACACCACCACCAATACCAGCCAGGTTGCTGCCGATGCGGATAATGCTCAGCAGGAAGCCAACAGTTTTGATGCACTGAAGCGTAATGAAGCGGTGGCCAGCTGGGCCAGTGCTCTAACTCAGCATAATCATAATCAGCAAAGGAATCAGCACAATGTAAGCCCCAAATCGCAGGCAAATGGTGGCACAACAACAGCAGCAACAGCAGCAGCAGCATCAACAGTTACTCCAGCAACTCCATTAACACCACCCACTCCCGCCTTGCTAACCGATGAGCAACGCGAATTGGCACGTAAACATAATTTAGACTTACGTTTACAAATCTTTCGTGATATTCGACGTCCTGGACGAGATTATAGTCTACTTTTAGAGCATCTAAATCTGGTTAAGGGTGATTATGAAATGAAATCGGATTTCATTGAAATGTGTATAGGGGAATCGATGCGTTTTCGTCGCCATCAGATGGTATCTAGCATACAGGATTGGTGGGAAAGTAAACAGCAACTGCAGCAGCAGCACCAGCAACAGCAGCAGCAGCAGCAGCAGTCACATCAATTGGAGGCAGCCACCAAAAGCAGTTAACGTTGGCTGCTGTGGAATTGGCCTCTTAACCTGCCCCTAACCCTGCCTATGTCTGTGATGTCAACAAAAGCCCAAACAACAACCACAACAGCAACAACAACCAACACCACCAACACTACTTCTACTCTATTTACCTTAACACCAGCAGCAACACCAGCCTATGGAGGACGACACACCAGATGATCTTACTGTTGCAGAGGTGAAGATGAAACAGAAGCACATTAGCAGCAATAACCACAGCAACAGCAGCAATATGAGCAGTCACAGCATCTTCTCAACAGCAATTGCAACAGGAAATGTAACAACAACACAATCAGAAGCTACATCGATAGCTGCAACAACAACAACAACAACATCAGCAGCAGCAAATAGTGCAGCGACAGCAGTAACAGCAGCAACAGCAGGAAGTGTAACAGCAACAACAGCAGCAGCAACAGGAAATGTAATAGCAACAACAACAGCAGCAATTGCTTCTGCTGCTGCTGTTACCTTTGCAACACCAACTCAAAGCCCGGCTTTGAAGGGAAGATCATCAACCACAATAACACAACAACAACAACCAGAGAAGTCAATGTAGCCAAATGGCTAATGTCATTGGCAACACCAACAACAACACCAACACATTACCGACCAAAACTAAGACATACATCCATCATCGCTGCTGCTCTCACATTCAGTCAATTTCCAAATAGTGTTTTTACATTTCTCATTTTCATCATCGTTTTTGGTTCATTGTACAGAGGTGGTGGAGGAGCACAACTTGTCCATCCGCCTAAAGCATATATTTCCGGGGCAATTTATATAGTTTTTAAGCTAACGAATCGAAGCGCGCGAGTTAGGTGTACAATTTCAAACTGGCTAAAACTGTATTGTTTTCATCATAATATATATATATATTTTTTAGCCTTTTTTAGCCTAGTTAACTGTATAGACGTAATTTTTAATTCATTTTTGATTATTTCCCGCCTAGATACGATTGTAAACCCCACAACCTAGATTTATACACATATACATTATATACACACATCTCTATATATATATATATAAATATATATATGTATATATATATCTACAAATATATATGCTTTATGTTTTTTTTTTTGATTATTATTTTAAGTTGAGCATCCGTTAACAACAACTCTATGAGGAATATCGGAATATCCAGTTTTATCAATAAAGCCTAGGTTCTTACATAGTACAACAACAATAACAGACACAAAAAACAGAGCAGCCTCTAAATGTATTTTTTTTTTGCTGTTGTTTGCCTTTGCAATTGGTTAACTCAAGAAGTGTACGGTAGTTTTTGGTTAAGAGCGAGAGAGAGGAAGTAAGTGTAAGTGTGTGCTCTGGGAGTGTAATATGTGAAAGAGAAAAGTCTAGTACTTGTTAACAGTTAGAACTCTCTTCGATTTCGATTTGAAGCAGTTTTAAAACGAAAGTGAGGATGGGGAAAATGTAACTGGGTCTCCCTCTGACACTGAGTGAAGTACTCAGGCGATGATACAACAAGAGAGGTAAGGTGGCATCAGTGTGAGAGTTCTCTGCAAAGTACCCTCACGTTCAGTGCTGCGCGTACTTTTGAAGCGTAAGCTTTTGGCAAAAGTACGCATCACTCTGACGCCGCCCCACCTGTATTGTTGCAACATGACTCAGGCATTCGGGTCATTTGCTTGTGAATTGCCAAGAATTGTTGTGCCAAGAATCAATCAACAGTTCAACTCTTCTCACTTTCAATTCCCCTTAGACTGCTAAAAGCTCAGTCTGCTAAAATCTGTGTGTTGATTGGGTGTCTCGATCATGTCTTGGCGCTTTCTCTCTCTCTTGTGGATCTCTATCTAGACATTACAAGAACAACTCAGCGGCGCTTACAAAACAGAGTTTTCATTTTGTTTTTGGACAACTTCTTTTGCGCTTGGGCCTTAGCAAGGCAATCTTAACATGGTAGCCGCACTTCCTCTCTCTCACCGATGCTTATATGGGTACAAAAGAGAGCGAGTGTGAAGTAATGAACTTGGAAGCAGAACACAAAAAAATTCGTTCAGATTTGTTGTTCACATACTTACTTTGAAGCATATTTATCAAAGAGAGCGAGATAGGAAGTGCGGCTACCTTTGTTCAGTATGCCTTCTGCCTATGTAAACTGTAAGTGTGTCTGCGTGCTAGTGTGCTTCTAACGCTACAAACAAGAAAGCAAGTCGATAAAGCACGAGTATAATATATACCAGCGATGTTCACCCATAGCCCACAGGGGCCGAACACTCGGTAATTCACGCCGAATGCTTGCCGAAGTAATGCTTCAGTGAGTGTCGGAGAGCCTCTCTTCTTGAACATCGCTGATATATACTGTTCTCAGAAATGCTAAGTGAAAGAGGTTTGACATGTAACAAAATCATCGAGAACCACGAATCAGAAACAAACAACTCAAAATAATCTGTTTTGTAAAAAATGTGCTTAAAATTCCGAATGGATTTTACCTACCGAAAATAGATCTCTTAGTTGGGAGACAATATAGTAAAATATTTTATGTTTGATAATGTGATATTTTACGCACGACATTTTCTCATCTCACTTGAAGAGTTAAAAGACGGCAATATGAAAGTTTGACACAATATAAAACAAAATAAAGGGAATATTTCTGCATCATAAATTCAAAAATCGCGTTTTTAGAGTTATGCCAGTGTCGAAGTAAGTGAGCGAACTGTTCTTTTTGTACCCGTCATTTCGATGAGCAGACAGCATAGAACAAAATGGCTTACATGTATATTGCAAGCTCTGCATGAAAGGGACACGATTTCAGTATCACAAGTTTAGCTACTGAATACCAAGCGGAACGGTCTACAAATACCAATCGAACCGGTTCTTAACCTGTTTGTAGTAAAATAATATTGGAAAATAAAATAGAACCTATATTTTTTTAACAAAAGTTCGCAATATAAAATAAAAGCAATAGAACACGGTTGTTAAATCATAGAATTAGGTTCTTTTGATAGTAAAAGTATACAAAAATGTAGAAAGGTTATCTTAAAACGTATTTTTCATAAAAAGCTTAGGTCATCCATTTCGAAGACTCGTTTTGGGATTCTAAACAACAATAAAAAAGCGTACCAAACAGATATTACCCAGGGGAATCCTCCACCCTATTATTAGAATTGTTCTTGTTTATGAACTCGATCGGTGGGAAGTTTAAAAAACTATTAAATTAGGAAAATTTCTATCCAGTAAGTCGATGCAAATAAGAGAAAGTCTTAAGTTAATGGGAACATTTGCCATTTCGATATGATACCCTTTAAAAAACTACACTGAGCCTGCTACTAAGCTTATTCTGATGCCCAATAAGCTCTATTTGTTCTTTAGTCTTCGGCCATTTGCCCTTTATTTCAAAGTAGTCCACAATTCTAGCAATCCAAATATATAAGCCATGTGGCCAGTCTGAAGACTGGTTTGATTAGGCGTCAAGTCGCAATACTATAGTTCAAAAAATGCTTCTCAAAGGGTACACAGCCAAGGCAAGTGAGCAAAATGAGTGTATCAAGATTATTAAAGGCTTAAAACTGCTGTTTGAAGGCGTAAAGGGCTAATTTGGGTACACACTGTCAAAAATGTGTTAAGAATGAAACAAACTAACAAAATCCTTTGCTTTATAAGGTCTTATACAAGCTGGTCACACTAAAAAGTGTTATTTCACACCATTTAGAATCTTAACCAAAATCTGCCGTGTTTCTTTAAAGGTGCTTCAAAAATTCTATTTTAAAATGAAATTTTAGTTTTTACAATTTTTTTCTATTTTAAATTTTAGCTGTCAAAATAAACTGTTAAACTTTTATACATTTTGTGGGCACTTATCTGTATATGATTAATATGTGTGTGTGTGAGTGTGTGCTTGCGTGTCAGTGTGCGTGCTTGTGTGTGCGTGCGTGTATTAAACAACAAATTATAACATTAACAACAAACAAAAACTTGTGTAGAACTTAGTTAGGCTTCTGTGTAAGCGCCAAACAAAAATTTGTGGCTTAAGAATATTAATTAATTATATTATTATTATATTATTATTGTCATATTTAACAACAAATTTCATACACAAGACAAGCAAGAAAAACACAAAATAAGCAAAAGCGAAAAACAATTCAAGAAAAATAAAAGAAGAATCATGACTAACAAGCAGAATTAATAATTTATACAACTTCAGCTGCCCATCTCTATCCTACCTCTATCCTCACCCACAACCCCTCCCCATCCCTCTGTTTAATGAGTCTGACAATGAAATGGAGCCGCGGCCTATGCCCTTGTGCCAAGTTCCAAATGCCCCTGTTCTCTCTCCCAAAATCCTTTACCAGCCCTCCCACAACTCCCATGTTTTGAATACTCAATTGTTTCTCTCTTTTTTTGCAGCATTTCAGAGAAATAAACTATGAATTGACAATTTCAATTGTAGCGGGCAGGGGGGGACCTCAGTTAAACAAGAGAGCACTTTGCTGATTCGCCTTACCGTTATAATTGCTGCCTCTTGCTTTGCTTATTCGACTGAATTTGAAACAGTATTTGAAGCTTTTAATGTTTTCTTAGCTTATGGACAAAAGCGTGTGATTGAAACTAGTAGATAATTCTTTAAGTCAGCTTAAAGCTTTCCCTTTCGCCTTTGTGTTTGTCGCAATGCAAGAGCCGTTACCTTTTCATATTTGCTCGCTGACAGTGTTGCTTAACAATGCATTTTCATTACTTGGCACTTATCGATAAATTATTTAGAGTCTTTCCACTGCCTGTTATTTCAAAACAACACTTCGATATACCAATTAATCGTTATTTCAAAAACACAAGACAAAATTAAACTTGAAAAACCATTAATAGTGCCCGAACTCAACGAAACTTACTATGGGATTCACAACAAGTTTTGTGTAGATTTTCCATAAAGCAATTGGTATTCTTAAGTTTTCTTTAGAAAAATAAAAAGTTAGTCATAGTGTACGTATATTGACCAAAAATGTTTGTCCAAGCGCAAATATAGAAAAAGTCAAGCTTTCAAGTGATATACAGATTGCCTTAGTGCAAGCAGCATTTAATTTTTCTCCAAGCCTCATTCACTTCAGGGCCGATTTCTTATATTCCATATAGAAGCTATGTGTCAGTTAAACTAAGGTCCGATGTCTTGTCTTCTGGATACCTGCTATGTGTTATCTAATTTAATTACATAATCTAACAGAAAATCATTAGCTAAAGTAAAAAACAAATTTAAATAAAAAGCATGTCAGATGTAAGCAGTGGAAACGCACCATTTTGTACATTTTCCCCCAAAACATGACTATCAGCTATCGATAAATGCACTATTTAGAGTGACCACACTTTCTGGCTAAAATCCAGAATTCCCGTATATATTGGTATATAGGGTGCTCGCAGAGATTAATTTACATAGCGCGCACACGGTGTATGTGTTTGTTAACAAAAACAAAATGCCAACGCCAGTGCATAACAATCGCAAACAAATCATTCCCGTGGCGCTGTAAATTTTTGATAAATCATATTTTTTTGGTCGGTCTTTTGAGAGCAATATATTTACGATTAAATATTTGTTATATGCGAAAGTAAAAGTGATTGCGGTGGCTGTCTATACGCGTGTGTGTGTGCTTGTGTGTGTATGTGTGCGCGCGCGAATGTGTGTGTGTGTGTTGTGTGCCAAAAAAGAAGTTGCAAAAATATCAAAGTTACCCAACCAGCAGCCACAACACAACCAGCAACAACACCAATAACAACAACAACAACGAATTGTGTAAATTATTAGCAAACTGTAACAGCAACAACCACAACAAACGCTTCGAGTGTGTGCGTGTGTGTGTGTGAGTTAGGCGGCGACCCGGCGCAATGAGCAGCATCATTGGCGAGAATAACGGCAGCAGCAGCATCCCACCCGCCACAGCCGCCCATGGACCACGCGTTGTGACCATTTACAAAACGGAAACGGGATTTGGCTTCAATGTACGCGGACAGGTGTCCGAGGGCGGACAATTGCGTTCCATCAATGGCGAGCTGTACGCCCCCCTGCAGCATGTTAGCGCCGTGCTGGAGAATGGAGCCGCCGAGAAGGCGGGCATCAAGAAGGGCGATCGCATACTGGAGGTGTAAGTGTCTCTCCCCCACCCTCTGCAAACACTCTCTCTGATGTGGGCATTTCCCCTTAATTCTTTTAATTTCATTTATTTCTTTTTCTGTGGGTGTGTTTGTGCTGGCGAGTTGTGTCCACCCATTTTTTTTCGCTCTGAAAGAGAGGGTTGTAATAGAACTTAGCTGAAACAGTTACTCTAGCAGTGTTGAGCAAGCCGACAAGTTGGCTTGGAAATAGCTAGAAAGCAGCGCAGGCTGGCAGTAACTGTAAGCTAGGGTTTGTCCAGAACAGTGGTCTGTAAATGGGTGAGAAACTTTACATTTTGAAATTTCGGATAACAATCTAAGTTTTCCCATAAAAACTTTTCCGTTTTCTTTGATTTTTGTGTGGAATACATGGACTCACTTTTACTCTTATTAAAATCTATTGTGCAAGTTTGAAGTGCTGGCTTGCTGATTGCTCCTTTATAAAGCAAGACCGAGGGATTATGTTCGGTGGTTATCAATTTGAACCGGCTGTTCAGTGGCTTAATCTTAACGCCGAGTGGACAGACAGAATAGGTTCATTTAAAAAGTACAGAGAATGACCTCCCGTCTGTGCTAGAGGAACAGGAGTATTAGCTGTTCCAATGTATAAATGTAGAATCCTAGTCGCTCAAATCAGCCATTCTGAATGTGCCAGTGTTCCTAGATCTCTGCTGGCCAAGTTTGGTGAGATAGTGATGCACATTTCTGTTCGTTGCTTAGGCTGGAATGACACATCCTTCTTCCAAAAACAGCCCATCCGCTCCCATTCAAGCAATCTGATCAAAACCCATGGGAATCGATACAGTAGGAAGGGTTTTGACAGCTTATTCATTCAATTTCCGACACCTTCGATCCTTTCATAAACATATGACTCCGATATCGAGCCCGCTGAAATGAAATTACAGCGACAACTTCTCCTCTTTCAATATTGAAGGCAACAATAATTCGTATGTGCGCTGACTTTGTTGTTGCCGTATACCCCAGACAGCCACAAGCTTACACACACACACACAGGATTTCTCTTTCGTTTTCTTGTGGTTGTTGTTGCTTTAAAAAAGTTTGTTTTATTTGTGTTGGTGACTGCGCCAGCATTAGGTTTAAAGTATATAAAACCCTTTCTCAAACAAAATCATTGGTCATACAACATCAATGTGATCAAATTCTTCCTAATAAGAGCTTAACTTTCTGTCGCCTTGATATAAACTTGATGGTAACTTTTCTGTATGTATTTTGTATATTTCGCTAGTACAGTTCTTAAAATGTTGGCTACTTTTCGGTCAAATTGGCAACACTGGCTTTTGCTTCAGGCTTCTAAGCTTACTCTTCATCTCTCATCTCGTCTCATTTCGGTCTGTGTATGGTTTCCCATTTGTGTGTGTTTTTGTTTTCTTCAATGGCGTAATATAACACACAACACATGCATATAAACGTGCAGAGCTAATTAAAAGGTTTAGTCTCTCTCTCTCTCTCCCTACCTGGCCCATGCCTCTTTTCTCTTTGTATTTGCAAGTGAGGGGGGCAGCTTTTGTTTTTTTTTTGTTGCATCTTTGACATTTGTGTTTGACATGTGTATGCATGAGTGAGTGTGTCTGTGTGTGTGTGTGCACGTTATCATGTTACCCAGTTGCCAGCCACGTCCAATGGGCGATCAATCAGAACAGCATAAACTGATTATGCTCCAGCTGTTCTGTGTGCTAAACTACGCAAAATTCAATTGAGAAATTTTGCAACAGTTTTGTGGCCTCACATGTGCAAGAAACTTGCAAATTTTCCACATATTCCGCAGTCGCTGCTGCTGTTGTTGTTGTTGTTGTTGTTGTTATTGTTATTTGCACTGCGCCCATCATTTGATTATCAACGCCCAACAACAATTTGGCGGCGCGTGAGCAAACAAAAGCCAACTTTGTAGGGCGGTCCCCCGCACAGCCACAGGCGGAGGCGAACGAAGCACTCACACACACACACGCAGCCACACACACACACAGATAAACATATTTGCATTTATTTTTCGCTTAATTTTACATTGTCAACTTTGTGCACAAGTGAAAAGGCTGTGCCATTAGTTGGTCTGTTGTTTGGAGCTGTTTTTGTCCAATCTACCCTAATTCCGTATCATCTGATCACACCAGATCTGCCATGTATATGCATATACAAAGCTATCTTAATTACTTTGCATACTTTTAGGTGTCCAAATCCATTGCCGGCCCCGTTACCTTGTCTTCTCTGTCTCCCCCCTTAGTAACTGTATTTAGCAGTCTCAGATTTTGATAGCAAACTGCGTTTGTTTGCCCCGACTTTATTTGCTGCGGAGGCGTTTCCATCCGCTTTTGCCTTGGCTCCCCCTTACAAAAAGTTATCAGCACACTTCCCTCCTCCTCTTTCCCTGCTCTTTATCCACTCACTGGTTGTTTATTCATTGAACATTCTTGGAAAAGTCATTCATAAACTTAAAGATCTGGCCACAAATACTTAAGCAGCGACTCGGCCCAACGCTCCTTCGACATTTCTCTCAGCTGAATCTCCTTGGAGGCCCATAAAGTGGGTGCATCATTGCACAGGCTGCCATTGCAGCGCACACAATACGGATCATTGCCACTGCATTCGGGCACTTCACTGGCACATCCTCGCACCGTATACACCAAATCCAGACGACTGATCACAGTGCTTACGCACAACTCCGTGGGGCTTGTACAGTTGGTAGTGGTCATTTGTGTGGGGTGGCTTAGGGCGGCACAATCCTCGTCCTGTTGCTGAGAGTTGCAACGATAGCAACTGCGTACGGACCAACGATTGCAGCCATCGCTATTGCGACACAGTTGACACGTTTCGCCTGTGGCAGCAGGAGAGTAATTTGTATCGGCGCAGCCACGTCGCAGGACGGTGTCTAAAAAAGTGGGTGGGAAGAGAAGTTGAAAGCTGGGTTAATGTAAACAGTTGGGGATACTGTTTATTCCGCTTTGCGGAAAGGATTGATTCGAATCAGGCACACTAAGACGGGGTTTTACACGGTGAAGCAGACTTCAGAAAGTTTTCAAAAAAGCTTTCGTTGGTAGGAAAGAGGCGTAGAGCTTTTTACAACTTAATAAAGTTTGTTTCTCCATGTAAAACCCGTCTAGGACTGTATTTACACGCTGAAGCAAACTTCCTGAAACCAAAATCCAATCCAAATTCGTCAGATTGCGATTTCGGGACGAAATTGAAACATAAGTCAAGTTAGAAAAGGGGAAGCAAATATTGTACATAGAGAAGCTGAGGCAACCTTTCAAAATTCAATGACCAAACACTTCTGAAAGACTTTTTTACAGGATCTTCGAATGATAACAATAGGGAATTAGGTCCATTCGATTACTAATTGATAATTTAAGTAGAGACAAAGCATAGGAACCATTCCAAAACTTATTCTTCAACCGAATCTTTACCCACATACTTTGAGGCTTGCCGTCTTGGTTTTGGTCCACTTAAAACCAAAGAAGTTGTGAGAACTGGCTTACAAAATTATATAGTTAAGTTCATTTCATTTGTTTGATGATAGTGCATTATTCAATTGGCTCAGGTGTGCCCGCTAGCTATACGCATTGGCCGCATTTGTTGCGGCTTGCGCATAGTAAAATTGCTGCTACAACTTCGCTCTCTTCTCTTACTCTCTTACTCTCTTATGCCTCTTACAGAAATGAACATAACTAAAATTTATCATGCGTTTGTATATGTAACATTTGTCGTTATGCGTCGAATGATTGCGTTTCCATCGGACAAGCCACAAGCACACATAATTGATTTTCTCTTTTGTTTTCCTATGGTTGTTTTGGCTTCAGATTTTGGTTTTCTTATGCATTGGTGATGAGGTATTTTTCACTCATCTCATAATATAACCGAAAGTCGAGTGTATCGTATCTTAGTTAAACGATATTACAAGCGTTTTTCACCAAAGGTCGGTGGCTTTATGTCTTGAAACTCTTCATTGAGCTGCTCCATGTCTTGAAACTCTTCATTGAAGTGAACCGAATCGAACCGTTTTAAAGGTTTTCGGTTCGGTTCAGTGGCTATCAGCAATTTCGAGAAGCTAGAGTAAACCTTTTGAGCAACAAAGGTGTGAAAATGTTGGAAAAACATTCCACATGGCATGTATCACCCTCAATAGGAAACTAACCTAATCTTTGACGAAATAAAAAAAAAGTTTTACTGTGTAGACCGGGAACTTAGACTTACAATTGAGGTATCCTTAACAGGGAATCTCTAAAGGAACCTTATTCAGAAAAACATCGACTAAAACTCATGTCCAGAGAAATAACGAGGGATTTTCATGCTTGGTTCAAGAATGTTTCAAGTGAATTCTTGATCTAAGAACGTTTTAAACAAGCTATTCTTATTCCGAATTCCTTCCCAAACAAACTCACTCCCTCAAAACGCGTTTAGGTTGATTCCAAAAACGAATTTCTGGAAGAATTAAGAATTTCGATTCTATAAATAAACGTTCTACCTTTTTCTTAGTGCAAGAAAATTGGTAAAAGTGTGTCAAGGCAATCTTAGTCCTGGGTTAAATGCAAGTAAAAGGATTAAAGAAGCTTACACCACATAACATTGGTTTCCATAAGTTCAGAGATGGGTCCGCACCTTTAGCAGAGTTCTACAGATTTCGTAATAAAAAGAAACGCCAGCCAAATACCAGAACTGCACATTTAATGTATGTACTATATATGGTGTCCTGAATTGGTTCAACTGTATACTCCACTCCACGCCACTCCCCTCACTCACCCTAACCTTGCTCGCAGGCATAACACGCCACGGTACCCTCGGCACACTTTTCTCGGGGCAGATTTAGACCAGTGCGACAATTGGGATTGCTGGTGGAATTGCAAACGGCACACACAATATCCTGACACTGGGCATTGCAATAGTCGCCAAAACACTCGTCCAGCTCTCCGGTGGGATAGAAACCCATTGTGGTGGAGCAACCGCGTTCCAGCACCTCTGTCTGTGTATTCAGGTGAGTGAAGCAGCGCTCACGATGTCCCAACATCACCTTGTTGACACACTTGTTGACGGTGGCATTGGTCAGGGCGCATTGCTTGTCCGCATCCATACGCGGCAACTGTTGCCGCAGGCAATCCGGATTGGGTGTGAGTCGCATGTGACTGCACTGCAGGCAATGGCTTTCGCTGACCGTTGTCTCGGCATTGCAGCCATTGTAGTTGCACTTGAGGCACACATGCGGACAGGTGGCCGGCAGGTTGGTGTGCTCGCAGCCACGTTGTGTATTGGACAGATGCAGAATGTTGGTGTAACAGCGATCCTTCTCATTGTAGACGGGACAGGGTAGCAGCAGTTTAGGCCGCTGGCTGACATCAATGCAATCGGCACCGCTGCACTGGTAGCAACGCAAACGATCCGTGGGATAGACATGCCGGTTGCACAGACTCGTGTTGCAGCGCTCACAGGGCGCCGCGCAATAGCCATTGGGATACAGGCGTGCCAGGCAACCGCGACGTGTCAAACCCGCCGTTATGGAGGTAACACACTCATCCTTGGCCAGGCCACACTCCTCCACCTCCAGCTGTTGGCCCGGACGGGTGGCACACTCCACATCTTCGGCCGAATCGCAGGCATAGCATTCCAGGGAGTTGCCCTCTTTACATAATCCCACTAGCCACAGCAGTAGCACCAGCAGCAGAGCTGTCCAACGTGTGGCGGCGGCTTTTTGGCTTGACATTTCCAATCAAAATGACTTCACTTGGACACTGACCGACGACTACAGTGTGTGGCTAGAGGATGGGGAACAAAGAAATTTTGCTACGATTTTGGATTATGCCCTCGATAAGATTGCCGACTTCAAGTGCTGCAAATGGATGCGTTTCCAGATAGGAGCTTACACACACACACCGAAGATTGGACAGATATAAATAGTGCAGCTTAACCCATTTTTCCAAGTATATTTGCCTTTGGCTTCTATCAATAAAATTTTGTTTTGTTTTGTTGGAAAGGTTGTGTGAGTAGCAACTTTCAGGGCTGAACGAATACTTAACTACGCTTGTGGAAAGTTTTTTCCAAGAGTAAATATAGCAATGTTAAATGAATTTCGCTTGGTTATGCAAATGGTTGAACCTCTGAGCAGTTAAAGCTTATTTTCAATTATTGCCACGCCCCCGAAACTTGGTAAAATCAACATATCTCTCACAGTTTTATAGATAGAAGGTTCGTTGCTTCTAAACATACTTGATAATCTGAACTACCTATGGATCGGCCGAAGGAATGGTGAGGATCGGATGAACGATAGTTAAGTTATAAGAGAAACAAACATTTATGATGGGCAGCACTTACCGAAACGGCAATAGGCAGCACTTGTCACACCTTAACACGTTGTTTGTGGCTGCCAACTTTAAATTGAACAAGTATTGACCGAATTTCTACTTTCTACTTTTTGAAAACGTTTAGAACTCGGTACAGGCCTGATTGTCAAAAGATTCTTAAAGAAATTCGTATAAAATTGAATAGGCAAATACTGGACTACTTTCCATTATAGCTCCGTTCTTATTAGTACTAAATCAGTGCTGAATTAGCTCTTGGGTTTCTCTTTTAAATCGGTTTGGAACCACTTTTAAGCCGGTTCGAATTACAAGCATATTCCAAGCGGAAGTATGTGTCATCTCCCGATGCGCAGACCTTAATATGGAGAAAAACTACCATATTAGAGAAATTGCTATCCTCTCAGATAGCAACTAGGCCGCAGGAACAACCTGTCCCTACGCTGGATACCGGGACACAGCAAAATCCCCGGAAATGAAATGGCCATGAACTGGCACGTAAGGGTGCAGTCACCGCAATGGTAGGACCAGAACCCTATTGTGGCATAGGCCAACACACCATTAGGGAACTCCTTAGAGAGGAAGAGCATATGCTTAGAACAGCCTCCTGGGCAAACACGCAAAAGCATTAATAGTGAACCACAACCTTAAAAGGTTCCAGAAATTGATCCAACAATCCTGACAGCGCTCTACACGGGTCACTGCAGGCTGCGAGGTCACCTACACAAGTTGGGAATAATAAACACCCAATTATGTAGATTCTGTGAAGAGACGGAAGAGTCCTCTGAACATATACTAGCACACTGCGATGCTCTAGCGAGGCGCAGATTCAACAGATTTGGGGAACACAGCTTACCCCCCAACAAGATAAGTAACCTAGAACCCACGAAAATCCTGACCTTCGTACAGGAGATAGGGTTGCTAGGAGAGTTGTAAGCTCAGCAGGGGGCACAATGGACCAGAATTGGTCGCATTGCGTTATCTCCCCAACGCATAATAATAAGCCGGTTCGAAACCGGCACCCCTTTTAGACCGTTTCGGAACCGGTTCTGCACTAGCAAACTATGCAACTCCTTATAACCAACCCACAGACAAAATTTCAAGTTCGTAGCTTGAACTATTTCTGAGATATGTCACTGAACCACTTTTGAACCGGTTCAGAACGCTATTTTAGATTAGGAAAACATGCAGACTTGATATTACGAGTGCATACACACCAAGTTACAAGCTCAAAGCTGAAATTACTTCTTAGATATGGTTCTGAATCATTCAAATATGTAACTCCATCATACCCATCTACCAATAACCTAATTTCAAGTTCGTAGCTTCAATAGCTTTCGAGATATGGCTCTGAAACACTTTTGAACCGGTTCCATATTTGCACCGGTTTCATATTTGAATACCGACTCTGAACCAGGTAATAATACAACTTCATATTTTCAACCTGCAAGCCAAATTGTAAGTTCTTAGCTTAATTACTTTTGGGAGAAGGCTCTGAACCACTTTTGAACTGGTTTAAGACCAGCTCTGAACCAGTAATATAACCAACTCCATATTTTCCATCTACAAACCAAATTTCAAGCTATTGGCTCAAGAAGTTTCTTAGAAAACTTTCTTCATAATATCCAACTTTATATTTTCAAGCGTATATCGTTTCAAGGATATGGCTCTGAACCACTTTTGTACCGTTTTTAACCGCTTTGAACCGGTTTTAAGACATGACATATAGCCTATGACTCTTTCCTGATCCCCAAGAATGCCATGAAAATCTGGTAAAGATCGGTTCTGCGGCTTAGATAGACTCCCATAAAGAACAAACCATTACAATTATACATGTATGCTTGAATTGATGTATGTTTAGGTATAGATTGGGACCGAAACCTTGATTCAGTTGGCTTCAAAAACCATGTAATGAACCACTGAACCAAATCAGTTCATATTCCCAATCGAAAGGAATCACTGAAAGAAACTAAAGGAGTCTCAAAAGGTGCTTAAGAACATTTCCTTGACCGAAAACCAAAAAAAAATGGATACAAAAACTGACCCAAAAAGTAGGCTACATAAATTGCTCTCAAATGTGAAGACGGCACAAGATGTACTGCTGAAAGAGAGCAGCCCAGAGCTGGACAAACTTCAGCAAAACAGTTCAAACTAATTGAATTTGAACTATTTTAAACTTGGCCTGGAAAGAGCATTCCTAGTTTCCCACCTTGGCCATCAGTTTCTGCTGAGCTGTTGAGCTCGGCTTTGCCTTGTCACTTGTTTTTAGCATTGTTCTTGGATTGGTTCTTCTGTTGCACTCTGAGTGTGCTGTGCTCAATCAATAGGGATTATGGACTAACTATTTTCAGTTCGGAGGGGAGGGCTGGCTCGTTAAATGCCTCAAACTACTTATTTTAGTGCGACAGTGTCAACAATATTCTGTTTGAGGATGGGAGGAGGTGGACTGGACTGGGTCTGGGTTTTGACAGTGTGCTTTCTGTTTTCCTTATGCTGCCACGAATTTGTGTTGCTGGTTTTGTTCTATGATTTTATGGCTGTGTGTTGGTTGGGGGCGGTGGGGCAACAATAATCAATAGGTTTGCGTCACTGGATGGACGGGGCTGTTGTTTGGCCTACATTTCTAACAGGGCTAAGTTGTTGGTTTCGGCTTTTTGGGGGGAGTGGGGAGAGGGGAGAGGAATGGCTAAGCCAGAAATAAACCTGGCCACAAAAACGAAACTCGCATCGCTGGGCCATGGCAGTGAAGTGTTAATTATTTTAGACAGACATATTTTTGGCTAGTCAATTATTTATAGAATGTCTACTGATGTGACGGAGAGTTGGCTTAATGAAGTGAATCAAGTGGGTGGCTTTCTTATAGCAAAATCAATTTAAAGATTTTTCCACTTGGTTGGGTTTTTGAAGATGAGAAAAAAACGGAGATTGGAAATTTTTCTTTAGTACTTTTCCCCAATCCTTTCCACTTACCGTTTGGGCTGAGCGCTAATGACAAGTATTGAATCAGTCAGTCAGTTGGATAATTTGGTATATTTCGCTACCAAAACTAAGCAGAAGTTTCAGATTAACTTTTTATATTACACCAAAACTATTCTTTAAGGGTGAAATTTTACTTGAATTTCAAAATTTACCGAATTTATAGCTTGAATTATCCAAAATGCTTGCTTTGAATGAGCTTTTCAGTACAAATGAAGCCTAATTTTACAAATCTAGCTCTCTAGCCCTTGCCGTTTGGGCTGTGCGTTGATAACAAGTGATGAATCAGTCAGTCAGTTATATAAATTTATATATTTCGCTAACAAAACTAAGTAGAAGTCTCAGATTAACGTTTTATATTACTCGAAAACTATTCTGACTTCCCTTTTTCCAAACTTAAGGGTGAAATTTTAACAAAAATTGCAAAATTTCTTAAAGTTACAGCTTGAATTATCCAAAATGCTTGCTTAGAATAAGCTTCTCGCCACAAACGAAGCCCACTGTTACTTTTAGTTCTCTAGCCCTTGCCGTTTGGGCTGTGCGTTGATAACAAGTGATGAATCAGTCAGACAGTTAGTTAAATTGGTATATTTCGCTACCAAAACTAAGCAGAAGTTTAAGATTAACTTTTTATATTACTCGAAAACTATTCTGACTTCCCTTTTTCCAAACTTAAGGGTGAAATTTTAACAAAAATTTCAAAATTTCTTAAAGTTACAGCTTGAATTATCCAAAATGCTTGCTTAGAATAAGCTTCTCGCCACAAACGAAGCCCACTGTTACTTTTAGTTCTCTAGCCCTTGCCGTTTGGGCTGTGCGTTGATAACAAGTGATGAATCAGTCAGACGGTTAGTTAAATTGGTATATTTTGCTACCAAAACTAAGCAGAAGTTTAAGATTAACTATTCTGACTCCACTTTTTCCAAACTTAAGGGTGCAACTTTACAGAAATTTCTCGATTTTCTAGCTTTTAAGTCCATGCCGTTTGGGCTGTGCGTTTATAACAATTGTTATATTTCGCTGTCTAAACTAGCTAAAGACTAAATGGCTCGTGCATAAATTCATGCATTGTTGTTTGGCTGTCATAACAAAGCCCAAGTATGCCATGTCCACCACATTTTTCAGCTTCAGGGGTCGAATTTAACTATCAAACACAAATCTATCCTACAGTTTGTGGTCTCTGTGCGTTCGGTTGAGCAAAAATGTTTATGGTTCTTATAATTATAAACTTGTTTGCCCATATTTATTTATTTTTGCAGCAAATAGTTTACCCAGAAACCAGAAGTTGTATAAACAAACAGTCACAAAATACCATTAAACAATGAAAGCTTATAAATTAATTAATTGCAATTTTGCTTGTTGTTGTTGCAAACGAATTCCATTTAAAGTTGACCTGACATAATTAAGAGAATGCAAATATTTGCATTTTATGATAAATAAATAGGTTTTTTTATTGTTTGGTTTTTGCTTTTGGCTTGACAAATAGTAAAAATGGTCCTGGTCTTTTGTTGTTGCAGGCTAACTGGCTGAGTGGGGAGGGGGAGGTGGAGGGGGGATGGTAACCAAACAGGTTTCCTCTGGCCTCAGTTTCAATTTGTAGTTCCCGTTTCTTGCATTTGTTGCCTTTGTTTATAACATAAAATATGTAGGCGCATGAGTCATGTGGTTCTTGTTGTTGCTGCTGTTGTCGCTGTGCGTCAGCAGCGATAGCTGCGATTTATTTATTTAAACTTAAAGAAGTAATCACACACACACACACACACACACACACACACACCTCTTCTGTGTCACTTGTGTCTGGTTTTAATTGATAAATGGACATAACTTTAGTTGGGAAACTTGTTGCACACTTTAAAGCAAACTTTTTTGTAATTCAATTTACCAAATCGGTTTACTCTTCTGCCTGTCAGCATTATTCAATCAAAGCGTTGGAACGTGTTCAAGTGAATTCAATTTGGGGCTAAAATAAATTCAATTTTTGAAACATTTCTGTAACATTTTGTTGTACAGCAAACCTTTTGACTTGGTCAGAGTAGGTCATTAGATTACTTCCAACCGGAACTGCAGTTTCGAAACAAAACTGGAACCAAGGTTAAAGGTTGAGGCTACAATTTAAATGTAATATTATTAACAAAATTAGTAACACATTCATAATTCTGTTGATATTTGGAAAACCTTTTCACATCTACCACATAAACTAACAAATAACAGAGTTAAATCTTAGCTTGTCTGACATATAGCAGCTATCTAGAAGATAAGAAAACGGCCCTTGGGTCGTTGGTCATTGAAAATATTCGAAAACTCGGACGAAATTGATATTGCCGGCATATTGTGGAGTGTTTGGGAATCGAGGGATCTTCAAACTTGGTAAAAGGTGATCTCAGCTGATTTCGTATCACATATTACTGTCAAACATGTTCAGTTTGGTCTATAATTTAACCAAGAATCTTGATTTCACTAGGAAAATCCCACTTTTTTATACATTTTTCTAACGGAAAATTGTGTTCAGCCACGAAGACCAGCCAGAAGCAGTGCAAGAACTGTCAATGCCTCCCGAAAAATACTCGGTTTGGTGTGGCGGCATCATTGGACCTTACTGTGCATGGAGAGCGCTTCCATGCGATGATTACAAACTATTTTCCTATGCCCAAAATGAAGGATCAGGACTTGACTGACTGACATGTGGTTTCAACAAGACGGTGCCACACAGCACAAGAAACAATGGCCAACAATTGAGTGGCGAGTTGGGTGAACAGTTTATTTCACATTTGGGTCGTGCCTCAAAACAGTTGAAGCACTGGAAGCCAATATGGAAGACTTTATTGATATATATATATATACCGGCCGATCCGTTGAAGAAAGTAAGCACAGATCTCAGAGATGGTTAGAGATAGAGATAGAAATAGAGTTTATTTTCAATGTTTGGCACGCCTTCTCCCGCCTCCGTTATTTGGATAAAACCTCACATCTCCCACAGTTTTCGTTTTCGGGACGTATTTAGTTATCAGAATCCACTAAATGATGGATAAAGATAGGCTTAAAGGTTGTCGAGTTATGAGCAGCATCAAATTTAATGCTAAGCCTAGACTTTTGGTGGTACAGAGTACAATATAGTTGGACTTGATCGACTTTCTTTTCTTGTTTTTAAAGCAAATCCGATTGCAGCTAAAAAATCAACCTTTACCTTGTAGAGGGAACGAATCCACGTCCTCTGACGGACTTAATAAGGTGTCAACAATGGTGATAATGCTTGGTAGTAAATTGTCTGAAGACGTGGATGACTTGCCCGCTTCGCCTATCTTCTTTTACCTCCTTTACCACTTCCACATCACACCAGCCGCTTTACCTCAGCTTTACTTACACCTTCCTGGAGTGGACAATCATTTACCTCTCCAACCTTGGCAGTTACGTGAATTACTTCCCGGTCTTCTTGCTTTCAGTTCTATCCTTATGGGACTCGAGGATTCATTCCCGAGCTCACCTCAAACCTAATAGGTTTAGTTATTATACTGGTTCAACACTAGCTCCGAACCCGACTGAACCGGTATAAAATTGATATCAGAAACAATTTCAGCCAAGGACTTTAAAACTGAACCCGACTAAACCTTAACTTACACCTTCCCCAAGGAACATATTGGGAGTGGGGAGAGTTCCACGATACAATTTCTTATAATAGATTCCATAAACAACAGTCCGAGGTTTCCAGTGGGTTCCATTTTGGGCTTTTGTTGGAGGATATGAGTCTAGGGTCCAAATGAGTCCAAATGCGATGGGTTCCGGGGTTGGTTTCAATTGTCTTGCTTCTGCTGTGGGCGTCAGCACCTGGTTCCCAGTGTCTCGTTCCGGCTACTCTGTTCCTGTCTCTAGTTCTGGAATTCCTACTGGGGACTGGATAACTAAGAATCAGAAAGAGAGACGAGTGGAGGCACTACGGCTCCGTAGGGATCTTACTTCAAATTAAATGTTTTTAGGCCTCAATCCACTGGTATACCATATATCCGAACCGGATCCGGCTCGAAGGACCGGGTTCGATTCTCGACTAATTTCCCACATCAATTTCAACCAGCTGAATGCGTCCAGTTACTTCGCCTACTCTTCTCAAGTTGGCTGGCTCCTTATCACAAAAGCAATGTCAACTTGACCCGAATCGACAGCAATGCTCCTATGCTGTTATCAGTGCTCCAGTTGAGTCAATGCATCGCGTTGCATTATCGATGGGCGGCTCTTCCATCTGGCTGGCGTGTTTAAAACGATTGCTCGTCGGGTATTGGCCGGACAATCGATCCGCGGCGGTGGCCAAACTAAAATGTTGCCCTTTCACTGCATGCACTATGCCGAATTGAGCATCCTGGAAAGGCGTTGCCTGCGGTGTGTAGAAACTGCACAATCTTCTCCCCTAATCCTCTGTTTGTTCTCCCTTTTGCAGCAATGGCGTTAGCGTGGAGGGAGCAACACATAAACAGGTCGTGGATTTGATTAAATCTGGAGGCGATTGCCTGACACTAACCGTGATATCGGTGACACAGCAGGTGAGTGTTGGTGCAAGGAGCAGTGGATCCCCAGTTCTGTATATTCGTGTGTCTTCTATGTGCTTAGGAGGCCGATAGACTGGAGCCACAGGAGGATCAAAGTGGCTACTCCTACATCGACTATTCGGACAAACGTTCGCTGCCCATTAGGTAAGTCGGGGTCGGACGGTCAATTGAATACAATGAATACATCCCTTCCCTTCCCCTTCCAGCATACCCGACTATGGCATTGTGAATCGCCAGGGCGAACGCTACATTGTCTTCAACATACACATGGCCGGGCGGCAGCTCTGCTCGCGTCGCTATCGGGAATTCGCCAATCTGCACACTTTGCTGCGCAAGGAGTTCTCCGGCTTCAATTTCCCCAAGCTGCCCGGCAAGTGGCCCTTCCAGCTGAGCGAACAGCAGCTGGACACACGACGACGCGGCCTCGAGCAGTACCTGGAGAAGGTGTGCGCCGTGCGGGTCATAGCGGAGAGCGATGCTGTGCAGGACTTTCTTACCGACACCGAGGACGATATATCCGCCTCGCCCGTGGACATTAAGGTGATGCTGCCCGACCATGAGGTGACCACCGTATCGGTGAAGAAATCCTCAAATGCTCAGGTCGTCTGGGAGATCCTGGTGCAGCGCGCCAATCTCACCGCCTACACGCAGCAATATTTCTACCTGTTCGAGATTGTCGAGTACAATTTCGAGCGCAAGCTGCAGCCGCACGAGATTCCACATCAGCTGTATGTGCAGAACTACAGCACCGCCTCGTCCACTTGCCTGTGCGTGCGCCGTTGGCTCTTCTCGGTGGGCAAGGAGCTGACGCTGCCGGAGGGCGAACAGGCGGGCCGGTTCATTTTCTATCAGGCGGTCGATGAGGTGAATCGCGGCAACATACGAGCCGACGGTAGACTCTATGAGCTGAAAGCCCTGCAGGATGCCAAAAAGGCAGCCGACTATTTAGCCCTGGCTCGTACACTGCCCGGCTATGGGGACGTTGTGTTTCCCCATTGCTCCTGTGATAGCCGCAAGGAGGGACATGTGGTGCCCGCTGTGGGTAAGTGTTTGGCCAAGTTGAAGGGAGAGAGAGAGCAAGAAGCTAACATGAGGTGTTTTTTCCAGGCATGAAAAGTTTTCGCCTGCATGCCTGCCGTGAGGATGGCTCCCTGGAGGCACAAATGGTGGAGCTAACCTGGGATAGCATCACACGCTCCGAGAGTGACGAGGAGTCCATGTCATTTTGCTTTCAGTACAATCGTCCAGATAAGCCAGCACGTTGGGTTAAAGTCTATACGCCATATGTAAGTGAGAGTGATTGAGACGCTTCGGTTGGGTTCATAATCCGGCTCGAAGGACCGTTGTGGCTATAAGGTTTTGAGTATTGAAACTGAAGGGGTTGTAGAGGATCCAACGCTGAACTTGACAGCGGGAAGGTTGCCTAAAGGAATCAAGAATATTGTCCATTAATCAGAAGAGTCCGATTAAGTTGCTGTCCAGTTAAGGCAGTTTCTTTATAATGCCAACTGCTTAACTCTGCTTTGCAGGTGGGTGATGTCTTTTAGGTTCCTTTCCAAACAAGATTGCTGCCCAGCGACTTATCTAATGACTCTTTTGAGTCTCCAGAAGCAGGTTTACAGTATCCTCCATGACGGGATGACGGTTTTGAAGGCTTTGCTTGCCAGTTTGTTGATCCTACGATGCACCATTGTTGCATTGAGCATGTCCGATTCGTTACCGAGTCGGTACCTGACCTGCTTTTCTCCTCGCTGGCAGTGCCTGTTGAGACTTTAAGAGACTCTGTCAGATCTCTGTCAGATGAGAAACCATGCCAGCGCACGGGGTTGCCAAGTCATTGTCCAAGATTTGAGGAAACTTGGGGAGTTCAGTCTTTGGATCAATTGTGGTTGGGTTGAGATAAGATAAGACTGAAAAAATCTATCGCTCATGGTGGATAAGGTCCGCATGGGACCTTATAGTGTAGCCTGTAGTCTTCCTTTGCCCTTATGGTCGAGACAGATCTTCTTTTCCTGCTTCTCTCAGGTGCCTACTGCAATCGCTTTCAGTGCCTTGTTGCGGCTTTGACAGTTTGACAAAGGTGAACATTGAACCAGACCCCTTTTCTGCCACAATTCGAGTAGTTGCTGTTCCAATTGTGACTATGATCGTCCCGCAAGGGTAAGACAACCCTGCGCACCCCTGTCGGTACTCCCAAACCAAGCTCACCGAGATCTTATCGGTACCACGGGTTGAACTGCAAGGCTAGGCTCTTCACATTGCGTTTGGCATTGCTCACATTTAAACTCACATTGCAGGTAGTGTGCTTCGGCGTGTAAAGTACGTAATCTTTCGGTATAGATTGAACCTGCCCCTCACCAAGAGGTACTTTGGTACTTCGGGGACTTCGGTCACCCTGGGAGACACCACCCTGATAACCTTGGTACCGTGGCTTTAAGCCTAAACCTTCTTCTACGTCTTTGTCCAGACATTTCAGTCACAACCTCTTGACGGTTCCGGCTTCTACAATTAATGACCACCACTCGCTTCTGTCTTGTGCAAGCTGGCACCCGTTGGTCACCTCAAGCGCCCCAATATCTTCCAGCAACTGATCTTTCCATCTCTTTCCATCCCTCCTGCTTGCCTTTTCTCCCAAATTGGTTCTCCCTCAGATGGTAAACCTTCTTTTTGCGCTGAAGCTTCTTCATTCATACGAGTAACATGACCAATCCAGCGCAGCTTGACTATATCAATGCTCTCCCATTGCAACAGACTGTCCAAGACGCGTAGACTAGGAACTTCGTCCCTTTCTCATTTACCTAAGCTAGGCCCCTGAGTTTTGACTGCTTCTCTATCTCTGAGAATGTCTTGCTTATCATCCATATCATCGGCATATGCAAGTAGCATTATTTCTTAGTAAAAAATGATAAAGTATATATATTCTTGATCAGCATCAACAGCCGAGTCATGTCCGTCTGTCCGTCTGTCCGTCTGTCTGTCCGTATGAACGCACAGATCTCGGAGATGGTAAGAGATAGAGGTTTGACTTGTATGGGACATATGCTTCTTATGTCTGCAGGCAGATCAAGTTTATTTTCAATTTTGGCCACGCCCCCTCCCGCCCCCGCAACTTAGAAAAAAGCGTCATATCTCCCACAGTTTTGAAGATAGATGGCTTCTTCCTTCTAGACATATTTAGTTAGCAGGATAACTTATCGATCCGCCAAAGGAATGGAGAAGATCGGATGAACGCTTTTCGAGCTATGATCAAAAGACTGTTCGCTGCTACTGCAGCATCAAAATTTATGCTGGTACAGAGTATGTCATAGTCGGGCTTGACCGACTTTCTTTCTTGTTTTTTTCTATATTTCTATCTTCTCGACCTGGTCAAACGCACAAAAAGTAGACAGGACTTCAAAAGAACTTTGAGCTTATTGGTGTTTCGAATGCGGCAAAAAGATAAGTTTTGGTCTTCGTCTCATGGGTTTTTCTTCAGTATTTGTCGCAATGTGAATATGTGGTCTGTGGTGGTTTTACCAGGTCCAAAGCCACGCTGATAGGGTCCCAACAGTTCGTTCATTCTTGGCTTTAGACGTTCACATAGGAGGCATGACAGAACCTTTGATGCAATAGGTAGGATAATGTTGTAGCATTTATGTTAAGTTCAGCGGGTATTATTCTTTCCACACGTTTCCGATATCGAAAAATACCTTTTAAAACTAAAACTTTCCATTTTCCCCTTGCAGCATGCATTCCTAGCGGACTGCTTTGATCGCATTATGGAGGAACGTAAATGGGATGATAGTGGTGACTAAAACCGTAGCTGTGTACATCGCAAGGAGCAGGAGCAGGAGTAGGAGCACTCACATTCATCACCACAGCGAGACGCGCGCATAGAGCAACCAATTTGGTCAGCAGAGTCCACAATAATTGGGTTTTTTTCTTCTTTTTTTTGTTTTTGTTTTGTTGTTTGATTCCACACTTTTGTTGTTGTTTGTTGTGTTGTTTAGTTGATGGACGGACACGACGACGACGACGACGACGACGACGACTACTGTCCCTCCCTACCTTTAGGCTGTACTTAGTTGAGGCACTCATTCTATGATATCTAAAATATATTATCCAAGCACCGGACTCGGCGTGTTTTCGGATTAACCAAAAGGAAGGCGCAAAAGTTTTGAGGATGACAACAATGACAAAATGTTAACAGCGGCAACAAAATGTTTCAAATGTTTCGGCACTTAGCACCTAGAGCAACAGGCACCAATTTAGATCAATAACCGACGATTCTCATATACAAGATATATATACATATATAGAAATATGCATATATATATATATATACATATATATACAAATCGGTAAGCCCATCTCAGCGTACCTGCATACATGCATACATATGTGTATTTTGGTGTGTGTTGTTTTCTGTTTTGTGCTGCTAAAATTAAAATTAAAATTAAAATTTGTAAAAAGTCAATTTGAATCACTTTCTAAATGCAAAATGTATGTTTGTATGTATGTATGTATGTATGCAACTGTAACTGAACAAAACGAAGAAATGGAAAAGCTAACACAAAATATAAAGAGAGAAAAAACAAAAATGTTGAAATTATGTACTCATTCAAAGAAAAAAAAACACAAAAACCAATACTTTCTATAGACATTGTTAGTTAAATTTAAGTCCAAACGAAAAAAAAACAACCACACATACACACACATTCGCTTCACAAAATGAACAGAGATGCAAGGAACAGTTAGAGAGAGACACAGAGAGAGCGAGGGAATTGGGATGTACACACAAACACACGATGGAATTGGAATGAGCAGGTTGAAGCTGAGCGAGACTGCGCTCTCTCTGTTTGCAGAGGCAAACAGATGTTCTGCAGTCTCTTTCCAACTGGGCTCTCAGCAGTTTGCTAACGGCTTCACCTTGTTAATTCCACACATACACTGCTCAAAAATATAAACAGAGCTGGAGTGCTGAGGAAACCAGAATCTAACAACAACAAAAAGTAGTAGTCGCCGTGCTTGTCTTCTTTTGAGCTAAGAAAAGAGAGAGAAGATTCTTGGTACTCTCTGAACTGCTTACTGTTTATGTTTCGACACACACACACACACACACATACATATATTTACATTTATCAACGATGCAAGTGACATCTGCTTGTGATATTTACAATTTACACAATTATTATGATTATTATAATTTAAAATAAACTATATAAAAAAATATAAATGTACATTTTATGTATTTTTTTTTGTATGATTTGTTAATATTTTTTTGCCACTATCATCATTTTTTGTATGTATTTATTATTAATTATATCGATATATATATACACACACACACGAACACATTTTGATTGTCTCAAATCAAGCAAAAACCGAGAAATCGGTAAATTCCATTGCTTTTCTTTTTTGGCCATTTTTACACTAGTTTTGCTTAGTTCTTTAAGAGTTTTTTGTAGCAAATAAGAAACTAGGAAAAACAAAAAACACAAAACAAAAGCAAAGGCATCAAATGTAACTCTAAACAAAAAAAAAACATTGCAGCAGCCATTTCAGCATCAATTTCTAAATATAACAAAAACTAAATTACATTCCCATTAAACGCGAAAACGAAATAAAAACTAATGTTTAATGTTTTCTTACACACACACACACACACACACACACAGCATGGAACGTCTTCAAAGTGGGTCACCACCAACAAGCCAACGGTTAAGTGTAAAAAAAATGCATCACAAACACTAAAAATAAAAACTAAATTAAACGAAAAACAAATGCAAACCAAATTTGAAACAGCAAACTCTGAAAGGCAAAAACAAAACCAACAAAAACGAAACAAAAATTAACAATTTATTGAAAATAAAAATTGCATTTTTCCCCCTTTTCAAAATCAGTGAAATAGTTTTCTTTTTGGGTGAAAGCAGGCAAACCCAGTCGGAGTTTGCAGATTGTGGTTCCAATCCATTTGGAAACAGTGACCAGGGCAGTGGCCAAAGCAGTGATCAAAACGGTGACTAACAGTGGCCAATACTGTTACTGACCGAAACACTGACGGAAACAGTGACTGAAGCGCTGACTAACATCTTTCGATAGAAGTTGCTAGCTACCACACTCAAAAAATGTAATTTCTAATTTTGAGAAATTCGCCCTAAAATAATTTTCCTTTCTTGATTTTAGACAATTTTTTCGTAAATTTAGAAAAAACAACCCTAAAAAAGATTTTTTAGAGAATAATTTCTTAAATGTAGAAATTCGATGAATTTTTTCTTAAATTTGGGGTAATTTTTCTAGATTTTTTCCGCAATACTTTCTAAAATTAAGGGCGAATTCACCCTTGAATTTAGAAAAAACGAGAGCCTAAGTTAAAGTCGGCCCTGCCCGACTTCGAAATACCCGTTACTCAGCTCAGCTCGGATAAGTATGCAACATTTTTTTAACTCGGCCATTTATTATCCGATCCTTTTGAAAATTTGTGAGATTGTAGATATTGGTCACATAGACTACACTGCAAAATCTGAGCACGATATCTCAAAAATTGGGGGCGGGGCAAAATTTGAAACAAACTTGATCTGCCTACAGACAATGCTAGCTTACGTATAAAATTTGGTTGCTCTAGCTCTTCTAGTCTCTGAGATCTAGGTGTTCATACAGACGGACGGACGGACGGACGGACAGACGGACATGGCTATATCGACTCGGCTGTTGATGCTGATGAAGAATATATATACTTTATGATATCGGAGATGCTTCCTTCTGCCTGTTACATACATTTGCACGACTTTAGTATACCCTTTTTACTCTACGAGTAACGGGTATAAAAATACATTGCACTGTGTCTGAAAATAGGGCGAATCGCCATAAATTTAAGAAATCACATTTCCTAAATTTAGACAAGCCATTTAGAATTTCGCCCCAAATATAGAAAAAAAAGTCTAGAAAATCGCCCTAAAAAATATAAAAATATTAAAAAGACAACCCTTGTAATTCTCAAGTACGAATTCCGTGCATTCGGAATATAAAAGGGGCAACTAATATTCGGCTTGCTGAGAAAATCGCCCTAAAACATAGAAAAGTAGTCTAGAAAACCGCCCTAAAATTTAGAAAAATAGAAAAAGACACCGCATGTAATTCTCAAGTTCGAATTCTCTGCTTTCGGAATATAAAAGAGGCAGCTGAGTGCTGCTTAGCATTTGACTGCGTTCTTTACTGCGACGCACGCGAGTGCTTGGTAGTCGAGTGCGATAAGATGCCTTTCGTGTTGAAGTTTCCCCGAGGTCCCGAGTGCAAGTCCCAGGCAAGGCAAAGTTAGAAATTAAAATATTGATTACAAATTACAATGTGATTTTCAGAAAGAAACTTAAGTGAACCCCAACAGAAAGAAAATATCCTATAAAAATAATATATAAGGGGATAAACGCTTCTTAGTGACTAGACTACTTTCTTCCTGTTCTGTCTCCAGTCTCCCCCCACTCCCTTTCCTGTCCAATAATACTTGAAAAAGTTTTTTTTTCTAAGATCTAGAAAGGTTTTTTCTAAAATCTAGAAAGTTTTTTTTAAAATCTAGAAAATGCTTTTCCACAATTAAGAAATTATTTTCTAGCTTATAGTAAATATTTTCTTAATTTCAGAGTCTTTGTCTTATTTTTAGAATTAATTTTTCTAAGATATATGGCGAATCGCCTTTGACTCCTTTTTTAAGGCGATTTTGACTGCTTTTTTTTGAGTGCAGAGGAAATCGACAGCGACCATGTCACTTCGATACACAGGACTACTCACTTGAATCATCCAGCCAAGGCCAATTGAGAATGTCGAAGTTATGCAGTGCGCTACCTTATAGTTATTGCATCATGGATGATATCAGATCTGATTTGGACGAGCAGCAACCAAAAATATGACTTCTCTTAACTGCTTTTCTGTCATGATTTTAGCATGGCCTATTTCTCTTTTACAGTCTGCCTTTTGAGCTAAGCTTATCAAAGCAAAGTAAGCGAGACGACCTCAATATAACGGTGACTCAGGGAGAGCAAGAAGTGCCATAAAGCTCTCCTTTATGCTAGTACACAGAGCATTAACATAATGTAAGCAGACAGAGCTGCACCTAGAATAAATCAGTGTCCGATATTGTAAAAATGTTAGTAGCTACTTAATTTGAAATATACATGATCTGCCTGCAGATAATTGGAGTCAATATTTCAAATTTGGTTGAGATCTAGGTGTTCTTATGGGCTGTTGATGCTGATCAAGCATATATCGCTCACTTACTTTAAAACTGCGCTTTACAAAATGCGCTTAAGGCCCTATTCTCCTTCAGCTTGCTGTTTTTGGACCTTTTTTGAAAAAATTCTCATTTGAAAACGCAAAAAGATATTTGAATTTTGTTTTTTTTATTGAATTAGTAATGAATGAAAGAAAATAAAAAAAATTGTTTCGCCGCGATATAGGGGCTGTCCATAGATGATGGCACCGTCAAAGTTGGCCCTCAAAAAAAAAGGCATGGTGCTGGCGGCCACGATTCCGCCAGTTCTACTGAACCGACTTGGATGAAACAAAGTTTAATCGACGTAGAATTGTCACCATTCTGGCCCGTAGTAAAATAAAAATTTTGCGATTTTTTTTGACAAAATGGCGGCCACTTGAAATTGACAAATCGAATTTGGACCCATTTTTTTGTAGTTTAGTGTAAAAAAAAATAGTAAAAAAAATCGCAAAATTTTTATTTTACTACGGGCCAGAATGGTGACAATTCTACGTCGATTAAACTTTGTTTCATCCAAATCGGTTCAGTAGAACTGGCGGAATCGTGGCCGCCAGCTCGAAAAACGTGGTTTCGAGATAAACGCGTTCAAAGTTTGAAGCAACATAAAAACTACTCATTTTAGCGAAGACATGACCCCACAAAAATGGCCATATCTTCTAAAGTATTTCGAATTTCAAAAAACCCTTTTAGGGTTATATTCTTAAATGTCCAAGCTATAAAAAAATGCAAAAAAAAAAAGTCGAAAAAAATTTTTTGCTGAAAGAGAATAGGGCCTTAAAGTTATCAGAATAAATTACCTAGCGGAAACAGTTCTTTTAGTTTTGAATGAATCTAGTAAAGTAGCTCGCTTTGATATCGGAGAAGCTTCCTTCTGGCAGTAACATAAATTTGCACTTGCCTTTTCGCTCTGCGGGGGAACGGGTATCAAAATGAAACAACAGTCTCCGCTCTGCCAAACCAACGGTTCTGCTCTCACTGAGCTGTGTGTTTGATTTTGGTTTTGAACTCTGCTATGTCTGTGTGTGTGCAAAATTCCCATTGACAGGGGCAATTGGATGGAGCAAAGCCTACTGGAAGTGGGAAAACCAGAATTGGTAATTCACAAATCGTAGTCTGGTAAAGGAGACAACTTGCAGCAAATCCCACTTGACGGAACTACAAAAGATGACAGGAGCAGCTTGTGTAGGTAGCAACGGACTAACAGCTGTACATTCCATTACAGAAGACGAGCTGAGGAAGCTCTTATTCCACCGAAGGAAATGGTTCAGCAACATGAATGGAGTGTGTCATGGTTGTGTTTCTTGGAAATCGCGGACTTGGCTATTTTTATGCATTTCAGTTGGCCTTAAAGGCATTCTCAGACTCCAAACTCGGCTTCAGTAAGTTAACATTGAAAGATCGTTGGTATTTCCAAACTCCATCAAAACGAGGCAACCTTCTTATATTTTCCCTGAAAGTTAGGAGATTTGTGAATTACCAATTCTGGTTTTCCCACTTCCAGTAGGCTTTGCTCCATCCAATTGCCCCTGTCAGTTGGTTGCCTGGGGGAGCTGCTTCCCCATACTTTCATTCTGTGCTGTGAGTTCGAAGTGAAACAACCGATTGGCTCTGTATAATTTCTTTCACAATTTCTCAAATCTTTCAACCAACTTCAACTAAGTTCAACAATATGGTCACTGCCTCGCGTTCGTGCACTTGCAAGTATGGGCTGGCTCTGGCCAAGGTGAGTAGGTGCAAAATATGGCCATGCCATGGTAGGTACATTCCCCACCTTCTTCCCCACCAGCGCCGCTCGTTGAGGAAGCGCCTATCCAGAATTCGCATCTCTCGTGCCCTGCGCGAGGCTTTGCCAGCCGCGGCCTTAGAGCCTGCCTTGGGCGAGATTCAGCAGACATCCATCCGTTCAATGCGGAAAACTAAAACACGTGTGTCACGTCCACGCAGGCGACGTCGGAAGGTGCAGCTTGCCTCTGTACTTGGCTCGGAAGGGGCGGCTCAATTGAAGATCTATCTGCAGGCAGAGAAGCGGCTGCGTGAGGCAGCTCAGACAATGCGCTCGGATGAGGAGCAGCCCAGCACCAGCACCAGCAGCGGCAGCGGCAGCGTTGGTCAGAGAAGGGAGTCCCCCGCATATGAAGACGAACAGGAGCGATTGGATATACTGGCGGCTGTGTGCGAAGTGCACCTGTCGAAGGCCTGCCAGGCGTCGCCGCAGTTGCGCCACTGGCTTCCACACACAAGTCGCACGCTCATCCAACAGCAGATGCTGGATGGGATTGCCTGTGATACGGGCCTGGAATCAACGGAAACCCAGCTGGTGTTCCGCAATCATAACTTTGGCCTGCAATGCCCCACACCATGCAGGGCCACGTCGCGCTGTTCCGGTTGCCTGGCAGGACTTGGTTGCCGGCTGGCCTGGAAATATTCGGAAGCCTTGGAGCGCAAGCGGACGCCAGGCTTGTGGGCTTGGCTCGCCAGACTTCGAAGACGTCGTCGCAGGGCGACAAGGTGCTGTCCAAACTGCAAGCATATGAGGAGATAGGAGTGTTTTTGTTTCCCTTTTTACTGTTTAGAATGTTTCAGTACTTAAGTACAATTTTAGTCCGTTTCGTTTTCAACTCTAAATTCTTGTTTTTCAAAATTTTAACGTAGGTTTTGTACTCAGGTCTGGCTGAAAACTTGAAAATATCAATTCACAATCAAAATTTTAAGCAACCAAGCAACATCCTAGCAGTTGAATTACAACGGCGAAATGCCCCAAAAACCATCTTTGTTATTTTTAAGCCATTTTTCTAGCGTACCAAAACCAAGTTGAGCAAAGTGTTGCCTACTTCCCGGAGGCAAATGCAATTGTGCGCACACACACAGACAGCACAGAGCGGCGACCGAAACGAAAATGAAACACACACAGAGAGCAATTGCTCTCTTTGGCTTAAGCCAAAGCGAGAGAGACCATGCAGAAAAACTGTTTCATTCTTGAACATTGATAAGCTCGGTTCAACTTTGCTCTTTCTCTCTCTCTTGGTTGTGCCTTACTTTCCAAAACAGTTCGGATTTGAATTGATTTAGCTGAGGTTGTCAGACTAATTCGTCATACATTTGGAAATATTTGTACAAAAGCAATTACAAATGTTTAGCAGCTAAAGTGGGAAAAAAGCGCCAAGAGAACGAACCAGTGAATGCCTAGCTTGGGCCGTAGCCATTGGAACGGAAGAGTAGTAATGCCAAATGATATTCTGCTTGCGCAGTGGATTTCGACGAGTTTGATATTTCATGGCTCTGCCGGCTTTCGCGCGGTCTTTCATTCCATCAGTATTCTCAAATACCTTCACGCTACAAGTCACAAGGTTTCATGTGATTTGACAAGTTTTCAATATGTGTGCCAAAACAATTGCACCTTCTAGGTATACAAATTGAGGGGCAAGAAAGTTTTATTAAAAAGTCAGGAGACTAAACCCAAGCATATTCGTTGTCGCATTTGGTAAAAAGTTTTAGGAAACCCAAGGAGCTTATATGACATCTGGTTCTGAGATTTGAACGGTTCAACAATTTCTGGTTAATCAGAGAACAAACTCAAATCAATCCGGTTGGACGATGTAGATCATTACTCTAAAAATATCTGAAAGTGTGTATATGCCCATATCATTAGCAATAAATTCTCAGTCGATAATTATCATATATTTTGTTTACTTTCTCCAAGCTTTTTGGTCAAAAGCGCTGATTGAAAAGGTCAATTCATTTAAATAAGTTGGTCATCGGAGAAAAACAAACATTTGGGGGACTTTGATCAATCTTATTATAAGGAAGGCATACAAAAATAAATTGTGCAGACTGAGTTCTAAATCTCATTTTCTTCTACTTTGGCCTGATAGAAACGTCAAGCCGTTGCACGGTCTTGGCGGCTGCAGTCTAAGTCCAAAGTTGCCTCTGTCCAAGGCATTTTTGTTTCAGCTTTTCATTGCTGGAGTACCAAATTCGACGCAACAACCCTTTTAACATTAGGAATTAGGGTGTTAGCCGCTCACTTTGGCCAGCAGCTTTGCAGCTGCATCGCGCTGTTGCCAGGGGTTGCCAACCAAAGAAGTGTGAGTGGACTTGGGACTCGTCTTGTGGAATCGGTCAGCAGTTTTACCTCACTGCATACGCCCGCATAACCACAGGAGAGTTCCTGCCTTTGTAATTCATACAGGGAGTGCCTCTAGAGGTACTAAGAAACTCGAATGGGTTTTGCAAATCTTTGCATTTTTATGAGAGCAAAACATTTCCCAATTTCATATTCTATCACATGCCAGTATCTTGGGATCTACTCTTTCTACAACTCCCAGATTTCACATTAAAGAGAGAAAGCTAAGCTAACTTCGTCTGTGCCGAAGTTTTTATACCCTTGCAACTGCTCTCTTTAATATTTTCAAAAAATACTCTTTCCCATTTTCCGACCGATCGTTTGTATGGGAGCTATATGATATAGTCATCCGATTTGGCCAACAATTTGTCAAGACATGTGAAAGCATGTGAAACCGATTTTAATAAAACTTGGTAGAATTATAAGAAAACATAGAACACCTACGATTCCAAAGTTTGGAGTCGTTTCCATTGAAAAGAAAAAAGTTTTTCATACTAAAACTAGTTTTCCGAGCGATTGTTCCTATGGCAGCTATGAGATATTGTCATCCGATCCGGTCGGTTCCTACATATTATACTTGCAAACTTCTAGGCAAAATTGTAATACCCTTTGCAAGGGTATTACAAGAGCGTAAGTTAAAGTCGGCCCAGTCCGACTTCAATATTCCCAATACTCAGTGAAATTAGTGTATCATAGCCTCTCCTTATGTTAATTAACAGCGTATTAACATTAACTTGAATGTTGCAGCATTATGTAAGCAAACAGTGCATACGGCTCAGATAAGTATGCAATGGTTTTTCATAAACTGTCTGTAACTCTGCCATTTGTTATCCATTCTCTATGAACATTTGTGAGATTGTAGATATTGGGCACATATTACACTACACTACACAAAATATGAGCTCGAAATCTTAAAGTTTGTGGGAGATATTCAATATGGCGGTGACGGGAGGGGGCGTGGCCAAAATTTGAAATGAACTTGATCTGCGTGCCGACCATACTAGTCTACATTTAAAATTTGGTGGCTCTAGCTCTTCTAGTATCTGAGATCTAGGTGGTGGTTGATACAGACAGACGGACAAGGCCATATCGACTCGGCTATTATATATATGCTATATATATGGCTGCTTCCTTCAGCCTGTTACATTTGCACGACTTTAGTATACCCTTTTTTGCCCATATGTGGCATGTTCCCGAGCAGGGAAATCTGCCATCCGCACTCTGAAGCTGTTAACAATAACTAATTTTCGTTGAAAAAAGGCAAACTTCGGTTTGAAACGTGAACCAAGTTTGTTGTGACATGATCCAAGATGGTTGAAGAGCAGGTCCATGGGAAGCGGCAACTACCACATATATGCTTGTATCTAAGCCGTTCAACATTAAACAGTTTCCATAAGTTAAGTTCGCAAACAGCCAAAAGTAGCCGCCAGACAGTGGGAGAGTTGACCATGTCAGGTGACTTTGGCACAGAAAACGCAGTTGGCATTTCAATGAGCATTTCGCATGCATAACAATTGTGCACACAATGGAACCCCAACCCAGCCCATTCATCCATCCATCCATCTATCGGGGGGAGCCGTATCAAAATGCCACATTTTCCCAATCGTAAAACAAAATGAAACTTCACTTGGGTGTGAATTTATGGCCATAATTTCGGTTCAACTGTATTGCGAATTAGTTTTATTGGGGGCCCTCGATTAAGATGCCCGGCCAGCGGAAGGGGAGGCTAATCAGTTGGCAGTTGGCACTTGTTATTTGATCAATTGGCTGTTGTTGTTGTTGCTGCTGCTCATAAATATGGATGGCGGGGTGGGGGTGGGGGTGGGGGTGGTGTGGGAAGGGGATCATTAGCTAAGCAAACAAACAGATCAATTTAATTAACTGAATCAATAGGCGCTAAAAGTTGAAAGGGGAGCGCGGATGGGTACCAGGCGGCGTATGCGCAATCAGCCGAGAGGCGTTAATCGTGGGCCGATGATAAGCACTGATTAAAGGTAAACAGCGATGGCAATCGGTATCAGCCGAGAGCAGCCCAGCTTAGCGCTCCCACTCTCCCACTCTCCCACTCTCTCTTTAGAGAGCCGGCGCTCTATTTTGAATTTGCTGTTTGATTTTAGCCGCGAGTCGCTTTTTGTACGCGTACGCGAAACGTTGTTAACAAATGGCCGAGTCGCAGCCTTTAAGGGCCACGCAGGCGCTGAGTGATCCAAACCCCAGACTGCCCTTTGCCGATGAGGAGGACGAGGTGGAAACCACGGTCCAGCCATCGCTGGGGGCACGTCGCCGGGCGGAGTTGCCCCACCTGCGGGTTATCAATGAACTGGAGTCGGACTCGGACTCGGCGCCCTCATCTGCAGAGCACTTCCTGTCCCCCGGCCTGCGACGCAATTCGATTTCACTGCCATCGGGCATCAATGCCTTGGACTTGGAGGCGCTGCGTCTGCGTCATCAAATGCAGGCCCAGGAGCCGCTGCATGAGGAGAGTCCCACGGACAGTGTGAGTGAAGTTTTGTTTGGGGTTTTTTGTTCGGCGTTGCAAACGAGTTTGTCATCTGATTCGTTGGCATCATCTAAAATTTAAAATTAAAAACCTAATTAAGCGCCACATTATCAGCGCAAGGGAGAGAGGGGGGGAGTGAGCGAGCAGGAGTGCGGGAGAGCGGGAGAGATGATGCTCAGCTGTGTGCGACTTAATGCTAATTGACTTTTAATTTAATTTTTGTGACATGTGACACAAATTTCGGCCGCTTCTTTTGATCAGCAAACAAAATTGAAAACTTTTGGTCAGCAATTTGCTACATTTTCATTGAAAAGTTGTGCGTCTTTTTGGGTAAGCACGACCAGAACGCCTTTGAATTACCGTTATTTCTTGCTTAAGACACGGACAAACATGGATTAGGTTAACCATAGGTTAAAGACCGGTACTTAGCTCAGCTGTATATGGGGAGTTCTTCCAGTTCCAACCGCTCACTCATCATCTTTCTTCGAAATCTAAGGATGGCTGCACCTAAATGTGGTTATGTTAAGCCCACACTGAGAGAAAAGACAAGAATTTTGGTACCAAAAGCTGTGAAGTAATTAGTTTACTTGAGCTTACTTCAGAAACAAACTAGAAAGGTTAAGCCATTTAAAAACCATAGAGGAATGTTAACTGCGGCTCTGCCGAAGTTTGTATGCCCTTGCAGCAGGCTTTTCTTACCAAGACTACGTTTCAAACCTTACTTTTCTATGGTAGCCATACTATATAGTTGACCGATTTCGACCAAACTTGGTAAAATCATGGAAGAGCATAGCAAACGAAGTAATATAAAGTTTGGAGGCGTTTTGTTTGAAGACAAACAAGTTTTCCTCACTAAAACTGGCTTTCGACTGATTGTTCCTATGGCAGCCATATGCTATAGTCAACCGATTTTGACAAAACTTTGTAGAATTGTGCAAGAGCATATTAAATATATACATGCCAATTTTGAGGACATTTCCTTTGTAAACAAAAAAGTTTTTCCCACAAAGACCACTTTCTAGACTCTACTTTTTTATGACAGCTATACCATATAGATTTCCGATTTCAACCAAATTTGGTAAAATCATGGAAGAGCATAGCAAACGAAGTAATATAAAGTTTGGAGGCGTTTTGTTTGAAGACAAACAAGTTTTTCTTACTAAAAGTAGTTTTTCGACCGTTTGTTCCTATGACAGCTATATGCTATAGTCATCTAATTTCGACAAAACTTTGTAGAACTGTGTAAAAGCATATTAAATAAATAAATGCCAATTTTAAGCACATTTCCATGGTAAGCAAAAAAGTTTTTCTCACTAAGACCACTTTTTGGACTCTACTTTTCTATGACATCTATACTATATAGATGTTCGATTTCAACCAAATTTGGTAAAATCATGGAAAAGCATAGCAAACAAAGTAATACAAAGTTTGGAGGCGTGTTCTTTGAAGACAAACAAGTGTTTCTTACTAAAACTAGTTTTTCGACTGATTGTTTCTATGGCAGCCATATGATATAGTTATTGGATCCGAACAGTTCCTAAATATTATGCTGCGTACAGAAGAAAGACGACTCTGCACAAAATTTCAGCTCGGTAGCTTGAAAACTAAGAGATTAATGCTGCTCGAGCTGCCACAGAAGAGTCGGACGTAGCGCCATCTGTCATTTAACACTTAAATAATTAAGATAAATTCGATCTGTTTGAAATACGAACGACGGTTAAATTATTTGGTTATTGTTTAATCAAAATCTAGGATGCTCATTTGCAGTTAAAGATATTTTTGTTGACAAGTTAAAAAACAAAAACTAATCAAATGAAATGTACTTAATGAATTCAAATATTTCTGAAAAATGGGTTATATTTGTCATGTTGTTTAATTGAAACACTACAGCTCAAGCTAAATTGCATTATATGGAAACGAAAAAATAAACAAACAAAAAATCCTCAAGTTCTGAAAACTTTCAACTGCTAGATCCGCATCATGTAGAACTATTAAAACGAATAAATATATAAGAAAAAAAAGTGCTCGAAATTTGCTTTAACAAAATGTTTACTTTGGCACTGAGACGCCTTAGCATAAGAGGTGGTTGAAAAGCGACCACAAATAGCCTTGGCAAGTTATAAAATTAAGAAGAAACCAACTAAAGAAAGTCATTCAAGTGCCAAACACTTGACATTCAGAGGATCAAATTCCAAAATTGTTGCTCGATTTGACGGGAAGTGAAGAATGGCACTCCGGACATCATGAAACACAAATTAACAAGAAACTAAATAAAAAGAAAAGAAATGTATTTCCAAGTTGGTCTGTGCGCTGGCACAGCCCAACGCCGAATGAAGCAAATTGATTTGCACAAGACTTGCCCTGACTGGTGACTCGTTACATTGGCAATCGGTTACTGTAACGAGTTGTGTGGGGATGGGAAAACCAAAGGGGACAGAAGAAGACAAAACATAAGAAAAACAAAACCGTTGTTAAGTGTGACCAGCTGGGGTTTGCTTTGAAAAACATTTTACTAATACCCATGTTACACTAGGAGTGCGTTATGCGTTAATAGCCAACAATTAGCTTTTTTTATTTGGGAAAAAAGCTGATTGTTAGCTATTAACGCACAACGCACTCCTAGTGTAAATAGCCTGTACAAATGTGAACTATTTATCAAAGTTCGGTTGGTCAACTTGACGGGCAGTTTATCCAAATTTGAGTGTCTCATGATGTAGGCGGCGTAACCGGAGGAACAAACTTAAACGCTGCTCATCCACCGGTCAACTTTAATCGCGAGCTCAGCTCCAATGAAGCTATCGATATTTTTATCGATAGACAAACAGCTGGCCGCACACTTGATTTGTTTATTTTATTATTTGCTGCAACACAAAATGTTTATGAATAAACGAATTTTTCAACTCCACGCAATGGAAATGCAATTCGAAGAGGCAGAGCATCGAATTTTAGTCAACTTTTACGCAAAACAATGACCAGCAACAACCAATCGCATAAAAAACAAACAAACCAAAACGAGTCAGCTGTCACACTGAAGCAGCGATAGGCATTTATCGTTATCAGCCGAAACTGCTGCTGAGAAAAGCAAATGACTTAACCGCTCGTCATCTTGACGAACAAATCTGACTGGTGGTTGGCTAACCGGAACCTTTGAGAATCGGGCCCTAACGTATTTGCAGGTAACAATTTTGTTGTTATGTTGTTTTCAACCATTTGATACCACTGCAATTGTGTCACATTGGCTGGTGGCGCACAGGAAAGGAACTATATTAAAGCACTGCAATTGAAATAAGAAGTAGACGATAGAACGTCTTGACCTAATAAAGCATTTTGTCATCGATTTGTATGCTCTATATTAACATTTACTCACTGAAATATGTATTTATTTATTTATTTAAAATTGTGCGAAAACATGCAGATTTACTTATGTTAAGCTTACTTACAAAGACTGTCACAAGTCAAGACTGTTTACATTGGCGTCACATAAGTAGTGTGACCAGTCAGATAGCGATTAGTAATCAGAAATGAAGACACTTTGTTATGTGTTGATTTATCAAGTTGCCTCCCACAGTTCTTAATTGTACTTTCCCCTTAGTTAAACAAAAACGAGAAAGCTAAGCTAACTTAGTCTGTGCTCGCTTAAATATTTTCAAAAATATACTCTTTTTCCTATTTTCCGACCGATCGTTTGTATGGGAGCTATATGATATAGTCATCCGATTTGGCCAAAAATTTGTAGAATTAGGTGAAACCATGTGAAACAAAGAAATCCAATGGTAGCAGGATGCTACCATTAAGAACAAAAAAGTTTTTCTTACTAAGACTGTTTTTCAGACCTATCTTTTGTATGGCAGCTATACCATATAGTTGTCCGATTTTAATAAAACTTGGTAGAATTATAAAAATACATAGAAAACCTACGATTACAAAGTTTAAAGACGTTTCCATAGAAAAGAAAAAAGTTTTTCATACTAAAACTAGTTTTCCGACCGATTGTTCCTATGGGAGCTATGAGATATATTTATTCGATCCGTTTGGTTCCAATATATTAGTAGTTTGCAGCAAAAAGAAGACTCTGTGCAAAATTTCAGCTCGATAGTCTTAAAACTGAGAGAGTAGATCGCATAGAAACAGACAGACAGACGGACGGACAAAGCTCAATCACCCTGATCAAGAATATATATACAATTTATGGGGTCGGAAATAAATATTTCTATGCGTTGCAAACTTCTTTGCAAGGGCATAAATATGTTCAGATAAACGCATAAGTCTGCCTTTACACAGCTCGACAGATGAGACATGAATTTTCCTTCAATTTCATGGGCGGAACATGATGAAATGCAGGACTATTAGATTATCATGTCTCATGTGACGAACTGTGTAAATGCAGCCTGAGTCCCGAAATGCTCGAGAGTAAAAAACTACTTATAAGGATTTCTTTAATGAAGCTAAGCGGACACCAGTTTTGGAAAATATCATACAAACAAGGCTGCACCTCACAAAGTTTTACCATTTGTTGGTATGCTCTTAGTTTGATATTATAAATTAAACCAGCTGACGTTGCTCTTAACATTCTTCTGAAAGGGTTATCAGACTTCTACCGGAAACCAAATAAAAACTTCGTCATCGTCCTGCATTCACAACTGTCGGCTAGCTTTGTCTACTTTCAGGAACTTTGACAAGGTAACGGACGTTCTCAAAGCATAGCCGAGTACTCAGCTCGTTACAGTGTAACCGATTGTCAATGTAACGAGTCACCAGTCACGGCGAGTATGGTGCTGTTCAATTTGCTTCATTCGGTGCTGGGCCGTGCCAGCGCACAGACCAACTTATTTTCTCTTTATTTAGTTTCTTATTCATTTGATAACTTCTTTCCATTGATGCTTCTCTTGGCAAACGTTTTGCAACTCTTCCACTTGCTGTGGAGTTAAGTCTAGCAATAGTTTTGAACTAGATCCCTTGGCTTGCTAACCAATCCCTTGGCCAACGTTAATATAACTTGGCCTCCATTTCCATTCCATCAAATTGGAAAAGTTTTGTCACAATTTTTCGGTTTCCCTGAAGAGCTCTTGTTTCTCCACTGCTTTGTATTTCCTGCATTGAGCTTTTTCAATACCCAGGAAAGGCTGTTTGGCACTTGCATCACCTTCTTTAGTTTAGTTAGTTTCTTCTTAATTTTATAACTTGCCAAGGCCAAAGATTTAGCCAAAGTTAGGATGGGACGCGTAAACATTTTGTTGAAACATTTGTTTGAATAATTTTTCCCCCCATTCTTCTGTTCTGTTTTAATATGATATAAACTGCCTGCTGTTCCGTTGTACTCCTTACATATCCGGCTGCAGTAGAGCTGTGGTTCGCTTACGCCTATTACTCTGAGGCTGAGAATATTTTCGTAGCCAGAATTGTTTCGTTAATTCTCAGAGCGGCCTCTGAGGGTGTGCCTAGTTTCTCGCAATTGTTTTGGTACATCAAAAGAAAAACGATTGAATATCTTTTAAAACAATGGCTACAAATCAGTTTGCAGTCCAATGTATTCAGGTCTGGGCTATCAGCCGTAGAAATGAAGTTTGTTTTAGACTTGTTTGAGTGTTTTTTTTTTGCCTTGGTCTACATATAATGTCATGTTGCAAGGCTTCACCAGCTTTTCCAAACTTTTGACTCCCTTTTTTTACACAAATGAAGTCATGGGCGACCCTCCACCAAATCATAAGCCGTAAGGTGACCTCTCTGAACTCTTTGGAATGAGTTTGAACGCTTGTTTTGATGACACAACACATTTTATATCGTTCTGTTTGTTGAACAAGCCTTTATTTGATGTAGATTTTCTTGTCAATAAACGGCAAGCGTCTGTGGACAGTGTTCACGCACTGGCAGTGCCATGCTTTTGATGTTGTCTTGCATTTTTGTTGCAATTCAAATTGGCTGGTGTGCCTCTTGTATGCTTGGAGTCCCAAACAGCTGCCCTTGCTGATATTTTAACTTAAGAGGCATGATTTTCTGCCTGCGCAGTGGATTTCGACTAGCTCGTTGGCTTGTGTCGTTCGCACAGTGCTCTGTTTTGGTACAAAATTGTGCCAACTTGCTGAACCGCGTCTTCCTGATCTCTTACTCTGTCTACCTGAAGGCTATGACGGATAGTTTATTGCCTGCCAATGCTTAAATATTCTTAATTTTTAGTTAACAAACAAAAATTTCCAACCAAATATGCAGGTTTAAAATAAAACCATAAAAATGTCAAATTAGTTTGATGCACTCAAAGTGCCTAGCCAAGCGCGTTAATTCTCTTACACACATGCATACTCCCTCTCTCTCTCGCACACACACACAATTGAGGTGAGATAATTTTTTGTTTAACCATTCGCAACTGGCAAAAGCGAATCAACGTTAAATCAGTTGAAATGTAACCAAAAACCAAATGCTAATTGCGGCGGTTGGGCGACGAGGCGGATGTGTGATGTGTGACAAATGATTTGCCACCGGCAGCCGAAAAGTAGGCCACACTTTTCGAGGCGAATGTGGATGGGTTCGTTCCACTGCCAGCCTAAAAGTAGGCCAGAATTTTTACACACTGCTTTATAATGTGACCCCCCCCCCCCACCTAACAACACCAACCAACCGACTCCATAATTTGAATTGTAGAATGTGGACAATTGCTAGTGGATTTCCCAATCAAATTGCCAGCTAACTGCATCGAATTGTTGGAAATGTAGAAAAGCGCCCGGCATATTTCGACTCACTCTCGCCATTCACTCACAACTCAACTCTCGATGGTGAGCGAGTTGCGAGTGGGAACGAAGTGAGACGAGCGATTAAAAACGCTACACAATATCAAGCGAAGCCCCCGCCGAACATTTCCAATACAAGCAATTATCAAGCAGCCGCAGCAGTGGGCAGAACATCAAGATCGGGGATTGGTATTAACGGTGCGAAAAGTTTAGTGAGCCAAAAAGGAAAATCCCTGGAATGAGTTCACCCAACAACACACGCTTTGTGGTGCTGTCCAGTGTGTCGGACGAAGAGCAGTCATCAGTGGAACCGGAGGAAGTGGATGAGTCGGAGGAGTCGGAGTCGGAGGCGGAGGCGGAGGCGGAGGTATGGCAGCCGGCTAAGGCAGGTACTAAGTGCGCATTGCTTGTGGTTAGCTCTGGCTGAGACTGGTTTAACTGATACCCAATACCTGGGGCAAGCGATTTCGTTGCTCTCCGCTAATTGCATTCGCCTCGTCAACAAAAAAAAAGGGTGTTAAAAGCCAACCCTCGCTCTCTCTCTATTTATTTGCACTATCAATTGTTATTACTTTTTTCTTACAGAATCTGGACGGCTTGGCCTCTAGCCTGGGTACGCCCGGCTCACTCACAGCGATTAATACACCGGACAAAGGCGTCAGCATAACAACCATCAATGCGGACAGCAATGATGATGACGATGAGTTTGGAAATGCCAAGCGGCCAGTCCATCGGTGAGTGTGGCCCCATCAGTTCCATTCATGCTCAGAGCTGAGATTGCAATTGAATTAATTCATTTAACTACATTAACTACATTAATTGAATGTTTCTGTACAACCAGAAACGTGCGCTGGCGCATTCTGAGACCGCCTTTGTTTTTGTCAGTGGGGATACCTTAAAGCTTGGGGTAATACCCAGCATTTCTGGCCAAGACTTGGTATGTATAAGCTGACACTCGGGCAAACACTTCTCCACTCCATATTTCTCATACTTTGATCCCAACTAAAGTCTGAAAAATGTATGCTCCACGTCTTATGCAGAATGTGTTCCTAGGACAGCATGCCCGAAGATTAGCATCTAGGTGTTTTTTGCCCATCTTCTATCCATCATCTACCCATTAAGGTCCTATCTTGCAATCTATGCTTATCAAAGTGGCCTTAGACCGGGTAAATTCAGCACAGACCAGATATTCACAGAGCCAGAAAGACGGTAGAAAGCCCATGAGTTATGAGACCGCTACAACCATCATCTGATTTATTGATTATAAAGACGCCTTAGACACTGCGATAAGGTCACAGCTATTTGAAACCCTGTTTAAGTAGTGAGAAGTTGAGGAGCACACAAGGCTACTTCAAAGTAGAAAATAATCTCTTCGAGATATTTGATACCAAAAGGTGTTATAGGCAGGTTGAGTCTTTATCGTGTGACTTCTGTAATCTGCCAATGGAGGATACCCATATACAGAATGGGCAGCCTCCTTTTCAAAGGTATAATGCCAATTGCCTATGCGGCTGATATTGATATCATCTGCACAAATGAACGAATTTACACAGTAGGCGAGAGTATCACTTGAGACTCCAAACATATTCACTTTGCCTTGAATACTCCACCTACTAAGAGAACATCATGAAGTTTGCTTCGCCGTGTAAAACTAGTCATAGAGAAGCAGGCAAAACTTATGGACTTATCCACGCGCTGAGAGTCTAAGCGTCTTGGGCAATCTGTTGCAATGGCTGACTACAACTTTAAGGTTGTTAAGTCTTTTGTCTACCTAAGAACAAAGACAACCAGCGACAACATCAATCAGAAAACCCTTAGAAGTATTACTTTTGCGAAGCCAATGCTAAGTACTACCAAAGAATTATAGATAATATAGACAAAACACGATTATTCCTGGTAGCTGACATTGGCTACCAATTGTCGATTTGTTTCACATGCATCATCTATAATATCTATAAGACTTTGGTACTACTGTCCCTGTAGGGAGTTCGAGAACAGAACCCTTCTCGAAAAACAAGTCGAAGATAACAATATTTGTTACCATCACGGTCGCCATTTTTTATAAAATAAAGACTTTGCCATAGCTGAGGGCAGAAGTAAAACTGAACAACAAAAACACAGCACTTTCGTTCAATTTTAAAGAATCCACCAAACAATCACTTTATACAAGTATAAGCAGCAAATTCGTGCATTCGGTACCATCACGGTCGCCACTTTTTATATAAAACAAGGGCTTTCCCAAAGCTGACGAGCATTAATACTAAAAACAAAACCTAGCACAGTCGCTGGATCTTAAAGACTCCACCAAACAATCACTTCATACAAGTATAAGCAGCCAGTTTGAGCATTTGGTAACATCACGGTCGCCACTTTATACAAAATAATGAATTCGCCATAGCAGAAGAGCAGAACAAGCTAAAACAAAACACCTATTAGGGTGGCTAAATTTAAAAAAAAAATGTATCAAGCAGACACTTTGCACAAGAGTAAGCAGCAAATTCGAGCACTAAATACGAGCACGGTCGCCGACTTTTATCAAACATGCACTTCGCCATAGCTGAACACAAAAGTTAAATTAAAAAAAGGTTAATATATCATTTTGTCGGCGGATCGATAAATAGTACTGATTACGAAAAATGTCTAGATGGTACGAACTTATGGAGGGGGAAGGGTGGTAAAACTAAACAAATATCAAATGGGGTATCGTTTTATGGGTTTTCGGATGCTCTGATAACATTTCTGGCAATATTTCGTCGATCGGTGGTTAAGGGGGAGGGTGGAAAAATATAACAAAAAATCAAATGGGGTATCGTTTTATGGGTTTTCGGGTGCTGTCACTTCATTTTAGGGAATATTTTTCTGATCGGTGGTTGAGGGGCCCGACTTATGAAGGGGAGAGGGGGGGAAATTCAACAAAAAATCAAATGGGGTATCGTTTTATGGGTTTTCGGTTGCTGTGATTTAATTTTAGGGAATATTTTTCTGATCGGTGGTTGAGGGGCCTGACTTATGAAGGGGAGAGGGGGTGAAATTCAACAAAAAATCAAATGGGGTATCGTTTTATGGGTTTTCGGGTGCTGTCACTTCATTTTAGGGAATATTTTTCTGATCGGTGGTTGAGGGGCCCGACTTATGAAGGGGAGAGGGGGGGAAATTCAACAAAAAATCAAATGGGGTATCGTTTTATGGGTTTTCGGTAGCTGTGATTTAATTTTAGGGAATATTTTTCTGATCGGTGGTTGAGGGGCCTGACTTATGAAGGGGAGAGGGGGGGAAATTCAACAAAAAATCAAATGGGGTATCGTTTTATGGGTTTTCGGTTGCTGTGATTTAATTTTAGGGAATATTTTTCTGATCGGTGGTTGAGGGGCCTGACTTATGAAGGGGAGAGGGGGGGAAATTCAACAAAAAATCAAATGGGGTATCGTTTTATGGGTTTTCGGGTGCTGTCACTTCATTTTAGGGAATATTTTTCTGATCGGTGGTTGAGGGGCCTGACTTATGGAGGGGGAATTCTTAAAAGAATTCAAAAGGGGCATCGTTCTATAGGTTTTCGAATGCTCCGATTTCATTTTAGGGAATATTTTTCCGATAAAAAGATCAATGAGCGACATAAAGATATTTAATATTCGTTTTTGTATCACAAAATATCCATTTTTCATATCCTTTGGATGATTTTCAGCTCAGTTGGATGCAAATTTAAGATCCATTTGTCATTAAATGGATATTTTAATATCCAAAAATGACTGATAGATATTAAAACATATCTATGCCATACAAATACCGATATCATTCTATGAATACTTTGTAGAATCCTTTTTTTTTTTAATTTCTAAAGTAGAAACTTGAATTTTGCAACTTCTGAATAACTATTTCGTCCCAGAGTGCAATGCTAGAGCGAGGCAAGCCTTTTGATTAAAGTCATTCAACTGGCGGATGAAATTGCTGTTTTAGGTTCGGTTCGTCTCGGTTCGTCTCGGTTCGTAAAGAGCGTCGTTTCGGTTAGCTGTTCGAATCGCTGTTGAATCGGCTAAGATAAGACATTTGAAACTGATTCCTGTGCCTTTAGACTTGCTCTTGTCTTGGGTGGTTACCGAATCTTCAATTTAACCAAGAACTCTCTTTTGAAGCAGCAATTGAAGTGGACAAATACCAGCTCCAAAATCTAACAACTCACAAGAACTGTGCACAGATTGAGGGTATGATCAACCATACACCTACTGACCATTCAAATGAGAGCTGCTTTAATCTCCCCTCCCCCCATGCCATTCCATTCACACACAATTCTACGAGTTCATTGCGTGTGTGGGGCGAGGATGGAAGATGGGGTGGGGCGGCCGTAAATTTACTTTTTAAGCGAATTACAAGCAAACAGCTGGCAATGGCAAAGGCAAAGGCAAATCTTGAATCTCTGGCTGCGCTCTCCGTTGGATGATAAGTAAATCAGCGGCAACTTAACGACAACAACGCTGACAACGAGGTTGCTGTTCATGGGAATTGCTACATTGCTCCATAGATAGATGTGTGCTTGTATATCTCAGTCTGTTAAAGTCGCCCCAGATATATACATATACACACACGATCCGGCGAGCTCAGTTGATGACTGTGATTAGGCGTGATAGCACCGAAATCGCAAGACACCGTTTTGGAGATCAAGTGAAGCTCCATACGGTAAGTGGAGTGGAGCAGGTGTCGCGAGGCGTTAACCCGGTTCCATTTGAAGGTGTACTCAACTGGCATCTGGGTTAACCATTAAACGCTCAAAGAACGCCGTTTCAGTGTCGAGGCCTGCCCAGATAAGATGCCGCGATAAGCTTGATCGGAAATCATAAATCAGCCACCCAACCCACCCACTTGTGGGTGATCATAAATCCATATGCCGGGGCAATTTGGCATGTGGGAATCTATCAGCTGATAGATTTATGTGTACCACCCAGCCTACCCGCCTATCTCTCGATCATAAATTTGACTTGACTTGGCATTGTCTTTGTCCCCATCCTTATCTTTACAGCGATCGTTTTCGTAGCCGTCGGCGCGCCTCCATTGCCCCCCTGCCCGCCCTGCGCCTCAACAGCAGAGAAATGTTGGCCAGCGATTTCGATACGCACAGCCTGGCCAGCAACCAGGCCTCCATAACGAGTGTCAACTCGCTGGCCAGTTTGCTGCGCGAGAAGATGCAGGTGAGAGCGAGAGAGTCTTATGCCGGAGTTGCGAGTAGAGACACAGCTAATCCCGGCCTGTTGCCCAGGCTTTTCCACAGTTGATACGCAAAAAGAAGCGAGAGACGAAGGACTACAAGATCAAGATATTCGTCATCGTCATGTTCTTCATCATCATATTTCTGGTGAGTGGGAGTCCTTCTACTCCTTTCGCTTAGCCAGTAAGGGCCAACTGTACAAGAGAAACCCACATCTCTCCTTCTTCCCTACGCAGATTGGCTACGCCTACATCGCCTACCACCAGCAGATGCTGACCAAGAGCTACTTCCAGAAGATCAAGTTCAACTCACAGGATCGCATCTTTCGCATACTCAGCCAGGATGATAAGGAGGTGATTTCGGGTCAATTGGGTGTAACCCTGGGCAGTGATTCGGCCCCGTTCCACTGCCTGGACGAGCATCGGCGCAGCGATGGCAGCGTTTGCATCGAATGGAATGGCATTGCCCGGCTGCACCTGAATTTCCAGGACAAGGACGTGTTCCGCTGTTACACGCTGCAGTGGCAGGCCCTCAGGCCCGGTCTGCTGCCCACCGATTGCTTTGAGCTGAAGCGGGAGAATGGCTTGTGGTTTGGCGGTGGCATCACCCGGGGCCAGGAATGGTCACTGAGCTATGCCAACTTCGAGTTCATGCCGTACGCCAGCGGGGACATCAAGGTGCATCAGTTCGGGAATGGGGTGAAGCGGTATTTCATCAACTCCATTGGCGTGGCCATGCAGGTCAGCGAGCGCACGCCGCTGCAGCTGGGCATCAATCTCACCGAGAACCAGTTCTGCCTGCGGGCGGCCAACGATGAGTTCACCTTTGTGAACCGCCTCACCCCGCTGCCCCAGTTGGACTACAGGATCTGCATCACCGAGGATATGCGCAGTCTGCACATGCTGATGACACAGCAGAGTCTGTGGGACGGACTGAAGGAGCAGGACATCAATGTGCTGCACTCGCTGCTGGAGGAGCCGGTGTGGCGTATACCCAACCAGGAGCAGGCGGACTCGCTGAACGAGTCGGCCATCTGTGACTACTCGGAGAGTGCCATTGCCCTGGGCCTGGGCCACATAGTGATCAATGAGTTCTGGCAGGAGAATATTGGCGACTTCACGGTGGATCGCTCACGCTTTCCCACTCTGAAGGACACCATCGATGTGCTGCATCGACGTGGCTTCAAGGTGGTCTTCACCATACAGCCCTTCATTAGCACGGACAGTCCCAACTTCAAGGATGCAGTGCGTCGCAAGCTGTTGATCTACGAGCGTTACTCGGAACGCAGTATCCCAGCTTTGACACGGTACAAGAGCAGCTCCAGTGCGGGAGTATTGGACATTACCAACAATGCGTCGGTGCCCTGGCTGCTGGAGAAGCTGCAACGTCTGAAGGATGAGTACGGGGTGAAGAGCTTCTATTTGGATCTGGGCACGGGTTACAATCTGCCGCACTACTATCAGTGTCGCCAGCCGCTGGACAATCCGGACATGTATGCACGCATGCTGACCGCCAGTCTGGAGAGTGCCGGCCTGATGGCCGTCTCCACAGCCAGTGTGGTACCCAAGCCGCCCACCTTTCTCAGCACCCCGCCGGCCAATGCCACCTGGGAGGGACTACGGGAGACACTGGCCGCTGTTTTGAACTACGGTGTCATCGGCTACCCCTTCGTCTTACCCGGTGCCATAGGCGGGGATTATTTACTCGAGCGTCCCTTGACCAAAATGGTGTCATTCTATTCGCTGGGTCAGCCGCCGCTGCCCGATCCCGAGCTGTTCATACGTTGGCTACAATTGGCCACCTTTCTGCCGGCCATGCAGTTCAGCCACTTGCCGGGAGAGTATCACAGCGAGCTGGTCACACGGGTGGCCCAGGAGCTGAAGGAAGTGCGTCAAACTGTGGTCATAGCTCTGCTGAAGAAGTATCTCAGTCCGTCGATGAATGAGGGTTTGCCGCTGGTGCGGCCACTTTGGATGCTGGATCCGCACGATGCGGCCTGTTTGATAGTGAGCGATGAGTTTTCGGTGGGTGAGGAGCTCATTGTGGCGCCCATACTGCACAAGGGAAGGGAGGAGCGCGAGGGTAAGTAAATCTTTATTCTCTTTATGCTAAAAACCCCCCGTGGCAAAGCTTTGCCTTGACTTGTGGCTCTCTTTCTCTTGAAAGCACCAGAGATTGAGAAAAGGCCTAGCCTAAACTCTTACCAAAATCTTTCTTAGCCTCTCCATTCATGTCTAAAAGGTTTGAAACTTGTTAACAACCCTTCGGCAAAGTAGATACTAGACAACTAATGAGCCTTGCGGTAGCTCGCTGCTCTCGAAGAGCCGTTGCTTTCAAGCGAGAGCCTACTGCTGGCTCCCAGCTCTTGAGGTTAACCTTAGAGTCAAGAATTACGAGCTGAAAGTCGTTCGATGCTCCCAACTCTCGGTCTGTTTCTCTAAACGATCTCAAAACGAGAGCCAAAAGTGTCACATCCATCCTCAGATCTTTGTTCTCCATAGAAAATCGTCTCAAATTTGCTCAAGTTTGCAACAAATTCTGGAAACCCTTTTGCTACTTGTAAAACTACCGTCCAGAAAGAAGACTATCGTCAAGACAGAAGACCACCGTCACGACAGAAGACTTCCGTCAAGACAGAAGACTACCGTCTAGACTAAAGACTACCGTGCAGATAGAGAACTTCCGTCAAGACAGAAGACAAGAAAGAGGACTACCCTCAAGACAGACGATTGCAGACAAGACACAAAACTTATCTTCCAGTTCCCGTGTGGGATATTGGGTCACAAAGGACAGAAGACTGCAATTGCAACAAACCTGCGCTCTAAATCGAGGACTACCCTTACGACAGAAGACTACCCTCAAGACAGAAGACTCTTCTTCTAGTTCCAATCTCGTGTAGGATATAGGGCAGCAAAGGACTGAAGGCTACCGTCAACAAAACTGCGATCTAAATCGAGGACTACCCTCACGACAGAAGACTACCTTCACCCAAGACTCCAACTCAAAACTGTCAGGGGCAGTTAGGTAAAGTGAGGTTAGAGGCGTTGCTGGTTACTAAACCTCTTAAGGATACGCCTGTCAGCGCATTCCACCAACGCTAAGCTAAAATTGAGACATCTAAGCCCATACGGAGGCTGTGATGAAACCTGATGGATGTCTAGACAGCGTCTCAGCAAGTACAGAGACTTCCAGAATCAGAGGAAAGGGAACTCAGATTTCTTCTTTTCTTTGGTCCGGCAAGCTCTTAGAAGTCAGGAGTGTCACTGAGTCAATGAGTACCCCCAAAAGTCTACCCCACTTTACCACTTACCCTCCTCTAACACCTTTGTTCTCTTGCAGTTTACCTGCCGCAGGGCGTGTGGAAGGATGGCATTGATGGTTCCCTGCGCAAGGGTAGCCGCTGGATGCATGGCTATCGTGTGCCCAAAGATAAGATTGCCTACTTCCGTAAAATGCCGGACAATACGCGTTTCTAGGCGGGCAGCCACCCACACAGAATGTGATATGAACTAGCACCATCTCCTCTTCCCGCAACTGGAATCCCTTAAACAAATCTATATATTATATATATATTTTAGACGATATCGTGACTCTAGGCTTATAGTTCTAGTCCAGTTTAAGTGTGTGTGTGTGTTTTCTGTTTGTTTTCTTTCTCAGTTTAAGTACAACTTATCACTAGTCGATCAGTCTCGACTATCTAAATAAATACGTTTCTCTCCTCCACATCGCGCCTGGGTTACTCCCTGGCCCGGCACTCGGGCAGCGTGACCTCGCAGGGTTCGGTCTCTGGTGGCCGGGGCAGCAGGTTGCAATGCTTGTCGGCCACCACCACATCATGCTGGTCGAGACACACCACGGAGCGACGACGCTGCGGCTGGGGTGCACCCAGTTGGCGGCAGGTGAGCGGACAGAATTGCCAGGGACCTGGCCACCAGTGGGCGGGACACTGTTGCTCGGCACAGGAGCGTGTCTGGCGTAGGGGTCGCTTGTTCTTGGCATGCGTCCAGCAGGGTAGCTTATCGACCAGCACTAAGAAGAGGTCGTTAGATGTTGGAGCGGTGCCTTTGGGAGGACTTACCTTTGCCATTCTCCTGGCACACGGGCTCCCGGTGTTGCACACCTCCGCCGCAACTGGCCGAGCAGGTTGTCCAGTTGCTGAGCCGCCAGGCGAACTGATGTCCGGCACTCACATTGAAGGCGGGCAGGGTGAACTCATAGTAGATGCCCGCATTGCTCTCGTTGCCGCGCACCACCGCCTGAGGAGGAGGAGGAGGAGGAGGAGAAGGAGTCAAGTTAGGCTAGGACAGTTGGGGTTACATCTTCCAACTCACGTATACGGCTATGGAATGCTGTAGGGGTTGAGGTATTGTGATGGTCTCCTGCTCATCGATGCGATCGTACAGACTCTCGGCACCGGCAATCTCATATTCACCCGGCATAGAGATCAGACTGTCGCCGTTCAAGTAGAACCTCTCGCTCTGCCCCCGTCCGATGGCCAGAAAGTGGGGCGAATTGGCCAGCTCCTTGATCAGGATGTGACGCGCACGCGCCGGTATGCTGACCACCTCCACATAGGCCCCGTCGTTCACATGAAATTCCTCGTCGTAGACCTCCTTTATGGGTTTGCATTGATCACCAGCACCGCCACAGACACCGCAACGATCGTCCTGCATGTCCGAGTCAACGATCCAATCGCAACCAACTTTCTGAATGAAACGCTTGTTTAATTGATCTCGCCTCGCCAGCCGGGATGTTGCCAATGGAGAGAGTCGCTTACCTTGCAGATGCCATCGATGCACATGTTGTTGGTGCCCAGGGTGCAGGGGGTGCCGTCGAGCACCGTTTCACCCCAGTTGGCAATGATGGTGTCGTCCACGTCGCTGCAGAACAGGCGGCAGGGATTGTCTGCCGCAAAACGGAAGGGGAAGGGGAAGGGGTGAGTCGTTAGGTCCGGGCAGAGCTGGAACAGGGTCACTTACTCTTGTCAAAGAAGGGCTGCCACTTGTAGTTGCCACCCTGGTAGCTGACATTGTCATAGCGTGCACACTGCTGTGCCCGGAAACTGGGCTCGTGCTCCGGACACAGCTTCTTGCGGCAGATCTTGTAACGCTTGCGCTCGCCAATGCAAAAGACGCCTCCATTGGCCGGCACCGGGGAGTCGCACTCCCGCTGCTGCGTCGACACGCCGCCACCGCAACTGCGCGAGCAGTCGCTCCACTCGCTCCAATTGCCCCAGCCGCCATTGATGGCGGTCAGCTCCTCGCGTCGCACACACTTGCCATTCTGGCACCATTTGTTGCGGCCACAACTGGTGCCGGGCGCTGTGGGTCGCATATTGGTCACACACTCGCCATTCACGCGACACCACAGCGTCGAACAGAACTCGTGGGGTGCCGAACAGGCGCCCACATCGCTGTCATTGGTGAGATTGAACTGCATGCGGCACTGACCCTTGGCGTTATACCGCGCGCCGGGCAGCTCTCCGGTATAGTTGTACTCGTCCAGGGGTGTGGGTGAATCGTCCAGGCATTCGCCCAGGCCCTGACTGTGAGAGGGGGAGGGATCGGGAGATCATCACTGTTTGTTTTGGAGGATGTTTAGCTGGCGGTACTTACTCCAGGAAGTGTGTAATGTATTTCCGACTGCAGTTCGACCAGCAAACCTGCAGCGTATCCGCACCAAAAGTGGGTGTCATGATGTGCACTATGGAGCCGACACGGGGATGGCAGCCAATTTTGGCGGTATCATGGAACATGCCAAAACTGCAAGGAAATGGAAAAGGGGGGAAATGTTTGTGAGAGCAGCCTAGAGTAGAGTGGGTGGGTCAAGGCAGCTGTAAATCAGCAGCATTCTCTCTCTCTCTCTCAGCAGTCTCTGTGCGTTGTGGCACAGAACCCTAAGCTATCAAGTTTCCAAACTTCGTTGCAGTAGCGAACTACGACAGAAGATATCAAGATATGTAAGCAGGTTATGGGCCTCGATTCACATTTTCCATAACAAAAAGGCATAAACCGCCTTACCAACTGTCTCTACAGTTGACTTTTGATTCGACCCGCACTACTTCGACGAAACACACTCTTCTACACTCTCTTCGTTTTCGTTTAATATATGAACAAACCCAGCTATTCAGGTATTCGGGCAAGTACTAAATTCGTTGAGAATTTGAGCCTTTTGTCTGCCGCATGGAGTTCGCTCGCTCAGAATCAGAATGTCAGTGCAGGTTATATATCCTATATTCTGACGGCAAACGACATCAGAATGCTCTGAATGAAATGAAGCTGGATAGGACTTTCACAGCGAAATAGTGAGAACAACAAGGAAGCCTCTAGATGGACAAGGTTAGACACCCAGAACGAAACTTGTTTAAAGACTGTCGGTAGAGAGAAGGAAAGGATCGGGGATATACTAGAAAGAAGACCAAAGAAAAGACTTTATGTTGCCAATGGAAAACTTTTTTAATACTCAAAGAAGTACAAAAAGCCCTGAATTTGACTAACAGAGAATAGAAATGATGTTAAAGCGTATCCTTTGAATGATTTGCAGTATCCATTTGGACGGCAAATGTGTTGAAAATCTGAAAATCAAACAAAACCTAAATCTGACCTTGATGTGGAAGACTTAAATAAGAGATTTGTTCTAGCAGACGTACCTGAACTAGCGCAAAACCTGTACCTAAACTCTGTACCCATCTGTGATAATAGTTTAAGTTTTGTCTGTGTTAGTCAATGTGATGTACTTGAGTGTATATTAAAAGTTAAGTCTAATGCGGAAGGGCTAGATGAAGTGAACCCAAAATTACACACAGTAAGTCATATAATATTAAGTACTAAACTAAGTAAAATGTATAACTTTTCGCCAAACGCAACATGTCTAATCGATACACAGAAAAAAAAGATCACGATATTTAGTATCAATCGGGTATTTTTCAGCATCGAATCGGCCTTCATCTGAAGAATAGCCAGTTGATATGATCGAAAATATCACTCGTACATTTCGAACATATCGATGTGAAATGTTTCAGATCAACAATCTGATATTTGTTAATATCCCTGATATATTTTTATAGTATCAATGCAGTATTTTCACAATACCTGTACGACATGGCTGAAATATTTAATATATATTTATACTCTGTACCGTAGGTACATAGAGTATTATAAGTTTGTGCAAAAGTATGTAACATCCAGAAGTAAGCATCTCCGACCCCATTAAGTATATATAATCTTGATCAGCATCAACAGCCGAGTCGATATAGCCATGTCCGTCTGTCCGTCTGTCCGTCCGTCCGTCTGTCCGTCTGTCTGTCCGTATGAACGCACAGATCTCAGAGATGGTAAGAGATAGAGGTTAGACATGTATGGGACATATGCTTCTTATGTCTGCAGGCAGATCAAGTTTATTTTCAATTTTGGCCACGCCCCCTCCCGCCCCCGCAATTTAGAAAAAACGTCATATCTCCCACAGTTTTGAAGATAGATGGCTTGTTCCTTCTGGATATATTTAGTTATTAGGATAACTTATCGATCCGCCAAAGGAATGAAGAAGATCGGATGAACGGTTTTCGAGTTATGATCAAAAGACAAAATTTCTTGGTACAGAGTATGTTATAGTCGGGCTTGACCGACTTTCTTTCTTGTTATAATATCAAAGGGGTATTAATGTATTACCAATGGTGCATTTAATAATATCAAAGCTATATTTTTGTCAAGGATGTTTTTGAATAATAACTAGTGACTTTAGTTGGCTCGGGGTCACGAAAAGTTTCGTTTGTTCACAACTGTAAACAACTTATGCATTTATATACACCAACAAGAGCTGGTTGCCTACACAGTACTGTTTCATGAATCTGAATGACTGTCGCTGTTTGAATGTCTCTCCATGCGCTCACCGCTTTAAGCAGTTGGGAATTGCAATCAGCAATGAAAGCAAAAACAGACAAATCGGACGAGTATTCGCTGTCTCGCTAGCTGCGGCAGAGACCTGAACATTGGACTATAGCTGTCTCTCTTTGTTTTAAGAAACTCTGTTTGTCTCCTTCTGCCCTCAGATTTTCGATGTCTACTTTGATCTGAAATCACGTCACTAGGGTATTTTTCATATCACTGTGAGAATTTCGCTTATTAATACAATATTTTTAGTATCAATGTAATACTGCAGCATCATATTGATATTAAATAGTAACTCTTGGATATTTAACAAGAAAGAAAGTCGGTCAAGCCCGACTATAACATACTCTGTACCAAGAAATTTTGTCTTTTGATCATAACTCGAAAACCGTTCATCCGATCTTCTTCATTCCTTTGGCGGATCCATAAGTTATTCTAATAACTAAATATGTCCAGAAGGAACAAGCCATCTATCTTCAAAACTGTGGGAGATATGACGTTTTTTCTAAATTGCGGGGGCGGGAGGGGGCGTGGCCAAAATTGAAAATAAACTTGATCTGCCTGCAGACATAAGAAGCATATGTCCCATACATGTCTAACCTCTATCTCTTACCATCTCTGAGATCTGTGCGTTCATACGGACAGACAGACAGACGGACGGACGGACAGACGGACATGGCTATATCGACTCGGCTGTTGATGCTGATCAAGAATATATATACTTTATGGGGTCGGAGATGCTTCCTTCTGCCTGTTACATACTTTTGCACAAACTTATAATACTCTATGTACCTTCGGTACAGAGTATAAAAATTGATATTTTTGAAATTTTATTGGAAGATCAACTCGATATTTGATCTTATTTTTTTCAGTGTATGGAAACACGCGTTTCTGAGTTTTTGCCGCTTTCACGAGGTGTTCCCCAAGGCTCAGTCCTTGGACCGTTATTGTCTTCTCTGTATATAGATGATCTTCCTCAATGTTTGTCTGATTGTAATGTGCATCTTTATGCTGATGATGTACAACTATATGTTAGTCGTCCTTTACTAGAGCTTAATGAGTGTATTGAAACTACGAACGATGAAATTTTGAACCACACTGAAATAGCATATGCTGAGCAAGCCACAAACCTTGGTATCCAATTTAACTCCACTCTTACATGGAGTAACCATGTTGCAAAAGCTACTGGGAAACTATACGGAACTATAAGACAGTTGTCTCTAACGCAAAAACTCATCCCTCTTAATCTTAGACTTTCATGTCTCATTCCAGCCCGTTTTTATGGAATTGAAATTCAAGCAGAAACTAAAATTACTCGCTATGCAAATAAAATGTTTGACTTAAGCCAGGAATATTGGATTAGACTCAGAATATTAATATTGCTACATAAGATTGTAACAACTGGAGAGCCTAACTATTTACTTGAACATTTACAGCTGGTGTCATCAAGAAGGACCAACAATCTAGTTTGCAAAAGTGTTAAGCTCGCGAGCCAAGACAAACAATTTTGTATACAGGCAGTTCGCTATTGGAATGATTTACCGCATAGTACTAACGCATTTCAAAGATAAACTATTTCAGCATTTCCGGGCACACTTTAATTCTAAGGCCCGATTTCTCAAAGGTTACGGTTAGCCAACCACCGGTCAGATTTGACCGTCAAGATGACGAGCGGTTAAGTCATTTGGTTTTCTCAGCAGCAGTTTCGCCTGATATCGGCAAATGCCTATCGCTGCTTCAGTGTGACCATACTGTTTGACTAAACTAACGAGTAGACAGCTGACTCGGTTTGGTTTGTTTGTTTTTTAATGCAATTGGTTGTTGCTGCTCATTGTTTTGCGGAAAAGTTGACAAAAATTCGATGTTCCGCCTCATCGAATTGCATTTCCATTGCGTGGAGTTGAAAAATTCGTTTATTCATAAACATTTTGTGTTGCAGCAAATATTAAAATAAACAAAGCAAGTGTGCGGCCAGCTGCTCGTATATCGATACAAAATATCGATAATTTCATCGGGACTGAGCTCGCGGTTAAAGTTGACCGGTGGATGAGCAGCGGTTAAGTTTGTTCCTCCAGTTACGCCACACACATCATGAGACACTCAAATTCGGTTAAACTGCCTGTCAAGTTGACCAACCGGACATTGAGAAATCGGGCCTAACTCAATTCAATTTAATTCAGGGCCGAATTCCACATAACCGTTTAATTTATTCCACAAAGTTATATAAAATATCCAAATTTAGTCTTAAGTCTTATTATGTTGTAATTAATTAATTGAATGTTATATTTATATTTATATTTATAAGCTATATGTCTTGTGTCATTGGGATAATAAATTTTAAATAATAATAATAATAACAAGAAAGAAAGTCGGTCAAGCCCGACTATAACATACTCTGTACCAAGAAATTTTGTCTTTTGATCATAACTCGAAAACCGTTCATCCGATCTTCTTCATTCCTTTGGCGGATCCATAAGTTATTCTAATAACTAAATATGTCCAGAAGGAACAAGCCATCTATCTTCAAAACTGTGGGAGATATGACGTTTTTTCTAAATTGCGGGGGCGGGAGGGGGCGTGGCCAAAATTGAAAATAAACTTGATCTGCCTGCAGACATAAGAAGCATATGTCCCATACATGTCAAACCTCTATCTCTTACCATCTCTGAGATCTGTGCGTTCATACGGACAGACGGACAGACGGACATGGCTATATCGACTCGGCTGTTGATGCTGATCAAGAATATATATACTTTATGGGGTCGGAGATGCTTCCTTCTGGATGTTACATACTTTTGCACAAACTTATAATACTCTATGTACCTACGGTACAGAGTATAATAAAAGAGATGAAAAACTATTAACTATTAAACTATTACAGACATATCCACAGACTGTGTAGTCAAGACAAAGAGCTTCCACTTTATTCTTTAGAAACGGTTTGAATATTCTTGATTTTAGGGAATAGAATTTGAAAACCTTTTCAGCTGGAAACCGAAAACTTAGTCTGCTTTGAACCAAACTCAAGGTTTCATGCCTTATGCGATCAACTGAACCATAACCTAGGATCTCAGACATAGCAGCACTTACATTGTATGAAATCTGCACCGCCCCTTCCTACTTTTTCCCCACCTCCACTGCAATTCGAAATGACAAACTGTGGAACACATTCAGACGGACGGACGTACGGACGGACGGAACGGAACGCAAGTCAAAAACCTGATTATTAGAATTTAGTTGTTTATTCAAAAACAAAAGCAAGAGCCGATCAAGCGTAATTAAAGCGCAAACCGAACTTACACAACCCAGAAACAATGACAGCAAACGGCGACAACAACAACAGCAACAGCAACAATAATGCCGATGCTGAGTCAATCGGTGCACGCCAGACTGACGGGCACTTGGCTGCGCTTAAAAGGCGTTTTACTAAAATCCACTTGGCACGAACACGAAACGAGATAAGCCTACGAAACCGGACGAAGCGACGCTGACAGCCAACGGCTACCAAAACCAAATGCTGTGCATGCAACGCTGTAGGCATCAGCTTATATATCGATGCATTGTATGTAGGCACATATGCACATATGTGTGAGTGTGTGTGCGATGTAGGGATGGAGTGCCAATTGGGGGAATCACCGTGATTGGGAAACAATTGGAAAGATCTTAGATTAAAGTTGAGTCTGAAGAGTCATTCCAACTAAATATGATGTAGACATGCATTCATATAGAGTTGACTTAGAGGTAATATGTATGGAAACAAATTCAACATCATTCAAGGTTTGTACGGTTTTCCTGTTCCACCGATGGATGCATCGAAAAGCTGACACCACACTCTTCTCTATTGATGGCACTTTTCAATTCGATAGCATATCGATAGGTAGTCTAGCCTTTTAGCGGTAAATGGCCAAATAAACTAGCAGTTGAGGTTGAATGCTTATACAGAAAGACTAGCCTATAGAATACTATATGTCAGTGGTAGTAGAACCTTACGGTTCAGCTTGTATTTATTCAAAACTAGCTGAATACCCGGCGTCGCCCGGGTCCTTTGCATTGCGAGAAAATGAAAGTTTTAACTGTAACTTTGCTAATTTCGCGGCTTTTTTGACAGTTTGGTATACACCTCCTATTAACCAGTCCACAATTGCCGTCTATGAAATCTTCATAATAATTCAATCTGCATCATGCATTTACCCACGTATTTTAGAAATTTCGCGGATTATTGGACCTTAGAAAGTTTCGCTTGCAAGCGTCCAACCATTCCGTAAAATTTCATCGCAATCGGACGATCGGTATAATTTTTTGCAAATTTCGCGGTTTTCGGTCCATTTTCCCCCTATTACGTCAACTTAGAAACCTTAACCGGCAAGCGTTTAACCAATCCCCAATGTTTCAATCGGCTGAACGGTTGAATTTTGCAAATTTCGCGGTTTTTGGACCAAGTCACAGACATGAGACATAGCCTATGACAATTTCCTGATCGACATGAACATACTGTGAACAATTTGTGAAGATCGGTTCAGCGGCTTAGACGCCAATAAGGAACAAACATACAAACATACTTTCAATTTTATATATATGTATAGATACTTAGCTCGCATTGCTTTAGTCTTTACAGCTGCACAGAAGAATGATCATTTTAAATGTAGAACAGAGTCAGACTTGAAGAGACCTAGAGATCATTGAGAAACTTATGTTTGCCCTTGGCTTACTATTTCACTCTCAGTTTCCTTAGAACATCAATGTTTGTTTGATGAGTCTTCCAAAGGATGCGCAGTAAAACGCTAGCTTTTCAGTTTGAAAAGGTGGACAGTTTATGCACCAGGAAGAAAGCCCATGCAGGCGCTCTAATCGCTTTAATATAATCACTTAAGCTTCAAGAGGTCTGTTCTATTGTTTTTTATATAATTAGGACACTTTTCGAAACGGTATCAGGCATGAACATTGGCAGACTGACATAATTATAGGTGTCAGCTACTTCCATACATGTGTGAAGGCCTGACAAAAGCAGTCTGGTGTGGTCTATTGTTTTTCAAATATTAAAAATTCTTTCAGAAACGGTATCTGGCATGAATACTGGCACACGGCCATATTTGTAGGAGTCTGCTACTTCCATACATGTGTGAAGGCCTGACAAAGGCAGTCTTACTTGAATCTACCCATGTTTGTGTAAGGAAAACTGTCAGCTGGCGTCTGCAAACTCTGACAGGCAATAAAGGCTGATTTCTGAACCGTGAAATCATTTGATTCTGGCCTCAAATGTATTGGTCCATAACATAATTGCTCACCAAACTAGCCTCTCAATGAGCTCAGCCCAAAAATGAGCTTTCTATAATGGAGCGGATCTTCCATGCAACTTTTCCACGGCCCATTCAGCAAACAAACGACGTTGAGGCAGATCACCCGGCTTCAGTGCTTGCATTAGCTGTATTTTAAAAGATCCTTAAGTAAAATCTTCTAGTCTGATCGTAAAACACAAGAACAATGGCTGAGAAGTGTCACTGACACTGGCCCTTACAACAGGAATTATCTTCTTGGTACACACACTTTTACACTCAAACACCAAATAGCATGAATATCCACCTTTAGTTGTCCGAATTGCATAAAACTTGGCAGAATCATGCTCAGTAAGGTTTGCCATTTCACTAAGAGTCGACTCTCCCCGCTAATGCTCCAACCTCTCCACCACCTCACCTGCCTTGTTGCATTCATTCATTCTTGAGAGTCCCTAGCTAGCGAATTGCCTAACGAATGGTGGTAAGGAGAATCGAAAGTGTGTTTACCAGTGATTTGTTTGCCTCTCAGCAATCACTGTGATGGCTGGCTGCCGTGATGTTGCATCCCTAGTTGCTTCAAGTGCACTCGACTAATTGAGTTTGAATGGGGCAGTTGTCGCTAAAGTGGGAGGAGGAAGACAGCGACCACGATTGGCAAACCGGCGACTATCGACTTCGACTGGGCACTGGCTTCGACGTGGTCTGTGGGCGTGCAACGCAGGCGATCATTGTCACAACACACGCAGGTGTCAAAGCATCCGTCGCGTCCACTTAACTGCGGCGGCGACTGCAGTGGCTTTTGGATTTTGATTCATTCATTAATGCGAATTTGGGCTGCACATAAATCTTGGCCAGCGTTGGCCGGGTTGCCGTCTGGCACGGCAGGTGGCGAACAGAAACAGAAACAAACTGCCTGCGGAAGTGTTACGGATGCGGACTTACTTGTGGCCCAGTTCGTGTGTGATTGTGTGGGAGAGCATGATGCCGTTGTCCTCATTGACGCTGCACGATTGCCTCGGCTTGCACATGCCGCCCACATTGGCCAGGCCGAGGGTCCTGCGGAAGCACAAGAGGAAGAATATTGGATAATTGGAACAGGACTCTTTCGTTCCACATTCCCTCAACTCACATGCAATTGTTGCCGCAGATATTTTTGCGTGTTATCAAAATGGCCACATCATGATGATGCGGATCCCTCTCATTGCCCTTGTTCAGTTTATGCTGCCAGCTGGAAGTTGAAACAGAGATTAGCTTAAGCTCGTCGGGCTCATCAACATCAACAACCCACCCGCAGAACCGATCCAAGTTCTTTTGCGCATGCTGCGTCAGATTCAATTCCGCCTGCGTTGCCTCCTCATCCAGCTGGATGATGCGCACCACCACTATCTCAATGGAGTTCCCAATGCTGGGATCCTTGTACAGAGCCGAGACCATGTTCATAATGGTCAGCAGGTAACCATTTAGATCCTTGTGAAACGCCGTCATGGTGGCATCGGCCACAATCAGGGTCTCCACATGCCGCGGACTGCTGATGGAGCGACGGGTGCGTGTTGGATTAGGTTTGTGTGTCTCGTACTTGAACTTGGTGTGCGGGGGATGATGACGATGCCGATGATGGCGACGTATTTGTCGTCCGCCCTGAATCTTAACCTTGCCCCGGGACTGCCACTCCAGGCGGGTTTCCAGCCGTCGACGGGGTTCGCGGGTGCCACAGTTGCTCACACCGCTGCTGCCCTGCTCCTTCCGCTTGCGCTTATGATGATGCTGCAATTGGAGAGAGAGAAGTCATCCAGGATAGTACATCGGAACTGTTTGCTCAAAGTTACCTTTGGTTTAACTGAGGAGCGCTGAAACACGACATGCGGATGTCCATTCAGTGGATGCAGGGCATGTCGCTTGGATGGCTCTATGAAATACTCATGGCTGGCGGTGCGGATGTGTCCCACCAGTCCCGAGCAGGTGGAGATGGCCACATTGGTGCCCGGCTGACCGCGTACCTGGCCATGAAAGTGACACTTCAAGTGTTTGGACGAGAGCGTTGAGCGACTTCGCAGATCCCGACGATGTCGTTCCACCACCAAATGGGGGGCCATAAAGTAACTGTGGGGTCTGGTGGAAGGGAAAAGTTTTGTTTTGAAGTGCAAACTGGAAAGATCTTAACCCCAGAAGAACCAAATGGTTGAACTGGCATCATAAAGTGAACGAATCTTCAGCCAGTTTCGGGGACAGTAAGCCATAGGAAGGGTTCTGGTTTAACTCTTACTCTAAACACAAACCTAAGCTCCACATGCAACGTCTCATTGCGCAATGGCAACTGAATATGCAACTCCGGCTGCTCCTCCTCTTCCTCTCCAGCATTCAGACTACGTCTATGCCTGCGTTGGTAACGATGATCCCGTTCGTGTGCATAGACCAGAGCATGCGTCATAAAGGTACCATTCGCATGCACACGTCTGGGCACAATCAGTTCACCTTCACCCGGCACCAGCTCATCCGTATGCTGGCCATAGAGTAGGGTGGTAGCAGTGGTGCTACCAACTCCAGCAATGACAAGTACCAGCAGCCACACACCACAGAGCCTGGAACTAGGATTTGGCATTCTCTTTGCGGTGGTGACAGAGTTGAGGAGGGGTGGGGGGGCTAAATGGAAATCGGTTGTTCTTGCTGAGATGCTCTTAAAGCGAGGGATATCCACCTCAGCTTGAAGCTGAAAGCTCTTTAGCCGTTGTCCAGGCGTTGGTGTCTCAGCAGCATGGCAGCAATGGCATTATTCACCTCCAACTTGGATGGACTAGGGGGGAGATCTAAGGAAAGTAGAGAGATATTATATAGATGGGCACATTTGAGGCAAATGTTACGCGGAAATTGAATTGAAAATGATATTTACTCGTTTCTAGAGACTCGATACTTGGCACTCGATGCTCTGTTGTCTACTCTCTAAGCGCTGTACTCGTTACTTAGTACTCTAAAATCTGTACACCATATTTAGTATACGATACTTATTACTCGATACCCAGCTACTCAGAAATTGAGTTTTCATTTTAATTTATTCAAATAAAGATCGGTCTGAGTGCGTGCGTTAGTCGACTCTAGATATCCACTCGGTACTCGATACTTAGACCATTAAAAACTTAAAACTCGATATTTACTTGTCTACACTCTGTACACTGTACTCGATAGTCCGTACTATAAACTCTGAACTCGATATTCAGTATACAATACTCATTACTCAATACTCTGTGCTCAATACTCACAAAATTAACAGAGGTTTTTATTTAAAAAAGAAGGTCGGTCTGGGTGTGTAAGTTAGTCGATTCTAGATACTCGATACTTAGTACTCGATAATTGGTACTCGATACTTAGTACTCAATACTCAGAACTTGATATTCCGTTGTGTATACTCTTCAGCACTAATCTCGATACTCAGTTGTCAAAGCTCTGTACTCGTTGTTCAGTACGCGATACTCATTACTCGATACTTTGTTCTCGGTTCTCAGGTACTCAGAAAGTGAATTGACATTTATATTTAAAAAAAAGGTTGGTCTGAGTGTGTTTCTTAGTCGATTCTAGATCCTCGATACTTGTTACTCGATACTTAGTATTCAATACTCAGAACTTGATATTCCGTTGTGTACTCAGTTGTCAAAGCTCTGTACTCGTTGTCAAGTAAGCGATACTCATTACTCGATACTTTGTTCTCGGTTCTCAGGTACTCAGAAAGTGAATTGACATTTATATTTAAAAAAAAAGGTTGGTCTGAGTGTGTTTCTTAGTCGATTCTAGATACTCGTTACTTAGTACTCGATACTTGGTACTCCATACTTAGTACTCAATACTCAGAACTAGATACTCAGTTGTGTATACTCTTTAGCACTAATCTCGATACTCAGTTGTCTAAGCTCTGTACTCGTTATTCAGTACGCGATACTTATTACTCGATACTTTGTTCTCGGTTCTCAGGTACTCAGAAAGTGAATTGACATTTATACTTAAAAAAAAGTTAATCTGAGTGCTTTTAGTCGATTCTAGATACTCGATACTTGTTACTCGATACTTGTTACTCGATACTTAGTACTCAATACTCTAAACTCGATTCTAAGTTGTGTAAACTATAAACACTGTACACTGTACACAATTCTGTACTCGATACTCATGCATCGATACTTATAACTCGAAACTCTGTAATCGATGCTCAGTTTTCGATACTCCGAACGTGAAACTCGAGTACTTGATTCTCAGAACTCCCTACTTAGTACTCAACATACCACAACACCATCTTAAATGCCAAGTTAGCGTGACGCGTGACTTTGAATTCAAATTTAGCTTCAAGCCAAATCTTCCCTCCCAAATTAAAGATGTTCTACCTCAAAGTTTCTCCAAGTGTAGCTCAAAACTTTAGCCCCAAATTGCCGTCTCAAACGCTTCCACGTTCTCAGCTCGTTTGTTTAGACAGAGATTATTGTCTGGGCCAGGAGATTGAATTTCAAATTTGCGCATTTCGTCCAAGTGGCTTCCCCTTTGGCCTGCGGTTAAAAACGGCGGACAACTGCAACTGTTGCTACTGTTGCGGTTTGCTGGCAGCAATTTGTGGCGCCATCAATGATCGGCTCTGGGTATTCAGTGACACCAGCGGCACCCCCAGCCCCCCAGCCACCACCAACAATAAATTTGGCTGTGCGAAACACAAAAGAAACCCAACTTCCACATCATAAATAAAAGCTGATTTGCTTTTAGCTTTTTAGCAGACAATGGCCCAAACGAAATTTCAACTGCCAACTGACACACGGGCCATAAAATTAAGCAAATAATTTGAATGCGGCGCTTCAAAGACAACACAAGACACTCGGAGACAGTCGGAGACAGATTGAGAGAGGCCACGAGGCGACACGACAACTTAATTATTCAGTGGATGGACTCGAAGCTGCGGCTGAAAGCCGGCGCTCTTATCACGATCACGATTTGTAATTTATGATAAATGTTGGCAATTCCATTAATAAAATTAAACAAAGCTCATTAGCTGGAAAACAAATTTGAAAGAAGAGAAACAAAAAAAAGAGTAGCCACAAAAAAACCCAAATAGCAAAACAAACACGCAAAACGAACAGACGGGGCACAACTGTTGGTTACCCTGCAGTTTTGTTGGTTGGAAAATTTTAACTGATCTAAAATGAAAACTTCAGTCTTCTGCTGCGATTAGGTCTCTCTCTCTCTCTTCAAAGGAGGAGCACCAAAAATATCAGTGTTCAACAAGAAGAGCGGACGGTATGCTGAAATAAGGAACAGAGAGAGACTGCTTTTACACACAGTTCGACCTCTCTCTCACAGCACCCGGGAAGTAAAAGCGGTATCGACCTCTCTTGTGATTGTTGTTGTTTGACAAGTGATTTTCTCCATATGCATATGTATAGGAATAACCTCAATCTATTTGTTCTTGTATCAAGCCTGACTTGTGCTTACAACTTCAAGCTCATCTTAGGATCGACTCCACTCAATTCAAGACTTTTAGGCTTCAAGCAGACAGCGGTGGGCAAGACCTTACTCCCATTGTTATGAAAGTAATGCAGAGTTCTAAGTTTGTGTAAATGTATACAAAAGCCAGTAGAAAGCCCCCATATGTTCTTGTTCTTGTTCAGCATCAACAGCCGAGTCGATATACCCAGGTCTTTCTGTCTGTCCGTATAAAGGCACAGATCTCTGAGATGGTAAGAGATGGCGGTGCGACATATATGGAACAAAAACAATTTATAATTGCAGACTGATCAAGCATTTTTTTGTTACGGTCAGGCTTGAACGAATTTCTTACTTGTTTCTGGTTTGGGACTCAAACTGTGGACCACAGGATGTCTTAATGCATACGACTCTCTACCCCTTTCGCGCGTGACAGCGGCAAAATCACACTGAAGAATGTACCCAAGTAGTTAAGGTCTCAAGTCAAGCCCGCTTAATTCTCTAAAAGGTACAACAAATTCTTTCTTAAGATCCAGTAATTTCTAATGTCAGCCCAAAATGATTCAAGAGTACTTCTTGGTTTGAGCCCATCAAATTCAAAAGCTATTCGCAATTTGTTCTTGAACACGGTTTCAGTATTGAACCAAAGAAGGCTGGAAATATACAAGGGAACAGAGGACAAGTTAGAATTACTGCAGAAATTTAACATCACACCTTAAGAACTTTTAGAATTACCGGAGAAATATACCACCACACCTTAACACAATTGTTAGAACCGGTTGGGAATTTGAAGAACAGTTTCGCTTTAAAATAACTCGCATGTACCGTTGCTCACCTTCTTGGAGATGGCACTATAAGCTTATTATACCCTTGCAAAGGGTATTATAATTGTGCCCAGAAGTATGCAACGCATAGAAATATTCATTTCAGACTCCATAAACTATATATATTCTTGATCAGGGTGACGAGTTGATTCGATTGAGCTTTGTCCGTCCTCAGTCTCTCAGTTTTAAAGCTATCGAGCTGAAATTTTGCACAGAGTCTCCATTTGGCTGCACACTACCAATATGTTGAAACCAAACGGATCGAATGACTATATCTCATAGCTGCCATAGGAACAATCGGTCGCAAAACTAGTCTAAGTATCAAAAAAACTTTTTTCTTTTCAATGGAAACGTCTCCAAACTGTGTATTCTTAGGTTTTCGATGTTTTTTTTATAATTCTACCAAGTTTTATTAAAATCGGACAACTATATGGTATAGCTGTCATACAAAAGATAGGTCTGAAAAACAGTCTTAGTTAGAGAAACTTTTTTGTTTTTAATGGTAGCATTCTGCAATTTAGTATTTGATTGTTTCACATGCTTTCACCCGATTCTACAAGTTTTTGGCCAAATCGGATGACTATATCATATAGCTACCATACGAAAAATGGGAAAAAGAGTATTTTTTGAAAATATGGAAGCGAACACTTGCAAGGTATAAAAACTTCGGCACAGGCGACGTTAGCTTAGCTTTCTCGTTTTGATTGCAATCGAACATATTTTGTATTTAAACTACGAATTCGAATTTCTTGAGCTTTTCATCTTACTATGAGTACCAAATATTCTTGCTTCAAGATTCACTTTTGGTTCAGGAACTTTTGTTCTCATTTCAATAAAACATTAAGAGTAATTTTTCGCTCCTAGAATGTTTTGTGCTCGATTTCAGCTCACCTAAGAACGAAACATACTTGAAAGTTTAAGTACAAAACGGCTTAAATTCTATCCCCTGGGGTTTAGAAAGGAGGCAGCGCTTTTTTCTTGAGTGTTGCTTAGTTTTAGAGAAGGTAAATGAACACTTGCACCTAGTTGATGTAAAAGGTAGTCGAGTTTTGAAATGAGTACCGAAAAAAGTGGTGTTCAGGTATGTAGCTAGGTACTTTCCAACACTGGAAATACTTTGACTAGATTAACACGGTGAAGTTAACTTCATAAAGTATTCATCTGCGACAGAACAGTGCTAATCTCAGTCAGGCAGTAACCAAAGTGGTCTCAGCCGTATCATCCCTATTTCTAGATGTCCGGCCGACGTCATTGTCATCAAAGAAAGATGTAGATGATGTGATCCAACGAGCCAAAAAGTGGCTAATAAATTTTGCACAAGCTGTTGACAAATGTCTGTGTTTTGTTGTTTTCTTTTCTCGTTAAGATGTTATTTTGTCAACGCCAACGCCGTGCAGCAACAACAGCAACAACAGCAACAACAGCAACTGAACTCCCATTTTGGACGACAGCCACTTGAATTCATCTCAAGGGAAATTTCCAAATGAAGAAATCGCCGACTTGGAGAAATTGTGTGTGTGAGATCATGGCAGTGGCAGGTTTAGTCCATGGTTCATCAATCAGCGAGAAGGAGGAGGAGGAGCAGCGAACCACGACGACGACGACGACGACGACGATCAATAATGTGTGCAAGGAAACAACGGGCCGGAGGAGCCATGCAGAAAATGCAATCAATTGGCTGACATTTAATGGAGGGAGCCGTCAAATGTGATTGATTGATAATTAAAAGTGGCGCCTGCCAGCCGACGCGGTGCAGCCTAATGAACGGGCAGCGGGCAGCGGGCAGCGGGCAGCGGGCGACTGGGCGCATGCTTAACATATGATAATGTGGCGCTTGCCAATTGTGTTGCCACTTTCAAGTTTTGCCGGCAGTTGGAGAGTAGATGGCTTAGGAATTGTTACACTTTTTTGGTACATCTTCCAAGAAAAACGCCAGTGCCAAATTGTATCAAGCGAGGGGGGACATAACAAATAAAATAATAAATCGAACGAGCCATACAAAAATATACATTTTGCCTCCCACATGCCAAACGCCGAGCGACGCGAGCGACACTCAAGAAATTCACATATGCCTCGAGACAGCCCCAACAACAGCAACAACAACACTTTGGAGTTTACATGCGATCGGAGAATCGGAGAGACCCAACACAAGTATGAAGAAACAGACGCCTCGGTTTTACGCTACAAGTTTCAATTCATTCATAAAAAAATACAAAACGCCTCACTCTATCTCGCTCTCTCTCCTACTCTGTGTGTGTGTGTGTGTGTGAGTGCTCCTCAATGAAACTACAACGCATGAATGGAAATCAGATGAATGAAGCTTTGACCAAATCAGAGGAAGGCCTGGTCTGGCAGGGTCTCTTCTGTCTGTCTGTCCGTGCCGGGTAGGCGTACAAATTGCTTGGCCTTTTGGCCAGCTTAAAGTGAAATCTTTTGCTAGATTGTTGTAGGCATATCCATATCATTTATCAAGTGGGATGAGCTTATGAGGATCGTTGCTTGATACCCTCTCGCTGAAATGGGGTATGCTACCAACGGAAATGAGCTTGATGTGGAAACACAAGAAACGGTTCGGGGTTCGGTTCGGTTCAAAAAACTATCCAACTACCCATCACCAGCTGAACTTGTGTTACTGAAATGTAAAACACTGGGTAATCAGTTTGAGCAGCAGTGAAGTAAGTTCACCAAATCCACAAGGATTCCTGTTCCTGTTCTAACTTGAAAAACCGTCACTGACATGCATACAATCAAGATATAAGAAGCTAATCGCAAGATTTGATAAGTTTCGGAACTGTTTCGAAGAGTTTATAACAAACTGTTTCTGTTTCAACTGCTGTGAAATTTAAGAGCAGCACTGGTGTTGCCTGGTCCGCAGGCAATCAGCACATTTAGCTACACAGAGGAAAGAGAGGATATTAGAAAAATTGAGAAAACTTAACTTTGCTTACCCTTGCAGCACGTATTTCTAACTAAGACTACTTTTCAGACTCTACGTTTCGATGACAGCTGTACTATATAGATGTCCGATTTTGACCAAACTTTGTGGAATCATGGGAAGGCATGGCAAAACTAAGAAATACAAATTTTGGCGTCGATTCCATTTAAAACAAAAACGTTTTTCTCAATAGAACTTCTGTTTCGACCGATCATTCGTAATGCAAGCTATATGCTATAGTCATCCGATTTTGACAAAAGTTTGTAGAATTTTGTAAAAGCATTTGAAATAGTTAAATGACAATTTTGAGGAGATTTCCATTAAAAACAGAATAGTGTTTCTCTCTAGGACCACTTTTCGGACTCTACTTTTCCATGACAGCTATATCATATAGATGTCCGATTTCGACCAAACTAAGTGGAATCGTGGGAAAGCATGGCAAACTAAGAAATACAAATTTTGGAGTCATTTCCATTTAAAACAAAAAAGCTTTTCGCACTAAGACCACTTTTCGGACCCGTCTTCGTGCAGAGTTTGGTGAAGATAGCTTTCAAACTGACGCGAGGATATGGTATAAAAACAGACGGACATGGCTAAATCAACTCAGCCCGTCGTTCTAATCAAGAATATATATACTTAAAGTCGTCGGAAATGCTTTTTTCTATGCGTTACAAGCATCCGGACAATTTTATACAATATACAAACATCCATTTGATGATTTTCCACATTCATTTGGACTAGATACTTCTAAATATCCTTTTAATCATCAAACGGAGCTGAAAATCAGCCAAAGGATGTGAAAAATTATCATTATTTGGTTGATTTTCAGCTTTGTTGAATGATTAAAGGTATATTGAAGTCATATCCAGTCCAAACGGATACGGGAAAACATGCAATTAATATTTTTTAATATCCCTTTTTTTCTCTGTGTAGAAAAGTATAAAATCATACCTAATTCTTCATAAAGTTTGCTTGATCGGTGAAGTAAACTTCATAAAGATTTTAAAAAAGCTTTCGATTGGAGGAAATCTTGCCCCTCTACATTCCTTTACTCACTTTTCCCTTTCTAAGTTGAGACTTACACGATAAAGCTAACTTTGTTTTAGTTGTAGAAAAAAGGGTCTTCAGGGTGAATCCAACAAACTAGCAAGAGCTTTTTGAGAAGCTTCATAAAGTGAGCTTCATTGTGTACAATCCGACATAGTTGATCTTATGTTTACCTACAGCGTAACACATATCCGATCAATCCATAAATAGAACACAATAATAGACCAAGAACTGATCCAGAAATGAGGAAGAGGTGGTAGATGTCACATCGGCTTGAGGCCTATTTCATGAAGTTGTTGAAAAAGCTCTCGTGTGTAGGACAGGTAAGTGACAACACTACTACACTACACCTGTTTCCTGCAAGCGAAAGCTTCTTCAAGAACTTCTTGAAGCTTAATTCACCATGTAAAATTGTTATGCTGTACTGTCTAGGTAAGAACGTAGATCAATCCCGACTATAATATAACATTTGCATAAATTAAATATACTCTGTGTATCTTTGGTGCAGAGTTTAAAGAATTCCAAGTTGGATTGTGCTAAAAGAGGTTAAACTTTTTAAGGAAAACTGCCAATTGGACTCTTAAAGCAAACAAAATCAAACAGTAAATGATCATTTCAAATTGTGGCAATATTTAAGTAGACTTGGCAAGGATTAATTTTGAAAGATTCAGATTCAGATTGAAGGCAGCATTTTCCGCTGATAGCAAAAAAACCATCATGGCAGCTTAGTTACTTTTTCTGCTCAATCAATCGGATCTATTACCGATCCCAAGATCTTCTGGTAAGTACTCACCCAATGCCGTGCGATGATGCCGATGCCGATGATGGTGGACCGTGTATGTAGATGAAGCCCGCAAAAAATAACGAAAAAAGAAAAAAAATATTGTCAACCGCAAATAAAAGCCGACGGCAACCGGCGGTGCTGCTGCTGCTGCTGCTGCTGCTGATGATGATGATGATGATGATGCTGATGAGTGATGATCTCAGGTAGAAACACAGAATTGCCCACTGCGGTGGGATTTTTTGTTGTTTTTCGTATTTTTTTGGACTTGGTTTCAGTTTCGGTTGCTTCTTTGAATATTTGGCGGCGGGCGGGCGATGGTTGCGATTTCACAACAACCGATCTTTCGCATTCAAATTGGATTCAAATTTGGTGCTGCGCATGCTCCCGGGCGCTGGGTTCGTTGGGTTTGGCGCGTTTTCGAATCACACACAGAAAAACAAAATCAAAAAAAAATTTGAAAACACTAAACTGCGATCGATCGAGGCACACACGCGCAGACGCAGACTCGCATACACAACACGCACACACACACACACACGCATGTGTATTTGGGAGAGAGGCCGGCGCAGTCGCCGTTCGGACGCAAACTAAGTGAAAATTGCAAAGCGGCACTGGTTTTATTCGAAGGAAAGCGTAGCACACGATTGGGGAGCCGGAGCGCCCAAACAAAAGAGAGAGAGAACGCGAGTGCTTGTGTTGTTGCTGTTGTTGCTGCTGTTGCTGCTGTTGTTGTTGTCGCGCAACGAGAATGAATGGAAGTGGCTGGAGATGGAGATAGAGCGACGCCGCGGCGGTGGTGGCGTCGCCGTCACAGCCAAACTGCATGTGACCCCCAAGCGGCCCAAGTCCATACTCCATACAGTTCCATACAGGCTTCGGCTGGCAGTGACCCTGTGGATGACTGGGCCCTGACCACTACAGTCAGCACTCTCAGTTATGGAAAACAAGTGGCCGGGTCGAAGAGAAGCTTTTGAGTGCAAACATACTTTATTCTCTTTTCCAGCACAATTGATACATACATACATATACCATCGTCCTGTTCAATTCCTTTCATCCCGACATTCCAACATTCTTCGTTGTAATCTTAGAGAATGTTAGGGCAACACCAGAACATATATACAAATCGGTGTTACTTTTTTACAGTTTAAACAGCTTTTACCAATAGTTTCACAAATGTATTTCGACATATTATTCGTAGAACTCAACCGAAATTAAAATGCCTTATACCTAGAGCCATGATACAGCAATTAAGTTACGTCGCACATTTTATTTTAAGTACTGAGCTTTTGCCAAGAGCGCTAGAGAGCGTGGGAGAGTGAGAGCGAGACGGACACAAATTATGTATGCGTGTGTATGGGTGTGTGTGTGAACAAGAAACCTCACGCTTCAAGAGCACGCGAAACACTGAACGCTTTAAGTACTTTGCTGATGGCGCACACTGCGAGCGCCCTACCCAAGTTGTTGTATCAGGCCTAAAGCTAATCGTTTTCAAGTTGTTAGGCCTTAATCCAGGGACCAAGGATACAGTTACGGTTATGTAAACTCAAAATGTTTCTAATTTCAACTTTTTTAACGACTTTTTTGATTTTCAAACCTGCAAGTTCTGGTCGTCTCGTTGTCATTAGTTGCGTGACAGACTTCAGCTTCCTCCAGCTGGATTGATACACGCTTTTCATGATTGTTTGTCTGCGATTGTATTGAGCCCGAGGTCATAAGTTGATGACTCGGAGGTCATAAGTTCAAAATAGTTTGAATCAAAGCGGTTCTAACGGCCACTTTAGCTCTTTCCTACAAGCGAGAGCTTATGATAAACATTTAAAGCGTTACATTCGTCGTGTAAATGCAGTCTTAGTTGTTTAAAAACTGTACTTTTTATTAAAAAATGGTGCTGGTGTCAGGATTAACACAGTAATCCAGTCTTAGACGTTATTTACAAGCATTATGAAATTTATGAAAAAGCTTTCGCTTTTAAAAAAGAGTTGTAGTGGTGTCGCTTGCGCCTCTACAACTCTTTTCTACAAGCGAAAGCTTTTTGAAAAATTTTCTGAGCCTGCCTTACCTTGTGAAACCCGCCAATAAAAAGCTACAGCGAAAGTTATAAGGGAAAGGGATGCATGTGTAATTTAAGAAGAAGAAAAACTCACCTCATTTCCTCCTTAGGAACTTTCATCCCCACAAAGTCGCACCCAGCGAGTGTTCACTGTGATCGAACCCAATTTGATGCGCCAAAAATAGTTGCCATGTGTGGCGCTTGGCGCTTGGCGGATGGCGACGTCGGCTGGTTTCTGTTGTGCCATATAATTATAATCATATCAGAGGCAAATCTTCGCTTTATGACAGCGCAGCGCAGAAATTGCTGGATCTGGCCCAAGGGAGAGAGCAGTGAAGACAGACAGAAACAGAAACAGAAAGAGAGAGAGAGAGAGCGAGAGCGAAGCAGGGCGATCAAGGACACCGTTAAATGCTGGCCAGCGCCAGAAGGGGAGTTAATTGTGGAAAATTATCACATACTAAAAAAAAAACGATCAAGGAGCACAAAAATAGCCACGAACAAATCACATTATTAGGCGTCGTCGTTGCAGTTGCACGTTGTGTACGGCCCCCCCGTTTGATTTTAGGCGCCAATCCAATGTCGGCGGCGTTTGGCGGCAAATTGTGGCGACACGTCTGGAGCGTGGCAGCAGCAGCAGCCATACACATACATACATGCATACAAACGTACTCAAGCAGCAGCAGCAGATACAAAGCGATAAACACAGAGAGAGAGTGAGGGAAACAAAAAACCAAGATACAAGATAAGAGCAATGCACGGAGAGCGCGACGCGACAGCCAACAGACGCCAGCGACCAGACGACGACGCTGCCGCCGCCACCGCAGCATCAGCATCAGTCTCGGCCGATGCCAAGAGATATCAAGCACGTCTCTGCCGCTCAATTAACAATGAAAAGTCGGTCTGGTACGTCATAATATATTTTTATCTGATTACCTGAGCTAACGGTGCGATCGTGAGTTTAATTACATGTTTTGGCAAATTTCGGTGTCACGCAACCATCACTAAGTTGCTGAACTGATCATCTCTGGCAGACAGTGGCGCCGCACAGTGGGATATTTGACACTTGAAAATGCGGCTCAAAATTAAAACGTTCATAAAAACCTGTTCGTTTCGAAGGAAATCCCATTCCAACTCACCGGCAAAGTTTGAGGTAAACTTGCTGCCATATCTTATCTAACTATCGGTCGAATATAGTGTTTTATTTATGCTTTGTATAAAAACTCCTTTTTGTTTAAAGATACATAGATTTCTTCAGCAAACTCGCCACTAATTTATTAGGATTTATCTGATCTCGACCTTTGGTTTCAATTGAAAGTACAAGACTTGAACTACAAGTCTTACTAGGTCTAACTCGAGACAGGTACGACATGCTTGAAACAATCCTGAGTACTTGCACCTAGTCTATTTTAGGATCAAATCAAGCACGAATCGCACTTCGAGAAAGAATTCACTTTATATTTAAGAAATTTAGTCAAATTTTTAGGCTTCTCACTTGTTTCGGCTCCTAAGATGAGGAGAGCTTTATGCCATTTATGCAGAATTTGATATATTTTTGAAAAATAACATATTTTTGTTTAAATCCACACTTCTCGGCTCCACTGTGCGCCTTATGCCAGCGTACTCCTCCCGCCCACCATTCATCCGTCATCCTGGCTCACGTTTATGTCAAGATTGGCATCTTTCAACAGAAATCTAATTTGCGGCATCAGTCTGCCCAATGCACATATTTATAATTAGCGTTAGGGTTAACCTTCCACATAAAAGAGCTTGACGCCAAAGTGGGAGGAGCCCAGTCCTAGGTGTGTGTGCCAAGTAGACACACAAAACTCATCCACGCACACCCTTCAAAGATTTGAATTTTTAAGTTTCTAACGAGCCATTACCTATCGATAGCTCTGCCTTTAACAAAATCGATACATCCAGCTTAAGCTTTTCAACAATTTATTGTTATCGTTAACCTTCGATAGCAATTTTGTTATCGTTTACATTTTCCGTTATTTCTTGAATATTTTCAACTTAATTCTACGCAAAAAAAACACTATAAACAGGCACAAAAATAAATGCAATAATTCCTTTGTATCTATGTAGGTGATATATGTTTATCCACGCAGAAGCTTACTTCATGGTGGGCATGGCCACGGCCGCCTGGGTGTGATCCACGTCTGTTTCGCGCCACAACTGTGTCACCGTCTTGGTCTGTGTGTAGAACTTGACTCCCTGCTTGCCATAGAAATGATGGTCGCCACGGAAGGAGCCGCGGGTGCCGGTAAACGAGAACATGGGCAGGGGCACGGGAATGGGCACATTGACGCCCACCTGACCGGCATCGATTTCGTTGACAAACTTGCGGGCAGCGGCTCCGTTGGTGGTGAAGACAGCGGTACCGTTGCCATAGGGATTCGCATTCACAATGCCAATGGCATCGTCCAGAGTGTCGGCGTTCAGAATAACCAACACCGGGCCGAAGATCTCCTCGGTGTAGCACTTCATGGAGGGTGTGACATTGCTCAGAATGGTTGGACCCACAAAGTAGCCATTCTCGTAGCCGGGAACTGTGCACTTGCGTCCATCCAAAACCAGTTTGGCACCCTCCTTCACACCGGACTCAATCAGATCATTGATGCGCTGACGGGAGGCGGCACTGATCACGGGTCCCACATCGGTGCCGGGAACATGTCCCGCATTCACCTTCAGCTTCTGGGCACGCTCCACCAGATCGGGAATCCATTTCTGGGCCTCGCCCACAAACACAGCCGTGGACAGGGCCATGCAACGTTGGCCTGCAGCTCCAAAGGCAGCTCCGGCCAGCTGGTTCAGTGTGTTCTCCTTGTTGGCATCGGCCAGGATCACGCCATGATTCTTGGCACCCATGTTACTCTGCACCCGCTTGCCATTCTTGCCGGCACGCTCGTAGATGTACTTGCCCGCCTGATCGGAGCCCACAAAGGACACGGCCTTAATCTCGGGAGCATCGCATATAAAGTTGACGGCATCGTGCTGGCCATGAATGACATTGACCACACCCGGCGGGCAGCCGGCCTCATTGAGCAGCTCCATCAGCAGCATGGTAGCACCGGGCACACGCTCCGAGGGCTTCAGCAGCATTGTATTGCCGGTGGTAATGGCCACGGGGAACATCCACAGGGGAATCATAGCGGGGAAATTGAAGGGAGCAATGCCAGCGGTGACGCCCAGGGGCATGACCAGCGAATAGGTGTCCATGTCACGAGCCACATTCGCCACCGTCTCGCCCATCTGCAGCGAGGGTATGCTGCAGCAGTGCTCCACCACCTGCAGGCCACGCAACACATCGCCCTCGGCATCGGCCAGGGTTTTGCCCTGCTCCTTGGTAATATTCTTGGCCAGCTCTCCCATGTTCTCCTTGATCAAGGCCTGCAGCTTGAACATGACCTGTTGGCGAGACAAAATCGATTGATTGCTCCATGCCTTGAAGGCCTTCTTGTTCGACTCCAGAGCGGTTTGCATCTCATCCTTGGTGGCCTTGGGCACACGTGTCACCACCTGATTGGTGGCCGGATCGTGGACATCGATCCATTCGCTGGTCTTGGACTCTACGAATTTGCCATCGATGAAGAGTTTGGTGGTGGCGGGCGTGGCCGAAGAGTAGGTACGCTTGGCCAGCAGACGGGCCTGGAATGTGCGGGGAGAGAGAGAGAAAAGCATTGTGAATCAGCTGATTTTGATTGCAGGTGACGTTTTAGGCTTAGTGATGAAAGCTGTTAACTTAGAAATCAATACAGAAATTATCTTTAGAAATGATTTTCTCTAGTGATGAAAGCTTTAAACATGGGATGCCGGATATAATTTTGATACTTCGAACAGGGTTCGGAATCGCTTTTCTGCTTGCAGCTTTCGAGAGCCAGCTCTTGCTCTCAGCCCATATCATTCGGCTCTTGGCTCTGAGCTGAGGGTCCTACGTCGATTCCGAACCCTGATTTCGACTCTTCTTTAGAATCCAGTTCACTGTGGGTTTTTACCTGATCTTGGAACTATCCTCAACATATTTGAAAAAAGGTGCAGCTCTAAAGTTACTTTTTGATGGATCAATTACACAGCTTTACAAATAATAAGCAGCTTTTCGACCAGAGAAGATAGCCAACTTTCATTCATCAGCAGACTTAGCTTTCTAGTAGAGAAAAATAACTTAATTTAACTATTTGACAACTGAATAAAGCTAGACCGTTTTATTTTGCGATTTTTGGAAAGCCACGGGTGCAGTTCGCCTTTTGGTTCCAGGTGGTTAGTTCAGAATCGAGTTTTAAGGTCTTTCTTTACTGGCAAAATTTGATAAAGGCTTTAAAATCTTATTTTTTCAACATTCTTAAAGTTTTTATGGAGTTTAAGACTAAATTCTTCCTTTGTTGTACCTATAGAGTAGAAAGGGTATACTAAAGTCGCATGAACTATCATATCTTCGAGACTAGAAGACCTAGGGCAACCAAATTTGTCCCACCCAAATCATATCACATAATATAAAACGTTTCATACTTTTTCGGAGCATCGTGCGCTGTTTGTTAACATAATGTTGACGTGCTTACATTAATGTTAATGCTCTGATAATTTACAACAGAAAAGGCCATATAATTCAAAGTCGGACAGGACCGACTGTAACTTGTACTCTCGTCCGGTTAATAATTTTCCACTTCTATTTAGCAAAATTTATAATTTTTCAATTAGTTTCAACCTTGAGTAATCATATTCGCAACGACAGCTTTTGTCACTAGTGTGACTTACCACTCTCACTAAAATATGCTTCCAATTGGGAATCTTTCTTTTGCATTGCAAATTGCCTTGACCAGCTCCTAACCTCAACAACAACCACCCAACAGGTGTTCCAGCTTGACAACATGATAGTACGAATTGGTAGAGCGATAAGGGGGGAGTCTGGAAGGGAGGCGGGGCCTTATCAGTGCTCAGTTTTAATTTAGCATTTTATTACATTTTATGCCATTTCAATTTGTTGTTGTTTTCGTTATCTACTTTAAAGCAAAATTACGTAACATGTGTTGATGTCTCTGCTGCGCGCACTTGATTTTCAAGAACAAACAACACACACACCAATAGAGAGCGAAAGATAGAGAGAGTGCGAGAGCGAGCAATGGGAGGAGAGAGCGACGCGTGTGTAGGAGAGGACAATTGATCAAAACTTACCTCAGCTCCAATTAGACGCACTAGGGACATCTTGGATAAGTATTACAAAAGGACGTAGAGGAGGCAAGAGAACAACAACAGGATACAAATACCGGGGGGGATCGCGTGCTGTCCAAACCGGTGGTTCCACTAGAACTGAATTGCGAATGCTGCCCCCTCTGAGGCTGTGCCAAGTTTAGTTAAGTTGTTGGGGCCCGACACGCGCGTGTGTGTGTATGTTTTGTTGGTGGTGGGATGGTTGATATACGAGCGGGCATAGAGGAGGGGGAGACCGCGGTAAAATGACTTACGTAGACGCTGTCAAAATGTGCTTAACGATAGCATGTGGATTCACACAGACATACACAGATAAAAGGCCCCAAGAACCAGCTGCTGCTGTTGTTGCTGCTCGTTCTGTTCGTTGGGGGGCTCGTGTATGCGGTTTTACATGCGTGTGTGTGTATATATAAGTTTGTTTTTGCGATATTTGCTTTTTTCCATTATACCCTTTACAAATAGCCTTATTAATTTACTCATCAAGTTCAAAGCCAAATTGAAATTAAAATTTGATTTTAAGTTCGTTTTGCAGTGAATTGAAGTTCTCTTTTGTTGGCATTTTACTGCTACTTGTTCTCTCACGCATATGGTGTTGTTACTTTCCGTTATATACCAATTTATTTCTGTGTATGTATATAGCGGTAGTTCTTAAATAACTGTCAAATCTTCCGTTATTGTAGAGCTTACCCAGCAATAGCCGTTGTTTCTCCACCTCTTTCCTGGGCTTGTTGTTGTTTGATAGAAGATGAGATGAGAGCAGAGGATAAGAACGAACAAATTTCATTGACAAAATTTCAAAGAGATTTCTTACAAATTGGGAACATTAAATATGTCAACTTAATTTATACATTTTACAGAAATATTCTTAGCTGAAACACACAAAGGTCCAGAAAACCATATTGAAGACCAGAAAGGCCAACGGAAACACATAACGTGCTCGACCATCAATCCAAGTGGCAAACTCCTGGGATGTAAGTGAGCTGACACTACCGAAATCCATGTCCTGGTATCCTTTTAGTGTTGGCTTCAGAACGAATGCAAACAGGCAGCGACGACGTTTTAAATGCGGCGATATAGCCGAATTCTTCTTGTGGGTGACACTAAAACAAGCTGCCAAAAATGACCAGGGATGCCAGACCGCTCGAAACAACGAACTGGTTCGGTTCAGTGGTTCACATATGTAGATCTTACAAGACCGGTTCGATTCATTACATGGTTTTTGAAGCTAACGGAACTAATGTTTCGGTACGGTTCGGCGGTTCCCTCTTACTTTATGCTGTTTTTGATTTTCGGCTTATTATGTTCAGTGCTGCAAAACCTTTTTTTGAAACGAACCAGTTCGAGTTTTTTTAGGTAATATTAGAAAAGTCTTGATTAGAGTCGCACCAAACTGCTTAGTCCAAGTGCGGGATTCTAGCTTGAACGATGCCAACGGCATCCAGAAAATGCAAACTTAAATGTTGTGCCCACCACTGGCTTAGGAAATAACGAAATATAACAACATAATACAGTTGTTTGTCTACAGCTTGTTTATGCGGTCAAATTCTAAACAATTTCTCTCACAAATGAAACCAAATGCGTTTTGTATAACAAGTTTTGTTTATTATTTATGGTAATTGATATATATATATGTATGTATATATATACTATAAATATTAAATGTTTTTGTTTTCTTTTTTTAAATGGAACTAAAAAAAAATGGAGTGGGGGAATACAAATGTTTTGTTTTTAATCGCTAAGTTTCGATAGTTGGTTTTGTTTTTTTGTTTGTTTTTGTTTAATACAATCAATATACATACATTAGTTATACATATGCATTCATTTATTACATTTAGTTGTTAATGTTGAAATGTTTTCTTTGTTTTCTTTTCTTTTAAATAGAAGGATGCGCTTCAGAGATTTGGCTAGTTTTGGGGATTTGTTTGGGATTGGGGTGGGGGAATGCGAGGGTGATGGGGTTAAGGGGGGGGTTAGGGTTACAAACTTTGTTCGTGCGCTATTTACAGTTTACATTTTAACTAGGAATTTTTTCTCTTCTCTTTTAAGTGACTTTAGCTAGGTAAATAAGCAATAATAATATAATAATAATGTATATGTATATAATCAATAGTGGTTGTTGTTGGTTTTTCTTTTTTAACGCTTTGAATTTAGAGTTTAGTTATGTTTTATGTATATCTACATGTGTGTGTAGAAAAAATCAGTCTAATTTATTAAGGCAACGTGAGAGCTTTACATTTCATCAACTTCTTTCTCATCCTTCCGTCAACATCATCAGCTTCCTGCTTTCCTTTATCGTTTTGTCGTCTCTGTCCACTTATACCTAGGAATTTTGTATTTAATATCTTAAGAGCTTACAATTTAGCTTGATTTAAAATGTTAGTGGTATTTTTTTGTTTTTTTTTTGTTTGTTTTACTGAATTCGGCTTTGATCCTATACATATACATTTACATATATATAGAATTATTATAGTTTTGGTATGTTTTTGTGTGTGTGTGTATGTTTGCTGGTTTGTTTTGTTTTTGTAGTGGTTCCTTTAAATGTATAATAAATTCTTTGTTAATTAATTTGTATTGGCTAGAAAAGGAGATATATATATATATATATATGTATATATATATTTATATGTATGTATGTTGTATGTATGTCGTAATGAGAAGCATTTGGTTTGATAGTTTTTGTTTTTGTTGAGACAACAATTTTAGTTAGACTAATTTATTATATTCTATAACCTACGAATAAAAAAACTCAGCTCTTTCAATTTGCGCACTTTTGCTTATATTATATACATATATATGTATGTATGCTTATAAGTATATTATATTATATATATATGTATGTGTGTATGTTATGTTTTATTGTAGGCTTCTTTCTTTGTCAAATCGTTTAACTAGTTACACATATTTGTAAATTTGTATACATATATATATATATATATATATAGATAGAGAGATGCATCATGTATAAGCGTAGCTACAACTTTGTATATATATTTTATTCAATTTATAATCAAATTCACCAAAAAAGAGAGAGAAAAAGGGAGTCTAAAGTTACGCGTGACGTGACGCTTAAGCCTAATCATTATCTGATTTGTATACCATAACTAACCCGTTGTTTTTGAATGAAAACAAATGAACGAAATCTATAACACAATTTTAAAGCTTAAGAATTAAAAATTTAACAAATTATTAAGCTAAAATTCACTACCCCAAGGTATTCACATATGGAATTGAGAGCTTATGACGAAAAAAACACCAATTAAATTAGGGTCACTCTGTGTTTTAAGGGTTATTTGCTTGATATGTTAAAAGCAGAAGTCATAGGCAATGGAACAGCCTATTGTTGATTTCAATTTTCACCCACTGACACTCCGTTTTGGTAGCTTAGGAATAATTACAAACTGTTTATATAGTTCTCCCTAGGAATTTCATCAAGTTGGCCACAAATGTAAGTTTGGTTTGTCTTGCAGCCCACCTACCGCCCAATCTACCAAAGGGCTGCAGGCGCTAACGTACAACATTTCAACTCGAAGGAAAAAACAATCAATTTTAGTCAAAATAGGCAGAAAATGAACCTTATGAGCTGAATTCTTGGTCTTCAAATGCGAGAAGTCATTTGATACACTTTCTACTTTGTTTGTCTATCTCTATAGTTGCTTTTTGTAAAGCTTCTTTCTTCTTAGGGTCTTGTTTTAAGTCAGGGGTGCCCGCACTCTATACGCTTTGGGCGCATTTGATACCCATACCTACAGGGCTTGTAAGTGTGTCGTTTCTCTTTCTCTTCTATCCGTCTTGCGAAATTAAAGACAACAACGTAATACGTAAGCGTGCAGTCTGCAGCATTGATTTTGTTATTGTCGTGTGCTTCAGACAGCCACTTGTGTTAGTGCCTAAGCTAGCATTCGATGCTTCTGTGCACCCCTGTTCTATATGATAAACTTTTTTCGGTGTTCTTTCTCATAAAAGATAAATGCTTCATCCCTGACATTTGCTAAAATTACAACATTTGCCATTCGCCCAAATACGACGCTTTAAAGCTAGTTTAACTATCGATATGTTATCGAATAATCAAATGTCAGCTGATCGTCATTTTCAGTCGGTTTTCGGTTGGATGATTATAAGTTTCAGTACGTTTAAATGTATTCCCTGGTACAGTGCTCAACTTCTGTGTAAACAACAACTGTGTGTGGTCCTAGATTCAGCCCTGGGGTCAATAATTTCGAGCTAAAGCTGTATTATTTTTTGTAGACTGTCAAAAAACGTATAAAAGAACTTACATGCATACTTGGATATTATTATTTTGCAAGGAATTTTTATCCAAATTCGATCTAAGTGAGGTTGTAAGCCACAAATGCAGTAGCGGATCTAAGAGGGGCGGCTCAAGGGACTGAAACCCTTCCCAGTGGCCAATTCTAACAGTTTTCCAGCTTTTTCTGCCAGTTTTGATGACTGCAGGCTAATTGCTGTTTGCATTTGTAAGATGAACTATGATATTTAAGCTCTGGGTGGGCTTCATAAGCCCTTTATCCCCCCCACCTAGAACCGCCACTGCACAAATGCTATCGATTGTTCAACCTTTAGGTGTATTGATCTAACCGTTGGGCCTGCGCTTTGTTCATTCAGTTAGTTGGAAATTAAAGCTTGTCTGAGTTGTCATTTGATATGACTGAAAAATACCATAGTTTACTGAGAGTTGGCTGTCAAGAAACTCATTTGAGGTGATCAGACAAGTGAAAATGAATACAAATAAGTCTATGATAGCTTACATAGAGAAAAAAACCTCAATTTGGATTGGATATTAATATGAATATACTTCTTTCTTGATATTTTTATATCTTTTACACAGTTTTCAGCTCCTGGGAATGAAAATCTAAGTTCAATTTAACATTAAATAGATTATATATCAAATTTCTATATCAAAAAGAGGATATTATTTAATATACAGTCCAAAAAGATCATCAACAACTAAACTTTTGCGGGGAAACCTTTACTGAAACTGATTTTGGCATGACTTTGGGAATATTTTGGATCGTTTTTAAGAAAATGGATGCCAGATTGAATGAATATACTTTCTTTTTCATATTTTCCTATATTTTTGACAAAATTTAGCTGCTTGAAATGAAAATCTAAGTTCAATTTAACAGTAAATAGATGTTCTTACTTTAAAAAGAGGATATAAATTAAAATACAGTCCCAAAGGATCTTTAACAACTATCTTTGTATAGGGAAACCTTGACTTAAACGGACTTTTGAATGATTTTGGAAATTTTTTTAATGGTTTTTAAGAAAATTGTTTTACAGGGGGCAAGATTTTCGGTACAACTCAATTAAAATCCTTTTCTTGAAATGAAAATCTAAGTTCAAATTACAATTAAAAGTATATTTTTATATCCAAAAAGGAAAATTAATTAGCATCTACTCCAAATGGTTACCAAAATCATGCAAAGGATCCTCAACTATTCTATTTTTCTCTCTCTCTGTGTGTAAAGAAGCCCGAAATTCTAACTATATAAAACTAAATTTTGAATATTCTTCATGGAATCAATTAATGATTTCCATATTTTTCCTATTTCCTGCATGCTGATTCAAAAGAATCTGGTTTTACGTTCGTGTTAACGAAATCTTTCAATACAAGCACAAAACAGCTTACTATAATGATACAACTTTAAGGTTTATAGCAAAGTTCCTCATACCCATAGCCCCTGGGGGCCCTATTGACATCGTTCCGCTGCTACCAAGCAACAGAAGCTTAAGGAAACTCTACAATTATACAAGGTTTTGGTGGCAATACAAGCAGGCCAGTTTCCGTATTCGAATCTGAATAGCGAAATCTTTCCGCTTTCGAAAAACATGCTCTGATTTTAGGCTTTTAACTTGAAATTTCGTTAGGGTTTCTTGTGATCTTTGGAACTTTGGTTTATGGAACTATAATCCCTTTCCTTTCCTCTCTCTCTCTCTCTCTCTCTCTTTTCCATCGTATAACGGTCTGTACATACATATGCATATAAGAAAGCGCTGATATAACAAATCCAAATCTTGGTTTATACACTATATAGTTAGATATATATATATATATATAAAATAGTTCTATATACAATGAATCAAGTGGCTTAAAACTGTACTTTGATTTCTTGGAAGTATTTTCATTTGTTGTTTGTGGGGTAAAGACACGCACACACATGCACAAATCCGTCTCTCTCCCTCTTTCTCTCACATATTGATATGTTAATACATGTGTGTGTGTGTGTGTATGTAGTTGTGTGTGTGTGTGTGTTTGCTAGGCAAACAAATGCATTTCTAAACTGTGGTTCCTTCATTCTCCTCCTCATTTGTCTTCTCTGGGCTGGGACTATTGGCCGGCGCAGTGGGTTCCCCCTGCTCCTCTTGTGATTCGGCTTTGGCTCCAGCTTCAGCTTCTTCTCCTCTTTCACCTACACTCGGCTGCTGTGCTGCCTCTGCTGCCTGTTCCAATTCGGCAGCTGCCTCATCCAGTTGCTGCAATAACTCTGGCGGCAATTCGGCCACAAAGTCAAAACCCTCAAAGGGATCTATGGCAGCCGCATCCGCCTGTGCTGCCGCCTGTTTCTTTTTATCGGCTATGAGTTTCCACATATTCAGCAGCGTGTTGAAGTTCATCAGCTCAATGCCGGGCGGCAGCGGCGGCGATGGTGCTGCAGCTGCTGCTGCCACTGCCGCTGCTCCATCTTCATCCTCGGAGCTGCTGCTGCTTACCGCACGTATCTTGGCCTTTGAGATTTTGGCAGTGGTATTGTTGATGGCGGCACCTACCGGTCCTATGATGGGCGTCAGACCCGCCAGCTTCAACTGCATGTTGTACTCCAGGAACTCACGCTGTATGGAGCTACGCCTAGAGCTGGCCATCTCCTCCGAGCTGCCCATAATTTGATTATACTCACGCAAGCCCAACTCCTCCACGGGCACGTAGTGCTCTCCAATCTCAATGAGATAGACACAGCGATTGACATGGGAACGAAAACGCACATCCTTGTGATTGGGTGCCCAACAGTGTACCACATGTCCCACCATGCCGGCACTGGGCTCCCAGTCTTTCCAGGACAAGCGACCGCCATTGCTGCGCATACGCTCGCTGGGCCACACGACGGCATCTATGATGTCCAGGCAGTCGTAGATCTGTCAAGGAAATTCATGTCTTAAACGTTCTTCGAACACTGGAACACTGGACAACTTACCCCAGTGTCGTCCACAATGATGACCTTTTTGAAGATCTCAATGCGCGGCTTGCGGGGCGTCGCCACCGGTGGTGGTGGTGGTGCAGCAGCAGCCGCTGCCGCTGTCGTCTCTCCACCCAAAGTGGCGGCTGTCAGGCAAATGGGTCCCTTGGTCTTGCGTGGATAATCCCCGGGAGTGGTTATAATATTGGCTATGCCCACACCCAGGCTACCCGATGAGGAGGACAGTTTGTTGTTGGTGCGAGGACTGGGCTCCAGGGTTTCGGCTTGCTCCGAACGGCTTATGGTGGGTAGGTTCTCCTTGCCCGCCTCTCCGCCGCTGCCGCCATTGGCGATGGGCAGTGTGGCGCGTCTTTCATGATCCCTGCCGCTGCGACTGCCCGCTGCGCTGCTTACCTGCAGCTGACTACGTCCGCGTGGACCGCTGCTGCTGGCTCTTAGGGTAGAACCCGAGGCACTGGACGGATCCAGGTCGCGTTCCCTGTTGAGCAGGCCAGCTATGAGTGTGGTGGAGGTGGGTTTCACCGGCATCACCGCCAGACCACCGCGCACCACGGCCAGGCTATCGCTGACATAGCTGCCACCCAAATTGCAGGGCACATTGGCCGGTCTCACACCATAGTAACTGTTCACCGTGAGGGTATTGTAAAGGGGCGCGGATATAAACACCGGAGCCAGCTGCTCGCCACCGGCGGCGGAGTCACCGCCCGTGCTGCTGGCCGTGCCGGGTGGCGCGCTGGCGGCACCCACACCCGAACCCGCCGACGCACCCACCAACGAGGCCCCACCAGCCAGGCCGCCGCTGCCAAAGTTACAGGCGCCCAGCTGTATGGTGGAATGCTGCTCCAGCGCCGAACCCGAACTGCAACCCTGACGGCATCTCTCGCGCACACGATGCCACCAGTTCAGCACAGTCTGTCGTATGGTATCCAAGGTAATGGCTCCGCCAATGATCTGGCACAACTGGCCATTGGTGTCCGCATAGGAGGTGGTCAGCGGTGACACATAGATGGGATAGCCAATGGGCTGGTCACAGCTGGAGTTGATGATGTTGCGCAACGCTTGCTTGGCATTCTGTATGCTGCCACGCTCGGGATTCCGATTACGTAGATAGATCAGCTCCTGCTGCTGTCCCGCCCACAGACCACGCACACACTCCCGATTCAGCTTGATCACACGGAAGCTAAGAAACCGCTTGGTCAGCCTGATAATGCGATACTCATCGGAGCCATCCTCCATGACATGACGCAGGGCCAGCAGATTGGGTGCACCTCTGAGCACAGCACTACGCCACACGGGATCCGCCTCATGGGAGATGACCAGCTCTTTGGAACAATTATCGATGGCCTCGTAGAGAGCATGGGGATCGAGGAATTCATCTGGATTGGTGATATGATCCTGTTGCAGCTTGAGGGCCATTTTGACTGCCGGAGCCACCACCGAGTGCAGCAGTTCCATGTCCGCAAACACCCATTCATCGCGTGGCGAGGTTATACGAAAGTCGCCCTTGAACAGCGCATGCAGACCATGCAGAAAGAACTCCACGCCGGTGAGCGAGCTATGCGAGGCAGTGGCCAGCGAACGGCGTGCCAACAGACCCAAGGCCAGGCATAGCGAAACCAGGGGCGCATCCTTGCCCACACTGGCCAGCTTCAGTTTCAGTGCCGGCTGCTGTTTGGACTCGGCAACTGCTGGCTGACGCGGCGACTCTGCCTCCTTGCGCAGAGTTCTGCCCGTGGGTGTCACAGTGGTGGTGGCCGTGGTGCCACTGGTGGTGGTCTTGGCCAGCTTGACAAACACATTCTGATCCATGTACGTCACATAGCCACCCAGGCCGGGGGCACTCTCCGAGGTTTGACGCGAAATGTTGGCAAAACTGTGCGAACTGCTCAACTGATCTCCGCCACCGGAGGCAGTTGCCTCTTGGGTCACACTCATGGTGGCACTCTTCTGTGGACGTACACTGCGCAATTGTTGTTGGGACTGCGATTTGGATTGACTGCCAGAGCCGGGGCCACCATGGGCCGAGAGATTTGGTGTGCTCTTCGAATCATTGTGTGCGGGCGTGGCGGGTGAAGGACCAGCTTGGACTGGTGCAGAGGCAGGTGTGGCTGGTGGTTGTGCCTCTTTGTTATTGGTGGTCACATCCTTGCGTTTGTCCACACAATAATTGATCCATTTGAGGTAGACATAACAGAAACTGGAACGGGTAATGCCCACAGCACGAAAATCAAAATCCTCATCCAGATTGAAATTGAATATGGGATCCAGGTCGACAAATTGACGGCCCAGGGTGTGCTGCAAGGCCTCCTGAATGGGTCCAGAGGCTAGCCATTGCTCCAATTTGGGATTTCTGACGACATAGTAGATGATGCTCTAAACGATAAAGCGGGGGGGGGGGAGAAAAGAAGGAGGTTTGGTTTTTGTTTGCAAGTGTCCGGCTCGAAGGACCGAACGGAAAAATAGGCAATTTTTCAGGAAATTTCATTCGGGAATGGGCTGGAGCTTAAGGTGCTCTGAGAACTTTCAAAAACTCACATTTTTCTTTAGGAACCTCCAACAAATTCACATATTCTGCCTAAATATATCCGCCTCGAAGGACCAAAAGACAGAGAATGCAATTTCTTAGGATATTTCACTACGATGCTCCAAGAATTTCCCTTAAAACCCCAATTTCTGCCTCAATATATCCGGCTCGAAGGTCCAAAACACTCAAACTGAGTTGATTAATACTTAAGCAAAATAGCAAATTTCCCAGCCATTTTCCATCTGACCTCGATGTGTGTCTTCCGTCTTACCTTTATGTAGTAGGTAATGAGCACCTTACGATACTCAAACACCTGCAGCGTGGCACTGGCCAAGTTATCCGATATGGAATAACCCTCAATCACATACTGTGCGGCCACCACCTGCCAGGCTAGCCAGCGGGTGGAGAACATTGCATTGGCACTGAGCAAACGTGGCAAATGTCCTGGATCACAGCAACAGCAACCATCATTGTCCTCCACATCCTCGGTAATGGCCTCCACCTCGCGCTGTTGGCAATACGTGCCACGAAACTCCAGGCCGCGCATCTGAAACGTGCACAGGCCATTGCCCAGTTCGATGATGTGAACCAGACAATTCAAATCGTCCGAGGCCAGCACTGCAAAAAGGAAGAGTTAGGTTTACAAACAACAAATGGAATCACAAGACTTACCAAAACAATCGCCCTGATTCACATTGCCCCAGCGACCCATCAGCAGGTCACCACACAGCGAATGCTGCAGCGAACGTGTGAGATGCTCGTAGAAAATGCTATTCAAATTGTTATCATCCGCACCCAAATCCCGCTCCAGCTGTGAACTCAGCCGTGTATTGGAGTGATCTATGCGTCTGGTGTTGTAGTCCCGTTCCCAAAACTTAATGGGACGCACATAGGATGTCAGGAAAATGGCACTGCCCAGAAATGGATTCAATGGTGTGGATAATAAAGCTGAGATGCCTGCCTGTAGGAACAACATGGCCGAATGGGGTACGCTGAAGGGTTGGGCAAAGGCATGAAACGCTGAGCCCCAGGTTATTTGCCAGGGTGCAATGTAGGTCACTATGAACTGCAGCTGTGGGGGGGAATAGAGAGAGAGGGAGAGAGAGAGAGAGAGAGGGTGAGATTAGACAACAACTCAACACTTTTGCAGGCTGCTGAACCAGAATCTGGCAGTTATCTGGCGCTGAATTCGCTGCAACATGTCCCAGCTGGTTAGGACTGGATGTGCTGAAGCCACTCTCAGCTCTTACAACTTTGTGCATCATTTGTTTGAAGTTTAGCAGCACTTTACACAGTTCTTTTGGCGCCACATGTAAGAGTAAACATTTTTGAAGAACCTTTCATCATCCGCTGCCGCTCACCGAGACCATTTGAACTCAATGCAAGGCTCGCACATGACTTCATTTGAGGGTTTCCGGTTACCCGGTTCAGTTTTTACAACATTCTCTCGTATTGGGTGATTTGCCACTTGTGTGGAAAGATACTGTTTAAAAAACAGCTACATAGAAAAGGAGTTCTAGCTGTTCGACTTTATCCAACTTACTTGAATTTAGGTCTGCTTCTGTAAATCAGCTTCCAGACTAACTTCAGCTAAGCTTTTGATTCTGTAGATCATTATCTTCTGATTCCTTGACTATACAACCTATTTTAAATAACAGTTCCCACAGGTAAAGCTTGATTTTGGAGCAACTTTCGATTTGGCAACACTGTTTTTGGCAGCTCAGCTGTTTATGTGTCGCATGTTACTGTCAAACATGTTCAGTTTGGTCCAGTCAGTCGCTTCTCTCACAGAAGAGCACTTTAGTCTCAAGTAATGAAACCAGCCGGCGACGGGCTTAAAATCCTGCATCACTTACCTTGAGCAAAAAGTCGCAACATTTTCGAAAGGCCAATGAGACAAAGAAGTAGTCAATGATGAACGTTTCCGTGGCCATGGCGAAATCAATGCGAAACAGCAGAACCGTAAAGATGATGATCAGATATTGATTTGTGGGATCCGAATAGGCATTACGCACAACTGTGAAGAGGAGCAAAGAAAGGCGGGAAAAGTAAGCGGTTGCCCAGCAGACAAAGTCCTTTCCAAAATACTCACACTTGAGCGCACACACGGCCACAATGAGTGTTCCCCACGGCACGCCAAATTTCTCCGCAATCAGCTGCGAGTCGGCCGTCAGCGAGGAGATGGCCAACAGTGGAAACAGCACGTTCCGCTCCAGTACACTCAAATAGATGTAGAACTTCTCGAACCACATTATCTGCGGTGCATTCAGCACCTCAAATTGGCCAAACTCCTTTTGACGCAACAGGGGACGGGCAAAGCATAGCCAGGGCATGTGCTTGCGCATCTGGGGCACAGCATAGTGCAGCAGGAATCCCAGGGCTCCAATGAATGCGTACAGAACCACATTGAGATCAGGCTGGAGTACGGTAAAAACAGTGCTGCAGTGTAGACCCAAAACACTGACCGCCAGCAGCGTCATGACCACCAGATCATTTTTCAGTCGTGTGGTGACAGTGGCCTGAAGTTTACGTGGCAGTGGATCGGGTAAGTCGGTGCTGCTGTCGCTGGTGCCATCGTTGTTGTTGCCACCGGCGGCGGAGCCGGGTCCCTTGAAATGCGACTGCTTCTCACTGTTCACCAGATCCACCACTTCGCCCTCCATGCTGGGTCCCGGCTCGAGACCCGCCGGTGTGGCATCTGTGGTGGCTGTGCCCGCACCTGCCGTCAATGTGGACATATCCCCCGGATTGGTGGCCGACGAGCTAGAAGCTTTATCCTCAGCATCCACATCCACTTCGCTATCGGTTGTGATCTTGTTGTTCTCCTCGCTGGCCAAAAGTTCCACCTCCACCGCCTGTTGTTCCCGCTGATTTGTGGATTCCCCCGTCGCCTCTGCTCCACCAATGGATGCGTACGAACTGGAGGCCGTAATGGCTCGTTTACTGCTGCTTATGGTTTTACCCAGTGTCTGACTGCTGCCCAGTGAGGAGGCTTTCGATTTGCTATGCTTATGCTGTTGCAGTTCCTGCTCCTGCTCTGGCTCCAGTTGTTCCTGTTCTGTTTCCAGTTTGTCCAATGAGCTAAGCTCAATCTGCTCGTCACGCTGCTGCTGCTGCCGCTGATGCTGCTTCTGTTTGGGTGTGCTGGTGGTTAGTTGTAGATGGGCCGCTGTTGTCGGCACCTGATGACTGAGATCATCCTCATCCTCGTGATAGGTGCTCACAATGCAGGTCTTGATCAGACGCCACAAGTGACTCAAATCGCTGGCACAGCGTGACAAGTGATAACCCAAGGGGATGAGCATGGCGCAGAAAATGGAGAAGAGTATATACTGAGTGCCGCGATGTTCATCCAAGGCGCCATACAGTGGGCCATATAGAAGCATAACGGCCAAAATGGAACGTACGACGCACAGAAAGGAGCCTGTGTAAAAGTGGTTGGAAGAGAGCAAAGGTATGATTAGACTAAGAGTTTCAAATGGATGACTTAGATACCGGTACAACATTCAACTTTGGCTTTGATTACTTTTGGGATATGGCTCTGAACCTTTTATGTGACCGGTTCGATAACGGTTGGGAACCAGTAAATATCCAACACCATATTACCAACCTACAAACCAAATATCAGGTTTATAATTAACTTCCCAGATATTTCTTTAAAGCATTTTTGAACCAGTTCCAGTACCAGTCTTTGAATCGGTCGATATCGGCTGTGAAGCGGTACCTTTTACCGAACTATAAGGGTAAGGTGAACCGATAAAGTATCCAACAACATATTACCAACCTACAAACCGAATTTCAGGTTTATAGCTCAACTACCTTTCGAGTTGTATCTCTGAAGCATTTTTTTGAACCAGTTCCGTTTCTGAAGCGGTTCGATAACGGTTGTGAATCGATACCTTTTACCGATATATAAGAGTCGGTTTGTATCAGAACCGGAACCCAAATACGCATACGGTTTGATTCCCTAAATTTGAACGATTTAACTAACATAATTTAGAATAAGGGTTAGGGATTTTCTCAGTTCAGCCATTGCAAACCTAACCTAACCTATCCTATACCACAAATGGATAAGAAAATGCACTTGCAATCAAAATTTACCTAAGGTTTATACTCAAGGATTTTGTGTTAAGGTTTTGGTTCAAGCCTGGGTTCGACTCACGTTTTTCACCAAGTAGGCAGCCTAAATTTGAAATTTCTTTAGTTTTGGCTAAGACTTAAATCAAGGATCATTTGGAATATTCAAACACTCAAATATTTTAACTTTACTTTCAATGACCATTGTTTCGTTTAGCTGCTGGGATTGGGAAATCATTCAACAGGCTTTGGAATCAACAATCAATAAACATTGGCCATTATAGGTCTAGAATTTGAAATAAGTTAATAATATTGTTAAGCTGGCACTAACTTGGGCTTAATTATTTTCCTACAGTGAAAAGTATGTCAGAATTCAGGAATACAAAACCGGTTTGAAGCACTGCCTCCTATGGTTTCTTAGGCAGTAACTGTATGGAAGGTATTTCAAATCTTTTCAGGTATTGCAAAGCCTTTGGAAAACAACGATTTATCGATATATTGAATAATTCGTGATATTGTATAATTTTATTACCAATTGAAATATTTTGGAAAATGTTGACAACCCTTGTTTTGGAATGGTTTGGTAGGATTTGGTATCGTTTGACGGGGATTAATATGGTTCGGGTAGGGTTTGATATAGCTTGGTGGTACATACCAACTTTGGCAGGAAGAAGCCAGAAGACCAAACATAATCAAATTCTACCAAACGTTTTCCATACCTTCATTCATTCCATACCCTTGGTCTGGTCTGGTTTAATAGGCTTTGGTTTGGTTTCATTTGTTAGGGTTTGGTAGAAATTGGTATAGTTTGAAGAAATTTGGTGGGATTCGGTATAATTTGACAGGGTTTGTTGGGATTTGGTAAGATTTGGTAGAGTTTTCGATGGTTTGATAGGGTTGGAGGGGTTTGACATAGTTTACTACGATTTGGTATGGGCTTGATAGGGTTTGGTAGAACTTAGCAGGGTTTTTTATGGTCTGGCAGGGTTTGGTATGTTTTAATAGGAATTGGTATTATTTGAAAGGGTTCGGTAGAATTTGACTGGTTTTGGTGTTGGTTGATAGAATTTATCAGGGCGTAGAAAGGTTTGAAGGGGTATGGAGGAATTAGATATAGTTTTCTACGGTTTGGTAGAGCTTGATAAGGTTTGGTACATTTTTGGCAGAGTATAACAGAATAGAAAGAGGTTTGGTATGGCTAGGAACGTGTTGGTAGCATTTGATAGGGTTTGGTTTGGTAAGGTCTGGCAGGGTTTGGTAGGAAATGGTATAATTTGGCAGGGTTTGGTATGGTCTGCTAGAATTTGACAAAGTTTTATAGTGTTTGGTAGAACTTGAAGGGGTTTGGTAGAATTTAGCAGGGTTTACTGTGGTTTGCAAGGGTTAGGAGGGGTTTGAGCTGGTTTGCTACGGTTTGGTACAATTTTTTCAGAGTATGGCAGGGTTGGGATGGGTTTGACATGGTTTGGAAACATTTGGTAGAACTTAATAGGGTTTTGTGTGGTTAGGTTTGGTTGGGTCTTGAAGGGTTTGGTAGGAATTCAAATAATTTGGCAGGGTTAGGTTAGGGTTTAGGGTTTACTATTATTTTCAAGGGTTTCAGGGGGTTTAATATGGTTTGCTACGGTGTGGTATGGTTTGGTAGAAACTGGAAGGGTTTGATTGGGTTTAATTTCACTTGATTTGGTTTGGAAATTAGGAAAATTCCTTTCCAAAGTGATCAAACCCGTCTGCTTAGGATATAATTAGTTTTCAACCAAAACAAAGCTTCAAAGGTCAAAAGGTTAAAGGAGGGTTAATGAAAGTAAGGCTCATAGAACAGGAGCCCTATACTTATAGCACATATGGTATATAGCTCTGCTTCCAAAGTATTTGAGTAGAGGGGGGATACAAATTGAGACGCGTTTCGCTCTAATTTTGTTGGACAAAGATTTGATACGTCAAATGGGAACTATTTAGTATGGTTATATATACATAGCTCCAGCTCCATTGTCACTTTCGGTAAATTAAGCTTCATAATAGACGTGAAAGCACACTTACCCAGCAAACTGCTTGCCGCATTGCCGCCAAACACATGCATATCGATCTGTTCCAACAGGTACATAAGAAACGTATTTATCTGCGGACACAATCCCACGGAGAACACAATGGGAAAGCACAGCAGGAGTACATAGAGAGCTTGCAGTAGACTGGATACCACATCTGCGGGTGAATACCGTATGCCAAAGAATATTAAGGGGTCGGGCGGTTGCTGCGCATAGTCCGTGTCCAAGCGTTTCAGTAGCAACAGTAATCCTCCACTCAGGCAAAAGTAAATGGCTCGCGAATAGGCCACCGTCTTGTTGAATCCATGCACCGGACTGGCTGCATCCGGCTGTACACTCTTCACCAGGGAATACTGTGCTCCGGCAATGACGGCACAAAAGAGCAAAGCACACAGATCCTTGTAGTGATCATGCTGCAGTATGGCCGCACCCAGGCAGGCCACCAGTGTGCACAATAGGCTGGCCAGTAGGACATGCACCCAGTGCAAGTCCCGATCAAAGAGAGCCAACAGCTCTAGGCGATCCATGGCGATTTTGAACTCATGCTCCTGGCCACACCACTTGAAGCGATATTTGTAGAAGCTCTTGGGTATGGAGGGCTTCTCGGCGGAGAGAAGGCAGGCGGGTCGCCAGTAATCGCAATAGGGGGCAAAATGTCCGTCCACATTCAGCATGGGTTGGCTGATTTGACTTATCTGGCTGATTTGCTGATGGCTGGGATTCTGGGTGAGGCATTGACCCAAAGCACTGAGCACACCACCGGCGCCGGTGACTCCCGGTGTTGTTTCGTTGGCGGCGGCGGCGGCAGCAGCTGCTGCCACATCACTCAGCTGCTGTAGGGCATCCAGTTGGCCGCGTGCCGCCTGACGTTCGCTCCTAATGACATTGATGAGACCCTGCACGGCCAGAGCTGTGGTGCGCGACGAGGAGTTGCTGCCCATGAGCAGGCTAAGGCTCGCCTGCTGCTGATGCTGCTGCTGGTGGTGGGAGGAACTGTTGTTGCTGCTGCTGCAGTTGGGATTCTGATTTTGAGACTGGGATTGAGCTTCGGCAGCGGCCGCCAGCTGCTCGCACATCAGTTTGGCATCCAGACGCAGTTTATCCCGGGCCAGGGCTCGCTCTATGTGTGTCATATGCTCCACCGAACTGGAGGCGGGATACGAGCCCTGCAAAGCTTGAATGGCATCCTGGTAGAACTGAAAGTGTGCACTGGACATATTGGGTGGCACGATGCTGGGATTGGCGGGTATGGGCGTGCCATCGTTGGAGATGCCTGCGATGGGACGGCCGCGTTCGTCCACCGCTCCGCCATGCATGAGCCAGAGCATTTTGTGTATGTCCGCGGTGAGGCTGTCGGTCAGGCTGATGCTGTGCGTCGAGTTGGAGGAGGAGGAGTTGCGCGAGGCCAGTTTGGAGAGCGATTGCTTGACCAGGGCGAACTCATTGCCGGTGGCCTCGGAGCGCCGCAGCTCGTCCACTTCACGATACTTGACCACCTTGGGTATGGCTCCCAGACTCTTGGCGGCCATTTTGGAGGTGCACGGTTGCTCTTCGTCCAACACCTGTGCCGGGGCAGCATGATGAGAGCTGGACTCCAGTCCGGCCAGTAGCTGATCCTTGGAGCTGGCACTTATTTGCTCACAATCGCTGGAAGGACAGCCCGAGTCCGCCTCACTGCGTATGGGATGGGGCAGGGGTAGGGGTTGGTGTGGTGGCATTTGCTGCTGTTGCTGCTGCTGCTGACGTTTCAGTTCACTGAGCAAAGGAGAACGTGAGCCCGTATTCTGATCCAGTTCCTCCTCCTCTTCTGCGGGAGCAGCATTAACTGGGGGAGGAGGGGCAGCTAAGGCCGTGGTCTTGAGCACATCGTCCAGCTGGCTTTGTGTATGTTGCAGCTCATTCAGGATATGCTCCAGGTTATCATCGAAATCCTTGAACACATCATCATCATCGTCCGCCAAAATGCCACCCACGTCCGATTCGGCACTGTGATGAGTTTGGTTGCAGCCCAGGGCGCGGGGACGCCGTCTCAGTGGCACATCATCCACCTCATCATCATCATGCGGATTCAGCTCTTCTTCCTCCTCCTCCTCCTCCTCTTCGTCGTCGTCATCATCATCCCCTGCTTCTTCCGCCTCCTCCTCCTGATTTAGTTTCTCTTCCGAGTGCTCCACTATGGGATACACGGGTGGTTCTTCAATCAGAGCTGTGGTTGAACCGCAGGCACTGGAGCTGCTGCCCAAAAACAAACTACTGCAGGTACTGCCACCTGTTGCGCCGCCGGGATACAAATTGAGATGCTGATTGCGCACCAAGCTTTTACTGGGCGGTGGCAAGGGATTGCGCATTTGCTGCTGACCCGAAATGGCCTCCACGCTATTCGGATGCGGACTCAGATTGGAGACAGAGGCCTGGGGGCACAGCACCTCCAAGGCGGCACTTTTTATGCGTCTTACGCCGCCGCCCCCGCCGCTGCCGGCTGAACCACCACCCGTTAATAAAGCCGATTTGGAGGAGCTTTGCTGCTGCTTTGGATGATAATTGGTAGCATTGGAATGTCTGCGACGCTTTCCACCACGTGCCCCACCACCAGCCGCAGCACTGCCGGAAGCAGCTGATTCGGCTGGTGCCAATTGCAGGGCCGACATGGTACTTGTCGGATCCTTGCGTATGGCCAAGTGATGCAGGTGATGCTGATGGTGATGATGATGATGATGCAGATGATGGTGCTGATGCTGTGACCGAAACGGCTGCTGCGAATGCGGCTGCTGTTCAATGCCCAGATCCGATTTGGTATAGCTATCGTCCTCCAGGTACACATCCGATGAGGAATCTGCCGGTGCCAAGCGAAGAAAACAAAATTTTGTAAGTTTGCTCATAGAATAATGTCTGAGTAGCTCCAGGGTAGCTAAAACTTTTGGTTGGAAGGTGGTCTCTGGTACCTCTGGGTACCCCTCTGGGACTAGTTAGCTTCTTTTGAAGTACTGGCATCAAATACATAAATAGAACCATTCGAACCTTTCAAATTCGATCCTAGAGTATTCCTTTGTGGGTCTTTAGTAAATTTCTTCCATCGAAAACCTCTGTTTGAAGCGCTTAAGGCTCTTAAACCTTCTTTTGAAGTTAAGTTATAGAAAACTTAGAGTTCCCTTGGAGACATCTTTAGAAGTTTTGCCATCAAGTACACTTTAAGAACCCCGGTAGTATCTAGAAGCCTTTCTAACCTCGCTCGTAAGACACTTTTTCAGGAGTTTTTAAGTCCATTTCATTAATAAAAAACTCTGTTTTTAGTGCTAGATACCTAAAACCTTCTTGCAAAGTTCGGTTATACAAATCCCCTAGGACTAGTTGACTTCTTTCGAAGTTCAGACATAAAATACGATAATGGAACCACTCTGGTACCTTGAAACTCGATAGTAGAGTATTTTTTTTGGAGGTCTTTAGTGAGCTTCTTTCATAGAAAACCCCTGTTAGAAGTGCTTAGATAGGGCTCTACCTTCCTTTTGAAGTTAAGTTAGAGAAAACTTGGAGTCCCCTTGAAGCTGAGTCAACTTCTTTCGAAGTTTTGCTATCAAATAAAGTTAAAGAAGCCTATTTTAGGGGTTTTTGAGCCGATTTCATTCACAAAAAACTCTGTTTTTAATGCTAAAAACCTTGATTCGAACCCAGAAGCCGCTTTGGGACTACTTCACTTCTTTAAAAGTTATAACCTGTCTATACACAGAAATCTTTTGAAGATCGATTGTGAAACATTATTAAGACAGCTTCTTTGGAAGAAGGCTCATGGGAACGAGAAAGCTAAGCTAACTTCGTTTGTGCCGAAGTTTTTATACCCTTGCAAGTGCTCGCTTAAATATTAAAAAAAAAACTCTTTTTCCCCATTTTCCCACCGATCTTTCGTATGGTAGCTATATGATATAGTCATCCGATTTGGCCAGAAATTTGTAAATTTATGTAAAAGCATGTGAAACAAACAAATACAAAATTGCAGGATGCTACCATTAAAAACAAACAAGTTTTTCTAACTAAGACTGTTTTTCAGACCTATCTATTGTATGGCAGCTATACCATATAGTTGTCCGACTTTAATAAAACTTGGTAGAATTATTAAAAAACATTGAAAACCTAGGATTACAAAGTTTGGACAGGTTTCCATTGAAAAGAAAAACGTTTTTCATACTAAAACTAGTTTTCCGACCGATTGTTCCTATGGGAGCTATGAGATATAGTCATCCAATCCTGTCGGTTCCTACATATTAGTAGTGTGCAGCAAAAAGAAGACCCTGTGCAAAATTTCAGCTCGATAGCTTTAAAACTGAGAGACTGAGGACGGACAAAGCTCAATCGACTCAGCTCGTCACCCCGATCAAGAATACATATACTACAGTTTATGGGGTCGGAAATGAATATTTCTATGCGTTGCAAACTTCCGGGCAAAATTATAATACCCTTTGCAAGGGCATAAAAATCTGTTAGAGGCTCTAAGATACCTTAATTCTTCTTAAGAAGTTCAGTTATAGAAAACTTAGAGTCCCCTTGGCACCTTCGACACCCCCAACTTCCTTCGATGCTTTGCAATCAAATAGAGTATAAGAACCCGAGTAGTACCTAAAAACCTTTCGAAACTCGCTCGTAAAACACTTTTTAGGAGTTTTTGAGTCCATTTCGTTCATAAACAACTTTGATTTTAGTGAAACCTTGATTTGAGGATTGATTATACAAAGAACCCTACAACTAGATAACTTCTTTAGAAGTTCTGAGAGCCCTAAAACCATATTTGTTAGTTCATTTATAGAAAACTTAGGGTCCCCTTGAGGCCTAGTTAACTTCTTTCGAAGGTAAAACCTCTCGGTATCATTAAACTTATCGAGTCTCACTCGTCGACCATTTTTTAGTAAACTACTTTGGAAGTTCGCTCAAGGAAACAATCAGTGTACCTAAATTCTTCTTTCGAAGTTGACTTATAGAAAACTTGGAATCTTCTTGAGGCCTAGTTCCCTTCTTTCGAAGTTAAAACCTCTTTGTACCTAAAAACCTTTCGAAACTCGCTTGTATAACACTTTTTTAGGGGTTTTAAGACGATTTCATGCATAAAAAACTCTGTTTTTAGTGCTTAGATACCAAAAAACTTCTTTCGAAATTCGGATATACAAAACTCAGAAGCACCTGGCTAACTTCTTTCAAAATTTTGCCATCAAAAACAATGTAAGAACTCCATTGATACATAAAACCTTAAGAAACTCGCTCAAAAAACAAACTTTTAGAAGATTTTATGTACCAAGAAGTTTCGAAAAGGGTTCTCCCTCCTTATTTTTGCTACAAACAAAAACCTCTAATACACCTCCCCAAAGAATCTTACCCAATATCCAGGATTGCAGAGCACCGGTCACCGTTCCACCGCTGCCTGAATTGCGTGCCAATCCCAGTTCCATATCCTCAACATCATGGCCACCACTGCTGGCCAAGGTTCCTATGCTGCTGGGCTGCAAGATGGGCTGGAACAGACCCACGCGATTCTGTTGCTTCAGCCGCTCATCGTGTGTCTCCGAGCTGCGGTGACGCTGCAGCCGAGAGGAACGTGAAGAGTTGTTGCAACATCCGGAGGCGGGTGCTATGACCACCACTGAGGACGAGGCGCCAGCACTGGCGGCGCCGGCAGCTGTGTCCGCTGGGCTACTAGCTATAAATTGCTGACGCAAATGGTTCTGACCACGCGTCGATTTTTGGGCAGGCTGTGAGTGTAGAAAGGAGGTGGCCGCCGTGGCCGTGGCAATGGTGTCCGACTGATTTCGCATTAGTTTGTGCTCCTGCGAGTTACAAGCGGCCGTGTCCAGGCTGCTTTGACGCTCCAGGCGTCGCCGATGGCGACGACTGAAGACCTCCGAGCATTTGCGCGACAGATGACCCGTACGGACCGTGCCGCTGCTGGTACCGGCTACCGCCGCACTGACTGCTCCTGCTCCTCCTCCCGATCCGCCACTGCTGCCACCGTCTGCACTGGCCGCACTGCTGGCCGTTGTCGCCTCCACCACCTCCGGATAGACATGCAGATATTTATTGAAAAGATCTGCTGCCGTGTTTGCTCCACTGGTGCTACGTATGGATTTGGTTACGCTGGTGGAGCCGGCCAGCGATTGCTGATCCTGTTGACTGCCCCCCGACAGCATGGAGGGGGCATAGAACATTAGTTCAATGGACTCGGAGCTGTTCTTGCGATGCACATCGACTTTGAGATCTGGAAAGTGGTGTTTGGCGGGGTCATAACGCTGGCGAGGATTTCGCTGCACTGTCACTCACCTATAATGCTGTTCACATTGTCCATGGACAAGATGCTGTTCTCTTCGCTAGCCTCATTGATGGCCTGCTCCACAGAGATGCGCGAGCCGCCTGGCCGGATGACCTTCATCTCAATGCCGCCCTCCTCATCGTGCGGGGCGCGTGGCTCTGTCTCTTTGGTTACCTTAAAGAACTGGCTCTTGAGATTCACCTCGGACATATTCTGGGCCCGATCGTACAGGCGATGCAGAGCCAAATTGGCCAGCTTCACCATCAAAATGGTCAAACTGGTGAGGACGCAGTAGATAAACCATGTCAACCAGTTGCTGGGAAAGTACTGTAACGGGCATTATTAGCAGGGCACCCGGGGCACACGACGCACACCACAGCACTTACCAGATACGCCACAAAGGGCGAGAACAGCAGATAGAGCCAGAGATACAGATGGAGTACATTGCAGAACACACCCTGATGCGGATCATAGAAATAGCCGCCGGTCAGTGAGGCCCACACGCCCTGGCGCAGTATCTCCAAGGTCTGCGAACCCATTGTGGCCTATCCAGCATCTCTCACGTTGGTTAACGGGGAGTCCCAATCGAATCCAATTTCCCCCGTTGTGTGTGTGCCTTGCCCTCTTGCGAAATTTTGTTTATTTGCAGTTGTTTAGGCCCCAGGCCCGATGACGGGTGCTGGGCAGGCAGGGAGGTTGGTGGGGAGGGCTGGTTGGGGGAAAGCTGACACTGAGATTTCTTCGATTTCAGTTTCGAGGCTCCGCTGGACAAGGGCTGGGGGTGGGGACATCAACGACAACGACCTGCCCAAGTTAATACAAATATCGTGCCACCAATTTTGTTAGCTGGTTCATCGAATTTTTCTTTTGTTTTCAGTTTTTCCTGTTGTTTTTTTTTTCTCTCGTTTTTTTCGCAAAAGTATCGCCTCACTCCAAGTGCTGCTGCTGCTGCTGTTTTTTGTCTCACTCTAGTGTGTAAGTCTGGACCTTACACAACACTGACAAGTACAAAAAACAGCTGTTCCTGGTTTTCCTAGGGATGGAAATAAAATTTGTATGGCAGTGCCACAAAAATACCCAGTATTTTTAGCAGACTGTTTGAAATGTCGATAGTTTTTTGCTGACTGTTATCGATGGTAAGAGGGACTCAAATTTAGTTCTTAGGAAACACATTAAAACAACAATGGTTATTTGGTGTTTGAAATCTCTTAGTAGAGCTAATTTGTAAAATTCCATTCAAACACCTGAAAAATTATAAATATGGATAGCACTTCACTAGCTCACGCAAGTAACTGACATGGTTAAATTTAGTATTTTCGCTGTTACCACTTATGGTCACACTCGTCCTAAAATTGGTTAAGCTTGTTTAATTTTTAATAACACTCACATTATAGACCTGCAGACCACATTATCAATTTTTAATAATTGTTAAAAAGTATAAAAAAGAAAACAAAATATTATTTTAGCTTGCCTGAGAACGGCTTTTTGTTTGAATGGTAATTCAAATCGTTGCCGCCACAGTTATCCCCATCTCTAATTTTACTGTTGGTCAGCTCCCACTTAGTTATACATTTGCCACATATCCGCATACGGTCACACTGCCCTCCAGTATTTTGCCCCACCTTTTGCTTCTGGGTGTGTACAAAAGTGTTTTATTTGTTTTTATACCCCACAATTGTCCAATCAAAGTGGACACATTAATTGAAATTGGTTGGCAGCTAAAAACCAAACATATAGAATGCGTGAACTGAACAAACAGCAGTCGCAGGACACCACAGACAACAGTGTGGAGAAGGGCGACTATCCGCGTGCCACAAGTGAGTGACGCAGCCCCCCTCAATTCCCAATTTGTATTCCTAATTTGAGACTCGTTTCAGATGGTGTTGTCTTTGGCGCCATCGTGACATTTGCCAGCTTCTTTGTGCTGATGATGTCCTTCTGTTCGCCCTACTGGATCGAGTCGTACGAGGAGTCGCAGACCAGTTTCAAGAATATGGGGCTGTGGCAGTATTGCTTCAAGGATTTCGTATATCCCAAGTATCAGTTTAACAAACACTTCATGGGCTGTCACAATATCTTCTCGCATGTAAGTACCCCGAAAGTCGCTGTGTCTGGTCTTATCTCTGCTCAATCCACAGGAGTACTATGTGATACGTGAATATCTGCTGCCGGGCTGGCTAATGGCGGTACAGGGATTTGTCACCATGTCGTTTATGATTGTTTTCTTTGTGCTGACCCTGCTGGCACTGACCATCATTCGTCTGCCCCTGAAGGCTGTGCTGCAATACGAATGGCTATTGGTGCGCCTGTCCTATATAGGCGCGGGGATTGCCTCACTGTTTATGTTCTTGGCTGTCTGCATCTTTGGCGGTTGTGCCTATCGTCGCGACTGGCTGATGTATCCCAAATTCAATGTTCTGGGCTGGTCCTATGCCCTGGCTGTGGTCACTTTTATGCTGTTGGGCCTGGCTGCCCTCATATTGCAGCGGGAGGCACGTCAGGCATACGAGGCGCGTGGCGAGCAAAAGAATCTGGTCATGCAAATGGAAATGCAAGAGCCGGGCTATCAGCCACCACGTCATCATCATAGCCAATCGCGCAGTCTGCAGGGATATATATAGAAAGAAAAAGAAAAGCAGAAGCCACAAACACTTCGAGCTGCATTCCATTTTTGAAATAATCTCCCCTTTTTTTATAGATTTGAATGTATCTGATGCCGTCCAAGTGCCTTGCGATTCTCTCTTCATTCATTATTTGTACAATTTATACAAAGAAACGAAATCCTCATATTTATATATGGAGAAACCTTTTATCGAATAACGAACGAGCTCACATATCGTTCCACTAATGTCTTCATCTTATACTATATACACTTTATACAACTAAACATCTCGAATTACAAACACACACACACACACACACACAATTCTCTAGAATTAGAGATCCATATTAATAAATATTTGGTTTGTAGATTTAATTTCACGGTAACTCCCTTTCTTTAAGCACACATGGAATGCCAACAAGTGCCTGGAAGAGCCGTACAAATTCAGAGGGTGCTTTGCAGTTTCAAAGGAAATGCCAGCCTGAAATGACACAGGGACTAGGAGTATCAACGAAATTGGTCAAACAAATAGAAAAAGTATACGCAATTTGGACAGGTAACGGTCTATCGGAGGAATTTAAAACACACAATGGAGTTAAAGAGGGAAGCCTCATGTCAGCGCTGCTATTTGCTTTATATCTGGCTGTCATTCACGAGCATCTAAACGGTGGAGTAATGGTTGGAGACACGAATATACGAGTGCTCATGTATGCGGACGACATCGTCATTCTAGCGGACAAGCCCGAGACACTGCAGGTCATGATAAGAAGGCTAGAAAGCTACTGCACTCTGCGGGGAATGGAGAATGGTGTTTCGAAATGGTTCTTTCGTACGGAGGCTGTTCAAGTTGTTTCGGAATTTAAGTACCTTGGAGTCGTGTTAACACCCACTACATGTGGTTGCCCGGTTAGAAGGAAGCCTAAACACCGTAAGGGGTAAATTCTTAAGAAGCGTTAACCTGAACCTTAGCACAAAAGAAGAAAATAAGATCGTTTTCAGAGTTTTACCAACTAATTAGGGATATTTTAAGTAGAGTTTATTTGAATTTTTCAGAGCCCTTCCAAAACTGACATCCAAAACGATCCTTTAGCCACCTCCAACAGTCACATTAATTGCCTAGTCAATAATCCTAAGCCCAGCATAGGCCAAATCCATGAATCCCTCTTCCAACTCCAACTAATGGCACTGCTACGCTCCTCGATCCATTGACGATAATACTGTACATCCGCATAGACACCAGGCAGGCCAGGCTCGGCACAGCCATAACCCCAGGATACCACACCAATAAGACGACCCTCATGTACCAATGGACCACCGGAATCACCCTGACAGGAATCAGTGCCACCCTGTAGACGACCGGCACATATCATACCCGGCAGCAAGCCACTGGCATAGATGGCTCTACAAGTCTGACGTCGTATGGTGGTGACATTGGCCGTTAGTAAAACATTGGAGAGCGAGCTCTAATGTGAGAAAAAGAGTTAGAGAAAGTTTAAACCCAACATTCAAACCTCTTACCTGTTCGGTACGACCCCAACCGGCCACCTGGCACAATTGACCCGAGGCTGTGGTCTGCATGGCCAGTGCTATGGGCTCCACCGTCAAATGTTCAGTGCCATTCGGTGGCAGACCCGTCTTGAGAAACATCACGCCCACATCATCACGCATGCTATCCGGACTGAAGGTGTTCATGTAGGCAATGGAGCTTACCTCTGATACAATGGTGCCATTGACACGCTCATAACGATTCAGAGTGCCCATGACCACCACAAATTCGCTAGCCCGGCGATAGCGCTTCTTGCCATTGCTATGGTGGAACCGAGATTAGCTATGAAAGCGCCAGCCTGAGTTACCAACCAACCTACTTACTTGTACAGACAATGGGCGGCCGTCAATACCTTGTTCCGACCTATCAAAGAGCCACCACAGATGTGACCAGCGCCAAAGTTCTTGTCATGCTTTCGCAGACGTATGGAGACCAAGTGTTTAGTCTCAGCCACCTTGGCTACGGTTCCATTGATAATACGCGGCTCTGGTTCTTGATCTGCAACTGTGGTAGATAAATAAAAAGTATAAGCGGTGGGAAAGTTTGAAGAAAGTTTCCGAAGTTGAGAGTCCGTTGAGAGTTTCACTAAAACACTCTTTTTTAAAGCTAGGCAAGGAAGTCGTGATCACGCGCCAAATAGCATATCGATAGCACAGCGCTGCCACTCGATGTATTATGAGTCTATCGATGAGTGCTTATTTCGAAAATATGTATATGTAAGCCATACTTTTTGTGAACAGCCGTGTTATTGACAATTGAAAAGCATTAAAAAGAGGGTAAACGATCGTATAAATAGCAATCTGATGGCTGATAGATCCTAAACTTTTGAGCTTCCCTTCAAGTTAAATTTGTTAGCAAAACAATTGGAGCTGTGCGCTTATGAAACTAGAGATGGGAGCTTTCGATGAAATAATTAGCTGAGCTATCGCAAGTATTTGAATATCTAGCTTACAAATAATAACACGGTGGGTTTTTCCAAAATCACTTTCTTAAGCTTAACTTTGATTTCAAAGTTATCTATACCTTGAAATAACTTCACCTAAAATGGGGCTAAATTTTTGAAAATCTAAGAAACTATTTCTCATCTTCTAAATAGTTGCTATGTGACAGATAAATTCAGAATTAATTCTGTTATTTGTTAGTTTATGTATTTATGTTTGGAAGATGTAAAATCGACCCCTATGAGTCGATTTATAATCTGTCATATAAATTCTAACAAAACTAAGCTTAAGTGCCACATAGCAGCTATTTGGAAGATGCGAAATAGGCCATAGTATTTTATGTCTTTTTCTAAAAAACAAAGAAAAGAAATGTTTTTACATGTTTAGCAAGTTAGTTACTTAGAACTTAAAATGGAAAGAAAACTATCAACAACTGTTGAGTACAAATCAGGGCTGCAAACCAAAAAAAAATGGTCGGATCTCCGGTACACAGGTTCGAACCCAAATTAACGAATGGTTAAGGTTCGGAAATTTAAGGTTCGAGGTTTTTGGGAGAACGTTTTGGTTCGAACCTTGGTTCAACATTAATAATTGATGTGTTCTATGTGTTTTAAAAACAGCATTCGACCTAAAAACTCCTCAAATTGTACGGGAACCGAGTGGTTTTTGGTTCGGAATTGTTTAGTAGAAAACATGGAAATATTCAATATATAATTTAAAGTTAAGTGAGATCCCATTTCGTAGTTTACGTAGAAATATATTACCAAAACAATGTCAGATTCTTGATTTTAAGAAACATTTAACAAGCTATAGCTTTTCTATCTCTATAGGTGTGGATTTCATATGGAAATCTAAACGTTTTGCCAGATTTTTTCCACTTTTCTGCCCATTTTGGGACTCAGCAAATAACAGATGAAGTCGGTAGACAAAAGGTCAAATTTTAGTGCTTATCAGTTTTGTTGAACCGAACCGAAATTTTAGGTTCGGAGCCGGTTCAGGTTCAGCTTTAATTTCTAAAGAGGTTCGGTTCAAGGTTCGGTTCATAGTAAAATACTAGTTGGAATTCCGGGCTCAAACCGGTTCGGTTCAGAACCGGTTTGCAGCCCTGGTACAAATGTTCTAAAAAATTCACTGTATAGACTTTAATAGGCTCAACTATAATTGGCTTCTTAGAAGATTCGCAGCAAGCGTGTGCATTGGCGCAGTGCAAATGATTCCATGTTTCATACCCAAACAAAGCTGACTATAGGTTAAGGGCTCCGTTCCTTGAAATCATTCGAGCCGGGTATTGTTTATATAGCATTGCAGCAGGAAGAAAAGTGCACATTTTGTTGTATATATCAGGAAGGTTATGACTAGCAGCCTGACAACTGGGTACATCTGGCAACAGTCCCAAGTCTTTCAGAATCATCAGCAGAATCATCAGAAATACTCTGCTAAAGTAGACACTTCGTTGACCTGTTTGCCCAAGAAGATCTTGGGGTAATTAAACATAAAAGAGCAGGAAGTGGCTGTATGAGGGTTTCTAAGCATTGAAGGATGCCATAGTGGGATTAAGCAGAAAGGAAGCCCCGACTTTTCGATTGATATTACAAAAGGCGGCTTTCTGTCAATCAATCCCGCATTACACACCACCTTTACCATGTAATGTTTCCCTCTCCCTCCTCCATTTGTGTTTGTAGTTTGTTGTCATCGGCCTTGCCTGTCCAACTTCTTATCTATTTTGCAAGTGTTTTTTGTTTTTTTTTTACGTCAATTTCCGTTCTGTTGCAGTGAGAAACATGAAAATCGCTGATTAAAAATCAGACGTGCTTGATTGATTACGCACTATGTGGATGGCAGCCCTTAGCCCTAGGACTTACACACTCGTCCACAGATCACCAGCCACAGGCAGTAAAGGAATAGCAGCTGATTCATCCGACTGCAGTCCGTGCGCGATTCTGACTACGTGAAAAGGTGAAAACGGTTTGCCTCGCACAGGGCCCAGATACATACTAGACACAAACCAATTGGCAATCAAAGTCAGAGTCAAATATATTATCAGCAAATACTAGCGGCAGCTATGCGATAACAGGCAGAAACATAAACATATTAACCCGAAAACATAGGCAAAATACTAAAAGCCAAATGCAACAGCATTTCTGAATTGAAACGAAATCGAAAGAAGTAACCGAAAGTTTGCTGGAAACAGTTGATTTGGGGGGGAAGTCTCTAGCAGTCAACCCAAAATGCTTGGATTTTTGTGACAGTTTTCGAATCTTTTACATTTTTATCACTTGGACGTGTAGCCCTGCCCCACCTTGCGTTGACCTTTCTATTGCAAATGCAAACTTAATTAAAGTGTCCCGCTCACAAAGGGATTTACTGCTGTTGTTTCAGTTTTCAGCCAAAATGGCTTCGCCTGTCGCCTCTCGCCAAAGTCATCACTGGCTTTAGCGACTCAAAGGCAGCCAAGTAACAAGTTTTAATTTGATTTAATTTAGTTTAGTTTTAGTTTATACATTTTGGATTTCGTTGGATGTTGTTGTGTTGTGTTGTGAGTTTTCCCTTCGAACTTTGTATGCACTTTTGAGGTTTCCGCCAAATGTTGTGGCATGCATGTGGAAAAGTTCACTGAAGCGATTACAAAGGTTATTTTGTAGCCAAGTATTGGTACAAGAAAGTTTAAATACTGAGCCTTACTGTTTTATAATCTGCCCGACTTCCTGCAGAGCTTCCAAAGAATTCTACTGAATCGTCCTCAAAGAATTTCCTTGAATCTTATAGAAAACTCATTTCACGAAATAGCCTGGACTATAGCTCTCAAGTCCTTGAAGCTCAAACCTTAGGAATGAATATCAACCCTTACACTGAAAAAAAAGATCCATTTGAACTGGAAATGTCTTTAATTTCAAACTTAATCATCCAACGGAGCTGAAAATTAGCCCAGTGATGAGCATTTTTCATAGTTTTTAGAATATTTTTAGCTCCGTTGGATGATTAAAGGATTATTTAAGAAGTATTCAGTTCAAATGGTTGCAGGAAATCATCCAATGGATATTTTTATACACTTACAGAGGGTATTAAGAAATTGTCCAAGTGTTTGTAACGCATAGAAGGAAGCTTTTCGGAACACACAAAGTATACACAGAAATAAAAATCTGAAATCAATCCGAAACGGGATTGAAAACAGGGTAGTCCCGGAGCAGGCTTAAGACGTTCCTGTTTTTCGGGATCGGATCAAGTCTATCCGGGATTACCCTGTTTTCAATCCCGTTTCGGATTGATTTCTTTTTTTAGTGTACATTTATATTCTTGATCAGCACGACGAGCTGAGTTTATCCGTTCGTCCTTCTGTTTCTATGCTATCTCCTCCGTCAGTTTGAAAGCTTTCTATACCCAACTTTGCACCAAGTCTTTAAGTACAACTAAGCTACACATTTGTCGGAACCGGCCAAAACGGATGACTATAGCATATAGCTGCCATAGGAAAGATCAGTCGAAAAACTAGTTTAAGTGAGAAAAACTTTTTTGTTTTCAATGGAAACGTGTTCAAACTTTGTATTTCTTAGTTTGCTATGCTTTCTCATGATTTTGCCAAGTTTGGTCGAAATCGGACAACTATATAGTATAGCTGTCATACAAAAGTAGAGTCTGAAAAGTAGTCTTAATGAGAAAAACTTTTTTGTTTTCAATGGAAATGCGCTTAAAATTGGCATTTATTTGTTTGATATGATTTCACACAATTCTACAAGGCTTTGTCAAAATCGGTTGACTATAGCATATGGCTGCCACAGGAAAGTTTAGTCGAAAAACTGCTTTTAGTGAGAAAAACTTTGTTGTTTCGATTGGAAACGCCTCCAAACGTTGTATTTCATGGTATGCTATGCTTTTCCATGATTCTACTAAGTATGGTCGAAATCGAGCATCTATATAAAGGGTGATTTTTATACTCTGTACCGTAGGTACACAGAGTATTATAAGTTTGTGCAAAAGTATGTAACATCGAAAGGGAATCATCTCCGACCCTATAAAGTATATATATTCTTGATCAGCATCAACAGCCGAGTCATGTCCGTCATGTCCGTCTGTCCGTCTGTCCGTCTGTCCGTCCGTCTGTCTGTCCGTATGAACGCACAGATCTCAGAGATGGTAAGAGATAAAGGTTTAACATGTATGGGACATATGCTTCTTATGTCTGCAGGCAGATCAAGTTTATTTTCAATTTTGGCCACGCCCCCTCCCGCCCCCGCAATTTAGAAAAAAGTCATATCTCCCTCAGTTTTGAAGATAGATGGCTTGTTCCTTCTGGACATATTTAGTTAGCAGGATAACTTATCGATCTGCCAATGGAGAAGATCGGATGAACGGTTTTCGAGTTATGATCAAAAGACTGTTCGCTGCTACTGCAGCATCAAAATGTATGCTGAGCGTATAATTTTCTTGGTACAGAGTATGTTATAGTCGGGCTTGACCGACTTTCTTTCTTGTTCATCTATTATCTTTTTGGCAACACTGGTTTAAACAGCTCACGCACGTTTCGTGTTTTGTTTCACTGTCAAACATCTTCAGTTTGGTCTATAATTTAACCATGAATCGTCTTACAAACGAACAACGCTTGCAAATTATTGAACTTTATTATCAAAATGCGTGCTCTGTTAAGAAAGTTCATCGCGCGCTTCTTCCATTTTATGGTCAGTTTAATCGACCCACTGAAGCGGCTATTCGGGCTATTTGGAGTGAATATCAGCCAGAAGCATTGCAAGAGCTACCAATGCATCCAGTAAAAGTCACAGTTTGGTGCGGTTTATGGGCTGGTGGCATCATTGGACCGTACTTCTTCAGAAACGATGCGAATCGTAACGTAACTGTGAATGGTGAGCGCTACCGTGAGATGATATCCAAATTTTTTTTGCCCAAAATGCAAGAGCTTGACTTGCATGACATCTGGTTTCAACAAGACGGTGCTACATGCCACACAGCACTCGCAACAATGGACTTATTGAGAGGCCAATTCCGTGAACATTTTATTTCACGTTCGGGACCGGTCAATCGGCAGCCTAGATCGTGCGATTTAACGCCTTTAGACTATTTTTTGTGGGACTATGTTAAAGCTCATGTCTATACAGACAAGCCCGCTTCAATTGACGCATTGGAAGACAACATTGAAGCATTTATTCGTGAGATACCGGCCGAAATGTTGGAAAGAGTATGCCAAATTGGACTAAGCGGATGGACCATTTGAGGCGCAGTCACGGTCAACATTTGCATGGAATAATCTTCAAACAATAAATTATTTCATGCATTTTTCTGAATTTTATGTGTTTTTTTTTGGAAAAACTTTCCTATAGCTCTAAAAAGTAGTTTTAGTGAGAAAAACTTGTTTGTTTTCAATGGAAATGTGCTTAAAATCGGCACATATTCATTTGATATGCTTTTACACAATTCTACACAGTTTTGTCAAAATCGGCTGACTATAGCGTATAGCTGTAGAACGAATGATCGGTCGAAAAAGAAGTTTTAATGAGAAAAATTTGTTTGTTTTATATGGAAACGACTTGAAATTTCATACATGTTCGTCTGTTAGGCTTTTGCAGGATTTCACCAAGTTTGGTCGTAATCGGACAACTATATAGTATAGCTGTTATAGAAAAGTAAGGTCTGAAAGGAAGTCTTAGTTTAAAAAACGTGCTGCAGGGTTATACAAACTTCGAATGAGCCGAAGTTAAGCTTGCTCTACTTTTTGCAATGAACGCAAGAGCAGAATACTTTTAAATATATAATTATAGAAATTTGTATAGATTTGCAAAAATTTGAATAAATTTTAAACTTACTCTGAGGGGAACTCGAGCTCGGCGGGGCTCGACTTGGACTTGAACACGATTGGAATGCCGTCTCAAACAGTTGGTCACTTTGACATTTTGCAACACTACTACAGCTTGTAATTCCCTCATAGAGAATGTAGCTGGGTTAATTGAAATCCACCGTAGGCTTCGAAATCTAAACTTGAAAAACATACTTAGTACAGCCCCCGGTTCTCTCAAGCTACTGATAGCTGCATCATTTGAAGGACTAGGCCAAATTGTTCACCTACAAACCGAAAACTAAAACTTACTTCAAAGGAAGAAACATGCAAATTCCACATGAGCCGGTTTCTTACCGTTTTGGATGCCTGTTGTAAGGATTCGGTCTCTCAACTCCTTCAAATTCCGCCCCAGAAAACGCCCACCAGCCCAAATCGCCCAAACTCCATCAAACAGTCAACATTTATTTACAGCAGAAAAAAAACACACACCACACCACACCACACACATTGAACTGGGAACAACATCCTCCGCCGACCGGATGCTTGCACTTCCCCAATCTAACAGTTGCAATTGCGTCGCTCTGGCGGACTCCCATCCGATTCATGCAGCCTCACCAGCTCCGGCCCGTACACCATATTGGGCAGACAGCGAGATTGGGTCATTAGCAGCGACAGTTCGCGATTGTTCATCGCATTCTCGATGCGTTCCATGACACAGCCCACCAGCAGCTCCACCGCCTGCTGCACATTGGCGCCGGTGCAGGCGCTCGTCTCGATGTAGGGCAGCCGATAGCGCTGGGCCAGTGCATTCACCTGCTCCCGACTGACCACACGCAGCTGCAGCAAATCACACTTGTTGCCACAGAGCACCACATCCGGCTGCTCGGAATAGGCATGGGTGCGCAATTGGGCCAGCCAGTTGGTGATTTCCAGAAACGATTTCTCGCTGGTCAAATCGAAGATGAGCAGAAAGCCCATGGCATCGCGATAGAAGGCGGTGGTGAGGGAACGAAAGCGTTCCTGTCCGGCTGTATCCCAGATTTGCAAATGGATGCGATGACGACGTCCGCGCGAGTTGTAGACCTGCGGGAGACGAGCGAAACGGGGTGAGCTGAGCCGAGCTGAACACTGAAGAGCAATCATGGTGTATCTTACTAGACGCTTCTCGCGAAAGTCAATGCCCACCGTCGAGATGAACTGAGTGTGAAAACGACCATCGGTGTATTGATAGAGCAGACAGGTCTTGCCCACTCCGGAGTCACCCAGCACCAGAAACTTCAGCAAATAGTCGTAGTCAATGTTGGCGGTGGTCATGCTTTGGTCTTCTCGGGGGACATAGCATGCGGAGTTGAGTTGAGTTGAGCTGAAAGAAAGGTGCTGGAACAGAGAGGGAAGTATTTCAATTACAGCAAATCCTGCTCCCCACCCCTCCCGCTCTCCACCCAGCCTGCCACTTGCCAAAGGCAAACAAATATTTGAAACTCATTAAATCTCGATTTATTGATTTTCTGTCTCCTGCCCAAAATTTGTTGCCCGTGCCGGAGCTTAGCCCACAAGTACAAAAGCCTAGACAGCTGGCTGGGTGGAGGTGGGGGGTGGGGGGGCTTTATTCACAAGGTATTTCAACAGTTGCCACAAAAGTATCCAAAGAATTTTGGCATTGTTGAGCCACTCTTTGCTGTGCTTTGTGGCAATAATTAAACAACATTGCTAATGTCTCTCCGAGGAGGAACGGGCATGGGTGGAGTAGGCTCACAGGCCACATAATCTGACTGCAGAGGCATTTCTTTTCGGCTACCCCTCCCCCCACACACCCACGCCGACATCAACGTTTCTTTCTTTGACTGTGGCAAAGCGGATTATGTGCTCAAAGCTGCAGGAAATTATAGATAGCAGGAGGCGGCGGCAGGAGGCGGAGCAACCGACTTAAGAGCCGTTGCCAGACAACCAGACATCAAATCTGTTGCCAAAAAATACTCCTACTTTGCCACACAAAATCAATTAACTGCCCAATCCAAAGACACTGTCAAGCAAAAGTAAGCAAGTTGAGTTGAGTTTTTGAATGGGCAAGAACCGGGGCAGTTCTTTCAGAAAATCCAGCAATTGGACTCAATGAAATCTTTCACTTTTGGTGGAACAGCAGCATCCGCAGCAGAGCTATGTCGTGAGTAATCTTGCCTGGCTTAAGGCATCACAATGAAATGAGAGTTGAAGTGGAGAGCTGAATTCGGACAAAAAACCATACGGATTTGAAAGTTCTAAACCAGACTCGATCCAAATCCAAACATTCGAATGCATGTTTAGCTCTTCAAAACAGCCAGTCAACCACAAGCGAGAAAATTTCAATCCATGACTATATTCTCAGTTGATAATGAAACTAAACAATAGTGCTTAAACATCTTTCATACCAGAGTTGCCCAGAGCCAGCTTACCTAGACTACTTAGACACCAATACAAATGAAGCAAATACAAACGAAATACCTGGTCGAAATAAATATTGGGACACTCACGTATCATAGTTATTTTTCACAGTTAATAAAATTGGTAAGCATTTAAACGACCCAACAATTTTTTTTAATGTGCTTGCATATCAAGAAAGTAACGGTAGGCTAAAAGTTAGAATTTTATATTCTGGGATTTTTTCCTGTCCAGTGTTGTAAAATGTGTTTTTTTACTAGTACGAAATTATTATTGGTACACCATCAAGAAAGTTGTGCTAATTGACTGTTTACTTAAGATTTGCGTAAGATAAGGTGAGTATTTGATTCTTACTATCTGTGTACAAGAAAATTTAGTTATTTAAAACTAAAAAATTCTTAATTTAATATAGTGCGATACGTAAAAACAGAAATAATGGGGAATGGAGTAAAGCTGTCGGAGAGTATGCAAAATATTATCCTTAATCTGCGCGATGAAGGCAAAAGCATTCGCGATATTGCCAATATTGTAGAAACTAGCAAGAATACGGTTCAAAAATTTTTAAAAAACCCGGAAGTGCACAGTGTCAGAACGGACCAAACGACAAATAAAGAAGTTGACTGTAAATTTAGCGACTAGTTCACGGGATATAAAGGCTAAACTGTATCTTAAGATCACTCCCCGTCGTATTCAGCAAATATTAAGTTCTGATAATAACATTAAATATGAAAAAATGGTTCGCAAACCTATGCTTTTACCAAGGTATAAAACAGCTCGACTGCTTTTTGCAGAAAAGTACAAATTTTGGACAAGTGAATGGGAAAACGTTATCTTCAGTGACGAAAAAAAGTTTAACTTGGATGGTCCTGACGGAAAAATTATGTACTGGAGAGATATCCGCCGTGAACGCAAGTCCTGCTATGCTCGCAATTTCGGGGGTGGCTCACTGATGGTATGGGCTGCATTTGGACACCCCAGGAGGTCTCCTGTATGTTTTGTATCAACACGAATGAACTCTCAGATGTACATAAGCTTTATGGACGACGTTTTGATACCGTTTAGCGAAACACACTGGGAGGAAAAGCTGATTTTTCAACAGGATAACGCTGCAATCCACGTATCCAAAGCGTCAAAGCAGTTCTTTGAGGATCGGAAAATTGATCTTTTGGGGTGGCCAGCTTGTAGTCCCGACTTAAACCCGATTGAGAATGTTTGGGGGGTACTCTCAAACAAAGTGTATAGCAATGGACGACAATTTGATAATTTGGCCGAGCTCAAGAAGGCAATTATTGAAGAATGGGCCAAAATTAACGAAAAAACACTACAAAATTTGGTAATGTCAATGCCTAATCGCTTGGCTGAAGTCATTTCAAATCATGAAGGCAATACCCACTATTAGGTATAAAAATATATTTTTTCCAGTAATTATAAAATAAAATAAAAAATATTTTCTTTCTAGTGTACCAATAATTATTTCTAAGGGAGCAAACAAAATGATAAAGATTTTCGTGGAAAGGACCAGTAAACTATAATATGTTCATATGTTTTCAGTTCATTTATTCTCAGTATTTACGAATAAAATAAAAAAAAATAAAAAATTAAAAGCCATTAACGATTTTGTTTTAAAAAATGAAGTGTCCCAATATTTATTTCGACCAGGTAGCTAAGCTAACTTCATCTGTGCTAAAGTTTTTGTACCCTTGCAAGTGCTCGCTTAAATATTTACAAAAACTACTTTTTTCCCCATTTTCCGACTGATCTTTCGTATGGTAGCTATATGATATAGTCATCCGATTTGGCCAAGAAATTGTGGAATTAGGTGAAAGCATGTGAAACAAACAAACAAAACAAACAAAAAAGTTTTTCTCACTAAGATTGTTTTTCAGTCCCATTTTTTGTATGGCAGCTATACCACATATAGTTGTCCGAAAACCTACGGTTACAAAGTTTGGACAGGTTTCCATTGAAAAGAAAAACGTTTTTCATACTAAAACTAGTTTTCCGACTGATTGTTCCTATGGCAGCTATGAGATGTAGTCATTCGATCCTTTCGGTTGCGACATATTAGTAGTGTGCAGCAAAAAGAAGACTCTGTGCAAAATTTCAGCTCGATAGCCTTAAAACTGAGAGACTGCGGACGGACAAAGCTCAATCGACTTAGCTCGTCACCCTGATCAAGAATATACAGGGTTGCCCATATTCGACGGACCCATGTTTTTTTTAAAAAAATCAAAGAAAAAAATAAAAATTTGGCGGTTGGCAATCTTAATCATTTAATTTGTTCCAAGTAGATTTGTTTACATCAATTTTTGAATATGATATCTCTCAAATGGCCGCCTCTGGCGTTGATGGCGTATTGTGCCCTTTTTGCAGCATTTTCCATCGTTTTCGCCAACATTTCGGCCGGAATAGCGGCTATTTCTTCACGAATGTTGTCCTTGGCTTGTTAACGTAAACCTTTGACTTCAAATATCCCCACAAGAAGAAGTCAGGCGGCGTCAAATCGGGCGAACGCGGTGGCCAGTCCAAATCACCACTTTTCCACATCAAACGGCCCGGAAACAATTTCTTCAGAAAATCGATTGTTATGCGACTTGTGTGCGGTGGAGCGCCGTCTTGTTGAAACCAGAACTGCCTCATACGCCTTCGACGAATAATTGGCATCACAAAATTGGTCATCATGTCGCGATAACGCTCCTGGTTGATGGTAACAGCATGGCCATTTTCATTTTGGAAGAAAAACGGCCCAATGACCGTTTTCGCACTAACGCCGCACCAAACTGTGACTTTTTCGTCATGAAGAGGCACTTCTTGAATCTCCTGAGGATTTTCAGTGGCGTAAATACGGCAATTTTGCTTATTTACGGTCCCATTCAATGTGAAATTTTAATTTTTTAATTTTTTAAAAGCACGTTGAGTTTTCACAATTGACTTGTTCTGTTGAATGTAAATTTCAACTATTTCAGAGCGCTCGCGTGGCGTGTATTGTTCCATGGTAAAAATCTGCTTGGACTGACGCTTCAAACGCGGTATGTCATTAAGCGATCTGACATCTCTGTCAAAAGTTATGGCGTTGCCAGATGGGTCCGTCGAATATGGACAACCCTGTATATGCCAATTTCAAGCAAGTTTCCATTGAAAACAAAAAAGTTTTCCTCACTAAGACTACTTTTCAGACACTACTTTTCTATGACAGCTATACTATATAGATGTCCGATTACGACCAAACTTAGTCAAATCTTAAAAAAGGATAGCAGACTAAGAAATACAAAGTTCGGAGACGTTTTCATTGAAAACAAACAAGTTTTCTTTCACTAAGACTACATTTCTTACTCTACTTTTCTAAGACAGCTTTACTATATAGATGTCAGATTTTAACCAAACTTGCATAGCAAACTAAGAAATACAAAGTTCGGAGGCATTTCCATTGAAAACAAAACAGGTTTTTTCACTAAAACTAGTTTTTCGACCGATCCTTTCTGTGACAGTTATATGATATTATGATCCGTTTTAGCCGGTTCCGACAAAGAAGACTTCGTGCAAAGTTTGGTAAGGATAGCTATCAAACTGACGGAGGAGTTAGCATACAAGCAGACGGACATGGCTAAATCAGCTCAGCTCGTCGTGCTGATCAAGAATATACGTAGTTCAGTGAGCTGAACAGTGACTGTTCACTTAGTTGGTGACTGTATGTCAACTCTGTGTTAAGCAGTCATCTGGTGTGGCTGTCAGCAACTGAACAAGTGCACAACTAAACAACTGAGCAATTTGACTGAGCTGACTCGCTTTGAAAAGAAGAACCAGTGAACATGTTCAGTGAAATGAACATGAACATTTGCCCAACACTAAGTCCAGGTATGTAACCCAAATGGATATAAGAACCGGTTCAGCTCACTTATTCCGCCGAATCGCAATTCTTAAAGCCACTACTTAACTTAATTAAATCTCAATTTGCCCTTAAATCGGGGAGGAAAGGAAGTTTTAATAAGCTTTCGAAGCTTAGGCAGTTCAGAAAACGTTTGAAAAACTTATTTGTGTTCTCGGATTACCAGAGTAAATTCTGGATTTATCTGTCACATAGCAGGAATATAGAACATGTGAAATCGGGCCCTAGAATGTTATGATGTCCAAAGAGAAGAAGTGATTTTTCAACGGAATAGAATTCCTAGGGAGCACTTTGAATTCACGTTAAAAGCTATGCTCCTAGGTAATGTTGGATTGAAGAGAAGTAACTAGCACTACACAGAGTAAAAAGGTATCCAAAGATATCCTGTTAATCATTCAACGGAGCTAAGTATCATGCAAAGGATATGAAAAATTATAAGATTCAAATGAGAAAACGTTCTTTAAAGAACTTGAATAGAGTAAAGTTTTCCAGAGAGTTTCGTAACAAGGCCTTGTAACGGTTTTGTGTAACTGATCAGTGATCAGTGATCGAATAGAAAGAAAACATTTGTCCTAGCCGTCAAGTGGCTTTAACCCATTAAAGTCGGAAAGCAAATTGTCTGCCGTGCAGTGTCCGTGGGCAAACAAGCTAATAAGTCGACGCTTTGCAACTGTCACCCCTACCCCCACTCCCTTTCCCATCCCCATCCCCAGCCCCTATTCATCTTTCACTTTCTATGGCTGACTGTGAGCTGCTGCTTTGAATACCTCGGAATCAAATGAGAATTCCATTTCTTTCTCCACAACCCATAATATAATTTCCTTTGACTGTCTCCGGCCACAAATGTTATCAGCATTTGATACCTCGGCACGATACAATTGACAGATGCTGCCACAGACTGGAGGCGGGGGCTGGTGGGAGGCAGGCGACAGGTGATGAATGGTGGGATGCTGGGCAAATCGAATTAGCCTGTGGGCTTATAAAAATATGCACACAAGGGGAGCATCCAGCGCGGGTGGTGGGTGTGTTTGTGGGTGTGTGTGTGGGTGTGTTTAGAGTTTTAATTTTAAAATTTTATTGATTTGGAAATCCCCCCGCCCCCCTCCAAGCCTGCAACTCAGTGCAGGGCAATTAAAAGTGACATTAAAAAATGTCACCAAGAAATGTCGCCTGAAAGCCTGAAAGCCTGAAAGCACTTTGTCCCTGGCAGGTAATGAGCTGGCCGAGGGGACGGGGCGAGGGTGAGAGATGCGATGGCCTTGCTGGCGTTTCTGGAATTAGCTCGACACTCACCTGGCAACCGCATCCGAATTCAATTAGCTGTGGCCAACTGCATTTGTTGGCTTTGACTTTGGCGCCCAACCGAATAGCTCGCATCCACTTTGGCAATTTAGTCCGTTTTAGCCTGAGGCATCGAATCTAATCAATTCTGTGTGTGTGTGGGGGGTTTCCCTCAAAATGGGCTGCAATTTGTTTACACAGCAACAACAACAACAACAACAAAAATAAATTAGACACGAGAATGCGGGGAAAGAGGCTGTCAAAGCCAAGTTCAATGTCGCCGCCCGTTTGTAGCTTTTTTTTGCGCCACAATTTGTGGCACGACCTGTTGCCTGTTGCGTGGCCTAACACCAACTGTTCGTTGGCCTTAACGAAAGCAAAGTTGGCGTCGAAAGCTGCTGTGGGCAAAAAAAAGCAAAAGTGTTGCCAAAATCTATTTGAACTGCCAACGGAAGAAAGAAAGCTTTCAAGCTGCATTTTCAAATAAGACATCCGTTTTACATTCGTTCCAACATAAATAATCAAGTTCTTAGTTTCAAATGAACTTACGCAATTTTAGGTACTAACAATAGAGAAAAGCTTACCATAAATTTGCTTTAATACGGCCAATTTGATGCAAATTACTGCAACTTTTCCTTTTAACAGCAGCTTTACAGAATTTCGTTTGAAATGGAAAAAAGTTGTGTCGAAGAATTTTAATTTGAATTATGCGCGCTGAACTCAAACTATCGCCTAGTTATCGTTTCAGCTATCGAACAGCGATCAAGTGACAACGATAGCGGCGATTTGGAATGGTGGAAAGCAGAGCTAGGGATCACTTTTTCAAAATAAGTTAAATACAAATGGGTTGAGAACAACTTTGAGTTGAAGTGATCAATTTTTTAACTTAGTTAAATAAAAATAATTTAGCAAAAAAGCATAATTTTTGAGCAAGTCATAACATATTATTTAAAACAGGTGAAGTATCAAAGCAAATTTTAAAAATTTCTTATATTTGAGCACACGTATTACCTGCAGAAGCCCCCAATCAATTAGGTGAATCTGGATCGAATAAAATTTCAAAAGAATATTTTAGTTTTGAGGTAAATATGGTAGAAAAAACCTTTTTTGTATACGTGAAATGGGAATATTCACATATTCATAATTATTATTTAATTTGCCGAAATAATCAGCTTGTTTTTGAGTTCTGCAGTGTGTGCAGCACTGACAATGCAACATTAAATATCGATAGGTATGTAAAGTGGTTCCAAAAATGAGCTGGTTCCACATATTGATATGACATTTTAGCTAAATTCATCAACAAATCAGGAACATATTTACTAAACGAACCCTTCAAAAAAATCCCTAACTTTATTAATTTTCAAAAATTCAAATTTCTCACCTGTTCTACTCCCCACCGTTCTAACACAGCTGCCAGCTTTTCGACGCTGCGTTAACACTCTCACAATAGTTATCGAACGCACTTCGATAGCGATACAGACATTGCAAACATCTTCAAATCCGTAATTCATAGCCGTGTACAATTAAGCAACAATAAATAATTCCAAATCAGAGTTAAATATGAACGACAGAGGACAATTTGATTGGGATGCCATTAATGTGGGCGATTACAATCTAGATCATTCTCAGAATTTCTTTGGTAAGTTGTGTTAGATTGGATTTACAGTTAGCTCCATAAGAACGCGCCATTTTTTGTTTGTACTTACCCCCCACCCCTTCGCTTTACCATCAGCAGCTAAGGCGAACAAAGAAAATCGGGACCGAATTAATGAAAACATTCTGCTAAGAGCCTGTCAAACGCCGCTGGCCGAACTAAGTCTTAACTGTGAGTCCCTGGTGAAAGAGCCGGAGGAGCGGAATGAGAAAACAGCAAAAAAATGTATTCCCCTGGTTTGGGAAGAGGAGGAGGCACCACTGCCGATGCCGAAGCAGACGGTGAAGGAGGAGCAGCAAGAGGAAACCGCAGAATGCATAGCCCATGTGCGGGAGCAAGATGAACCACTGCCGATGCCGAAGCAGACGGTGAAGGAGGAGCAGCAAGAGGAAACCTTAAAATGCCATCCACCAAACGTGCCAGAGCAGCTAGTGAAGCAAGAAAAATCCAACAAAGGCATTCCACTGGCTTGGAAGCAAGAGTCTAAAGCAGAGAACCCTCCACCGGAGCCGGAACAGCCGAAAGAAACGACCATAACATGTAGTCCCGTGCCCGAATCGGCCCCCAAAACACTTAGACTGGAATGGTCAACGCTTGAACCTTTGAAGCCTCAGGCGGGCTCCAGCGTCCACGCCGCTCCACCCAAGGCCTTTGGCTATCAGAATGTGTATCAGGGCCGACGCAATCAGGCCCTGCGTGAGCGCGAGGAGAATGAGCGCAAGGCACGCCGATTTCAGAGTCGGCCGGTGCCTAATTTTAAGGCCATGCATCGTCGCCTGGACGACCTGCAGGTATTGCATGCGGTGACTGTGCCCAAAACGCCAGAGGTTCTAAAACATGGACAAGCGGACTTCAATAGGCGCAGGCAAAGGGAACTGCAGCAGCTGCAGGAAGCACCAGCAAAGGTGGTCCCCAGCAAGCGGCAGCCACTTGCCCCCGCCACCGTCACCCACCATCATCCAATTGAAATCAGGCCATTTCATTTGCGGAGCGATCAGCGCGTGCGCGAACGTCGAGAATATGATGCGTCTGTGCAGGCTGGCTTGGAAACCAAAAAGAAAGAGGTAACCAAATGTATGTAAATTGTTTAATATTCTAAATACATATTTTTTTTGTATATGTATTGACCGTTACGTTTGAAATGTGTGAAACGCAAAGCAAACAAACCTAAAACTGTGCTGACAATTTAGCCTTTTAATAGCCAAATTCATATGTTGGTGCTGGTGTAGCATGTTTAGCTTCATTTCGAGTGATATATTTAAAACTGTGAAGGAAACGGGAAAAAACTAAATTAATTAGGCCCGAATCGGAAATTTTCCGTCCCACCCCTAAACTTTGTTTTTCAACAAAAATAGAAAGCCTTTTTTTAATTTTATATAAAATATATCGACATTTCCACTAAATTTCTTAAGCAGTGACCACTACCAATTTTGTTAGCCACTTGTTACTTACCTTAAGCTATTTCTAGCATGTTAGTTTAGCCAATTTAGCATCTTTTGGACCTCATATTCTGTTATCACAGGTTGGGTCAGCGTTTTTCCTCTGCTGTTGAGAACTTTTTGAAACTCTACCTATACGGAAACGGGAAAAAACTAAATTAATTAGTCCCGAATCGGAAATTTTCCGTCCCACCCCTAAACTTTGTTTTTCAACAAAAATAGAAAGCCTTTTTTTAATTTTATATAAAATATATCGACATTTCCACTAAATTTCTTAAGCAGTGACCACTACCAATTTTGTTAGCCACTTGTTACTTACCTTAAGCTATTTCTAGCATGTTAATTTAGCCAATTTAGCATCTTTTGGACCTCATATTCTGTTATCACAGGTTGGGTCAGCGTTTTTCCTCTGCTGTTGAGAACTTTTTGAAACTCTACCTATACGGACTTTTTAAAAATCCACAAATGGTCGATTTTGCATAACTGACTACTCTAGAATTTTTTGCATGATCTTAGTAATGTTAAACTCTTAGATTAGCCACATTGCAGTTATAAATTTTCATTTTCAAGCTTTTTTCCCATCTCCACTATTATCGTTAATCGATAGTTTGGTCACACTGCTTCGCTGTGGAACCAGCTCATTAACCGAGCTATTTTTTTTTAAGGCATATTTTGATTTGTGTTGTTTGAAGAACATTTGTGTTTTTAAGTTGGTTTAAACAAAATTTTCGGTTAAGTAGGCCCATAAAAAATAATTGGACTTCAGTCAGCATTAGCTGAAGAAGAAGAAGAAGAACAACAATAACAACAACACGGAAGCCGTTGTTGTTGCTGCAGTTGTTGTGCGCTGCTGTTAGTGGTGTGAGTGAGTCATGAGCGAGTGAACGAACGTACGAACGAACGGATGGCGTAGGAAAATAAAATAAGAAAGAAAGAAGAAAAAAAACGGCAGTTGAATTTTATTGTGCATTGCATAAAAGAGTGTGCAACAATTTGGATCAGGATTTGACCCAGCTGCGCCCCCACACACACCGACACACACACACACACGCATACACAAGCCGTCTGTCGTCACAGTTGAAGTACTTTCCGTTTTTTTTTTAATGAGCAGCAGCAGCAGCATTAGCCTTAGCTCTAGAGTTGCGGGAGGGGCAACAGCAACAACTGCGTGAAGAGGAAGAAGAAGAAGCCAAGCAACAAAGCAAAACACACAGGCACACACACACTCACACACCACAGCAAACCAAAACTTTCGCCAACATGGTCGATCGTCTTGTCAACTCCGAGGCCAACACTCGTCGGATTGCCTCCGTGGAGAGCTGCTTCGGCAGCTCCGGCGTCCCCCTGGCCGTGCCCGGCCGTGTGCTGGTCGGCGAGGGTGTCCTCACCAAGATGTGCCGCAAGCGTCCCAAGTCCCGACAGTTCTTTCTCTTCAACGATATTTTGGTCTACGGCAACATTGTGATTGGCAAGAAGAAGTACAACAAACAGCATATCATGCCGCTCGAGGAGGTGTCCCTGGAGTCCATAGCGGATAATCAACAATACCGCAACGGCTGGTACATACGCACCACCACCAAATCCTTTGTAGTCTACGCGGCCACCAGCACCGAGAAACAGGAATGGATGGCTCACATCAACAAGTGTGTGGAGGATCTGTTGCGCAAGAGCGGCAAGAAGCCGGTGGAGAACCACGCCGCCGTCTGGGTGCCCGACTCGGATGCCAGCATTTGTATGCACTGCAAGAAGACGCAGTTCACCTTCGTGCAGCGACGTCACCATTGTCGCAATTGTGGAGCGGTTGTGTGCAACGGCTGTTCGTCCAAGAAGTTCCTGCTGCCGCAGCAGAGTACAAAAGCGTTGCGCGTCTGCGATGCCTGCTATGAGCGGCTCAAGCATACGCCCAGTGGCGGGGCAGATGATGAGACAGTGGCCGCCGCCTCGGGCGGCGGTGGACGTAAGCATTTGAATACGACCAGCGGCAGTGGACCGGCCGGTGATAGCTCGAATGATGATGACACAGATGAAGATACCGCATCGCCGGCGGCCGAGGCGCACGATGAGCCACGTTTCTATGGTGACAATAGTGTGTTGTCCAATACCACAGTTGATGACTCAACAACGATAGCTGCATCACCATGCAATAGTCCCGGTCCTGGTTCTGGGCCAGGCACAGCAACAACTGCAACAACAACAGCAGCAGCAACAACAACAACATTGGGTGCCAATTGCTGAGCGCAGCAACACTTTGGAACCTCGGGGTTGGGACTTGACGACTGGATCGGATCACAACTGGTACGAAAACAGTTTTTGTTGTTGTTTGAATGATAAATTGCCAACTTGGATTGAATGCTAATGAGCTGGCACAGTGATTAGACGAGAGTTGTGCGGTGGCGGGGGGTGGACTACGACTGGGCAAAGGTCGTAAAGGCTTATGCTTTTAGCAGCGAATTGAAGTAGTGGTAATATGGCCCATTCTGCAAGAGTTGGGAAGAAAATTTGTTTTCTGAAACTGAACCCCAAACCGAAACACATATACCTTGCCCAGCTACCTCAATCTGTCTTCCATTCTTGAAAGTTTAAGCAGAGAGGCTACCCCAGAGACTTGCAGGTCTGCTAGCCACTTCACATCAGTTATTTCCCTGTATGTAAGGCAGCCATTCGTCAACCGCTAATTGAGGTATTGATGCATTGTCCTGTTGAATAGTTTAGTCATTGATATACAATCCTTTAGCCATCTTCATTTGATGTCCAGAAGGTCACTACACATTCCGGCATTCATTTTGGTTTTAGATGAAGCATTTAGGAATCTAATGAATAGACCAAATCAATTCAAACTCAAACTTTCGGCAACTCCTGTCCTCAATTGGACTTAAAAACTGCTATATTTCTCATTCTCATTAAAGTACTTGTTAGTCAGCCTTGTGCTGTGAACTGCACCAACTCTGCATCCAATATCTTTACATACGCATTTGAGCGCTCATTCCATTGGAACTCCTTCTTCCGTTAAAGCAAACTGCAGGCCAGAATCATTACCGTTCCATCATCATGGCCTCAGGCTTATGACAGGTGTGTCTATCCTGTCTCAGATCTGGACAAATGTCGGGACCAACCCAATAGAACCTTTTTTCCTACCAGAATTGGTAGTTATGTGCGAATTTATATGGCGAGGTGATAGCTGAGGTTTAGTTGTCATATTGGCATGTTTAAGATACGGATTTTCAGGGATCCTTGTGCTAATTGAGCCTTAATCTTTATATCGGTCAATGAATCCACGACTGCAAGTTGATGTAGACGACGTTTGCATCAAGTTTCAATATCGGTGCATGGTTTTGCCCTATTTATACTTGGTTTTTTAAGGAAATTGCATATGCTCTTTGCCCAATTTTTGCTTTAATAAACTATAATAGCCCCTAGTCAGAATATGTAGCCTCTCAGCTGCTTAATAGCTTTCAAAGAAAGCAACTTAACAGTACTTGTCACCTCGTTACACCCCAAAAGTAAAGGTTAAAGTAAGGCCTTAAAATTATAAGGTGCCCACAGCCTATGCGCTTCAAGCGCATTCGTTGCCGTTTCCTTTTTACATAGCTTATCAGAATAATATGTAAATTTCTTTCTACTCTTTCTCTTCCATGGCTTTCGCAACTATAAATATATGTTGCTGGCGACGAATGATTTCGTTTGCATCAGACACAAATGGTAAATCCAGAGGATTGTTCCCAGCAAACGTTCTATATAATATTTGATTACATTCGAAGCGTTTTCGAGTTCTCGGTCTGATTTAAATGGTCATAAATGCGCTCCAGTCCTTTTTCCATGTGATAAGTCAGTAGTTTGCTTACTTTGTGTTCATAAACGATACTTTTGTCGGTTGGAAATGCTACCCTAGGCGAGACACTTCGTTAGGAGTCGTTCTTAGCCCGTTCTTTTGATCAGTTTCGCTTCATATAGAGTTTTGAATCCGAATCCTCTTTAATCGCACCTGATAGTAATCCCTTTTTAATCGTCAAAAAGAATTATTAAGTTGATTCTGTTAAAACAATCTTCCAAATGTTGTGTGGGTTGTGGTTTTAACGACTGTAGTGTTTGTGCGTATGTTACTTCAGCAAGCATTCGGTGGAAAGTGACTAGAACACTGTTGTAAAAGGCTGAGAAAGAGAGAGAGAGTACAGAAGTTTAGATAAGCATTAAAAGGAAACAAGTATTTGGGGATAGATAGAAAAGTAGGTGGGTTACAGAGTCCCCTAGGTCCAGCTTCAGAAAGGCTGGGCTTTCCACTGTTTGAGAACATAAGTGACTGGGCGTTAGGGTCAGTTGAATAGATAGTGGGTGTTGTGTGGACTTCCTTTACCTTCCTAGGGCATTCAACTGCACACTCCGAAGTAATCCTTGACAAATAACTGTTAAAGAAGCAGCAATAGACTGTTCTTAGTTGGGCGACGGCTTATTCTTTGCTACGCTGATAGGTGGCTGACGAGCTCCCAATTCTATATGGTTCTTATGACCTTGTCTGGCAGGTACAACTGTAAGCCTATGGATTCCCTCTCTCATTTCTTCAGACAGAAGGCTGCAAACGTCTTGCTTGGCTGTACTTCTGGTGAGGTGAACCTTAAGCGAGGCGCTAGTGAGGAATTGCTGATGAGCTCGAACTCTGTAGATTTGGCATTTCTGGGTCAGGGAGTGGCACTTAATGACCGTCCTTAGAGCAGCATTCTGCAGAAGCTGTAGGATTCTCCATAGGCTGTCACTGACTGCTGATGACCGAAGGCTGGAGCAGTGACAGTTAGTAAGGGTTTGGCCTAAAGAAGCGTCGCCTTGTGTTCTTGCAACCAGGAATTCTCAGTCTCCCATTTCTCTCACTCATCTTGGGGAAAGAAAAAGAGTTTAATAGAACGTCACCCACAGCAATTTTGATTACTTGCTTGAAATATTTGCTTCATTTGTATTGGTGCCTACGCGGCTGTAAGCTGACACTCTGGGGGCTCCTCTGTTTGAGGGCTGACCCAAGCCAGCAGTACATGAATCATAACATTCCGCAGCTACAATGCAAAGCAGAGTTTTTAGCTTAGATTCATAAAAAACAAGAAAGAAAGGCGGTCAAGCCCGACTATAACATACTGTGTACCAAGAAAGTTATACGCAAAGCAGCGCTGCTACTGCGCTGCAGCAGCGAACAGTCTTTTGATCACAAGTTGACAACCGTTCATCCGATCTTCGCCATTCCTTTGGCGGATCGATAAGTTATCCTGATTACTAAATATGTCCAGAAAAAACGAACCATCTATCTTCAAAACTGTGGGAGATATGACCCATATTTCCATATTGCAGGGGCGGGAGGGGGCGTGGCCAAAATTGAAAATAAACTTGATCTGCCTGCAGACATAAGAAGCATTTGTTCCATACATGTCAAACCTCTATCTCTTACCATCTCTGAGATCTGTGCGCTCATACGGACAGACTGACAGACGGACATGGCTATAGCGACTCGGCTGTTGATGCTGATGAAGAATATACAGTGGTGCTCATAGACTTAAGCCACAAGACTTCAACCAAGAATTTTAACGAAAATTAAGAAAAGTTTTTATTTCGCAGCTCCAATTTTTTGTGTCACATTAGTTCTATATATCAGTGTTCTTTTAGAAGAATAACCAAGTTATAAAAATATATATTCAACGAAAAACTTAAAAAATCTGAGACCATCTCCAAAATGTCCTGCTCACATACTTAAGCCACCTGCAATGACCTGGGATGACCTTTCTGCTTAAGAACAGCGGAGCAACGCTTTGGCATTGAGTCCACAAGACGTGCGCACTGTTGAGGGGTGATTTTCTTCCACTCTTCTTGCAAAATTCGCCACAAATCGTTTTTATTTGCTGGTTTTTTTTGGCCAACGACTTTTTTAAGAATTCCCCACAAGTTCTCTATAGGGTTCAAGTCGGGGCTCTGCGGTGGCCATTGCAAAACATTGATTCCCTCTTGGTTAAGCCACGATTTGACTATCTTGCTGGTGTGTTTCAGGTCGTTGTCCTGTTGAAATATCCAGGCAAGTGGCAAATTATCGTCATATTCTCCAGATAAATTGTTAATAAGGATGTCCCTGTACTTTTCGCCGTTCATAATGCCTTCTATCTTCACTAGGGGACCTACGCCCGATGCGGTGAAACAGCCCCAGACCATAATCGAAGCGCCACCATGTTTAACGGTCTTCTTCGTGTATTTGGGGTCCAATTGTTTGTTGGGAGGACGTCGTACATATGCTTTACCATCACTCCCAAAGACATTAAACTTGGATTCGTCGCTCCAAACAATCATGTTCCAAAAATTGGGACCTTTTTGAATATGCTCTCTGGCGAATTGCAGCCGCTTTTTAACATTTTTATTGGACAGCAATGGTTTTTTTTGGGCCCGAATTCATCTAGCCGTCTTCTTATGGTCTGAGAGGACACATTCACGCCATAATCTGTCACCATTTGACCTCTGATTTGCGTCGAAGTCAAGAACGGATCGGCTTTACTGATTTTGGCAATCCCTTTATCGTCGTGTAAAGTGGTTTTTCTGGGCTTTTCACGTGGAATATTTGCCCAGGTTCCATGTTTCTTATAAAATGCAATGGCATTTCTGACTTTGCCACGCGAAAAATGTAAAGTCTTACAAATTTGTAGAATATACGTGTGTTTTTTTCGTAATATTCCCATATTAGCTTTCTTTCGGCCGGATTTGTATTTTTATTTTTAGCCATAGCGGTCAAATTGTTTTGGGAAACGTATTTAGTATTCAATATTTTAGTTTAGAAAATAACTAGCACAACTTTCCCGATAAAAAACACAAGTTTGACGATTTTAGCTCAGGGTGGCTTAAGTATATGAGCAGAGCGCAATTCTCTTTTTTGACATTTAGTCAATTTTTTGGGAACCCCCGAATTAATTCTTGTCATTTTTTTCTGTGATCAGCTGCTTAAATAACAGTGTTGCAAAATGTAAAAATTTCAGACCGAAATAAATATGTTCAAAAAAGTTATTAAGGAAACAGTTTATGGTAGTGGCAGTGGCTTAAGTCTATGAGCACCACTGTATATACTTTATGATATCGGAGATGCTTCCTTCTGCCTGTTACATACATTTGCACGACTTTAGTATACCCTTTTTACTCTACGAGTAACGGGTATAAAAATGGTTCAAAGTTTCTGCTTCCCACACATTAAGTTTACATTTCCCTTAGCTGCTTAATCTACTTTGCTTGTATCTACTCGTTCTCTGGCCTTGCCCAAAGACTATCAAGCTTATTCCGTTTTCTATATGTGTCTTAATCTAATCTCTACAAGTGGTGACCCTGGTGCTCGCACAGACTCGGGCCACCTCCCACACACCAAGATACTAGGGGGTGGGAGAGAAAGAGCGAGCAGCAGCAGCATCATTGATGATTCATTTGATCAAGGTGACTCAGTCAGCATTTGCGTTAATTAACAGCTGTTCCCTCTGATTGTAAACACCCTTTCCGTCTCCTCTCTCTCTTGCAGCAAGACGAACAACGGAAGAAACGTGAACTGGAGGAGTTTAAGGAGATACGCAAAATGACGGGATTCAAAGCGCGTCCAAATCCATTTAAGTAGTTTGTAGCAAATCAAAACCACAAGAAGAAAACCAACCACTATTTCTCAGTCTTTTCCTTTGTCGATGAATTCAGCGCTCGACACATCCACATCCAATAATACACCAGAATTACTTGTATTGTTGTTTTTTTTTGTTTACTTTTCGGGACTTTGTGCCCTTCTACTTACAATATCCACGTGTTTTATCGTCATACTAAAAACTACTGTGTCTAACATTATTTTCTATGTGCTTCTTTTTTTTTGTTTGCATTTTTTTCTTTTGGCGGAATACCACAATCGTTTTGAAAGAAGGGTTACGAGTACATAAAAAACACATAAATATAAATATAGAGAAGCATTAAAATGTATTACCACCTAAGCAATTATTAATTTACAATCATTAACTGTTTTCTATTTGTATAAAGGCGAAAAAGAAAGAAACGAAACGAAAAACCAATAAATTAATTACTGTACATGAAGCGAGAGTTGAGAACTGTAACCAAAAGTCGAACCAGAAGCAGTTCCAGTCTGGTGAGTATACAAACCTGAACAGATCACCGGATTTAGTAACTAACATGGAGTTTCGTTCTAGAGATGCTGTTTCAGGATGTATGGGGGCACATTTCTCACGTTTGACAACCTCTTTTTGATGCCTGCAAAGTAAACGAGAGTGAAACAGTGCACTTAGAACCATAGCTGGAAGCTTCTGTGGAAGCAAAGGAAAGGAAACACTGCTGATTACCTTTGAATAAGCTGGTCGAACCATGGCACATTCGCTTGCTACTGAAACACCTGCCCAGTCATCAAGCCTCTAAGTTACCTCTGTCCACACTAGCACCACAGTTATGCTCCAATCCGCTGGTGGGAAACCAATCGGTGTGTCTAGAGCATAGGCGTACAGATACTTAGGCTTATGCTAAGCGCGGCCAAGCTATGCGAAAAACTACAACGAATGCGGGCACCTAAGGTCTGGGATGCCGCCCACTAGCTAAACGCATCGACCGCATTTGTTGTTTGCTTGACGCATAGCGACTCCAGTGCTTAATGTGCAAGTTTTCTGAGTCCAATCCAGATATTTAAATGCTGTCATCATGCATTGAGGATTTCATTGCAAAAAGTGCACTATTCTGTGGGTTGCCGAGCCCTCAGGCTGTGTACCATACCTTAAATCCCTCAATTACCGACCTAGGTTATAAAAACGGTCGATTTGGAACAATTTGGTTTTGTAAAAAAACAATACAAAGCAGCATTTCCCAAACCCTAAGGTTAAACGAGAAAGCTAAGCTAACTTCGTCTGTGCCGAAGTTTTTATACCCTTGCAAGTGCTCGCCTAAATATTTTCAAAAAATACTCTTTTTCCCATTTTCCGACCGATCATTCGTATGGGAGCTATATGATACAGTCATCCGATTTGGACAAAAATTTGTAAAATTATGTGAAAGCACGTGAAACAAACAAATACGAAATTGCAGGATGCTACCATTAAAAACAAACAAGTTTTTCCAACTAAGACTGTTTTTATACTCTGTACCGTAGGTACATAGAGTATTATAAGTTTGTGCAAAAGTATGTAACATCCAGAAGGAAGCATCTCCGACCCCATAAACCCCATATATATTCTTGATCAGCATCAACAGCCGAGTCGATATAGCCATGTCCGTCCGTCCGTCTGTCCGTCTGTCTGTCCGTATGAACGCACAGATCTCAGAGATGGTAAGAGATAGAGGTTTGACATGTATGGGACATATGCTTCTTATGTCTGCAGGCAGATCAAGTTTATTTTCAATTTTGGCCACGCCCCCTCCCGCCCCCGCAATATGGAAAAAACGTCATATCTCCCACAGTTTTGAAGATAGATGGCTTGTTCCTTCTGGACATATTTAGTTATTAGGATAACTTATCGATCCGCCAAAGAAATGAAGAAGATCGGATGAACGGTTTTCGAGTTATGATCAAAAGACAAATTTTCTTGGTACAGAGTATGTTATAGTCGGGCTTGACCGACTTTCTTTCTTGTTTTCGTATGATATGATTAATAGGGTATGTAAGATGCATGGAACGAGTTCTTTTCTAGCTGACATTCTCTCTTTTCGAAGGGCATTCCTCTAGGAATTTATAGACGAATTCTGAAAGTCCGACATAATAATATGCACATTCTTCCAAAGGTTTTAAAGATATTCAAATGGATTAGAAGAATTAAATTTCAAAAGTGTTCGAATAGTCACATTTTTACAGAAACTATAATATTTCTTTATGTACCTTTGTGAACCACTGAACCGAACCGAAACCACGGTTCAGTTAGCTCCAAGAACCATGCAATTCTGCGAACCACTGAACCGAACCAGTACTTATTTTCGAGTGGTTTGCATCCCTGATAAAAAAACATAGAAAACCTACGATTACAAAGTTTGGAGACGTTTCCATTAAAAAGAAAAACGTTTTTCATACTAAAACTAGTTTTCCGACCGATTGTTCCTATGGGAGCTATGAGATATAGTCATCCGATCCGGAGCGGATATTAGTAATGTGCAGCAAAAAAGAAGACTCAGTGCAAAATTTCAGCTCGATAGCTTTAAAACTGAGAGACTAGTTCGCGTAGAAACAGACAAAGCTCAATCGACTCAGCTTGTCACCCTGATCAAGAATATATAAGGTTGTCAAAAAGTCTTGCGGTATTTTTATTGAATTTTCACTTGTTCATAAAATTGGTTATAATAATGCGATTTAAGTCAAATGTGCGCCGTTTTGTTCGATGACGAGTTCCCAACGAGATGCCAACTTCATAATGCCCCTCTTATAGAAGCTCGCTTCCCTATTGTCCAAAAACTCGGAGAGCCAATTTTCACAGGACTCTCTTGTGGCCAACTTCCGACTACCAAGCTCGTTCGCCATGGACAGAAATAGGTGGTAATCACTTGGTGCGAGATCCGGACTATACGGTGGATGCAAAGAACCTACCATCCGAGCTCCCGGAGCTTCTGGCGCGTCACCAAAGATGTGTGTGGCCTGGCGTTGTCCTGATGGAAGACAATTCGGCCTCTGTTGATCAAAGATGGCCTCTTCTGCATGAGTGCTGCATTCAAGCGGTCCAGTTGTTGGCAGTACAGGTCCGAATTGAGCGTTTGGCCATAGGGGAGCAGCTCATAGTGGATGATTCCCTGCCAATCCCACCAAACACACAGAAGAACCTTCCTGGCCGTCAATCCAGGCTTGGCCACCGTCTGGGCAGCTTCACCGCTTTTCGACCACGACCGTTTGCGCTTCACGTTGTCGTAAGTGACCCACTTTTCATCGCCAGTCACCATCCGCTTCAAAAACGGGTCGATTTTGTTTCGATTCAGATGCGATTCGCATGCATCCATACGGGCCAAAATGTTTTTTTGCGTCAAGTCGTGTGGCACCCATACATCGAGCTTCTTTTTGAATCCAAGCTTCTTCAAATGGTTTATAACGGTTTGATGACTCATGCCCAGCTCTTGGCCGATGCTACGGCTGCTACTATGCCGGTATCTTTCGATCAATTCAGCGATTTTATCGCAATTTTCGACGACAGGCCTTCCGGACCGTGGGCGCATCTTCGATCACCTCTGCACCAGAACGAAAACGTTGAAACCATCGTTGTGCGGTGGAAATGGAAACTGTATCGGGTCCATAAACTGCACAAATTTGATTGGCAGCATGAGATGCATTTTTGCCTTTATCGTAGTAGTACTGTAAAATATGCCGTATTTTCTCTTTATTTTGCTCCATGTTTGCGACGCTATAACTCACAAACGACTAAAAACAAACAACAATAAATCAAACACGTGTTAGCGCGTGAAAAGAGCTTTCCAAAAAGCTCTAGCGTGAACCGATGCGACGAATACAACTAGAACTACGCGCTTGCAAAGACAAGCTTGCGGAAATACCGCAAGACTTTTTTGACAACCTTATATATAGTTTATGGGGTCGGAAATGAATATTTCTTCTCGGCAAAATTTGCAACGGTATACAAATTGATGGCGCTGCAATTAAAAACAAGAAGGAAAGTCGGTCAAGCCCGAATCTAATATACTCTGTACCTTCCAAAGTTTGTGAGAAGTGCTGCCCATCGCCGCTGCGGCCGGTGCTGTCCAGCATATTTTTGGTTTGCTTTTCTTATAACTCGACTATTGTTCATCCGATCTTTACTATTCCTTTGGCTGATTGATAAATAATATTGATTACTAAATATGTCCAAAAGATCCATATGTCCAAAAAATAAACTTGATCTGCCTGCAAGTATAAGAAGCATATGTCCCATATATGGCGAGCCTCCATCTCTTGCCATCTCCGAGTTCTGTTTGTTCATACGGACAGACGGACATGGCTATTTCGTCTCGGCAGTTGATGCTGATCAAAAATATATATACTTTATTGGGTTTTAGAAGCTTTCTTCTGGTTGTTACATACTTTTGCATAAACCCTTTATACCCTGTGTATCTCTGGTACAGAGTATAAGAACAAGTTGATAGGTTGGGAGCATCGATTGCATAATTGGCTGTACTAGTAAACTTTATAGATCCTCTCCCCTCGCTGGCGACAACTTACTCACTATTTTAAGGGTAAAAGCGCAGGGCCAGGACCAGAACCTGTGCTTAACGTTTCATGGCAATCGAATGAACGGTAAAGTTTTTGGACCATTTCTTCAACTCAGAACCTTCCCGGGCAAGCGTTCAATCATGCCTAAAAATTTCATCGCAATCGGAAATTTTGCAAATTTCGCAATTTTTGGACCATTATTCGCTCATTTCTTCAACTTAGAAACTTTCCAGACATGAAACATAGCCTATAACAGTTTCCTGACCTGAATTCGTGAAGATCGGTTCAGCCCATAAGGGATAAACATACAAATATACAAGCATACTTTCACTTTTATATAAATGTATAGATTATGGAAGGTGTGTTGATGGTTCACAGCTTTCCGGGAGCGGCCATTATTGGAAAGGAAAACGATAAAGTAGTTCACATTCATACTGAATGCCTTTATGGCATGAAGCAGAATCAAGAAACCAAATTTAGTTTGAAAAAATGGCCATTGCACATCAAATTATTTTCCAATAAACGAGGTTTGGGCCATAACCAAGTGAAATCTGCGTTCATTAAGCCCAACATCATCAAAATCGGAGAAAAGCTGCTAAACCGTTTGAAATTAACAAGCTTTTATGTAAACAAGAACAAAAGTCGGTCAAGCCCGACTATAACATACTCTGTACCAAGAAAATTTGTCTTTTGATCATAACTCGAAAATCGTTCATCCGATCTTCTTCATTTTTTTGGCGGATCAATAAGTTATCCTAATAACTAAATATGTCCAGAAGGAACAAGCCATCTATCTTCAAAACTGTGGGAGATATGACGATTTTTCTAAATTGCGGGGGCGGGAGGGGGCGTGGCCAAAATTGAAAATAGACTTGATCTGCCTGCAGACATAAGAAGCATATGTCCCATACATGTCAAACCTCTATCTCTTACCATCTCAGATCTGTGCGTTCATACGGACATGACGGATATGACTCGGCTGTTAATGCTGATCAAGAATATATATACTTTATAGAGTCGGAGATGCTTCCTTCTGGATGTTACATACTTTTGCACAAACTTATAATACTCTATGTACCTACGGTACAGAGTATAAAAAGCAATACAAATTAGCATTTCCCGAACCCTAAGGTTGTGTACCACATCCTAAATAAATCCATAATCGAACTAGGCTATGAAAAAATAACGTTTTGGATCAACTTTTTCTAAAATAGTTACATAAAGTACATTTTCCAAGTTCCAAGTCTCTCAAAAGGATCAAAATATAAGCTGAATCCGACTAGAAAGTTCCATAAATTTTGACCCAGGTTAACAAAAACAGCTTTATGTACCCTAAATTTCTCAGATTTGAATCCTAAGTAACATTCCCGAGTCTAAAGCGCTACTCCGATGCTTATATAACCTACATCATTCTATAATTCGGTTATAGATCGACCCTAGGTTTATAAAAATGGGCATTATGAATGGCTGGGAAGCTGTATTAAACTTCCACAATTCAGTTTTTACTCAGATCGTATCCGTTCCGAGACTTAAAAGTGTCTTCCACCTGAAAAATAACTTTAAAGATCAATATACGAGTATATAAACTGAATCTGGTACAAACATATATCTAGGTTTATAAAAAGTTGCCTTATTTATACCTTGGAACTTGTACTATACTTCTAGAAGCAGACTTCTTACAACAGCTGAACATAGAGTACACTTTCCGAGCTTTAAGAGGGTGTATCAACCCAAAAAACTGCTCTAAAAACCGATTTATGACCAGCAGCCGTCTTTAACTCAGACCCAAGGATTGGAAATGGGTCTAATAGATGCTTGGAAACCTGTATTGTACTTCTAGTTGGAGGATTTTTGTACAAACGGGAAGTTAAGTACTATCTTCTATACCTTCCTGACACACTGGAGCGGATTTACCCTAGGGACGGTTACTTGTATCGCCACATATTTGTAGAAGCTCATCTGCTGAGGTCGAAGGCAAACCGTTGGTTGGTCCCTGAAGTCTTCGTTGCGTCAGATACCTTGACATGATCCAGGAGCATCGCTTTACTCGGCAAGGTACACAAGCTGAAGCTAAGGCGAGGCAGCTTGATTAGCTACACAAAGCGGTATTCCTTCATTCCTAAAGACGCCAAAACCGGCTGCATGGCATGGCATAGAGGCCTTGGAAGACCTCTCACAGGCCGCTAATCTAAATAAACAGCTTGCAGATTGACAGCTTACACCCAGGATGTGTGCTGCATGACAATCTGCATCTTCTAGACGTTTGTCCACTGAACAATCTTTGAGCCAACTAAATAATCAACAGCAGGCGGATTAACCACACTCTTCTATCTGCAAAAACTTATTCTTCTTCTTTCCATGTGCCATCCCTTTCTATTTCGCGAGATGCATTCCAAAAAAAAATAAACACCACGTGCTTTCAAGAAACATAAATGCTGATGATTTATTTATGCTCGCAGAGTCGCTTAGTCCTTTAACTTAGAACTGACCATCACTGCCCCAGGAGGTCTTCACGGTATCCTCATTCCAGTCCTCAACACCGCCAACAGTCTCGGCAGCCACCTCATCGGCCCAGTTGGTGGTCTCTTCGACGGGATGATCGACTGCTTCCTCGATCTTGGGTGGTGGCAACAGCTCCTTGGCTGCGGCCTCCTCCTTCTCAGCCTCCTCGGGATCGCGATAGAAGAACAAGTCAACCACAACGGGCCACTCAATGGAGCGTGTGATGGTGCCACGCAGACGCAACACTTCGCGAGCCAACAGCCACCACATGAGACCAATGGAGTGAGCCGATTTGTTGTTGCATGGGATGGCAATGTCAATGTAACGCAAAGGCGAGTCCGTGTTGGTGAAGGCAATCACGGGAATGTTGACATACGAGGCCTCCATAATGGGCTGATGGTCGGTATTGGGATCGGTGACGACCAGCAGACGTGGCTCACGGAAAGCGGGCTGAATCTGATTGGTGAAGGCACCAGGGGTGAAGCGGCCAGCAATGGGTGTGGTGTCCGTGTACTTGGCGAACTTCAGTACGGCGCGCTGACCAATGGGACGCGACGAGATGACGAAAACCTAAAATGAAAAGATGCTGTAGGTATTAGAAAATGTGCCTCAACATGCGGTTCTCCTGTTCTCGCCCTGGATGGAGGCGTGTGTTAGCTCAGCTTTGAAGTTGAAATCATTGCATTTCATACCCGAAAGATTAGTAAAAACTCATCAGATGCTAAGCACACGCCCTCAGCGACTAGGTGTAACTAGGCCGAATATCAAACTCACATCTGAGGCATTCTCAATGGCCACAATGGCACGAGCGGCCAGCACCAGCTTCTCCCAGGTCTTGCCCAGGTTAATGATGTTCACACCATCGGTACGGCGCTTGTACACGTACTGCTCCATCTGGAAGTTGACGTTCTCCGAACCCAAATGGGTGGTGGCGACCAACATCTTGGTAATGTCATCCTCTTTGAGGGACAATATATCTAAGCCTCCCGACATGTTAACGTGCAAAGAGTTACGGAACCTGCAAAGGAGAGAAATGATTAATAAATGTGGATTTATTCAACCTAACCAAACAATATAAATATTTTTTTCCAAGGGCCACGTGGGGGCTGCTTCCCGCAGAAACAGCATACAAAAAAACCTGCAAGAAATGCCACAGCAATTTCAAGCGGCTTGCTTTGCACTTTGTTAACTTTGAGAAATTGTTTATTTTGTTTGAATTTATAATTTATCTGTTTGTATCTGAATTTCGAGGGAGAATTATTAAACTTACGTCTGGATGCCGCTGGGAGTTTTGACAAAATGGCCGAGACATGAAAGCGAGTGAGTCCATTAGTAGTACCGTTTGTGTATTTCTGGCCGTTTGTCACTAGCGCTTAAGTAGTGGCACCTTCGATTATTCTTGGGATTAGTAGGACCGGTTTCGACTATTGTTGGGATTTTCAATTTGATGTTTATGGGATTAGTAGTACCGTCTTCGATTATTGCTGGGATTTCTTAATCCAAGGCCCTTAGCAGTATTGCAGGGATTTCTTAATCTAAGCCCTTAGCAGTAGGTTTTAGCTAATATATCAGCAGCTCACTTGGATTTTGGTACCTGTCAATTGCAAACTGCTTGGTGTGAACATAACGAGTCAAGCAAAGAATACCTAAAAACAGCGAATACCACCCAGAGCGACAATTATAATTAAAACGTAAACGAATAAGGGTTGTTTTCTAGCACTTGAGGCTTAGAAAAGTTTTAAATTTGTAAATTGATATATCGATAAGCAGTACTATCGATATAAGTATGAGATGTCTGACATTAAGCTTAGTGCTATGAAAGCCCCGGTGCTATTTCAGCGCGGCAAATTCAACTAAACTTAAATTAAAAACGAGAAGATGAATGTAGATTTAAATTTAATGATACTTGCACTTTTGAATTGCTTCGCCGAAATAGCAGAATTTAAGACATAGAGAAATAGAGAGAATCTCAAGAGGGAAACATATTTGTTCTTGATTTTTCGCTCTTGGTCTTTTGCAGTCCGAAAAGATCTCTTTTAGTGTGTACGCGTCCGCGTGTGCGTCTCAACAGTGCTGCTAATTTAGCTATTTCCCCGCTAGATCTAGCGGGTAGCAATTGGCAAATGCGGGATAAATTTCAAAATAGAAATTTCAAATAATTTTATCCCAGCAAAATGGGCATAATTTTCTCTTTTTAAAATCATCTGGTAACTTCATGTATTTTTATGCTTTACGATGCCACACTTAAATACTTTGTAGCATCTTTTTTCCATTTAGATGGCAAAATAACATCGGTAAGCTAAAAGAGCATTTAACTTTATAGTTTTTAACTATGAAATCAATTAAATCAAGTTTTATACCATCACTAACTAGGTATATCACAATTTATGAATCGATCGCTAGTGTAAGGTGAAAATGCCTCGTTTCACTACTCTAGCGTTTTATTTTAGCTACCAACAACATTTTGTGGATATTTATAGCTTTTTTTAAAGGCTAGTTTAGTTTTTTTGCGAGCCATAGAGTTGACAGCACCTGCTTCTCAGGCTCATGTTTGTATGTATGCGGGAAACTAATTGCTCTCTCTCTCATTCTCTCCCGCAGTGGCACTCACTGCTCACAGCAACCATTTTGCAATTTGGTCTTCGACCACCATTTTGGGACCGCTTGACTGAAACGGGGTACAGTTATTGGGTTGCAGTCAGTCCAACCGATGCTGTGTGCACAACCAGTCAATTCACAGAGAGCGCACCCTTGCAAAGGGTATTATAATTTTGCCCAGATGTTTGCAACGCATAGAAATATTCAATTCCGACCCCATAAACTATATATATTCTTGATCAGGGTGACAAGCGGAGTCGATTGAGCTTTGTCCGTCCGTCTGTCTGTTTCTACGCGAACTAGTCTCTCAGTTTTAAAGCTATCGAGCTGATATTTTGCACAGAGTATTCTGTTTGCTGCACACTACTAATATGTCGGAACCGACCGGATCGGATGACTATATCTCATAGCTGCCATAGGAACACTCGGTCGGAAAACTAGTTTTCGTATGAAAACCTTTTTTCTTTTCAATGGAAACGTCTCCAAACATTGTATTCATATGTTTTTTATGCTTTTTTATAATTCTGCCAAGTTTAATGAAAATCGGACAGCTGCCATACAAAAGGTAGGTCTGAAAAACAGTCTTAGTTAGAAAAACTTTTTTGTTTTTAATGGTAGCATCCTGCAATTTTGTATTTGTTTTATATGCTTTCACATAACTTCACAAATTTTTGGCCAAATCGGATGACTAAATCATATAGCTCCCATACGAACGATCGGTCGGAAAATGGGAAAAAGAGAATTTTTTGAAAATATTTAAGCGAGCACTTGCAAGGGTACAAAAACTTCGGCACAGACGAAGTTAGCTTAGCTTTCTTGTTTCATAGTGTTTTTGAGGGGGACAGATCAAGTTTTACTCTCAAAAACACACTCAGCAGAAATCACAAAAACGTTACCCAACTGTAATTGATATAAAAATGTATGCCACTTTTTTATTGGAAAATGGTGTTCAGCTACGTAGCTCATTTCTGGTTGACTGGAAATGTGAACAAATAAAATTGCCCTATTTGGTGTGAAGAGCAGCCAGAAGCATGGCAAGAACTGCCAATGCATCTCGAAAAATTTACTCTTTAGTAAATGGGCTGATGGCATCATTTTTCTGTTAAGATGATGAAGGCAGGTAGCGCTACCTTGCAATGACTTCAATCTTTTTAGCCCAAACTTGAAGATCTGGACTTGTCTGACATGCGGTTTCAGCAAGACGGCGCCACATGCCCACACAGCACGCGAAACAATGGACCCATTGAGAGGCGATTGACCGCCTAGATGTTGCGATAAAACGTTTTTAGACTAAGTTTTGTGGGGCTATGTTAAGGCTCATGTCGAGACCGACAAGCCCACAACAGTTGAGGCACTGGAAGCCAATATTGAAGAATTTATTCGAAACAATCCGACCGATTTGTTGGAGAGAGTATGCCAAAAGAGCACCCAGCTTATGAGCAAATTGAGGCTTAGCTGCGGTCTACATTTACATGAAATCAACTTTTAATATTAAATCGTTCTATAAATAAAGATATCATATATTTTGCTGAATTTTAGATATTTTTTTCTATAAAATTTATAGATAGCCAAGCTGATTGAAAAGAGTAGCAGGAGTAAACAGCCTGGTTAAAACAAGATTTATGTTTGGAACTAATAAGTTCAGAATTTATGCATTTTGTACCAACGCCAGGGTGAGTCAAAACTGCCTACTCATTTCACCTGAACAAGTGGTTACAGGAACAGATAGGTAATTGGCAAATTACAGCGGAAAAAAACCAGAGAAAAGATTCACAATTCGATGCAACCACAAAGAACCTTGGCAACTTTAAAAAAAAAATGCAAAAGAAAAATGTCTGTATAGAGTGGTGTTGTGTCTACGCCATGTAGAATCTGATCGGAACGAAAAAAAATAAGAAGTAATCTCGAACAGCCGATGCGGAGCCGGTGGATGATTGCCTTGGTAGGGTAACCAAAATTTTACGATTCGTAACGGCGGCCTCACAATCATGATCATCCGTACCAACGTCATGCGTCATCTTAAGCGGAATCCGAGCGAAAATATTCGAGTTCGGGTGATACAGAGACGACCACCTATAGCCTTAGCAAATTGTGAATAAATGTAATATAAATATAAGAAAGTACCAGTTGATGTTCCAATCGAGAATCAGGAAACTAAACCTCAAACATCAACAAAAAAAACCAGCCAGCGCAACTGAAAGCGGTCGAGAGCTGGCTGAAAAGAGACCACAAATTGCCTGGGCAAATTATTAAATTAGGTTATAAAATTAAGCACAGTCATATAAATCGTACAACTCTTACAATTTACACCAAATAGATGTTAGGCAAGGGCAAACATCAGGCCGATATTATCGACTGGGCGAGTCAGAAAAAGAAAATTAAAAAGAAACTCAAAGTAATAGCCACGCGGTACGTGTACGACGTCGTCGTCAGTCAAACTGAAGGTTTAAAAAATAAAATAAAAAATCAAATAAAATAAAGGAGAAAGCTCCAGGGAATTAAAATTGGCCGGTCTGTGCTCCAGCACAGCCCAGCGGCGACTGAACAAAATTTGCTGCTTCACCGAACTGCTGCTGTATTTAGTAGAGATGGGCGACTAGACAAATGCAACCCTAAAAGAGATGGGAGACTTCGGCTATCAGCTGTTTACAGCCAGTGTGCCCAGTGGCAAGTAAGGAAGTCAGGGCCATCATGAAGTATTAATCGAAATTCGATTTGAACATTTGATGTATTTTTATAGCGTCGCGCATTTGGTCACACTGAAAAATTGATATGGGGAAAATGGCGAATAAATGCTGCTAATTGTTTTAAACAATAAAAATTGTTTATAAAAGTGGCATTCCATTTCCAATTCCATTCCTTATCTTTAAGACTAAGACATGTTGCTATCGTGATTGCCAATAACTACATATTAAACCAGATGCCACAGTCTTAGCCATTTAATATGCAGATTCCACAAAATGGTTGTTCGTCCTCCGTGAACATCATTGAAGGGCCTTTGGTAATGTATATTTTTACCAGAGGTCAGAGCGACGCTATCTAAATCTCTCAAAGGCAGCGCTGCTGCCGCACACACACACCACGGGTTGGCTTGGCGCGTCGCTGTGCTGCGCGCTCGGCTCTTCTTCAGCAGCGCCTTGGTGAATCAATCAAACCTTCGTAAACGATATTGCAAAGGAGAGTTACGCGAAACAAAAACTTTGAAAACTATCGCAGAACTGAAAACGAATCACTGGTAGCTCAGTTTTGTGGCAGTGAAAGTTTCGTAAACGAAAGCATGCAAAATGATTCGTTTGAGAGCCGTTTCCTGATATTGTTTACAATTTGAAAAGGATTCGTTAGCAACTTTCGTTGTCGCCAGCTACTTTCCGCCCTCGATTGTTCTCCCTCAGTTTTATATTTCACTTGTTATTAAGCGCGCTTAAGCTAGTTTAGCGGGAACTGTGCCAAGGCTCGCAGATTTCTGTCGTTTGTAAGTTCGTTTACGAACATTCCACGATAGTATAGTTCTCTGGTCCACTGGGCTGGTTTATAGCCTTGCAAAGGGACTGATAATTTCCACCAGAAGCTTGCCAAGCATAGAAATATTTGTTTCCAACCTCACAAACCATATATGGGCATTTCCACCGAAAGGTCCACCTAGACCAAAAAACTTAAAGTACTTAAAAACTCTATGTTTTGTCAGATTTTCTTGGGGAAACAACTAAATTGAACTCATGTACGCCAGTCTTACATTAATTCATAACCCATTTCGGGATTTTTGAATACAAAGTCGCGTAAGAACAATTTTTCTCATTTTTATGGTTCTTTTGCTCCTTTTTTTTATACTCTGTACCGTAGGTACATAGAGTATTATAAGTTTGTGCAAAAGTATGTAACATCCAGAAGGAAGCATCTCCGACCCCATAAAGTATATATATTCTTGATCAGCATCAACAGCCGAGTCGATATAGCCATGTCCGTCTGTCCGTCTGTCCGTATGAACGCACAGATCTCAGAGATGGTAAGAGATAGAGGTTTGACGTGTATGGGACATATGCTTCTTATGTCTGCAGGCAGATCAAGTTTATTTTCAATTTTGGGCCACGCCCCCTCCCGCCCCCGCAATTTAGAAAAAACGTCATATCTCCCACAGTTTTGAAGATAGATGGCTTGTTCCTTCTGAACATATTTAGTTATTAGGATAACTTATCGATCCGACAAAGGAATGAAGAAGATCGGATGAACGGTTTTCGAGTTATGATCAAAAGACAAAATTTCTTGGTACAGAGTATGTTATAGTCGGGCTTGACCGACTTTCTTTCTTGTTTTCTTATAGATTTCATTGAATTTTGATGTCTAAAATCATTCTATGAGTTCAAAGAGTTAATGAAGATTGAATAAGAAACCATAACAGACTATGCGATTGCAATTGACTGTAAGTTTTTGCTTTGCATGATAACAGAAACCACATCAATATCAACGTGGAAAAATATGTCCCGTACGACCTGTCCCGTGCGAAAGGGCTTAAAATGAAATTTTGAAAAAAGTATCAAACATTTTGAGGTAAAATCAAAATCATTTTCAAACAAAATTCTAATTAGTCACATTAAGAAATTCCCTCAGGATTCGTTGAAATCAGCGTTTGAATTGTCGCCCGCGAAAACCACTTCTATATTTGTCCCGTGCGAACGCCTTGGTGTTTTGCAATTATCTCGAAAACGAAAAATTCCCCAAAATCAACCTTTGCACCAATTATAGGGCTAATCAAGAGCCATAAGTTGCGCACATTGTCAAAATATATTTTACAGATTTATTTGTAATTTTTTTTCAATTTGAGTGCGTACGACGGTCAAGTTCGACACCATGGAAATGCCCATACATTCTTGATCAGGGCGACAAGCCAAGTCGATTGAGCTTGTTTCTAGGCAAAACTTATCTCTCAGTTTAAAATTTTGCATAGAGTCCTACTTTTGACTTCACGCTGCTTATTTAAGGGATCGGATGACTATAGCATATGGTTGCCATAGGAACGATTGGTCGGGAAACTACTTTCAATAGGAAAAACTTTATTGTTTTTTAAAGATACGTCTTCAAACTTTGCATTTCTCAGTTTGCTATGCTTTTTCCCATGATTCTACTAAGTTTGGTCGAAATCGGACATCTATATGGTATAGCTGTCATCGAAAAGTAGAGTCCGAAAATTGGTCTAAGTGAGAAAAACTTTTTTGTTTTCAGTGGAATCGCCTCCAAAGTTGGTTTTTAGTGGTTTTGTGTGCTTTTTTGTGATTCTACTAAGCTTGATAAAGATGGGTCTAAAAAATAGTTTTAGTACAAAGAACTTTTATGTTTTTAATGGCACCGTCTTGAAATTCGGCGATTGTTTGTTCTATATGCTTTTAAGTAATTCTACAAAGTTTTGTCCAAATCAGATGACTATAAAATATAGCTCCCATACGATCTGTCGGTGGGAAAGTGGGTCTTTGTGAGAAATTTTTTGAAAATTCTTTTGTTAGCGCTGCTAAACTTGGCAATTAATAGTTTTAGTTGCTTTTAAAGGTTTTTAGAAAATGTGGTCCGTATCGGATGACTATATCTTATGGCTGTCATAGAACCGATTGGTCGAAAAACTAGTTTTAGAGAGAAAACTTTTTTGATTTTCATGACAACGCCACCAAACTTTGTATTAATTAGTTTGCAATGCTTTTCCATGATTTCACTTAGTTTGGTTAAAATCGGACAACTATATAGGTTAGCTGTCATAGAAAGCATAGATTTTTAAAATAGTCTTAAGGAGCACTTTTGTTTTCAACTTATTTGCAGTTTATTTGAGCAGTAGAGAGACAAGAGCTCTTCATGGAAACAGAAAAATGATAACAAAACTTTTCCAACTTTGTGGAATGGAATTGGGAGGCTTTATAACAAAGCAGAAAACGTTTTTAAAACTTCTGTTCAATTTTAGTCTTTGAAACACTAAGGTAAGTGGTAAATTGGAATGGAAGAGGTGGTTGAAAAGCTACCACAAATAGCCTTGGCAAGTAAAAGTAACAAGAAACTAAATAAATAGAAAACAAATGTATTTCCACGTATCGAGAAAGCTCAACACAGGAAGACTCAGCTGGAGCTTTAACAGAAACAGAACAGAAGAATGGGGAATAAGAATTCCAACAAATTGACTTGAACGCTCAAAATTTGTTTCAGCGAAATGTTCAGACGTCAGATCATAACTTTTGCTAAATCTTTGGCACTAATGGCCTTGGCAAGTTATAAAATTAAGAAGAAACTCACTGATGAAAGTAATCCAAGTGCCAAACACTTGACATTTAAGGGATCAAATTCGAAAATGATTGCTCGATTCAACGGGAAGTGAAGAATGGCCCGGCGGAAATCTTGAATCGAAAGATGCAAAATGAAAAAAGTAATCAAATTAACAAGAAACTAAATAAAAAGAAAAGAAATGTATTTCCAAGTTGGTCTGTGCGCTGGCACAGCCCAGCACCGAATGAAGCAAATTGAACTACACAAGACTTGCCTTGACTGGTGACTCGTTACTTTGACAATCGATTACTGTAACGAGCTGAGTACTCGGTTAGATAGTCGTTAGGAATGGAAGACTGCGAAAATGTAACGAAAGTGAACAGAAATAGACCAGACCAACAATATTTTCTCACTAAAACTAGTTTTTCGAAAGATCCTTCCTATAACAACTATATGCTATAGTCAACCGATCCGGCCAGCAATGACAAATGTGAAGCGTATTTGTACTAAAAGACTACGTGCAAAGTTTGTTGAAGATAGCCTTGAAATTGACTGAGAAGACAGCATAGAAACAGACTGACGTGGCTAAATCAACTCAGCTCGTCGAATATATATGTATACTTTATGTGGTCGGACATCATATTCTTTTCCCAACTTTCTGGCAATTTTCGTATACCATCTTGAAAAAAACGAAGCTTCTTTTGATGCTATCCACAAACCTGCTGATTCTCAAAGGCAAGCGTCATCGACTTGACTTGGACATGAATCCACCAACTCGAAGTTCCAAAGCAATAGTCTGCCACTGCTCTACAAGGGTTTTAGCTATATAAGCGCTAAGTGTGTATCTCTAAATTCTCGCGAGGGCTAGACAGTCGTGTGCGCTAAGATGCAGACGTCCTTAGGTGCTTTTCAAAGTTCTGAGTTCGAATCCAAGTAAAGTAAATCACAAACCAACAAAAAGTATTCAAATCAATCACAGCTGAGAAAAGAATAGAGTGTCTCTCCAGTTTCCCTTCTTTTAACATGTCATGTCAAGCTTAGGATACAAATTTCTGTACTCGAATTCAAACTGCCTGGAGTGAATCCAATATCGAGTTTAAGTTGTTGCTGCTGCCCGCTTTCCTTTTGCTGCTTTTTCTTCAAAGGGAACGCATCTTTTACATCTCTCCAATCCCAGAACAATTTAGTCATTTGATTCGGTGAATGATTCATGGCATTGACACCCACCCACATCCAACAACTCGGCACCGATCTTGGCCAACTAAACATAAACTGAATTCAGTCGCAGCTCAACTCTCTGCCTGAGTGGATGTCGCTGGGGAAAAAACAGCAAGAAACATGACAAACTTGTGGATTTTGTTAGTGGCAACACTTGGCCTGGTTGGCGCCTCACCCATGTTGTATAAGCGCAATCCAAGCGAGAAATACGAGGCAGGTGCGTGTATAAAGTAACCAAAAAGTATCGATAAGTGAATCCTAATCCGAATGCCACTTAGATCTGGTGCCCGTCTCCTCCACGGTCATACCGCTAACCGTGCTGGAGGTCAGCTATGGTGTGGGCGGCAAGCCCAGCGAGGCCTACAAGGCGGCGTACTTGCGCAAGTTGCGCAAACAGGTGCTGCAGCGTTCCGAAGAGGAAGGCGAAACATTGGCTGTACCTGTGCTGGTATCGGCGCCAGCCGATGCGGATGCCTTGATCACAGGTGTGTAGGCTGGTGGCTGGTGGCGGAATGGGTCATTATCAATTTTTGTTTTTTGCAGTGAAATCGCAACAACTGGAGGCGGCCAGTCGAGCCAAAGTCAAGGCCGTCTGATGCTGATGATGACCACATCTTGGCCGGTCCCAAATAAAGAAACACAAAACAGAGTTGTCAGTCTGGTTTGGTCTTGTGTATTGGGTGGGCGTTCTCAGTGAAATCAAATCAAATCAATTCCACACATAATTTCCGGCACTTTGTTTTTCGTCTGCTGATTCGATTGCGACGTCCTGTTCCTGTTCCCGTTTCCAGGGATTATTATTAAATCAAACCGAAATGACATGAGCTACCCCACGCACAAAAAGCGAAAACAAAAGCAGGATGAACATGTCAGGCGCAAAAAATGGGATAAATTTCATACAAAAAAGCCACCCACAATTCATCAAAATAAACCACATGACTCAATGCTGTTTGTTTTGTGTACAGCATAAGATTATACAAAGAGAGAGAGGGATAGGGAGAGAGAGCGACAGCTTGTTGGCGACCGTGCCTTGCCTCTGACCTCTTTTGCAGAATATGCTTTAGCCAGCTTCAAAAGAAGATTAGTTTATATGAAAGTAGTAGAAGATTAGTGTATTTCTATCGGATCGTCAGCCTTAGTCAGGATTTCATTAAGGTTCAGGGGAAATTGTATATAATACAATTGGGTAGAAAGAATGGAGCAACTGGGAGTTGTATTTGGAAATTGGAAGATGAATTTAATGCAGACTTTGAAGTCTCTCAACTTCTACATAATGAAACCAGTGCCAAAAAGTGCGATAAGATTAAATTTAACTTACAAATTGTGCAAATGAAATAGAATGGAAAGCAGTTGAAAGCATAGATGTTTAATTTCGATTAAGATAAGTAATCAATTAGATAATTACTCAAAAAGAATTGTAATGATCGGTCGAAAAACTAGTTTTAGTGGGAAAAACTTTTTTGTTTTCCATGGAAACGCCTCCAAATTTTGTATTTCTTAGTTTGCTATGCTTTCCCATGATTCCACTAAGTTTGGTCGAAATCGGAGATCTTTATAGTATAGCTGTCATAGAAAAGTAGAGTCTAAAAAGTAGTCTTAGTGAGAAAAACTTTTTTATTTTTAATGGAAATGTCCTTTAAATTGACATTTATTTATTCGAAATGCTTTCACGCAGTTCTACAAAGATTGGTCAAAATCGGTTGACTATAGCATATAGCTGTCATATGAAGGATGGGTCGCAAAACTAGTTTTAGTGAGAAAAACTTTTTTCTTTTCAATGGAAATGCCTTCAACCTTTGTATTTCCTAGTTTACTATGCTTTCAAATGATTCTACTTAGTTTGGTCAAAATCGGAGATCTTTATAGTATAGCTGTCATACGATAGGAGAGTCTGAAAAGTAGTTTTAGTGGAAAAAACTTTTTTGTTTTCAACGGAAATGTTCTTTAAACTGACATTTATTTATTTGAAATGAGTTTTACGCAGTTGTACAAAGTCTTGTCAAAATCGGTTGACTATAGCATATAGCTGTCATAGGAAGGATGGGTCCCAAAACTAGTTTTAGTGAGAAAAACTTTTTTCTTTTCAATGGAAATACCTTCAACCTTTGTATTTACTAGTTTACTATGCTTTTTCATGATTCAGCCCAGTTTGGTGGAAATCGAACATCTATATAGAATAGCTGTCATTGAAAAGTAGAGCCTAAAAACTGGTTTTAGAGAGAAAAGCTTTTTTGTTTTCAATGGAAATGTTCTTAACATTGACATTTATTTGTTTGGTATGCTTTTACACAATTCTATAAAGTTTTGACAAAATCGGTTGACTATAGCATATAGCTGTCATAGGAAGGATGGGTCCCAAAACTAGTTTTAGTGAGAAAAACTTTTTTGTTTTCCTTGAAAACGCCTCCAAATTTCTTACATGTTCATTTGTTAAATTTTTGCATAATGCCACTAAGTTTGGTAGAAATCGGACAGCTATATAGTATAGCGCCCATAGAAAAGTAAGGTCTGGAAAGTACTACTTATACTTATAAGTACTCTACTTATAAGACTCGATACATCAAACATCAATATGGAAAATGTTCATTTTTGATATTATCAAGTATGATATATTGATATATATCCACAGTTCTAGTTGGAACCAAAACCTTGGGTTTAGGGGTTTCAGTAATCAATCGATGAGACAATCCTAGGACCAAAGCTTCTGTCAAATTTCAGAGGTTTGCCGAATTGGAATGGAAAATGTTCATTTTTGATATTATCAAGTATGATATATTGATATATATCCACAGTTCTAGTTGGAACCAAAACCTTGGGTTTAGGGGTTTCAGTAATCAATCGATGAGACAATCCTAGGACCAAAGCTTCTGTCAAATTTCAGAGGTTTGCCGAATTGCAAACCTCCTAAGCTTAGCTTTAATGTTATCCAGACAACATCAAGACTCTAAGCTTTCATAAAAGAGTAAAATGTACGAGAAAGTTTCTATTTGGGTTCATGTTTTTATACTCTGTACCGTAGGTACATAGAGTATTATAAGTTGGTGCAAAAGTATGTAACAGGCAGAAGGAAGCATTTCCGACCCCATAAAGTATATATATTCTTGATCAGCATCAACAGCCGAGTCGATATAGCCATGTCCGTCTGTCCGTCTGTCCGTCTGTCTGTCTGTCCGTATGAACGCACAGATCTCAGAGATGGTAAGAGATAGAGGTTTGACGTGTATGGGACATATGCTTCTTATGTCTGCAGGCAGATCAAGTTTATTTTCAATTTTGGCCACGCCCCCTCCCGCCCCCGCAATTTAGAAAAAAACGTCATATCTCCCACAGTTTTGAAGATAGATGGCTTGTTCCTTCTGGACATATTTAGTTATTAGAATAACTTATCGATCCGCCAAAGGAATGAAGAAGATCGGATGAACGGTTTTCGAGTTATGATCAAAAGACAAAATTTCTTGGTACAGAGTATGTTATAGTCGGGCTTGACCGACTTTCATTCTTGTTTGAATTGAAGAATAACAAAAAGTACCTGCAACTAGGTTTAGCGGCTTCTTCAAACCTCTCCACGAACCCGAACCCCAAAAAATAGCACAGTTTTGTACCTGTCAGTGAGTTTCTTCTAGTTTATAGGAAGTTAAAGCTGAGCCTGGTCAAGTAAGCCACATATAAAGACAATTGATTGATACGAGTAGAGGAGACGAATTTGATTTTGTGTAATGATAAAAGAGTTAATAGAGTCCAGAGATTTTGCGAAGATGAACCCATTCAAGTGACTTGCAGCGGTTACAACTTTTCTGAATGGAAGAGGTTGCTCATATTCTTCATGCTTTACTTCTTTTAACTAATTTTTCAGCTGTCTTAGTTCAAATTTTGTTATATTATACCACTAGGTACAGAGTCCTTGATGAAAACTTCATCTAATTGACAACTTCTGATGTGAGTTCGCAACTGAAATGTGAGCATTACGTAAGACCAGCTAGTTGAGCAATAAAATCTTCAAAGCAAACACAATTTACGTGTACAATGACAGCACACAAACGGACGGACTGACAAAGACTTATGATCTGCTGATAAACCGCCCCCAACTAACCCCACCCACCCGCCACCGTCGCCTGAATGAAGTGCGTGCCAGGCACACTCCCAGGCAGATAGCCGCTACCAGTAAGTCATTTAGTCAGAACTCATGTGAGCCATCTCGGTTTTGGTCGGCTTGTTTCTTTGTTTGCGTGCGCTGTTTGTTGCTGGTGGCGTCGGTGGCGGTGGCGGTGGCGGTGGCTTTTTATGGCCAGCGCTGATTGAAAATGCTCGTTTTGCTTGTCAAGGAAGACTTTGTTTCCACTCAACCCAGACAACAGCATCAGCATCATCATCATGGTCGGTGGATGTCACTTTCAGGCGGCGGCAGCCACAGAACAGATTGGCGCTCAAAAGTATGCAATGATTCTGCCGCAACTCCTGCGGCCCACCGCCTGCCGCCTGCCTCCTGTCGCTGATTAACCAGCATGAAATGTGCATGGCAGGCTAACTATTTTTGCTATTTATGCATTTCCACGAGGCACGTATTTAATTTAAACACAAAAATCCCCATCGATGGGGGCCACAGCGAGTGGGAGGGGGGATGGGGAGGAAGAGGGAATGTGAAAATTGACTTGGCACGCTGGCAGAGGTTCATGCGCTGCAACTAGTTAAACCTGAAAACGGTTCAACAAATAATATTATAATAAATGTGGACAGGTATTTCTGTGCATTTCTCTTTCATTTCCCCTTTTCCCATCTGATCACAAGCTCTGCTGTCGTGTGAGCTTCGTCGTGTTTGCTTTGTCAATCTGTCTGACTGTCGGTTTTTGTATGCGTTTGAAGTGTAGAAGTGTAAACTACATGTAAATGATGTTGTCATTGCTCTCACTTCGCTGCTTGTCGCCTACCCCCACCGCCCACCCCTCACACACACTTCATTTGGCATTCCAATGTTTTTGCTTGCCTTTTGAATTTGATTTGTTGTTGTTGTTGCTGTTGTTGTTATTGCTTTAGTTGTCGCCTGCAGCGGCAAAATATTTGATCTAAACACGCTAGACATACTCCAATTGCCCCCTCCCTTCTGCCATCGGTGTTTTCCCCCCCACTAAAAGATTACCAAAAGGAACAGATGAGAGCATCCTTTCATACACAAATCCTTCACATTTCATCATAAGGCATACAATAGTTGGTACTTAGGGCTTAAAATACGTTTTCAAACAGCAAATTTAAACTCACTGATGGATTTTCAAGTCTTACGATATTGAAACACGAAAATATGCGGCTATACGATATTGAAATTAGCTGGTAATCGATGATGCGATATTGAAAAGCATCAGTTGGCAGTAATACTATATTAAGAAGCCATGCGAAGCCATAATACGAAACGGTAGTAAACGGTAATATATTATCAAGAAACGTTATTGAACCTAGATACGATATTCAAATAAGCCAATGGACGGTAATACAGGGTGCGCCATATAAAGTGTCGGTATGGCAACACTGAATAAATATAAAAACAAACAACCGATTGCTTTATGTTGATCTTGTTCCTTTAATTTGGTCCTGTACAATTTATTTCGACTACTTTTTGAACACAACATCAATCAAGTGGCCGCCTTTATTGGCCACAACAAAATGTGCCCTTTTTGCGGCATTTTCCATCACTTTTTCGAGCGTCTCAGTCGATAAAGTGGCGATTTCGGCACGAATGTTGGCCTTAAGCTCTTCAATGGTCTGTGGATCGCTGGCGTAAACCTTGCTTTTTAAATAGCCCCACAAAAAGAAGTCTGGGGCGGTCAAATCTGGAGATCTGGGTGGCCAGTCAATATCGCCTCTTTTTGATACCGGCCCAAACAGTCACTTTTTGGTCGTGTAAAGGTATTTCATGGTATTTCATATGCGACAATTTTGCTTATTAACACCACCAGAAAGCGTGAAATGGGCCTCATCGGTCATCAAAATTTGTTAGCACAATTGAACGATTATTTTCGACGAACAGCGTCACTATTTCGGCACGTTGTTTTGGTGTGAAGCGTTCCATGGTCAAAATTGTACTAGATTGATGTTTCCAAAACATGTCTAACAAAAGCAATCGGTTGGTAAATGTCAAAGTTATTCAGTGTTGCCATACAGACACTTTATATGGCGCACCCTGTAGGATTTGGAAATCAATGAGTATTCGATGATACGATATTGAAATTCATCAGTTGACAGTAATACGATATTGAAACTACCATAGGCGGTAAAACGATATTGATATCAACCAGTAAACGTTGATACGATATTAAAATGCAGCAGAAACAATGATACGATATTGAAAGAAGGTAATATAATATCAAGAAACGGTATTGAACCTAGATACGATATTGAGAAACGACAGCAGACTGCAACACGACATTGAAATCAAGTAGTAATCAATGATACGATATTGAAATGCATCAATTGGCAGTGATACGATATTGAGAAACGACAGCAGACTGCAACACGACATTGAAATCAAGTAGTAATCAATGATAATATATTGCGTCAGTTGGCAGTGATACGATATTGAGAATCAATAAAAAAAAGGGTGATACGGCTTTAATACTGCAGAAGACAGTGAATTTATGATATAATGAAAGGGCAGCCCAAAATTGGCATTCCAAAAATTCGACCCCCAAAATGGGTTTCCTAAAAAGCGACTCTTAAAGTTTGGATTCCTAAATAAGTCTTATAAGACCCGACATCTAAAGTGAGACTCTCTGAGTGCGACACCTAAAACCCGGCTTTTCAAGCAAAACTTCTAGCGATCAATTTCTGCAAAACGACTTATAGAGAGCGAATTTAAAGCGCGATTCCTAAAGAGCGACTTCCAAACAGCGACTTCTAAATGGCGATTCCTAAGTAGCTTCTTCTGAAAAGCGTCTTATAAAGGGGAACTCCCAAAAAACGATTCCTAAAGAACTTTCCTAAGGAGCTACCTTCAAAAAGAGACTCCTAAAGAGCACTAATAAAGAGCGAATCTTAAAGAGTGTTCCTAAAGATTGACTCCTAAAAAGGGGCTCCTAGAAAGCTCTTATAGAAATTTCCTACAGACCAACTTTCAAAAAGAGACTCCTAAAGAGCACTCATAAAGAGCGACACCTAAAGAGTATTTCTAAAGAGCGACACTTAAAGAGTATTTCTAAAAATTGACTCTTAAAAAGATGGACTTATAAGAGCGATCAATTGAGAGAACAACTCCTAAAGTGCGACTTCTAAGGAGCGACACCTAAAGAGCGGCTCTTATAGAATTTTCCTATGGAGTATCTTTCAAAAGAGACTCCCAAAGAGCATTCATAAAGAGCGACACCTAAAGAGTATTTCTAAAGATTCACTCCTAAAAAGAGCGACCTCTAAGAGCAATCAATTGAGAGCAACTCCTAAAGAACGACTCCTAAAGAGCGACTTCTAAGGAGCGACTCCTAAAGAGCGAATCTTATAGAACTTTCCTATGGAGTAACTTTCAAAAAGAGACTCCCAAAGAGCATTCACAAAGAGCGACACCTAAAGAGTATTTCTAAAGATTGACTCCTAAAAAGAGCGACCTCTAAGAGCGATCAGTTGAGAGCAACTCCTAAAGTGCGACTTCTAAGGAGCGACACCTAAAGAGCGGCTCTTATAAAATTTTCCTATGGAGTAACTTTCAAAAAGAGACTCCCAAAGAGCATTCATAAAGAGCGACACCTAAAGAGTATTTCTAAAGATTGACTCCTAAAAAGAGCGACCTCTAAGAGCGATCAATTGAGAGCAACTCCTAAAGTTCGACTTCTAAGGAGCGACTCCTAAAGAGCGAATCTTATATAACTTTCCTATGGAGTAACTTTCAAAAAGAGACTCCCAAAGAGCATTCACAAAGAGCGACACCTAAAGATTATTTCTCAAGACTGACTCCTAAAAAGAGCGACCTCTAAGAGCAATCAATTGAGAGCAACTCCTAAAGTTCGACTTCTAAGGAGCGACTCCTAAAGAGCGAATCTTATAGAACTTTCTTATAGAGTAACTTTCAAAAAGCAACTCCTAAAGAGCCTTCCTTAAGATTGTCTCCCAAACAGGCGCTCCTAGAAAGCACTCCCAAAAGAGCGACTTATAAGAGCTTCTAGTTGAGAATGACTCTTTTGGAGCATTCCTAAAGGACGACTTCTAAAGAACATTCCTAAAGAGCGTTCCTCAAGAAAGTATTCATAATGAGCGACTTTCAAAAGGCGACTTTTAAGTATCTACTTCTGAAAGCAATTCTAAATAGCAACTCTTAAGAGCGACTCATAAAGAGCATTTTTAAAACACTTAAAAACAACTGAGACCCTGCTTCCTAAAATCAACTACTATATAGCGATTTCTTTAGAGAGTCTCTCTCAAAGTGACCGTCTCTAAAGTTGGAGTTGATCTCAGTGAGACTCCTTCATATCAGCTTCTATAGATCTATAGACAAAGCGCGGCTCCTAAATAAGTCACTGAAAGAGCTACTATTAAAGAGCAACTTCACGACACCAACTCTTATAAAAGCGTTTCGAAGAACCCGTCGCCAAAGCGCGCTTACTTAAGAGGGAGCCTTAGGGAGCAACTCTTCAAGTACAACTCTTTAAATTGTGCTCCTAAAATGCAATTGGGCTGACTCCCAAGAAACGATTCCTAACAACAGACTTCTTAAGCCCGGCTTTTCTATAGAGCAACCACCTAAGAGCTGCTTAAGCGACTTCAAATGAGCAGCTATCTAAGCATTTCTCCTGAAGAGCGACTTCTAAAGAGAAAGAGGAGCAACAGCAACTGTAAGTGGGAATAGCAGCGCAGCTTAAGCTCGGCTTTGGTGGACATTCGTGCCACTTAAGCAGTAGCAAAGTGCTTAAAGCTGGCTGAAAATGTTAGTCTGAGAATTGAAGTGAGTTGAAAACTTGTAGAAGACAAAGCTCAACCTACCCGTTTGGCATTAAAGTGAATTAGTAACAAAAAAGATAACTAAAAACTGCACCCTTTCGATAGTTCGAACGAATTCTGTACACTTCCCTGCCATTTTCTAAACGATTCCAAAGCAAACACTCGACTCTGGGCGAAGACATTTTCAAATTCGATTTTGCTGCCATGCACGGAAATTGCGTATACGCCTGGTAAATATCACACACACACACACACACACACACACATCAAATACGATAGCTAATAGCAGGCATTTCCATATACAAACCCAATTTTTTGTTGTTTTCTTTTTTTGTTTTGGCTGCCTTTCAGAGAAATTGCGTATACGCCTAGTGAATCTCTGTTTGATTGACAGATGCTTTGTAATCGAATGTCAAATTTGCTTAATGCCGGATGATGATTTCAATTTTGTTTTGTTTGTCACACACAGCTAGCTCCTCCCCTCCTCCCTTCCTACCTCCCTTTGGCTGGGCTATGCTTGGCTGGGCGCGTGTTCTAATTGCAAATCAAAATGCATTTCGTGTTTTTTGTTGTTGTTGTTGTTGTTTTTGCAGTGATTTATCTATCTAATCCTAAACCTAATTGATGCACGTCCGGATGCCTGTCTACTGGGTTGGCTTGAGCACAAATCAATGATGTGGAAAATTACTTTAAACGTGGTCATCAAATGGTGGCTAAAGTCAACTGTGTGTGCCAAGTGTCTACAGCTCCCTGGCCCCAAGTAACCCATGCACGAGTTTGTGGCCCAAAAACAGAGAGAGACGGAGAGAGAGAGAGCATGCGGTGGCCTCGTACAACGCCCCAAAAAGGGAAAAAAGAAAGGCCGCTCCCCGTAATTAATTGAATTCCCTGCAAATCGCCATAAATCCATCAAGGACTCTTCTCACACTTACCAGCTCGCGATCGAACTTCATTCAATCACTCCATCTCCATCGCCAGCCCACCCGACATCCCAACATCCATCATCTACTATCTAGGCCTGTCCACACTTCATCACAGCTCACTTCACCGCCCGCTTTTCGACACATTCAAATCTAATCAAGGAACGCACGTTGCCAGTTTCCGACAGAGCTAGCTGCGTTTTTACAGCCAATTTATTAATTTGCCAAGTTAGGAGTTGGAACAGACCCAGCGACACCCCACACACACACACACACACACACACAGAGACAAACAGAGAGTCATAGACAGAGTCAAAGCCGCAAAACGTTTACACGCTCTGGAACCACCCCACATAGCCTTACCCACCAATACAACAAAAGCAAAAAAATACAAAAAACCCGAAAAACCTCAAACCAAAAATACCGACAACGTCACCAACAGCCGAAGACCCACAAAAGCTTACCACTGCCAGCAAGTCGGGCACAGTGGTTCAATGTGGTTGTTTCATGAACCAAAAGCGAACAGTTTTGTTCCTGCAATTGCTCTTTATTGTTCAGTTTTGAGTTGTAGTTTCTTAATATTGATAAGTAGATGAGAACAGGCTTCTAAAGTTCGACTGCAAAAGAGCGACTTACCAAGAGCTACTCCCAGAGAGCGGCTCACCCAGAGCTAGTCTTAAAGTGAAGCTCCCAAAGAGCGACTCACCAAGCACAACTTCTAAAGTGAAACTCCCAAAGTGCGACTAAAGTGCAACATCTGAGGAGCGACTCTTTAAGTACTGCTCCTCAGGAGCCACTCTTGAGGTTCAACCTCGCAATTGTGACTCCTAAAGTGCGGCTCTTGAAGTGCGACAACTCATGTGCGACTCCTAAGGAGCGACTCATAAAAGCAAATCCGATTATTATAAAATATAACACCTAAAAAGAGACTTTGGATTCTAAAACACGTCATCTAGAGAGCAACTTGTGTGGAGAGACTGCTAGAAACTATCTTTTGAAGCGCGACTATTAAAAAGGGAGTGCTAAAGATTAGCTCAAAAAGTAAGACTCTTATGCTGCGACTCCTAAGGAGTGACGGTTCGAGAGCGACAAGTTTAAGTCGAGCTCTTAAGAGTGATTACTAAAGAGCGAGCCCTGAAGAGTGATTGGTTAAGTGTTGCTCCAAAATAGAGACGCCCCATGCCCCATTTTTTAAGTTTAACTCCAAAAGTATGACTCCTAAAACCCAAGAGCCCCAAAAACCAACCTTTCAAATGTTACTTTTAAAGAGCAGCTTCTGTAAACTCCTAAAAAGCAACTCATAAGTGAAACTCTTACAGTGCATTTCAAAGAGTGCAACTCTGAAGGTGCAACTTCCAAAAACCTGACTCTTCGACGAAATATCAAAAAAGAGCAACTCCGTAGGAAGAGCTCCTCAAGATCAACTCTGTAAAAAGAGCTCCTCAAGAGCGAATTTGTAACAACCGCTCCACAAAAGCGAATCTGTAAGAACCGCTCAACAAGAGCGAATCTGTAAGAAGAGCTTCTCAAGAGCGACTCTGTAAGAAGAGCTCCTCAAGACCGACTCTGTAAGAAGAGCTCTTCAAGGACGACTCAGTAAGAAGAGCTCCACAAGAGCGACTCTATAAGAAGAGCTCCTCAAGAGCCACTCTGTAAGAACAGCTCCTCAAGAGCGACTCTTTACGAGGAGCTCCTAAAGAGCCACTCTGTAAGAAGAGCTCTTCAAGGACGACTCTGTAAGAAGAGCTCCACAAGAGCGACTCCATAAGAAGAGCTCCTCAAGAGCCACTCTGTAAGAACAGCTCCTCAAGAGCGACTCTTTACGAAGAGCTCCTAAAGAGCCACTCTGTAAGAAGAGCTCCTCAAGAGCAACTCTGTAAGAAGAGCTCTTCAGGAGCGACTCTAGCAAAAGAGCTCCTGTGGAGCAACTCTGTAAGAAAAGCTCCTAAAGAGAAACTCTTGAAGAAAAGCTCGTAAAGAGCGACTCTTGAAGAAAATCTCCCCAAGAGCGACTCTGTTAGAACAGCTCCACAAGCTTATTTCAATCTTAAAAGTTAATTCATATTCCAAAACTAAAGTTATGTCTACCCATCCTCGTCCCACGGTGCCATCAGCGTGCATTGGCTGCTGTTTTGGTGCTGCTGGGACTGCCGCACGACACTCAACTGGCGACTGTCGACTGTTTAGTGCGAGTGTCAGGGCCGAGCTTCGCTTCAGTTTTGAGTCCAGCCGCCTCGCTGCGCAGCCCGAGCAGGGCAGGACGCCGCAAAAGGATTCAATTAGAAAAACTTGCCAAAGACAAAGTGCGCATAATCAAAACAAATCAACACGTGGTTTTTCTTGGCCTGGCCACAAGTCAGCCGGAGGTAGCATCACCCACAGCAGCCGAGTCGTCGAGGTCGAGGCGAGGCCCAAAATGAAAACTTTGGTTCGTTGTTGTCGCTCAGCTTGATTCGCGCAGAAGCAGTTGCAAGTCCAATGTTGCCAGATGGCTGAAATTTTAGAACTTAGGAGGTTATTCCAGCTGGTTTTTTTTTTGATATTTATTTAGTTTGTTGCTTTGACCTTCAATCGCAGGTATTTAACGGGAAAGTTTTCTAGAATTTAACTCTAGCCGCATTTACTTACTTTTTCTCAAAAGCCTAAGGCAATTATTGAACTCTGAGCTTTCTGGATGACCTAGAGAACTCATACAGCTTGTTAAATGCTATGAGAAGATTCCCTCAGTCTCCGCACTCCGTTTCCTTAGACAAAGACTCAGATATTTCCAATCTATTTGCATTATTTTTTCACTTGTTTCTACTTAAACTTATTCTGTGACAAACTCCAACTGCATTGTCGTCTGTAAGTCCTAGAACTGATAAAGTTTCAAACTGCGTGTTGAAATATTGTGCCGCTTGGTAAACTATTGAACTTATCACTTCAATTAGGAGATTTCCCTAGAGACCAGAGATATGCATACCCTGCAGTTCTGTAAATAGTTCCTGTCTCTTCAATTACAGCACTATTTTCGCTCGATAATAGCCAAAGTTCCACAGGAATTCAAGGATTTTCTAAGCTTTACATTTATCTGTCCTCAAGAAGACGCCAATGTAGCCATCTTTGTAGTTAGTGTGACCAAAGCACAAAGGCTTATAACTAACTTCATTCCCTTCGACTGAAACCTAATGAATACTTACTCATACTTTTCCAGCTCTTGCCGACTGGGCTGTGCATAGATATTGAATCAGTCGGTCGGGCATTCCGTTTTTTTGGCCACTCTAATTCACTAGCTAAATTTGTTTCCAACTAATAAATCCATTTTTCTTTGAAAATCAGTTTGACTTAATTGACAACAACAACAATTACGAGTCTTAAGTGTTACGTCAAAAAACCAAAATCTGTTAAGGTCTTTACCCAAATGAGATAAAATGTAAGCATTTCTTATGGCTTAGACATTCTCCAACAACTTTTCAGTTTGATTAAAAGCATCACTTAATAACAATATATTGATATTTGGTTGTTTCTGGTCTCGATGGCACTAGAATAGTCTAGACCATGGGCATGCCCGCAGCCTATACGCATCCTGCGCATTCGTCAGCCATTCCAGTTTGTGCCTAACGAATTGCAACAACAAGTTACCATTTTTCTTGCATCCCACCCAACATTTGGTACATAATTTTTATAAAAACCCCCCTGATGAGTCATTTTCGAGCCGTTTTGTTGATTGAAAAGTGATTACCTTTAGGTGCGATCAAAAGAAGACTCGAAAATAACTCAAAATGTGCTTTATCGAAATACGACACGAAAAATAATAGCGAATGAATCGAAACTGATCAGAAGACCGGGTTAAAATGACTCTGCAGGGGTACCATTATCTACCGACAAAAGTAACATTAACGAGGACTCTATAAATGCTTTGAATGTGATCAAAAATTACATAAAATGATTGCTGGGAACAACCACCCGTAAATCCACAGATCAGAAAATGAGTGCACTTATCAGAATCAGAATCGGACCGATGACACGTGATTGAAAGTATCTTAAAATGTTTGCTTTTATATATGGCATGCGCTTGTGTGCCTAATATTATATTTGTTGTTGTGCGAGGAATGGTTTCGTGTGCATCGGATAACCAGTTCTCTCAAATTTGACAGGTCTTAAAAAAAAGGGGTACTCAGATGCTGTTTGCGTTTCCTAAGGGCAGGGCAGTCGCAAAGAAGTTGTTGGATGCTGTCTACTTCCTTGTCATTCCCAAAGCTAAGAAGAAAAGTTGAACAGGAAAGGAGTTGACAAGTTCTTTGGGGCGAGTATTGTGGCCTTGGGAGATTTGATAGTCAGTTGCGAGTTCCAGATAAGCGTGATGGAGGGCTGTCAGATTTGATTCCATTACTCTCTCACCGGGAACCTTGATCCAAAGTAGACGTTTCATTTCTGAACTGGTATGCAGTAGTCGCTTCCCTGGGCCTACTTCCGTTGGTTATTGTTGCTACAGTGTTACTTTCTACATTTGTATTAGTGACTACGTGGGTGCAGATGGTTACCCCTGGGTAGCATTTGTCAGTTGGGGAACGGGATTAAGGTAGAAATTGATAGCGTTTCGTATGACACCTTGACGGCTTATGCATTGGATAAAGCTGATGAAATGGTTGGTCCTTTGGTCTGCGAAAATCTGTTGGTGGGCTTAGAGAATGAACCACAAAGTGGTGTGCATACAAAGATTTCGTATTACTACGACTGGATAATGTCACAACTTGAGGAAGAAAGCAGTGGTGAACAGAGTGGAGAGGGTAGTGGGGTAGAAAGTGGATAGGGAAGTGGTGTAGGCAGCGGCGAAGGCAGCGGCGAAGGCAGCGGTGATGGCGAAGATGATGGAGACGAAGATGATGGAGCTGTGACCGCCTTGGCCAGTATTTTAAGTCTGGCCATTCCTGCTCTTCTTTCTCTCAAACACTTGCTCTAGACCCAACTGAATAAAGTCTTTTGATTGAAGATAAGTGTGTAGTTTGTCTTTTGAAGATCTTTAATCACAAAGAATCAGAGACCACCTAACCGTGGCATTCAACATTGGTAAGATCGTGCAGAGTTGGTCTAAAGAGTTTGACAGTCCATAAAACGAACCAGGCTTCTTTAGAGTGTTGTTCGAGCCTTTGTCACTATCAATATATTCTGCCAGCTGGGCTGGTGGTTGTCCTTTGCCTCCTTCTATTAATAGGCTACATTTTCTTTAGCTTTTGCCTTCAATTCGTCGTATAAACATTTGGTTAGCGAGGAATCATCTGATTGCTCCCGATCCTACGATCTTTTAAGGATGCCTGCTCACTTTTCATTGTGCTCATTTTGGTCACTGTTTGGTCACTTCTTAGGCCACTGCTTTGGTCAGTGTTATGGTCAATGGTTGGTCACGGTATTGGTCAGATTTATGGTCACTGTTTGGTCACAGTTTGGTAACTGTTCCAATCACTTTTTCGGTCACCACTTTGGTCACTGTTTATTTACTGATTGGTCACGGCTTTGTCAGTGTTTTGGCCAGTTTTATGGTCACTGGTGTGGTCACTGTTTTAGTCACTGTTTGTTCTCGGTATTAGTCAGTGTGTTGGTCAGTGTTATGGTCAGGGTTATGGTCACTATTCATTGTTTTGGTCACTGTTTTGGTCACTTCTCAGTCACTGCTTTGGTCACTGTTTAGCAACTGCTTGGTCACGGTTTTGGTCACTGTTTTAGTCACTTTTAAGTCACTGCTTTAGTCACGGCTTAGTCGCAGTGTGGTCTCGGTTGTGTCAGTCTTTTGGTCAGCGTTATGGTCACTGTTTGGTCACAGTTTGGCCATTTTTTAGTGACTTTCAGTCACTGTTTAGTCTCTGTTTGCTCCTGATTTTGTCAGTGTTTTGATCACTGTTTGGTCACTGTTTCAGTCACTTTTCAGTCACTATTTTAGTCAGACAACCCACCTGTTGCCATGGATGATTTGCAGAGATCAATCGGTGTATTCATCGATAGACCAGCAGTTATGGGCAAAGTAATGTACTATTGCAATGGATATGAAAAGAAACAGTTAAAGTTTCCACTAGTAGTTGGGGCTACGTCCTAAATCCATTCCAAGGTCGATGAACTCCATAACTTCCAAGACTCAAACTTCTGCTCCCAAGTAACGGCTTCACTTTTCGAAAATACAAGATCCACAAGCAAATGTTCCTCAGCCAAAAACAAGTTTCTCCCTCTCAATTGACATCGAAACCGTTCGAAGGATTTCAAGGACTCTGATCTATTGCAGCAATGGAAATGTATCGATATTGGGTAAAACAGTACGAAATCTTCGGTCATTTCGAGCTACAAATTGGTCCAGCGATCATCTAATCAGATCTTTTGAGAAATTGGAACTTGAAGTGCAGAATTCCAATGTGAATCAGTTGCCAGGAAATGCTTTGTATAAAACCGGTAACTTTTTAAACTGTACTGGATCTTTTCAATCTTTTCGCTGCCCTAAATATCGATTCTACAAACCTTGCAAAGTCGACTCTTTTCGTGTTCTGCCAATGACTTATGCAAGTTTTCCTTAATCAAGTCGCATTTCGTTTCATTTTTGAACAATTTAAGTAGCAGCTTTTGCTTTTCTATCGATAAATAAACTAAAAACCAATCAGAAAGCATTGAAAAGTTTGAATTTAAGATTTAAATTTAGTTTTAAAACCTCAAGCCAGATCTGGCAACATTCAAGCATTCAACTGAGCTGAGAGTAGCAACTAGAAATGGGTTTGGCTCTTAGAGAGAGAGAGAGAGAGAGAGAGTGAGAGAGCGGGGTTGACGCATATTACGTATACGTCACGAATCCGAATGGTTGAGGGCGTGTTGCAGGCCTCTTTTGACGCAGGCCGATGGCAAAATGAAACCGAAACCGAAACCGAGACGGAGACCAAGTTTGTTGCCAGTGCTCTGCTTTGACATTGACAAAGGCTGGGATTGGGATGCTGTTACACAGCCTGCGCGCACACACACAGGCAGAGATAGCATGCTGTGTGTGTGCCTGTGTGTGTGTGTGTAAATTTCGTAATCAGCCTCGGATGCTGGGCTGCTGGGCCACTGGCTGCTAACTGTTGTGCTTGGGCCCGGGTTGGCAGTGCCATTTGGTTGCTCAACGCATTCAGTCCGCCGAGCGCGCATTCCGTTAGCGGTACACAACAACAACTTAAACGGCAGCCCACAAAACGCGCAAAAGACGACGACGTCGACGACGACCAGGACGACCACGACTAGGACGACGACTTCACAGACCAAACTCATGGACGGGGCTTAGCTTAACTAAACTTAATAACTGACCCACACGTACGACTCGGTGTAGGCCACATAAAAAGTGAATGTAAGCCAAGAAGAAATGTTGTTTTAGCCGCTCCCGCTCCCGCTCCCGCACCCGCACCCGCACCCGCACCCATTCCCTCCCTTCCCCCCCAAAGTGTTTAGTTTTATAACAAAAGAAAAGCAGCTCAAAATCTACCCCAAAAAAAACCTGCACCAAATTCTACTAAATGCTTCAAGAAATCCTGTATAAAAATATATTTTCCTTCTTTTTGTTTTTTTGTGATATTTTTTTGGGCGTGTTTGTGTGTGTGTGTGTGTGTGTGCGTGCGTGCGTGTGTGTCTGTGTGTGATGCTGCGTCGTCTTTGTGCGTGTCTTTGAATTTTTGGGTGTGGACTTGTTTCATGTTTCAGTTTCTACAAAAAGGAAGAAAAAGGAACATACATACCGACTCTCGTACTTAGAATAAACATCAGAGCAAAAAGTGCAGTCACAGTGGCTGGCTGCCTCGCGATATTTTTTTTGTTGTTTTTGAGTGTGTGCGAGTGTGTGCCCCAAAAGTGACACAAGATACAACAAAGCGGAGAAAAATACAACAAAAATTATAAGCCAAAACAAAGCATCAGCTTTGGCCCCATTCTTGGCCTGCCTTCGTCGCATCGTGACACGTTTTAATTAAGCAACGCCCAGATGTATGCTCTCAAATTTTTCGCTAATTTGCAATAGCAACAACAGCAACAACAGCAACGACAGCAACAACAGCAACAACAACGGCAACAACTACAACAACAGCAACAACATCGAAGGCCAAAACTGCCTCTAAGCCTTGAGTTGAGTTTTGGCGCGTGTTCTATTTTTCTACATTTTTGCTTCCTTTTTTTTATTTTCTGTGTTATTTAGTTTAGTGGTACGCTGGAGAGGGCAGGGAGCAGGGGGCAGGGGGCAGGGGGCAGCAAGGCGTGCACATTCCCTTTGAAATTGCATCTTGGATGTGGCAGGGCAACAAGCGTGACTGACCTTCTTCTGGCCCAGAAATTGTAAACAAAACAAAGAGCATGCATTAGGAATTTCTTGTAACTAATTTGTTTTTTAGCTTAAAGGGGGGATGGTTGAAGAGAGGGGGGGTTTGGCATTTCAAGTGGATTTCTTTGGAAGGCGATTTGTGTTCACAGTTTTTGAGTTGGAAATAAGTCCTAGTTTAGATAACAACAATCACTAGAAACCGATGTAGTTGGAGCGGCCATAACAACAATTGTGCTCCTAGGGCATGGACTATAGACAACTAGTTTCCAATACTCCAATACTAAATAGCTGCTATGTGTCACATAAACTTAGAATCTGCTCTGTCATGTGTAGGTTTATGTGCAAGTTGGCAAGTTGGTAGTTCAATAGCTTAAAGTTTAAGTGCAGTTTTTGAAACCATCAATCAACACTCCATTAGAGTCAAGTTTTGTACATATTTAGCATTTCAAACTTCAAATAAAGAGGCTAAGCTTACTCTACAGTTTTATAATCATTGCAGTGCCTGCGTTTGTTCTGGGGTCTTGCACAGAGATAACAAAATGTGATAAAACTACTAAAAAATGTAGGCTTTCTAAATGTTTGACAGGCAAATTCCACCCATTAGGTTGATGTGAGGCAGCTGCGAGGAAAGGAAGGGGCACGGAACTTAACAACTTGAATACAATATTTTTACTTACCTTGTTTGAGATTCAAACTTACAACTCATTTACCTTGTCTTGGGAACTTAAACACAACTAATACCGGCATCTTAGTCCATACGACAATCAAGCACTCGCGCTGCATTGCCACAAATCACACTTATAAAAGGGAAGCGACGATGAGTGAGTGGTATCAATGTATTATATGTGGTTTGTTTAGAAGACCGCATCGGATGACTATGGCATATAGCTGTCATAGGAACAAACGGTCGAAAATCTATTTTAAGTGAGAAAAACTTTTTTGTTCTCAATGGAAATGCCACCAAACTTTGTATTTCTTAGTTTGCTATGCTTTTCCATGATTCCACCAAATTTGGTCGAAATCGGACAGCTATATAGTATAGCTCTCATACAAAAGTAGTGTCTGAAAAGTAGTCTGAGTGAGAAAAACTTTTTTGTTTCCATTGGAAATGTCCTCAAAATTGGCATTTGCTTATTTTAAATGCTTATACAGATTTCTACAAAGTTTGGTCAAAATCGAATGACTATAGCATATAGCTGTCATAGGAACAAACGGTCGAAAAACTAGTTTTAGTGAGAAAAACTTTTTTGTTCTCAATGGAAATGCCACCAAACTTTGTATTTCTTAGTTTGCTATGCTTTTCCATGATTCCACCAAGTTTGGGCGAAATCGGACAGCTATATAGCATAGCTCTCATACAAAAGTAGTGTCTGAAAAGTAGTCTGAGTGAGAAAAACTTTTTTGTTTTCAACAGAAACGCCTCCAAACTTTGTTTTTCCTAGTTTGCTATGCTTTTCCATGATAGTACTAAGTTTGCTATATAGTATGGCTGTCATAGAAAAGTAGAGTCCGAAGAGTAGTCTTTGTGAGAAAAACTTTTTTGTTTCCGATGGAAATGTCCTCAAAATTGGCATTTACTTATTTCAAATGCTTCTACACATTTCTACAAGGTTTTGTCAAAATCGGCTGACTATAGCATATAGCTGCAGTACAAATAATCGGTCGAAGAGGAAGTTCTAATGAGAAAACCTTTTTTGTTTTAAACCAGGGATGCAAACCACTTGAAAATAAGTGCCGGCTCGGTTCAGTGGTTTAAGCAGTTTCTAAACCGCCGGTTCGGTTCATTACTTGGTTTTTGGAGCTAACTGAACCACGGTTTCGGTTCGGTTCAGTGGTTCACAAAGGCACATTATGAAATATTCTAATTTTTTGTAGTAATGTGACTTTTCAAACACTTTCGAAATGGAATTCCTATAATCCATTTGAATATCTTTAAATTCCTTAGAAGAATGTCCGAAGTTTATTGTGTCGGATTTCCAGGATTCGTCTATAAGTTCCTAGAGGAAAGAGATGTCTTACCTACAACATTTATCATATTATATGAGAAAAAACTTCTGTCCAAGACTGAATAAAGGTGAGAATATACAACAAAAAGCTCTAAATATTGCCTACTAGAGGAAAAAATACAGATTGATGAAATTGATGAAAGATATTTAGAGGGTCGAACAAATTGTATAAAAATTATCTTAGGGAAAGGATTCGAATTCCCCAAAAATTGTTGGGTAGAGCAAAGCGACTCCCACTAAAACTCGACAGAGAACTGAACCGAACCGAACCGTTTATATTTGAGAATCGACTCAAAATTTTTGATTTGGTAGTATGTAAGGCTTTTGCATAGCTTTTGTATAGCTCCCATAGAAAAGTAAGGTCCGAGCCGAAGTTAACTTTCCTCTATTTTGTAAGTGAACAGATATACAGGCCTGTTCCGGTTGTCACTTTTATGAAATGGCTAAAAGGGTTTTTAAGTAGTTCTGGCCCAGAGGTTGGAGCTGCGAGAGTGCAAACAAACACCTTTTGGTTCAGTTTGAACTCCTTATTGAATATAATTATTTGCGTTTTTGTTATTGTCTAAGACCAGTACAAATCCGCTTATTGCCTTTTGCTGTGGGTGTTTGTGTGCTTGTGGCTGCCTGCTGCAAGCGCAATCATTCGATGCACAACAACAAATGTTACTTATACAAAAGCCTGATTATTTGTGGTATTGCTGCGTTCTGCAAGAGGCTTAGGAGAGAAAGAGAGGAGAGAGGGAGAGAGACAAGAAATGATTGAGTTGGCCTCACTACATCCCACTTAAACGTTATCAATCTTTTCCATAAAATGAAGCAAATCGAACCGTTTGCTTTTGCGGCTTACGGTTTGCTCTTCATTTCAATGGGAACTGGTTTTGTTTACTGTTACTGGCTTAGAGCTGGTTTGCATCCCTAAAACAAACAGACTTTCTTGATGCAAGCTAAGCAAAAGTAACATTTTACATTAAGGAACCTGGAATGAACCCTTCCTGGCTTAGACCTTTCCAATCACTGCCTGTGGCAAAGGTAACGAAAAGGTATAGCTCACTGTTGCTGTGTTGAGGTTTCAATACACTGACAAAAGCTGGAAAAGCTGGACATGAATATGGAGTATACATTTGATAGATTTTGATTAATTCAGAATCACTGAGAGGTCAATTTTCCTACACTTTCCATAGGGAATAGGTAAAATTCTTCATTGTAAAGTTTTCGCACGTTTTCATTGAAAACTAAAATGGATTGTGGAATTTTCTGGTTAAGACTTTGTCTCTTGGGATACAGCCAAAGGATTGGCATCAGGCGCTATCAGTGGCCTTATTGGGGCTTGCTTAACCACCATGAATTCGGTTTAGATTTCCAGTTATAACATGAAAATGGCATACGAATTCCAGATGGTTTCTCTGAGTGTAAGTGCTGCACTTAGTTTCTGGTCTCACCTTGTTAGTGCTTCCTGTCTAATTTTCGAACCCTTTGTGCTCCTGTTTTGCACTTCACTTCACTTTGTTGCTTTGTTCTGGCGATTTTGCACTTGCAGTGGCCTGGACCGCTCCCTGCACCCTGCACCCCAGCAACACCTCCGTTGGCAGCAGAATTTCCATCGCATTGTGCAGTTGCTTGACGAGCGGCAGGGCGGGAGCTGGGGCGACTGCAGGCTTAACTTTTTGGCGCAAACTTTTGTAGTTTGCCTGTTGTTTTGGCGGCTCAAAACGCTCAAAACCAAACAAAGCAAACAAGTTGAAGCAGTTTGTTCAAATGAATTAAGTTCCAGTAAGTGCGAGTGCGGTGGGTGGGTGGCGTACAGGAATGCTGACAGCGGGAGCGGTGTCAAATTAGACTTGCCACGCCTTGACTCTACCACTCTCTTTGTCGCTTTCCTTTGGCTAACAAGGATGGCAGTGATAAAGCACGAAATGGGGCAACCAAGGCGAAAGCCCAAATAAATAAATAAATTGCATTTCCAAGACTGAGAGGCTGAGAGACAGTGGTGGACAGGGGCAGGGGGCGTGTCTGAGGGTTAACTTTGTGGTGGAAAGTAAATAACTGTCATACAAACGGAAAAAGGGACTTGGCGGTGAACCCTTTTTTTCGGCTCCTTCTTCTATTTATTTATTGTTGTTGTTCTTGTTGCTGACTAAGCTGGGGTACCTAGGGATAAGCGGAGAGCGCAGCGTGGGGGGTGTACATTTCGCGCCGCTAAATGTGCTTAAATCTAGAGCTAGGAATGCTTAGCCAGTGTCGTAGGCGGGGTAAGCGAGAAGGAAAGAAGCTTAAAGACATTTTACTGTGGTGCAAAAGTCGAACTTTGCAATCTAAATTGAAGTTGCAGCTGGAGTCTGGAGTGATATGACCGGCTTCAAGTGCTAAATCTACTCAAATCTAAGATTGCTCATTCTTAAATCAAGAGAATAGTGCACAAACAACAGCCAAGAATGTTCGTTCTTGTATCAAAGGCTCAACAGGTTCAAGTGTTGAGTCGTTTATACTTGCATCAAGAAAGTTTAATGTCAAAAGTTCGATTAGAATAGAAATTCTTGAAACAAGAATGAAAATGCTTGAACCAAGTATGAATTTCAAATGCCGTTGTTCTTGATTCAAGACTTTTCATGCTTGAACCAAGTACGAAACATTCTCAAATCATAGTTCTTGAATCAATTGCTAAATCTACTTAAGTCTAAGATTGCTGATTCTTGAATCAAGATAAAAGAGCACAATCAATAGCCAAGAATGTTCGTTCTTGTATTAAATACTCAACAGCTTCAAGTCTAAAATCTCTTATACTTTTTTATTTTACATGGTAACGCCTCCAAACTTTGTATTTCTTAGTTTGTTATGCTTTTTTATGATTCCACTAAGTTTGGTCGAAATCGGACATCTATATGGTATAGCTGTCATACAAAAGTACAGTCCGGAAAGTAGTCTTAGTGCGAAAAAATTTTTTCTTTTCAATAGAAATGTCCTCAAAATTGGCATTTGTTTATTTTAAATGCTTTCACACAATTCTACAAAGTTTTGTCAAAATCGGCTGACTATAGCATATAGCTGTAATAGGAACGATCGGTCGGAAAACTAGTTCTAGTGAGAAAAACTTTTCTGTTTTCAAAAGAATCGACTCCAAATTGCTAACATGTTCGTTTGTTAGGCTGTTGCATGATTCGACCAAGTTTGGTCAAAATCGGACTTCTATATAGTAGTTCTGAGAAGTCGTCCTAGTTGGAAAAACGAGCTGCAAAGAAAACTGAGATCTTTGACCATAGTACAGGGTTATAGGGCTCCGGCAAAATTTTCAAACAACCATTTAATAAGTCGCGAATTCATTACACGACCCAGGAACTAGCCCAGGAACAGTTTCCAGCAGCCCAGGGAACAAGACAGAAAGGCAAAGAAAAGGAAGAGCAGATGTAGGAGGAGGAGGAGGGAGGCTTTGTCTGTTATTTGGTTTTTCATAAGATAAAATTTATTGCCGCCGTCATGTACAACAAAACACATGTACGCGCGCACACACACACACACACACACACACACACAGAAGACAAGAAGAAGACATTTTGGGTCTCACACAGACACATGAGTGAGCCGTGACCTTCTGCGTCTTTGGCGGCCAACTGCATTTGTTGTTCCTATGCCTACAATCCGGCGCGCAAAAGTAATCACTCTTTTGTCCCGACACACACACACGCACACACATATCCCTGCTGCTCCTCTGCTTATTGACAGCCCAGGCAGTTAAGTGGCAAAACACAGTTTAAGCCAAAGCCGAGCCAAGGAACGAGCCAAGGACCGAAGGGTCGGGCCAACGACTCAACCGACAAATTATAAGCCCAAGCTTCACTGCCGAAGTAAAACGAGACAAGTGGAAGCCGATGAGCACAAGCATGCCTACAAACATTACACACGGAGTCGGTGGTCGGTGGCAGCCCCCACCCGGTATTCATAAGGTTGATGTTGATGATGATGATGACAGGCAACCATAAAAACATCAAAACTAACATAACAATCGCCATGGCAATGGCAATATGTATTAATCATAATGATAATGCGTCCCCAGATATGGCCACCAGGCACCCCGGCCCCCCGTCCACCCCTGGTCCATCCACAAATCCATATCTCAACACGGGGGCTGCAGTTGACAGGGAAATTAAAACTCAGTTGGGGGAAAAAGCATTTAAAATCAAAGTGAAAAGTTGTCGAGAGTCGCTTTTGGGTGGAAACCAATGCCACATTTAATTTATTTAGCTCAGCCATACATATATACATGTGTATGTATGTATGTATGTATGCGTAGGTATGTATGTGTTTTAAGTAGATGTAAGCACTGAATTGAAATTCAATGAAAAGCCAACTCATTCAGCATCTGGCAGCATAACAAGAGCCACCTGTGTGTGTGTGTGTGCATAAGTAAGCTAACAACACACGCACACACACACACACACACACACAACCATTCCGCGTGGCACTGTGAGGCGAAATTGTTTAAGCAACTAGACCAAAGCCTGTGACACTTTCGCTTTTCCATATCTGGACACCTTTGAACTTGATGCAACTCCCAAAAGTGGCTCACACATTCTTTCCACCATTCACATTTAGGCTAACTTCAGCCTGCAACAGTTTCACATATGCATTTCGATTGGTTCGATGATATTCCTTTAGCCTATCATCTCGATCTTAGATATAAAAGGATTATTGACTTAAAAGCTTCTGTGTTGAGTTTAGTTTGGAAGATTAATGAAATAAAAATCTTCTTAAGCACGATTCAGGCACGTTATTTCTCAAGAGCTTGACCTCACTCACGATTCATGCACGATACACTCACGCCTCACGAATGTTCACGCACTATAAAACTGCTTATTCAAAGAAACTAGTTAGTTTACTTGGTACTATTTTCAATATGCATAGTTTTGGGCCTTGTCATCAATTGCCAGCACTTTCGTTCCTTGTGTTTTGTGGTCACACTAATTTATGGCTTTCCCCTATATCGTCTTCTCTGCTGTCACACATAGTTAGAATTGAAAACAGATTTGCTGCATTTAAGAAATGCCACATTTTCAAAGTGCTGGCAAAAGATGATTTCATTTTTTTGTAGTGTGACCATATTATTTTGTCAGATAAATACCCCATAACATTGTTCACACTCTCCAGTGATGATATTTGATAATCTTAAAATAAACTTTCTGCATTTACAATGTTTAATCTTGAATCACTCACGAAGAATGCACGTATTATGGATGTTCAGGCACGAAACTCTAGTTCTAGTTTGGAGTTAGCTGAATAGCATCGACCTCAAGGTCCTGAGGGTGGTTTGGGTAACAATTATCTTAGAAAATCAGTAGAATACTTGACGTTTGACCGCTTCTTCTAACGAAGCGAACCATGGAGTATGCAAAAGTATGAACCATATCGTGGCGATGGCTAGGCAGCTGCATTCCCCACAAATTAGAAGCATAAACCCAGGAAGCAAATACCTTGTATGTTCCTGGTGCGTGTGTTATAGTTCTACTTACTGAAAAACTAATAAAACTTGTACTTTGAACCTTACCTTACTGGGTACTTAAGCGCGATTTAGGATCAAGTTACCTGAAAGAACCCAATCGTGGGTTTTGTGAGTTGGAGTCCAACTGCAGGCGTATTTTGTTTAAGCTATTAACTCATTTCCATCGATCAAGTTGCTGGAGATGCTGAGGTTATCTAGTGCTTTCCTGCACGCCAGTATATATCTGGAAATAGGGGAGTCTACCTGCATTGCATTGATTGTCTACTCAGTTATTTTTTGGGCAAGAAAACAATGCTTAATGGGCTTAAGAAAGAGTTTCTTCTAAGAGTTAAGAAGGCGAGATAAAAAGTCTCTGTTTCGGAATACAAAATAAAATAAATAGCTACTGTAAGGTTAGAAGGCGTCGTTTCCTTCTAGAGATACAAAATCTTTTATGCCTTATACTTACCGTTGGATTTAAGCTCGAGATTCTCATTCAACACCTTTTAGAAAGACGCCTCCACCACTGCTAATCCGTCGCAAATGTAAGTTAGAGTCTTCTTAAAGGTATTCCACAATATATTTCTTGCATTTCGTATAGAATTCCCAAAACCGTGAGTGAACATTTCAGAAAGTTGGTAATATACTTTATACCAACGGAAGTGTCTGCTCAGCAATGAATTTAGAAGTAGCGAGCATTCTTTTGCTCATAACTCGACTACCGTTCGGCCAATCTTAATCTTGATTACTAAAAATGTCCAGAAGGCACGAACCTTCTATGTTTAAAACTGTGGCCGATGTGACGTTTTTTTCACTCAGGCTGCTTTGAAATTCCCAAGCAGTTATGGCATTGCTGGCATATAGAGACGGCTGTAGGACTGACAGTTGCTTTTTTCGGTGTTGTGTGTTGCTAAAACTTGCTACATAGTTCGGCAGTTGATTTTCTATGAAATTTAAAGGGGGCGTGGCAAAAGTTGAAAATTAACTGAAGCTGCCTGCAAGTATAAGAAGCATATGTCACACAAATCTTAACATCCCTGAGATCTGTGAGTGCAAACAGACACCAGAACAGACAACCGGACTTACGTCAACTCAGCTGTTGATGCTTGATCAAGAACATATATATACTTTATGGGGTCAGGCTGTTACATTCCTTTGCACAAACTTAGTCTACATTTGAAGCTTTGGCATACTGTGGCCAGCTGGCATAGTTGAGAGTTGGTATTCGTTAGCTCAAAACTACCTGGTTATATGGCCTTTGAAGTAGCAGACTTACTTTGTGCTAACTGCAGGCAAATACTTGACCTGACCGCAACTTTCAACTGAAGCTATTTGGTGCAGAAGTGATAAGATGCGGCATAAAGTTCATGTTAGCTGACAGGTTAACCTGCAGGCATTTCAAACTGGTTATCGTCTGCAACTCGTTGCCCGTTTAAATACCAGTTATGCTGGGCTCTAGGCGTTTGGTTGGCTTCAGTTGCTTATTTAAGCCGAATTTGGGGAATTTCTCAACACCCAAAGCTCAAAGTGTTTGTGCAGAAATAGTACTTTGCCCACGCGGCGTATGATTTATATGCAAGGACTCGTAAATCAAGGTGTCAAAGTGTGTATACCAAAGAGCAAACTTAAGGTAGGAACAGTTTTTCGTGCTTATGCAAGAGTTAAGGACTTGCACAAGTTTCTCAAAAGCTGCGAGCCACTGTACAAATATGCCCCGAATGCATAAAATTTGTAAGATAAGAGGCTAAAACGCAGACAAACAACAGCTGGCACACACACACACGCTGCTTCGATGGCCAATTCGATAATAATTTCTATAGCACACTTCTGGGGGCCCATTTCCTAGAAAGGGAAGTCAAATTCTAAAGCCTGCTTTTCAGGGCCGCCTCTTATTTCCAGCTCAATTTGTATAGCCTAGTTATTGGGGCAAGTTCTTATTTAAATATTTGAGCGTGCGATTCGGTTGGGGCTGAATGTTTTAATTAAATAGTTAATGAAATTTGCGTCACGGTTCCGGTTGTAAATTAATAAGGGAAACGGAAACTGTCACGGCTGTTGCCACTGTGTGCGTGTGCGTGTGTGTGTGTGCGTGTGGTAAGGCGAATGTTACCATTTATTAACAACAACAACAACAACTACATAACTGCGACTCTCTTCGTGTTTTAAAATTAGCAATGCGCAACAACGGCAGCAACCATTACAATAACTCCTTAGGGGCGAGGCAAGGACGCGGATAGCAACAGCAGCGGCAGCAGCGGCAGCAGCAAACTGTTCTTTGAACCCAATCCATCCACGAAACCGAAAAACAAAAACAAAAGCAACAACAACACAACATACAAAATAAGTATATAAATACACAAAAAACAAACATAAATGAAATGAACCGAAACTAAGCGAACTTTAATTAAACTCAAACCAAAATTCAAACAAATCGGGCCACAGCCGCCGGTCAAATGGTCGAACTAATGCGTCCTCCAGCTGTGAAGCAGCTGAAAAACTGCAAAAACAAAGTGAAACTGAAAGCGTGCCACAGCAACACCAACACCAACAGCAACAGCAGCAGCAGCAGCCAAAGTACCAGCATCACTGCCACCACACAATCCCCACGACAACTGAGCCTGCTGTTATTGCTATTCCTGCTCCTCCACATCTCTGCACACACCAAATTCCCAGCTACGCAGGCACTGCGTCTCACCAACGGCGGCGCCAGCCTCAGCAAAGGCGCCGCCGCCAACAAGGAGCAGCTAAACATTGGCCTTATTGCCCCGCACACCAACTTCGGTAAACGGGAGTACCTGCGCAGCATTAACAATGCGGTCACCGGACTAACCAAAACGCGCGGCGCCAAGCTAACCTTCCTCAAGGACTACTCCTTCGAACAGAAGAACATCCACTTTGATATGATGTCGCTGACGCCCAGTCCGACGGGTAAGTGAATTTGGCCACCAGCCGCCTTTCCACCTTTCCACCTTCCACCTGCCCACGTAGCCTAATGATTCCCTGATATACTTAAAGCGGCAAAAATTTGTTTATTCTGCGCGCATTAAAAACACCTTCCGGCCCCTGCACCACCCGTGGTGTGTGTGTGTGTTTGTGTGTGTGTGTGGACAGGCAGCCTGGTAGGCATTTAATTGCGTGCAGATTTTTAATGAACATTCATTTTGAGCTACTTAAACGCCTCAGTCTGTGTGTGCCTGTGTGAGTTGCCTTTTGGTGTTTGGGCTTAAATATGACTAAAGCTAATCTCACCTCTGGGACTGGCAACAAGATGAAGACTGTCGTACTTCATATTTGATGTGTGCTTCCCTTTAATGAAACGCTTTAACCCAAACGCGTAAACATCAAATCAACATTTGTATTCTCTTTCACAAGATTCTGCGAAAGGCAACCTATTTTTATCAGAATTGTTGTTGTTGATTTCAAAGTCACTTGCGCGTAATAAGACAGATGTGTAGAAATAGGCAGCGCTGCGTATGAGTGATATTAAAGCAGTTTCTGGCAGTTCTAGATATAGATATAGATATAGATATAGATATAGATATAGATATAGATATAGATATAGATATAGATATAGATATAGATATAGATATAGATATAGATATAGATATAGATATAGATATAGATATAGATATAGATATAGATATAGATATAGATATAGATATAGGTATAGATATAGATATAGATATAGATATAGATATAGATATAGATATAGATATAGATATAGATATAGATATAGATATAGATATAGATATAGATATAGATATAGATATAGATATAGATATAGATATAGATATAGATATAGATATAGATATAGATATAGATATAGATATAGATATAGATATAGATATAGATATAGATATAGATATAGATATAGATATAGATATAGATATAGATATAGATATAGATATAGATATAGATATAGATATAGATATAGATATAGATATAGATATAGATATAGATATAGATATAGATATAGATATAGATATAGATATAGATATAGATATAGATATAGATATAGATATAGATATAGATATAGATATAGATATAGATATAGATATAGATATAGATATAGATATAGATATAGATATAGATATAGATATAGATATAGATATAGATATAGATATAGATATAGATATAGATATAGATATAGATATAGATATAGATATAGATATAGATATAGATATAGATATAGATATAGATATAGATATAGATATAGATATAGATATAGATATAGATATAGATATAGATATAGATATAGATATAGATATAGATATAGATATAGATATAGATATAGATATAGATATAGATATAGATATAGATATAGATATAGATATAGATATAGATATAGATATAGATATAGATATAGATATAGATATAGATATAGATATAGATATAGATATAGATATAGATATAGATATAGATATAGATATAGATATAGATATAGATAAAGCATATATGTTCTTGATCAGCACGATAAGCTGAGTTGATTTAGCCATGTTCGTCTATTTCTATTCTCTATTCTCTATTTATTCTCCATCAATTTGAAAGCTATCTTCACCAAACTTTGCACGAAATCCTTTAGTACAAATACCTTGCACATATATCGAAACCAGCCGAATCGGTTGACTATAGCTTCCATAGAAAAGTACGGTCCGAAAAGTAGACTTAGAAAAACCTGCTGCAAGGGTATACAAATGATCCCTTTTTGGGTCGCAAAATTGTTATTGAATCAGTGAATCAGTCAGTCGGTTCTATATCTTTTATATTTTCCACAGTTGAACAATATTTACGGTATTAGATCAAACCATTTCTTTACAATTTTCATACTCAGCAGCCCACTGTACTGTTTTATTATGGCGTACCCAAAGGGCAACCAAATTTAAAAGAAAGTCTTGTCAAATTAAACGCATAAATTGCTAATGAAATATCTTTGTTGGAAAAAGTCACACAATTGTTTGGGAACATTTGTTTGGAAGCAAGGAAGTTGTTCCATACGTTGCTTACCACAAAATAGGAAACTTGTGAAACTTCAAGCTTAAATTACCAAATGTTCAGAAAAGTGAGGCAGCGTTTTTCAGGATTTACTATATATAAACATAAACTTCGCCGAAGAAAAGCTTAGCCTCTTAACCTCTCCCAGCTTAGTTTAAGCTATCAAGGCACACTCGGTTCGGTCATCGAAGAAGATGCTTCAAAAAGTAAATACAATTTAATGCCCCACCTAAAAGTGTATGCACTTAAAACTTAAGCGTTTCCAATCGAATTTATGAAATGTTCTTGCCTCGTGTCAACTTTTATGCAAAAATTCTTGTCGAAATATCTCAACAAATTCATTTTCCAGCTGAATAAAATAAATAAAATCAAATCAAATCAAATCAAATGAAATTCTTAATAATTTTGTAAGCTGCAGGAGTTTTGTCTCTCATCGTTTTCCACTATTTGATTTTGGGTAAAGGAACAGGAAGAGGAAGTGGATGAGGACGACCAACTAAGTGGGAGCGGAGGCACTCATCCAACTCCAGCTTCAGTTTGTGTAAACTTTGCAAATTAAATTGCGAAAATGGCATTGAGCCGCTTCTCTCTCTTTCTATATGTGTGTGTGTGTGTGTGTGTGTGTGTATACCAGAGGGCCACGCCCACTTAAAGAGTGGGCAAGCCACTCGATATTTGACATTCAATCGTGCATACATTCATATTACAAATTGCATTCCCTGCATAGTGAGATAAGTACAACGGAAAACTGGCATCGCATTGTGCAAAATATGCCCATGAAGGATGCGGAGAGGAGAAGATGGGGAGCCAGCTACATATTAAGGGAAACAGGCAACAAAACATGAAGACTGATTGCCATAACCATGCTGCTGGTGCTGGTGGTGGGTTGGTGCCGTTTGCTGGACGGGTGGCTCCCCCGGGGGCTCTGGCGAATGGGAATGGCGAATGTTTATGGGGGGAGATGTCGACCATATTGAAATTTCATTTTGAATTTCACATTTCAACAATTTGTTTTTTTGCCCACAATCTATTAAGGGCCACAGCATCAAATTGTTGCTGTATAAATTGATAAAGTAAACACGCACACACGCACACACACGCACACACGCACACACGCACATCATTGGTAGGCAAACAGAACCGAAAACGAAATTTAGTTGATGTTTAAATGTTTATTGTGGCAGGATCCTTGAGCAAGTGGGTCTACTTCTACCATGTGGGTAAGCAAATTGCGAAACACAACAAATGTCTGTCTACTGATTGCCAAAAACGCTACCCGTCTCTCTCTCCCTCTCCCTCTCTTTCGCTCGCACACTGTCCGTATGTAAGTCACTTGGGAGTTTTTAATGGTTATAGCCTGCATACCCAGTGAACTGAACCGGAAGGGCATACAAGAAGTAAGCTTAAGAGTTGGGAATGGAATTGAAATCGATTTCACAAGTCACTTTTCGATGGGAGGGGACAAAAGTCGCAGCAATTACGTCACTGACGAATCATTAAATTTCATAATTTTGTTCTTTAGAGTGCTATGAGCTTAAAGTACTGCTGGTGACCTCTGTATAGTTTCAAGAAAAGAGCATACAGAACTATGGATAACTCCTTGCCGTGACTGACAAGCCAACATATTCCAAAAGAGACAAACAAAACTTGGGAAAATCCTAAAATGCTGCTTTAAATCAAAGCAAAACTCAAATGAATTTGTTACTAAACAAAAACAGGCAAAGTGACGTGACTGACGAATCATAAAATTTCAAAAGTCAGTTCTCTAGAGCTATAAACTAATCTTATTATTGTATGAAATGCAGGAAATTGCATACAGAACTATTCACACCACCCTACCGTGACTGAAGAATCAATATAATATCAAAAAATATAAAAAAATGACAAATAAAAATTGGGAAAATCCTAAAATGATGCTTTAAATCAAAACGAAACTCAAATAAATTTGTTACAAAACAAAAACAGGCAAAGTGAGGGGAATGATGAATCATTTTATTTCAATAGAGTGATAAACTAAAAGTACTATTGTGTAGAATGTAGGAAATTGCATACAGAACTATTCACCCCACCTTACCGTGACTGCAGAGTCAATTTATCACCAAAAAGATCAAAACCATATAAGGTATATTTACAATTTTTTGCATTAAATAACATAAAATACCTAAATAGATTTGTTATATAACATTCTGTAATACTCATCTACTCACAAAGTTCAAGTAAAAGGCTTGACATAGGCAGTGAACCAGATTTACCATCCCACAAACAATGGTGTGCAAAATAATATGCTCATATTTGTGCACACTTGTCGCCAGTGAGTGAATAAAGTACAATTGTACATTTAATGTGCCAAATGACAATAGCAATTACAACTGTGATTTAGTGGTTGATTTAAACCGGAATTTCATTTCCACAGCAAATTAAATGTTTTAGTCCGAAAATTAAACGTAGTTTCCATTTCCAAATTGCATATTTCATTATCAAAGTTGTTGTTGTTGTGGGTGGGGCATTTTGTAAATTCTTTACACAAGCGATACGAAAGGTTTGCCAATGCAAACGATATCAGATCATTAACAACAAAAAGTGGAAGAAGATGTAAAACGTATTATTGCTCAACTGCTGAGGGGGGGTCATAGGTTATGGCTTCGACAGAAATGTGTGTGAAACCGAGAATTGGCTTTAGATTAAGGGAAATTTCCTTCACACCTCTCTATTAATTATTAAACATAAAGTCAGGAATGCTACGCCGCATTTTCTAGCTACTTTGGCATTTTAAGTCAAGAAGCTTATTATAATTTGTCAATTATATCTATTTCCATTGTTCTAAATATTTACAATTTATTCTGATATTTGTATGTTTAACTTGTAGGGAAAATGAGAAACGAATTAAAAAGGATAGACCTTACTTTTCTTTGAAAGCTACACTATACAGATGTCCGTTTTCTTTTAAACTTAGTGGAACCATGCAAAAGCCTAACAAACGAATATGAAAACAAGAAAGAAAGTCTGTCAAGCCCGACTATAACATACTCTGTACCAAGAAAATTTGTCTTTTGATCATAACTCGAAAACCGTTCATCCGATCTTCTTCATTCCTTTGGCGGATCGATAAGTTATCCTAATAACTAAATATGTCCAGAAGGAACAAGCCATCTATCTTGAAAACTGTGGGAGATATGACGTTTTTTCCATATTGCGGGGGCGGGAGGGGGCGTGGCCAAAATTGAAAATAAACTTGATCTGCCTGCAGACATAAGAAGCATATGTCCCATACATGTCAAACCTCTATCTCTTACCATCTCTGAGATCTGTGCGTTCATACGGACAGACGGACAGACGGACAGACGGACATGGCTATATCGACTCGGCTGTTGATGCTGATCAAGAATATATATACTTTATGGGGTCGGAGATGCTTCCTTCTGGATGTTACATACTTTTGCACAAACTTATAATACTCTATGTACCTACGGTACAGAGTATAAAAATTAAAAGTCGATTCCAAACAAAACAAAAAAGTTTTTCTCACTAGAAGTTCTTTCTCGACCGATCATTCGTACTGCAGCTATATGCTATAGTCATCCGATTTTGACAAAAACTTTGTAGAATTGAAAGTACTTCAAACAAATAATGGCCAATTTCAAACACATTTCCATTGCAAACAAAAAAGTTTTTCTCACTAATACTACTTTTTAGACTCTACTTTTGTATGACAGCTATACTATATAGGTGTCTGATTTGGACCACATTAAGTGAAATCATGGAAACGCATAGCAAACTAAGAGTTACAAAGTTTGGTGGCATTTCCATTCAAAAAACATAAAAGTTTTTCTCACTAAAACTAGTTTTTCGACCGATTGCTCCTATGACAGCTTTATGCTAAAGTCAACCGATCCGGCCAGTTATGACAAATGTGCACTGTATTTGTACTTAAAGACTTTGTGCAAAGTTTGGTGAAGATGGCTTACAAACTGACGGAGGAGATGGCATAGAAACAAAGACGGACATTAGAGCGTACCTGCCTTGTATGAAAAAAACCTTGTTTTCTAGTTCTTTGAGGCGCATAGATCAAAAAATTCAGAATATGGTATAGAGAATGTAACAAAAGTCCTAAATCAGATATCTTAAGTATAATGGTACTATCAAATACTTCATAAATTGTGAAGCTAGTAACACGATGGGAGGGCACCAAATTAATGATTCTTCCGAATGTAAAACGCCTTGAATTTTCTCTTATAATTACTTCTTCTTTGTCTTCGTTGAGAACTTTGAACAAATATCCAGAAACCCCATGCTTGCAGATTAGATTCTGACAAAATTCAATTGACGATATTAACTTCTGTAAATTCCAATAGATATGCATTCTAAACAACTTTCTTTAGTCAAATACTCATGCCATTTTTAGCTATTATGAGAAATTTAAAAGAGAATTGTCTGGTTGGGTTTGTGAAATCGGCCCTCGCCTAAGAAAATCTCTTATTATGGTTTATAGTTAAGAGCTTAAGCTAGACCAATTTATCGCTGGACATTAAAAACAATTGAAACAAAATTATATTAGGGCTTAATTTATAATAAGTATAGTTTTATTGTACAATAAAATGAAGGTAAATAAAATTCATTGTGGTTTCTCAAACTTCGTCAGGTCGTCAATCCAACGTTCTCAACAGTTCTTTCCTCGATCTTTTGTTCCTAATTTCAAGATTTTTTAACTTCTGAAACGAAATGTGCATGTGGGCAAGGCAAACATCTTCAAGTTCTAAATACTGCCATCTTTTAAATACTAAAGCAGCTCATCCCTGAAGATACCGGTAGGCACCCCAAAAAACTACAAAATGCAGTTAGTTTGGTCTTGAATGGAATAACGAAGCGATGAACTCAACTCGTCATGCTGATCAAGAATACATATACTTTCTGTGATCGGATATGCTTCCTTCTATGCGTGGCAAACATACGGTCAAACAAAGCATATGGGCGAAAATGAGGCTAAAGAATTAAAGCCTTGCGTGTCGGGTTTAGAAATTCGTGTCAGAGTCGTGTCGTGTTGAAAATAATCGACACATACTTAGTAATCAACATAATTTATCGATCCGAAAAAGGATGGGTAAAGATTGAATGAAGGTTGCTCAAGTTATAAGCAAACGAATGTTCTCTGCTGCAGCGTAGTAATAGCCCCACTTTAAGCTGTTACTGCAGCCTCGAAATCCAAGCTGTGCATACACTTTTGTTTGCGTAGAGTATGTTTTAGTCGGGCTTGACCAAGTTTATTATTGGTTTGGCATAAGTTTCATAGAATACACGCCCTGTTAATAGTTTCTTTTGGTTAGAACTACTAATTGGGTAGGAACTATTAAACAGGAGGAGACGAATAGTGTTACAGAAAGCGACAACTGTACTTCTGCTGACTTTCTTAAGCCGTAATTCTATCAATTCACTTCTATTAGCTGCTGCTGCTACGCTGCGGGGTGGCCACAACTAGTGAAAAACTTATTAGATAAACTTGAATGTATGTGGTATTCATATAGATTAGATTTTCATCCAGCACAGCTCAAAATCCTCCAAACGATGCGAGTTTATCTACAGTAGAAACAGTCATTGTGCAGCCAAGACAAATGTTTGTGACCTTGGTGACTTTAAGCGGTGACCAAATGGCTTATTATTTTGAATAAGACTATTTTGGGAATTTCCTCATTTGAGTTTTCTTACTGACAGTCTTTTTACAGGATCTTGTAAGGCTGTCTCACACACACACACACACACAGTCACTCATGCCAGTTGATTGTTATTTCTCACAAATGTCGAACAATGAACGCGTGTATGTTTGCCTTGATTTGTGATGTTTTTGTGGTGGCCTCCTCCAATCTAGAACCAGACACACACACACACATCCTGCTCGGCTGCTGCTGCTGCTGCTGCTGCTGCTCCTGCGGCTCCTGCTCCCCTGTCGATTACTTTGGTTTGCTTGATTGCTTGTATCATGGACCGAGTTTCAGTCTCAGCTACTTCTACTACTTCTACTCGCATGTGGCAGCCATTGTACCCAAATCAAATCGCCCGCTCTGCCACCCAAAAGAGTAGACGAGTTTTATTTGGCAGAAATTGAAAAGAAATTGTACAATAATTGTATGGAAATGGAATTCCTTTCTGTGGTCTACACAAATTTCCAGCTTAAGTAGTCGATGAAATGAAACTTAACTCACCCCCTGTCAGCCATCGACTTTGATAACCCGATTATCTAGTTTTGCACTCATTTGTGTGGCAGCCACTGTATTTACATTATCCACTTGTGCAATTATTGCATAACTCAATAACGGCTGCAACTTTACTTCTATTGGCCTTCTGCCTGGCTCGGTTGACTCATGTCTGCGCCATAAATTCCACTGCACTTTGTTGGCGCACGCACCATAATCACGATTTAGATTCCAGATTGCAGATATCCAGGCCGGCAAGCTTCCATTATTAATGATATTGCCTGGCGATTGTTCCTCCATCGCTTGGCTGTGCCATTTACTTGGGTTTATTGGCCTCCTCCATTTGCTTTCGGTTAATTTGCCACATTTTGGCAGAGGATTGCAACCGGGCGACAGGCGGCAAAAGTTATGACCATCAATTTTGGTTTTTATTTTTCCTTGCCCTGGGAGCCGATTTTCTTTGGGGCCATTTAGATAATGACCCAAGCAGATGCTTAGGCGGCTTATATATACTAGCAAAAGGGGGGTCAAACAAATTTACTCCCAAAAAGATTCCTCTCGGCTGCTGTCTATACACTTCAAGACAGAAAACTAAGTGTGGTGCAGCGGGTAGTGTGTGTGCATGCAATACAAGAGGTCGTTTGTTCATCTCTTACAAATGTTTCTTCTCTAAAAACATACACACCCGGTCACCTTCACCAGAAATCTACCATCTTTCTTTAAGTAAAGAAGAAAAGTGTCAGAAACAGTTGGGAATTTCAGGCACAGATTCGTTTAAAAAGAACTCCACTGAGTATTTTAGGTTAGGTTAGGTTGCCCTTCCACTTCCCTTAACTTTTAATCCTGCTGTATCTTCTAAGGGGGAACCTCTCTAATGAATCATTGTGTGTGCCAAGTGAATGCTAGTAGAGCTGGGCTATCTAGCTTGTATGTCCCTGAAAAGTGGACCTAGTACTCTAAGTTTTCTTCTTCTTCAGGGCAAGGCAATGACAGTTCTTTTTCATACCTGCAGCATCTGCAATCATTTTAACAATTAAGTTCGTTAGAGTTACCCTATGCTAATTTCACCCCGTTGTAACAGCTCATATTTCAGCAGGCCCACCAAATCCAAAGCTTGACCCCTTGCTTACCTTGAATATTCCAGTTTGGCAAGGATTTTGGGCGGTCTAGATGATGTTATGCACTTGGAGTTATCGTAATGAACCCATTTGTCATCAGCAGTAATTACATGATGCAAAGATCTCTTTCTTTATTGCCGTTGTAGCAGCTGTTTACAAGGGAAAAAGCGGCATTACACATCTTTTGGCTTCGGTTCCTATGGCCAGCAATTCCTACCTTTTGGATCATTGCCATGGCATTTATGTGAACAGATATAGCTTGTTGAGTCGCTCCCCACTTTGCAAGTTTTACATGTAGTTGGCACGAGTCTGCATTCCCTTCGGTTCTAAAATCGACACTTCTAGGACTACTTTACCAAAATCGAACACCCACATTAGCTTCTTGTAGCATTCAAAGGGGCTTACCTGTATTTTTCTTCAACCAAATGCAGAAAACTAAACATGGGCACAAAAGTTGACACATTGAGGGCACACGAATAGTATGTTACACATACTGAAATAGGAAGACTTATGATGATTTCTGTACACTGCAGCAAAATGACACATACTGATATAGGAATACTAAAGATGAGTCGCTTACACTGCAGCAAAACAGATATTGTGATAGGAATACTAATGATAAGTACTTTACACTGCAGCAAAACGACACATACTGAATTTGGAAGACTAATGAGGATTCTAAAGTCTAAAGACTTCGGCAAAATGCCACATGCTGAAATAGGTAGAGTAATAAACGTCATCATCATACACATCATACATTACACTGCAGCGAAATGACACATACTGAAATCGGAAGATTCATAATGAGCTGTTTATACTAGAGCAAAACGACACATACTTAAAAAGGAAGATTCAGGATGAGTTGTCTACACTGCAGCAAAACGACACATACTGAAAAAGGAAGATTCGTGATGAGTTGCTAACACTGCAGCAAAACGACACATTTTGAAATATTAAGGCTTATGATGAGTTGATTACACTACAGCAGAACTACACATACCTTAATAGGTGAAGTAATGATAAGCTGTTTACACTGCAGTAAAACTACACATGTTGTAGTGGGAAGACTACTGATGAGTGCTTTACCCAAGGGCTGCAAACCAAACCAAAATTTACCAATGGTTCAGGTTCAGAATTTTGAGGTTCAAGGTTTTTGGGCCGAGGTTTTGGTTCGAGCCTTGGTTCAGCCAAGCTTTATCCACGTTTATATAGTAAGCGACCCACAACCGACATAAACTGTTAGGGAATTGTCTCGATTTTGGATTGGGACGCAATTTCACAATACTTTATATAAATAGAAACACTTTCATACAGCTCATGACCATCAAAGCAATGACAAAGTATTTCTACTTTTATAAAGTATTGTGACGAAATAAAAACTTCGAAGTTCTGGATACACCTTAAAGTGAAATGCAATTTCGTAGTCCACATACGAAAAGTGTTTCCACAGTAATGTGGATAACAGAAGAAGTCACTGTGAAATAGTTCAAATCTATAATTTTTGTTGAACCGAACCGAAAGTTCGAAAGGTTCACAGTAATCTGAAAGTCGGAATTCGGTTCAAAACCGGTTTGCAGCTCTGCTTTACACTACAGCAAAACGACACATATTGAAATAGGAAGACTTATAATAGGCTGCTTACAGTGCAGCGAAACGACACATACTGAAATAGGAAGACTAATGACCTAAGACCCACTACAAATTGAATAATAGGCGATCTTATGCTAAGCCTCTAGCCATTTTGACTTTCAGACTGGTATGGCGCTTTCCTACTTTAGGTGGAAACATCGAGTTCCAGGAAACTGCTACCTTGAATCATTGGCATAAGACTTATACAAGTGAAGAGTGCAGGCTTACAAGGCCTACTCTCACTTTAAGTCTGTCAAAAAAAAAGGATATTTTACTGCTCACTGTCAAATAGGAAGACATATTACAGACACAATGACTACTGCATCAGCTGCATGATGAAGTGAATGAAAAGGAGAAGAGCTACAGACAGCATCGCCATGTGCTAAACGATCTGTCAGACATCCCTCTGCCCAAGAAAACGTCATATGTGAGTCCTTCAGATGTTTTGCATGCGGCGACATGCCTCAGTTTTTGGTGTAACACATGGCCACCAATGTTCCTGTCCGATTCAAGCACGTTGCTCCCCTGCCTTCTGGCTTGATTAAATGTCGGATGAGCCGAAAAAAGTTATGCATCTGGGGTGGAGGGATGCCTCCTGTTAAGTAGTCTGTACAGGTTGCCTAAACCTCCAGAGGTAGTGCCCAGAGCACACGTGTCCTGTCAGCAGTTGCCTCCGTTAGCAAATTCAAGTGTCCATGTCGTTGTTCCACCTTTCCTGCCACTGTTCTGGGGGGTAGGAGTTTGCTTGCTTGCCTGCCGGCTTAGACTGGGGCGTGGGTGGCCAATCAGTCAGTCAGGCGCAAAAAAACTAATTTAAGCAGTTAGTTTTCTCTGGAGATTTGTACCCTGTAGAAGAATGGTAAGAGCATCCAAGGATCTTTCTAAGTAAACAAACTGTGAGCAAGCAAGAGATTCAATCAGATTCACCTTTTCTTTTCTTTTTGTTTTTTGCTATTTGCCCCCTCGTTGGCTCATTTTGTTTGGGTCACTGGACCTGGCCAATGGTGGACTGTCAATGAATGATTGAATGGCCACGGAAATATACCTCCCCAACCCTCCCTCCCACTGGGATTTATTTTTGTTAAATGATATTTTCATTCCTGTGGCGCCTCACCCATATATCACTCCATTGTGCAGATTTAGTCCGCGAGTCCAAGTCATTTTTCTTGTCAATCTCAAAACGGAGGAGCCAGGGTGGCGGGGGCAGGTGGTGTGCTTCATCATTCTCCAGTTAGCCTGTTATTATTAGCCACTGAGTTCGCGATTATACCAGCTGGCGCCCAGCAGGAGCAGAAGCAGGAGCAGGAGCAGGCGCATCGATGCTGATGTTGTTAACCTTGTTTACACTTTGTCTACATGGCGGCACCACAAACACCTCGTCACAGGCCCAGAGAGTCCAGCCCACAAACAATCAGCCATGGCGCTGGGTCAGTCGGCAACAGAGCAACCCATGATTAAGCTGTGGAGGCATGTTCCTGTCGTTAAAGTGCAAGCGCTTCCAACACCTGCCAGCAGACGCCTACGATACTTCCGTTGCTCTCACTAACCCACTAACCAGAGCCCAACCCACTCCGCCCATCCCTGTCGCCGTCAGCACTTCAAATCGTGTTAAAACCAATGCAAAAAAGCAAAAAAAAGGGAGAAAAAATAGTCAGCGGATGAACGGTTGAACGGTTGAATGATTTGTGAGCTGTGCCGGGTTGAAGTTGAAGGTGGATAGTAAATTTTATGTGGCTCTCATTAAAGCGGACGGAGTGTGAAAATTGATTCCGTACACACACACCAAATGAAAATGTACGGCCCTGCGGCCAGAGAGAAGGCCAAACGCAACGCACAATGGCGGGCAGACATGTGCCTTAGCCATAAATACTTGTACTTAGCCCCAACCTAATTGGCGCCCAAGGACGCAACAACCAAGTCACCATTCACCAGTCACCATTCAACCGGCCAGGTCAACAAAGACTTTTGAACTTGGGCGAAGGCTTTAGTGGGGTTCTCCCACTCGCTCGCTTTCTTTTCCTGGTCTTTGCTAAGTAAACTTGGCCGCCGGGCAGGCTAAATGGGAGACACACAATGTTTGGTTTTCGGTCAGTAGGGGGGGTTGCATTCGCTTGCAGTTACCCCGGCCCCCACTTAACCACATTTTGAGGCTCAGCAAAATGAAAGAGGTTTTGGAGACTCGAAACCAATGACAATCTATGATTTGCAGTGAAATTGTAAGAAATTATGAAAAAAATCAGAGAAAAACCAGGAAGAAAGTTGGTCAAGCCAAACTCTGTGCCTTACAAAGTTTTTAGTTAACACACAAAGTGCTTAGTTGTGCCCACCGCTGGGCCGGCCTAATCCCTTTTCTACCATTTCTTCGACTGAACGATAAATAATTCTAATTACTAAAGATGTTTAGAAGGTACGCACCTTCTATCGGAAGAAATGTGGATGACTTGAAGCAGTTGATAATAATAACCATAAAAGTTCTTGATTTCAAAGCGAAATTCTTAATTCAAGTATGTAGTTTTGATGCCGTTGTTCTTAATCCATGAGCTTCATTACAAGAAACAACAACGAAACACTCTCAAGTCAAGTAGAAAGCTGCTTGAAGCAAGTGCCTCACATACTCAAGTCTAAGAATGCTCATTCTTGAATCAAGAGAAGGTTGGTTGTTGTATCAACAAGAGCTCCACAGATTTAAGCATTCCAATTGCAAATCAGCTGTTTTTCGTCAAATTTATTTCATAGAAAATCAAGTGACAAACTATGTAGCAAGTTTTAGACGGCTCAAGCAATACACAACACCAAAAAGCAATTGTCAGACCTAAAGCCATAACTGCTTGAGAATTTCAAAGCAGCCTAAGTGGAAAAAACGTCATACTATATTTACCACAATTTTATAGATAGAAGGTTCTTACCATCAGGACATATTTAGTAGTCAAGATCGGTTCAACAATAGTCGAGTTATAGGCAAAACAAACATTTAAGCTGGTCAGCAACGGGCAGCACTCTACATACCTTAACACTTTCGATGATAAACACAAACTTTGGAAGGTGCAGAGTATGTGTGTAATAGTTGAGCTTGATCTACTTTCCTACTTGTTTTCAAGAACGTTCCTGCTTAAAGTATTTAGGCTGTACGTGTTCTCTGTCTGATTCAGGTTTCGAGCCAAACCTTTTCAGAGTACAAACTGCCTTTTCCAGCTGTATTTTTGAAAAGGTTTCTCTACGGAGATTTCACACAAGTGTAATAGTCAAACTGAGAATATGAGAACACTATATCAGAATCTTCTTGAGAAATAGGCTATCTGAGTTCTCTTATAAGTTGTTTCATAGCCTCTCAAAGTAAACTGAGTTATTTTTCGGATTATGTGAAATGTCGACTAGTAAAAATACAGCCTTAGAGTTATCTTGGTCTCTGAGTCCATATTGTAGAGGTAATCCTTTGAAGGGTACAAAAGCATATTGTATGGGTTGGGTTGGAACGTGAAACTTTTGTGGAGTACAACTTGTGGTATTCTTGGCGATTCGTTCTAATTTCTTTTGTTTGTGTTAAAATGATGCATCATAATGATGCTCATAACTGCAAGATTCTATATTTGATTAGATTGGGACATTCTGTCAAACTACAAGGAGACAGAAGCACACAAATGGACTTTGCGTCGTATTATTCAACCGAAAATATACAGGAATGGAGTCCAATCTTTCCATCAGTTCCTCTCTACAGTTAACTTAATGTTTTTGTATACGCTTCTAGGTCAGCCAAAGCAATGAATTTTATATTCGCAGTTAGCTTAGTTAATGCAGAAATGCTGATAAGCTAAGTAATGTGACTCTCACGTTTGGGGTGTGCTTGATATTAAACAGCTTTGGTTTGCTATGGTTTCTTTTCTGAAGTGAATGAACATTTTGTTGGGGAGGAACCTTTTACTATCCGCGTAAACTTAGTCTGTAAGCAAACTAAGCGAAATACTTTGGAGAAGTTGGAGAATCAGACCCCAAGAAACTACATATTTCGTTGCTTGAAACTCGGCTTGTATGGTTAGTACTTATGCGAATGTATGATCCGACGTAGTTAAATCCGAACTGTAGAAAAATGCTCGGAGAATTTGTTTGGTAAGATAACAGCTAAGACAAGGTAACTGATAGCAGATTTGGAATCAGGACAGAACAAATAATCTAAATAAAAGGGGAATCATTCATGGAGGTTGAAAAAAGTTTAATTTTGTTGCTCTGGGACTTGAAACTTGTTTTGAAAGGAAGCTATGCGAAATAATGTGTGTTGTGATCTTGAAATGTTAAGAAATATAGCCTCAGGCTAGGCAAATGATAGGAAAACGAGAAAGCTAAGCTAACTTCCTCTGAGCCAAAGTTTTAATACACTTGCAAGTGTTCGCTTAAATAATTTCAAAACAAGAAAGAAAGTCGGTCAAGCCCGACTATAACATACTCTGTACCAAGAAATTTTGTCTTTTGATCATAACTCGAAAACCGTTCATCCGATCTTCTTCATTCCTTTGGCGGATCGATAAGTTATTCTAATAACTAAATATGTCCAGAAGAAACAAGCCATCTATCTTCAAAACTGTGGGAGATATGACGTTTTTTCTAAATTGCGGGGGCGGGAGGGGGCGTGGCCAAAATTGAAAATAAACTTGATCTGCCTGCAGACATAAGAAGCATATGTCCCATACAAGGCAAACCTCTGTCTCTTACCATCTCCGAGATCTGTGCGTTCATACGGACAGACAGACGGACATGGCTATATCGACTCGGCTGTTGATGCTGATCAAGAATATATATACTTTATGGGGTCGGAGATGCTTCCTTCTGGATGTTACATACTTTTGCACTTATAATACTCTATGTACCTACGGTACAGAGTAAAAAAATACTCTTTTTCCCATTTTCCGACCGATCGATCGTATGGTAGCTATATGATATAGTCATCCGATTTGGCCAAAAATTTTTCAAATTATGTGAAAGCATGTGAAACAAACAAATTCAAAAATGCAGGATGCTACCATTATAAACAAAAAAGTTTTTCTAACTAAGACTGGTTTTCAGACCTAGTTGTTGTATGGCAGCTATGCCATATAGTTGTCCGATTTTTATCAAAGTTGGCAGAATTATAAAAAAACGTAGAAAACCTTCGCTTACTAAGTTTGGAGACGTTTTCATTGAAAAGAAAAACGTTTTTCATACTAAGACTAGTTTTGCGGCCGATTGTTCCTATGGCAGCTTTGAGATATAGTCATCCGATCCGGTCGGTTCCGACATATTAGTAATGTGCAGCAAACAGAATACTCTGTGCAAAATATCAGCTCTATAGCTTTAAAACTGAGAGACTAGTTCGCGGAGAAACAGACAGACGGACGGACGGACAAAGCTCAATCGACTCCGCTTGTCACCCTGATCAAGAATATATATAGTTTATGGGGTCGGAATTGAATATTTCTATGCGTTGCAAACTTCTGGGCAAAATTCTTATACCCTTTGCATGGGTATAATGATGTACGGGGATGTCTGAAGTTCATCCGATTGACTTGAATGTTTTAGTTTGACAAAAAAAGGATATCAAGAACAATGCATACCAAATGTATCCCCAGCATGTAAGCCTCCACCCAAATGGTCCTAGTTCGCAAGCCAGAGTCTCATTCGCTTCAAAGACCAAAGCGATTCCTTTAGTTGACTCCTTTAAGCAGATCTTTGATGGCCGTGAAGCAAAATATAGTAGAAAGTTTCAGCTTGCACCTCCTTTTGCTGTGTCCAAGTCGTTCTTATCATGACAGTGTCCTGTCCACACAGCTTGTACCGTAACTTGATGTGACGCGCATGTCCCTCATCCCGGAACATGGACAGGGGACATGAAACTTGTCTTGTCCCACTCTGGCGTCGTTTGCTCAAATGAATCAGTTTTAATTTGACGCTAACGGTGTCAACGAGCACAGCAGCAGCAGCAGCAGCAGCAACAACTATTTGACAACATCAAATTGTGATAAGGAATTTTATCAGCTGGGTCAGATGACGAAGCAGTTAAGCCATGACCTCGTAGATTCGCCCGGGTGGGGATTAGAGAGGCGGCAGAAAGTCACAAAGGATGCCAAATCAGAATTGTACAGCGGATGACTTATCAATTCGATTGCGGAAAGGAAAAATGGAAGTGCAGCGTCATGTGGCAAAATTATTTGTTCTTTACTCTTTTTTTGGGCAAAATTTAAGTTCAAATTGAACAACTTGGCTGACTTGTGTTTGGGTGCCAAAGCTCTGGCAAACATATTTGCCAACTCATCCCCTTCCGCCCCCCGTTGAGGGGGACAAAATCGAAGAATCTGCTAAGCTGGCATATTGTGAATGTGTGTTAAATATTTCACGTGTAAAACTCATCTGACAACAGCATAAAAAACCGAAAAATCATCTTAGCAACACTTTTGATATTCGATAAGACGTCCGCCGCCTGCGCATCCCCAACCGCGTCCTGTGTCCGTGTCCGTGTCCGTGTCCGCGTCCTTGTCGGTGTCGTCATGCGGATTTTTTTGGTAGCTGTGTGACGTCAAGTTATAAAATATGCGCCAAGTTTAGTTTAGTTTTGCTGCTTCTTTCTTTTTTTATGGGCTAGCCACGCCCTGTCCTGGCTCTCTCTCTGTGTGCGTGTGTGTGTGTGCGGACTTACATTTATGAGGTCAAACTTGCCTCGAATATGAAATGCGGCCTCCCGGTCTTGGTCTCACTATCTACTTCATGCCATAGCCCATAGGCTCTATGTGGTTTAATCGCCTGGAATTATCATCAGGGGGCATGTTTAATTGCGCGTGTGTGTGTGTGCGTGAGCAAACAAAACTGTCCATGAAAGTCCTGCGGCTCAGCCACCACTCTTTGGTCTATTTTTACATTATCGAGTACCAGCAGGAATATCCAATCCATTTCTAAGTGTAGTCTATGCCATTCTGCCGCATCCCACAACGGCACGTTCCATTTATGGCAAATGAAGTACAAGTAAACAGTGGACACCACTCAGCGGGCACTTCGATTGGCAGCAGTCTCACATTTAGGCAGTTTTTACTGTTTCGAAGAGCTCATAATGTGGTACACTCGGAGAAAACTATGCACTTAAGTTAAAAAGTTGATGCTCTGAATTTGTGAAAGCAAAGCTAAAACTGCGCTGTTCATAACTTGGCTATTGCTGGTCCGATCCTTATAAATATATTTGCCAGATCGATAAATTAGACTGTTTACTAAATATGTGCAAAAGGTTTAAACCTTCTAACTATAAAGCCAAGAGAGATATGACGTTTCTTAGCAAGGTATCAGCTTTCTTTTTGGCAGCTCAGCTGTTTTCGTGTCACCTATTGCGGTCAAACATGTGCAGTTTGGTCCTTTCAACCATTTAACGACTTACAATCGATCAACGTTTGCAGTTTACTGAATTTTAGGCTGCCTAATGCTAAGAATCTGGCCATTTGCCACTTAAACACTTATCCAATGCCAAGTGTTTGACTTTTTCCCAGTGTAAGAGCCTAAGTACATACACATATGGACACGCACACAATATCAGTCCGGGGCATAGATTTATGAAGCCATTGTAAACGCAAAAGTATGGGAATGGGGTTGGTGTTGGATGGCAGCCATGACTGTCGGCGCTATTTCCACTCGCCTGGGTAAAGTGTAATGCAAAAAGTTTTGGCCAAAGGAGGCGCTGCCGTTGTACAAACGTGAAGCCCCATTGTTGCCAACTTGTGATAACTTGCGATAAAAATGAAGGCAATTGAATGATGCTTAAATGAAATTAATGGATGTTATAATAAGTTGACAGAGCTGCCAGCAGGCAAACGTGAATGGGTTGCCGCCTTCACTCCTGTCAAGTTTCGCGGCATGTCGCGGATGCGAACAGACTCAAAGCCAAAAAACAACAAAAAAAAAACCAGTGGCACAGCTGACAGCATGACTATGACAGCAGCGGGAACAACAATAAACACTTTTCAACCGCCACCAGCAACCAGGCCACCACCCCACCCACCGCTCACCGCTCACCACTCACCGCTCTCCACTCTGTGGCAGTTAAATTGAGGCAGCACTGTGTGTCAAAATTCAATTTGCAAATTTTGTGCGTACACATAAAAAGCTGCGAGGTGGCTGAGAATGCACTGAGAGACATTTTTTGAAAAAAAAATAAGCAAATTCAATAATGTCAATGGTAAAAGGTCACAAGTGCAGTTGTCGCAGTTCTAGCTTATGAATATAATGGATACTGGCGATTTCGCCAGCGAAAAGGGGTTAACTTATTTCCTTTGAATTTAATATGAGAAGGCTCTAAACAAGCTCAGTTGTTGCAGCACTTAAGTAGTAAGGTCCTAAGGTTCAATAAACTGTAACTAGCGGCTTTACTAGCGATATGGGGTTAGCAGTTTCCATAGGTAAAGAAACAAAAATAAAAGCTTAGTCGTCACAGCATCAAGCTAGCATCCTCAAGGGCTATATTTTTCAATAAAATGTAACTAACGATTTCACTAGCGAAAAGGGGTAAGACATTTCATTAGTTAAAAAAACAACAAAAAAGCTTAGGAGTCGCTGACTTCGGCCAGTATCCTAAGGGTTGTAAAATGCGACTAGCGATTTCACTAGCGAAAAAAGGTTTAGCGATTTCAATGGTTTGAAAAATAGTATTTTGTTCTTCTGCCTTTGATTTGAGAAGCCTAGCAGCTAGCTCAGCTGTTGCAGCACTTAGTCACTATCATAAAAGGCTGTATTATTCAATAAAATGTAGCTAACGACTACACTAGCGAAATGAGGCTAGCAGTTTCTCTAGGTAAAAATACAACAAAATGGCTCAGCTGTCACAGCATCAAGCTAGCATCCTTAAGAGCTTTTTTTTTTAATAAAATGTAACTAACGATTTCACTAGCGAAAAAGGGCAAGCAATTTCTTTGAGTAAAACAAACAACTTAAAAGTGTAGTATCCTTTTGGGCTATATTTTTACACAAATTGAACTAGCGATTTCACTAGCGAAAAGGGGTACAGAGTGCAGTTGTCGCAGCTCTAAGCTAGCATCGTTGTTTGTTCGAGATATTCACTAAAGTTTAGCTGGCGATTTAACTAGCGAAAAGGGGTATGCAGTTTCCATAAGTAAAAAATACGATTTTGAGTCTTCTGCCTTTAATTGTTTTCTGTTTAAGTACTCCAACTCGCAACATTTTCTATATACGTCGAGTGTCTTACCTCTACATATCTACATACAGTGCATCAAAGTTTTAAGGTTCCAAGAAAACTGAAAATATTTGTTTTAATATTTCCAAATAAACAAACTAGAATTATAAGTATTAACTTTCGAGTACTGTTTGGAGAGCCTGTTCTCTGCATTGCCCTTAGCTAGCGACTTAACTAACTAACAGTGGTGAGTAAAATCGTCAGTGCATTAAATTAAAGGCACCTCAAAGTGTCAGCTGTCGTTTTATAAAGGTAAGACTTCACCAAAAAGCGAATCTCAACATCTTGTTTGCCCAGTGTAGCCAGGAGTCTGCCTTTCATCTTACACACACACACACACACACAGACACTTTTGCTCCTTGCAATCAACGCAATTTTCGACTACTTTGGCTATCACTTCCGGTGGTCCTTCTTCTTCCATTTTGGCTTGACATCAAACGATGGCAGCTTTGTCGGAGGTTGAACAGCAGCAGCGACCCATGGCAACCCTGATGAATTGTGGGTGGCCCTTCCCCTCACCCCCACCCCCTGCCACCACTTACCCAAAACGTACGCGACATGGCGTAAAATATATATACATTATGAGTCTGGGTGTCGGCCCCAATAAGTATGCAACACATAAAGCCAGCCAAAGCCATCAACACGGCATTTGAAAATGCAATTAAAAGTGTTTAATTGCTCACAATTAAAGTTGTAAAATTGCACATTAAATCTGAAAATGAAATTGCAAATTTCACATAATTTCATTAAGTGATTTTCTACGGCAGGCAAATAGCCTAACCAAAAACCCATCAACCCGCTGGCCGCCAGTCAGCCATCCATCATTCTGGGGCGCGGTCTCCTATCTATCTATCTAACTGTCTATCTATTCATCTGGGGGCCATCTTCCTGGCCTGACATGGTAATGGTAATTGAATGCAAGCAGCAGAGTAACTTCTGGCAGTGGAAAAATGGAGGGAGCAAAAAATGAAGCAAGAGCCAAAGCAAAATTAGCAGCTGCCAGAGAAATGAGTCAAAGAGAGCAGAAATAAAGTGATGGAAAAAGTTAATTAAACTTTTTGATGAGATTTCACAAATTTCTACCGCTCCGCTCCTAACGCAGGTTTTCACTGTGCTCAAGTATTGACACTTTAAACTTTGACATGTCAGCAACCACCCCCCCGTCGAGGGTAGGGTGGCGAGGGGGTTTGGTAAGACAAAATGCCGAAACTTGACAACTTACACTAGGCAACAGACAGACGAAAGGTAATCAGGCTGAAGATGAGCTTACAACTGATTAGAATTTCAGCTGGCCTCCATTTTTGAATGGAACCTTTAAGATCGGTTACAAAACACCGGAAATTATGGATGAAGCGGGCTCACTTCCTTTTAGCATGGGGGGGATGGTAGAAGGCAGTGACCGCCACAGCAAGCCAATATCACTTTAAAATCCAACAAAAACAAGGAACTTATTAGGGAAACTATTTTGGTTGCCTGGCGACTGAGGGAAGCACTCTACTTCATCATGTTGTTTTGTACCAAAGGTACACTGCAACAAATTCAACAACAAGTCAGAGTTTGTGGAATGAAATTCGGACTTCCGAGCGCTATTCTTAGTAACAAGTTTGAAAGACTAAGACTCGACGGAGTTGTGGAGAAGCCAAGCATCTTGGAGTACGGAGAAAGTACTTTTCATACATAAGCAAAAGCCAATCGGTCGGGTTCCATTGCTAAGCTTTACGAAGATTTCAACTTAAGGACTCGTCCTGCCAGGCAAATCCCAAGAGCTTAGAAGCTGTATTGAATAGTTAAAGACTTTGGATAGCAATTTGCCCGAAATTTGATTTAGAATGGTCCACTTTTAGTCACTGACATTAACCAATCATAATTTGGATCAATTGATAAATGTTCCGATATGCATTAGTGATGGGTTCATCTTTCGATGGAGGTTCTATCGAAATTTGAACATATCCGAAATATTCTCCGGTTCGTCTCTGTTGCAATAACATATTCATATTGAACGAAATGTATCGCCACAGCTAAGAGTCGGTTATTGATTCGCAGCTGTTGATTGGGGAATCATGAGAAACCCGCCATCAAAGCTGCGCATATCTTTCTATGTTCCATGGAGTGCTTTTTATGATTGTTTGCGCACCTTCGTGCGCTCATCCAACTTTAGAAATGGCTGAATCAAGGCAAAAATGTTGTGAGGAGGATTTTCTGGATAATTATAACAGTGGAGCAGCGTTAACAATAGATGCGAAAGCTTACACAATGTACAATACAATTAAAGTGCAATAGGTGAGTCACCTAAAAGAACTTCCCAACTCCTACACTTTAGCAAGAACAGGATGAGAACTATGGTAGGAGTCATAACGGGGCACTGGCCACCAGGATGCGCGTGCCCCACCATGACTTCTGCCGTAGCTGTGGGAACGAGGAGGAAATAGAACGCATTCATCACTTTCTATGCGACTGCCCTGCACTTTTTAGGAAACGCACCCAGCATCTGGGCAAACCATTCTTTGAAGACCTGGGCAGTCTGGCAAATGTGCCCCTAGAAGACCTGGCTCTTTTTGTGGATTTCTCAAAATGGTTTAAATAGAGAGTTTGCGCAGAATCTGACCGCCCCCACTACCCCCTCCCCACCCAAACCCCACCCCCCTACTAGGCATCACAATGGGCCAAAAGGCCTCTGGGTGAACTCGGCCTCTGCCGAGCAGCCTATTTAACCAAACCTAACCTAAAGTGCAATACGTGGCGCAGTAGGCGGTCATTTCCTGTGACAGCTCAGCATATCGCAGCTGATTAACTGAGGAAGCACAACTCAAAATGGTGTAATTTTAGTTGCCATGGCATAATGAAGACAGATGTTAATGATCTTTGACAGAAAAGTACAAATCGGAACGGCTTTAACAAGTGAGCTCGAAAGCGAAAAGTTTTAATTTAAGCCTCTTTGGTAAAATATGTGATCTGTATTTATCAGTGTTCAAAAACTTAGACAAGTTTTAATTTTATTGATTTCTACTTAAGCTGCTGCTATGAAAATCTCAGAAGTTAGTGTCAAAGCAAAATCAAAAAATGAAAATATGAAAAACATGAAGGCAGATCAGCAGTTAATGCATTGCAAGTTTATCATTTGATTGACTGAGTCTTTCCGAATTATTGTAAGTCTAAGCAAATGGTCAATGAATGCTTTGTCAGTGAACAGTCAGTGCTTTAAGAGTTTATCATTTGATTCGACTGCAACTTATCTAAATATCGTGATTCGAAACATAAAGTAGGCGACTGCTTTGTCAGTTTTACCCTGCCCTGCCGGCCAAGGATAGGAAAAAGGCCAGAGAGTTTTATAAAATAGTCCGAGTGTTTGTAATGCATAGTAGGAAGCATCTTCGACCACATATAGTGTGTGTATATATTCCTGATCAGCACCACAAGCTGTGTTTATTTAGCCTTGTCCGTCTGTTTCTATGCTATATCCTTATTCAGTTTGAAAGCTATCTTCACCAAACTGTGCACGAAGACTTTTAGAACAAATACGCTAAACATTTGTCAAGACCGGCGAGATCGGTAAAGTAAAGCATATAGCTGTCATAGGAAGGATCGGTTGAAAAACTAGTTTTGGTGAGAAAAACTTTATTGTTTTCAATGGAAACGCCTCCAAACTGTGCATTTGTTAGTTTGCTATGCTTTTCCATGATTTCACTAAAATTGGTAGAAATCGAACATCTATTTGGTATAGCTGTCATACAAAAGTAGAGTCCAAAAACTGGTCTAAGTGAGAAAAACTTTTTGTTTTCAATGGAAAAGTGCCTAAAATTGGCCATTATTTGTTCGAAATAATTTCACACAATTCTACAAAGCTTTGCCAAAATCGGATGAGCAAAGCATGTAGTTGTCATTGGAACGATCGGTCGAAAAACTAGTTTCAGTAAGAAAAACTTTTTTGTTTTCAATGAACACGCTTTCAAACTTTGTATTTCTTAGTTTGCTATGCTTTCCCCCAATACCATTAAATTTGGTAGAAATCGGACATCTATATAGTATAGCTGTCATAGAAAATTGGAGTCCAAAACGTAGTCTTAGTGAAAAAACTTTTTTGTTTTCCAAGGAAATGTCCTTACAATTGGCCTTAATTTATTTATAATGCTTTCACACAATTCCATAAAGTTTTGTCAAAATCGGATGACTTTAGCATATAGCTGCAGTACGAATGATCGGTCGAAAAACTAGTTATAGTAAGAAAAAATGTTTTGTTTTCAATGGAATCGACTAGCAATTTCTTACACGTTCGTTTGTTAGGCTTTTGCCTTTGCTTCTACAAAGTTTGGTTGAAATCGGACATCTGTAGAAACTAGCTCTCATAGAAAACTAAGATCCGAAAAGTAGTCTTAGTTAGAAAAACGTGCTGCAAGGGTAACCGTCCTCTATTTTTTAGTTTGACAGAGGTTTTTCAATATCCAATTGCCTCTTTTATGTTGCTTGGGCTACTTATTTCACATTTTTTCAAGGTATATTAGTGTTTAGTGAAACCTTTCATTTCGATATTTGTGACAATAACAGAAAATACATAGTGGTAACATTAATGGAACAGGAAAGTGCTACGAAAGGGAACTCGGTTCGATTGAGAATGATTGAAAGTTTTCAACTAAACAACGAGATGTCCGCCTACAGCGCCGCAAGTTGAACCTTTGCCTAGCTATCAAGTACATAATCCGTAAAAGGAAGTCCAGACCACACTAAGCAGCCACAAACCATGTTTATATACACACCGAAAGCTCAAAACCCGACCCTTTTTGCACCGATTTATAACACAGAATGTCTGTGTCAGTGTCTGGGCATCAAAAGCCCAGCCATCGTTCAGCATAATCCGTGCATGAAGCGCCATGTCATATACACAATTTGAGCTAGCCTGACCTTAAACTGCATTCCAATTAAAGTCCTCTGACAGTTTTTTGTAAAGCTGCAGCTAAACAACAAAGTTGTGGCAATTTAGTGTGCGGTCCTAAGCAAGCTTTTATAGAAATTAAAAACAAAAAACAAAACAAAAGAACAAAAAACAGTTTTAAGTATTCATCACAAAAGTTTTGCACAGAAACTGTGAAACAAATGGGGAAAGTGGATGGTTGTGGAACGACTTGGGTTTACCCTTCAAGTGTGGATTGGATCAACTTGAATCATTTTAACTTAAAGTTAACTTATAATTTGAAGTTTAGAACAGATCTGTGGGGGCAGCTGCAGTTCCTCTAGGAGGCGAGACTGAGTTTCTATTGCGACGGCTGCCTGTTAGCACTTTGACAGCGAACTTTCTCTTGCTTATAGCTACACTAAATGTCATCTGATTGCTCTCAAACTCTCTAGCTGTCTCTCTATTACTCTTATCTATGAAGAAATGATGTCAACTAATGGGTAACGTTTTGGCAGGGAGTTTTGAATTGCTCATAACTCCACCTTCAGTCAACTGAGGCTTTCCAAGTTTCTCTCTGCCATCTAAGAAGGTACAGGGTATTCAGCAACCGTTCAGAAACGAACCAAATCCCTTCAAAAAACTGTCTAATTTTGTTTCAAGGTGTAATCAGTGGTCATTGTTCCTTAAACAGGTAATCAATAAAACAACACCAATACCAATGCCTTAAGTAGGTCAATTAGCGGTTCTCACACACACAAACCGCGTACGTGAAGCTGTAAAAAGAAGCTGACACTTGGTAACCTAATAAAACGCTACCCACCCCCTCCCCCTCTCCGCCCATCCCCGGTCTCTGCGGTGGGCTAATCTGTAATTAATTGGCACACTTCTCTCGTATGCCAGACACGCACAGACACAGTTGAAGCTCTGCTTTTTTGGGGCGGGGCGGCGACCCACCTCACACACACACTCACGCATGCAAATGTGCTAACTCTGATTAACCGTTGGCTCCCCTCTCCTCTCCTCTACCACAGCCATTCTCAGCACTCTGTGCAAGGAATTCCTACGCGTCAACGTCTCAGCCATCCTGTACATGATGAACAACGAACAGTTTGGACACAGCACTGCCTCTGCCCAGTATTTTCTACAATTGGCCGGCTATCTGGGCATACCGGTCATCTCCTGGAATGCGGACAATTCGGGCCTCGAGCGTCGTGCCTCCCAGTCGACGCTGCAGCTGCAATTGGCGCCCAGCATCGAGCATCAGAGTGCCGCCATGCTGAGCATACTGGAGCGTTACAAATGGCATCAGTTTTCGGTCGTTACCTCCCAGATAGCCGGGCACGATGACTTCGTGCAGGCGGTGCGCGAGCGTGTGGCCGAAATGCAGGAGCATTTCAAGTTTACCATACTCAATTCCATCGTGGTGACGCGCACCAGCGATCTGATGGAATTGGTGAATAGCGAGGCGCGCGTCATGCTATTATATGCCACACAGGCGGAGGCCATCACCATACTGCGGGCCGCCGAGGAGATGAAGCTGACGGGGGAGAACTATGTTTGGGTGGTCAGTCAGTCGGTGATTGAGAAGAAGGATGCCCACTCACAGTTCCCGGTGGGCATGCTGGGTGTACACTTTGACACCTCGAGTGCGGCGCTGATGAATGAAATCTCGAATGCCATTAAGATATATAGCTATGGCGTGGAGGCCTACCTCACGGATCCGGTTAACAAGGATCGCCGCCTGACCACACAGTCGCTGTCGTGCGAGGATGAGGGTCGCGGTCGCTGGGATAATGGAGAGATGTGAGTAGAGGGGGCAGTTGGTTAACAAGATAGAAGAAAAAGATCCCAAGAAGATCCATTTGGACTAAGACATATCCAGTCCACGTGCATCAATGGATGTTTTGTAGACTCTGTAGACCATACCACCATAACGAAGCCAGAATGACTTTGGATGACACTAAAAGAGGACAAGTTGTGTCCCTGGAATGATCGACTGTCGTGCTTGAATCTCTGAAGCTAGGACTTCATCACAAGCGTCTAGTGCGAGGCCATAGCAATGCCTTCTGTGGCAGATCTGTACAGATTGAGTGGCTAAGGTCCCTCCAGCAAGTAGAAAGACCTTGGGGGATTCGGGCTTAAGAATCTAGGAATATCAATAATCTATTTCTAAGTAAGGATCATCTAAAGAACGCTGCTTCCTTTCAGTTTCTTCAAGTACTTGCGCAATGTGTCCATAGAAGGAGATTTGAACAAGCCCAACATTGAGTTTACCGCCGATGGTGACTTGCGTTCCGCGGAGCTAAAGATCATGAATCTGCGTCCCAGTGCCAATAACAAGAATTTGGTATGGGAGGAGGTAAGTTGTGTAATTCTTAGCATGAAGCACTTTGGCACTTTTATAACTTCATCTTGTACATACACTCACACACACTCACTCACACACACACACACACACACACACACGCTTTGCTTCCTCACCCCTCTTGTCAACAAAAATCTCAAAAGATCGGCGTCTGGAAGTCGTGGGAGACACAAAAGCTGGATATACGTGATATCGCTTGGCCAGGTAACTCGCACGCTCCACCCCAAGGTGTGCCCGAGAAATTCCATTTAAAGATCACATTCCTCGAGGAGGCACCCTATATCAATCTGTCACCCGCCGATCCAGTCAGTGGCAAGTGCCTGATGGATCGCGGTGTGCTGTGCCGCGTGGCGGCCGACCATGAAATGGCCGCCGACATCGATGTCGGCCAGGCACACCGCAACGAGTCGTTCTATCAGTGCTGCAGCGGTTTCTGCATCGATCTGCTCGAGAAGTTCGCCGAAGAGCTGGGCTTCACCTATGAACTGGTGCGGGTTGAAGATGGTAAATGGGGTACGCTTGAGAATGGTAAATGGAATGGTCTGATTGCCGATTTGGTGAATCGCAAAACGGATATGGTGCTCACCTCGCTGATGATCAATACCGAGCGCGAGGCGGTGGTTGATTTCAGTGAGCCGTTCATGGAGACGGGCATTGCCATCGTGGTGGCCAAAAGGACGGGCATAATATCGCCCACCGCCTTTCTGGAGCCCTTCGATACGGCCTCTTGGATGCTGGTAAGTTGGCACAAGCAAAAAACAAAAAAAAAACAATAGAAAACTAGTTCTCTGCCTCAGGTAAGTGACTAATCAACTAATCATATTTAGGTGGGTATAGTGGCCATACAGGCGGCCACCTTTATGATCTTCCTGTTCGAGTGGCTGTCACCCAGTGGCTATGACATGAAGCTGTATCTGCAGAACACGAATGTGACGCCATATCGATTCTCGCTATTCCGTACCTATTGGCTGGTGTGGGCAGTGCTCTTCCAGGCAGCGGTGCATGTGGACTCACCGCGCGGTTTCACCTCTCGCTTTATGACCAATGTGTGGGCGCTGTTTGCGGTGGTGTTTTTGGCCATCTATACTGCCAACTTGGCCGCCTTCATGATAACCAGGTGAGCTGCGGTTTTGGTGAGATGAGTTCTAGGACGGACTATTCTTTTTTTTCTTAAATTTGTTTAAAATATAATTAAAATTTGAAGGGTAGTCCTCTGACCCTTTGTTGGAGTCTATCTCCTTTATTTACTGAAAAAAACTAAAATTTTTTCTTTTTTCTCCCTTATTTTTTTTTCTTTTTTTTCCCTTTTTTTCTTTATTTTTCTTGAATTTCTCTATTGACGCATTCTTGCAGCTATGATCTTCTAAGTGTAGTGCTTTGACCCTTTTTGAAGTCCAGCTTTTTCATTTATTTTCCTTTCCCTCTTTTTTTTTTCTTATTTTCCCTTTTTTTGTTCTTAAGTTTTTCTAGTGGAGAATTCCAACACCTTTGATCTTCTAAAGGCAGTTTTCTGAGCCTTCTTAAAGTCAAGCTCCTTCATTTACTCCAAAAACTTTTATTTTTTTGTTTTCCCTTTTTTTTATTTTTATTTTTTTTTTACCATTTTTCTTCTTCTTTTTTATTATGAAGAATTCCAGCAGCTTTGATCTTCTAGAGTAGTTTTCGTACCCATCTTGAAGTCCAGCTCCTTCATACACTCGAAAAACTTGTATTTTTTCTTTTTTTTCCCTTTTATTTTTTTATCCTATTTTTTACTTCAATTTTCTAGTGAAGAATCCTTCATTTACTCGAAGATCGACATTTTTTCCTTTTTTTTCTTTTTTCTTTTTTTCCTAAATTTTTCTTCAAAGGAAATATACAAGCTTAGATCTCTTAAAGGTAGTCCCAAACCTCCATAGTATTTGGTTTTAAAAGAGAAATTCCACATGTTAAGATAGTCCTCCGGCTTATCCTTAGCCCCTACCTGCTCATCTTCTCCATTCTCACCTCGGTATATTCTACTTAAACTCTTCCAGAGAGGAATTCCACGAGTTTAGCGGCCTTAACGACAGTCGTCTGGTTCATCCCTACTCGCACAAGCCCTCCTTTAAGTACGGCACCATCCCCTACAGTCACACCGACTCCACCATACACAAGTACTTTAAGGACATGCACTACTACATGAAGCAGTGAGTAGCTCTGCCACTTGTTTGCACTTGCACACTTGAGGTAATCACCGCACTTCCCTTAGATACAACAAGACTAGCGTGGCCGATGGAGTGGCCGCAGTGCTCAATGGCAATTTGGATTCGTTTATATACGATGGCACCGTGCTGGACTACCTGGTGGCCCAGGACGAGGACTGCCGCCTGATGACCGTGGGCAGCTGGTATGCCATGACCGGTAAGTACTTCCTTCCTGCCTGCCTGCCTGCCACATGCTTACGCCAAGTGTGTCCCGTTTTGCAGGCTATGGCCTGGCCTTCAGCCGCAACTCCAAGTATGTGCAGATGTTCAACAAGCGTCTGCTCGAGTTTCGCGCCAACGGCGACCTGGAGCGCTTGCGCCGCTACTGGATGACCGGCACCTGTAGGCCCGGCAAGCAGGAGCACAAATCCTCCGATCCCCTGGCCCTGGAGCAGTTCTTGTCCGCCTTCCTGCTGCTCATGGCCGGCATACTGCTGGCCGCGCTGCTGCTGCTGCTGGAGCATGTCTACTTCAAGTACATACGCAAGCGGCTGGCCAAGAAGGATGGCGGCCATTGCTGTGCCCTCATCTCGCTGTCCATGGGCAAGTCGCTGACGTTTCGCGGTGCGGTGTTCGAGGCCACGGAGATACTGAAGAAACACCGCTGCAACGATCCCATCTGTGACACGCACCTGTGGAAGGTCAAGCACGAGCTGGACATGTCACGTTTGCGTGTGCGTCAGTTGGAGAAGGTGATGGACAAGCATGGCATCAAGGCGCCGCAGCTAAGGTGGGTCGCATTGACAGTGGCAGACGCCATGGAGTGGTTGCTGATGAATGTGGGTTGTTGTTCACTTGCAGACTGGCCTCATCCTCCGATCTGCTGAATCATCATCATCTCAAGGAACGACCGCCATTGCTGGGCAATCTGAGTTTGGCTGCCAGCGCACAAGATCTATACAGGTGGTGAGTTTTCTATTAAGCATGACCCCCGGAATGCGTCCAAGCATGCTACCCCCTTCACCCTTTCTACCCCTCCTGCACGCCCCTAAGTGTTGACCCCTAGAACTGGAAGTGGAACCCTTTTGTTCGCCAAGTTGGCAAAGTTGTTCAACTTAAAGTGGTCTCATGTTTTGAGTTTTGATCAGCAGAATAGACTAGTTGTCGCTTATAAAGGGTAGCCCGGCACCCATTCTCTGCCACAGCGCACATAATTAAACACCACCCCCTTTGTGTGTGTGTGCGATAATACATTCCGGTGCAGCCAGGTGACTGATTGACTTTAGTCGCTTGCACCACCGTATAATGATTCAAATGTTGCTGCTGCTGCTGCTGCTGATGGATGTCGGGGCAGGTGCAGCTGCCGTTGATCCGTTAATTGATGCCTGGGCGCCGGTGGACGGTAGCTGGGAGCTGGGAGCTGGTGGGGCAGTAATGAGACAACATGGTTAGTCATAAAACGTTGCCCACATCCGCACACTTCATCCCAAAGGCAATTCAGACAATTGTGAATGATATGCAAATGGACACCCATCCACCCATAATCAGGCCTGCCCGTGCCTGGGAGCCAGTCAAATGAATGACAACAGGAACTGTCGGAAATTGTGCTATAACAGCGGACTCGGGGAGTACCCTGGCCACCTCTGTCCCGCTCTCTCTCTCTCACTCTCACTCTGTGGCACGGTGTGTGAGTCAAATCAGGAACCAAGATAAAGTAATTTAATAAAGTCATTTCCATATATTTATATTAGAGCTGTGGAGGCAGTGAATGGGTGGTTGATGGGGGGTAGGGCGGCAGCAGGATGAACAGCTGCAAAGCATCATTATGTGGCCCAGCTCCAGCCGATGTGGCGGAAAGGAACCGGCATCCAACACGGAACACTGAAATGTTATCTAAAGCAATTGCTTAATTTAATTACGACCAAGAGGACACCCCAAACGGGGGATAGAGTGGAGGCAGCAGGAGCTTAGCTGCCGGCAGAAATCTGAGTTGGTGGAAGGGCAGTTTACTTCGATAGTGTGGTGAGAGCAAAGGCTACATCAACAAAATACACAGCTTTCTATAAACAGAATCTATCTTGGTCGTGGAAATAAGGGGTAAAGTGTGGACAACATTCTGGAGGAGAACTGTACAAGATGTGCTCTGCAGGAGTTACTCCATACTCGATACTCATTACTCGGTACTCGATACTAAGAACTCGATTTTCAGTTTCTAATAACAAGTAGTCGATACTAAGCACTGTGTTGACCGAATATGAGCTATAAAAGTTGCTTCATTTCCATTAAAAAATAGCTAAAAATAGCTAAAAATCAACAAAAGAAAAGCTGCTTAAGAATGTGGCTAAAAGTAAAAACTACAAAAATTATGGTTTTGGGCAACAACTTTGAACAAAATACTTCAAAATGAGTCAAGACTACACAAAAATACATAAAACGAGGACTGCCAGCCGCTCTGTGGTAGATTGTGCAGTTTTTTTTTAACTTACTGAATAACATTCTAAATAATTCAGGCACCCATTGGGGCACACAGCTCAAATCACTCTAATTCAATGTTCCATACAGAGTAATTGACGCAACTATTGGGCACACGGCTCTAAACACTCGATGTAATGGTTAAATTAGTGATCGCAGCGGTGATACGGCTCTGTACACTTGACAACATAGTTCTATTGTAAGCATTTACGGCACCCATCAAGCAAACAGCTTAACATACTCCATTTCATTCTTCTAGAGTAAATAATTGAGACAGCCAATGGTCACACACTCAAATTCATTGTTCTTAAGTGAGTAAAAAGGGATCCCACTCGATGTTAATGATCTGAAATAAGGAATTGAGGCACCCATCTGGTGCACAGCTTAAATATATTCAATCTTGTAGCATTTTGTAAGAATCAGCTTCCAGCATTCCAAGTTTTGATGGTAGAAATGTGCGATTTATCGACTGTTCTCCTTGACAAGTTTGTGTTTTGGTTTTCAGAAACCGAAATTTCATTGAAAACTGGGCGAATTTTTCTTAAAAAGTAGGTTTCCATTTTAAAAGGCATCAGAAAAGTATATTTTTCTGAAAAAGTTGAGTTCCTTTTTTAAGTAAGGACTTTTTAGAGGGTTTTGTTCTACGTTTACGTGGTTTTTGTTATCAACAACAATCATTTTGAAGAGGATTCTAATTCAAAAGGAAATATAAAAGGTTAACGTTTCGAAAACTAAGGGTTTTTGGTGTCGAAAACTTGGGTTACTTACAGGTTTCTGTTTTAAAAACTTGGATTTTAATATCAAAAAGTACGAAAACTTATGGTTTTGTTTTTAAGATTGTTTATTTAACTCAATAACTCAGTACTCAATACTAAGTATACGATGCTTGAAACTTGACACATGAACATAATTCTCAGTTCTCGAGTCCTAGACCTCGATACTGAGTACTCTATACTCAGTACTCGATTATGACCGTTCGATTCTCAAATATCAATACTCAGTACTCTATACTGAGATCTCTATATTCTCTATTCGATTCTAAGTAACCAATACAAAGTAGCCGCTGCTAAGTACTCCACACCCAGCACTTGATACTCAGATATTCTGCATTCGATTATCAGTACTCAATACAAAGTATTCTATGCTTATAGTTCGATGCTTCGTACTCAGTTTACGATGCTCAGTACTTGATACTCAGTACTTGATACTCATTCATCTATATTCTTTACTCGATTTTCAGTACTCAATACAAAGTATCCGATGCTCAGTACTCTATACCCATACAGTACTCCATACTCCAGATGTAGCCGATAACTCAGGACTCAATACAAAGTACTTGGGTCTCGGCAATGATACTCAGACCTCGATACCCACTTCACTATACTTAGTACTCGATTATGAGTGCTCTACTCTCAACAAACGATACTCAGTATCAATACCTCGTCATTCTGTACTCGATTTTAAGTACTCAATACAAAGTACCCCCTGCTAAGTACTCGATACTCAGTACTCGAAACTCAGTTTTAAGGTAATCAGCACTTGAAACTCAGTTCTTTAAACGTGATACTCCTTACTCAAGTGTCAATACTTGATACTCAGAGCTCGTTAGGCAAAACTCGATACTCATAATCGATCACATCACCGTCAAAGGCTTTACAACAACATTAAAATAACGGCGTGATGCGTGACGCTTGATGATGATATCAAATTTTACTCCCACTTAAATCTTTCGTTCTAAAATCAAAGAAGTGTCACACCATAAACCTTGGGTTTGGGTATTAGAAAGCTTAATTTCCTGACTTTTCGTATTAGAAACTCAAATTTGGCTCGAAGAACGAGAGATTTCTCCCATTTCTTACCTTTTACTTCTTAAGAGAAGAGTACAAAAACAACGCCAAGAAAGCTTCCTTCTCCGACAAACAAATTCATACAAAATCGATGCCGTTCAATTGGGTCAAACTTTTTAATGAAACTAAAACTGAAACCAACTGAGAATGAGCCACTTTCCCCTTAAAATGCAGCACATTTCTGTGTGATTTTGTATTTTTTGTACTCGCCATCTTTGGCAATCTGTTTTTGGCAATGTTATGAGTGCCAAGACTGTCCAGACCGCATACAATAATTACTGGCAAGTAAACAGGGCAAGAAGAGGTTTGTGTGAGGCTGATGCGCCATGTCTGTGGTTGCGGTGTGTGTGTGTGTGTGTGTGTGTGTGTCTGCCCAGATTTAGTTACCTTCCACACAAAACGGAAAGCTATTTACGTCGGCTTTTGTTGGCCCAACAACGGGGTCCCCCCCCCCCCCACCCCCCACCCCAGCCCAGCTTTATTATCCTCCCAGTTTGGTTGCATACAAACCCGCCAACATCTCCGCCACTTCACCTGGCAGGTCAAATGGCAAACAGTTGCCATTTTAGTTGTCTCTAGTTTATAATGCCAAGCATACACTCCTCACACACATGCCTGCATGCACTCCCCTCATACATGGCATCTGTTTTCAGCTCACGCCCCCGGTTCAAAATAAAAATAAGAGGAGCAGGAGCAGGAGCAGGAGGAGGAGGAGGAGGAGGAGGAAACTATACACAAAAGTTCTTCTCAGCAAATTGAGCAAATTAAGCGAGGAGGAGGGAGGCAGCAGAAGTGCGGTTCGGTTAAAACCGCCAAAAAGTGTGCGTTACTCAAAATGCAAAATAAAACATGCTAAAAAATATGGAAATGAGTACGGGACAGTCTCTGGGAGGGGCGTAGACAAAAAGGGGGATGCTGTCTTAAGGCTCACCAGAATGGAGCACATGAACCAAGTTTCCAGTGTTGGTTTTTTATTTCGATGCTGGAAAAGTATTAACAACTTAAGCAATGATATCTGTGCAAGAAATTTCTTGAGAAATGAGATCCATTCTTCTCCTTCCTTGCTTTGCCAGTTTGTCAGTGTCAGATGGGCTTACTATGTAGTACTTACCAAAGACAGCGAAATTTGAAGAACAATTTGCCATGTGGACCTTCGCTTTTACATTTGTGTGCTGTGTATGTGTGCTTAGGATAACGTATTATGGTCACTCTATTTAGTTTGTACCATCTGGGGTTTCTTCGTACTTTGCTTATCTGCGTATCCCTAGCTTCTATTTTGAAGAATATTTTCTTTGTTTTTGTCGAATCTTCTTGAAATTTTCATAGAAAATAGATAGAAATGCCTTAGAATATGTTTTTTAGAGATCAAATCCGAAATCTTGGCAGTCTTTTAAGGCTATCTTCTATTTTCAAGCCTTTCTTCCCTGATTTGCTTTGCAAGGCGACTCTTCTAAGACTCTTCATTCACAAGTAGGGTCGACAATAGTAGGGCGAGTACTGCTACCTGAAGGTAACCTGTAGTTGTCATTATTGTGTTGGTATTAACAGCTTCCATTGCAAAGGCTTTTCTTAAAGGCTGAGCAAATACAAAGTTTCGTGCTTAAAAATACATGATCCATGCATGTTTTATGATTGAATCAGGGTCAATCGTTGCGAATATACGTTATTCTTCTATTTGATTAATAAGTATCATCGTTTATACATATACTGAGTGTTTTTTGGTACTCATCTAACAAAATCGACTTCAAATTTGAATTTGTATGGCATAAATGATCAATTCTGAAAATTACTCTCAGTGTGACACAGTTTCGCTTATGGTGACACCGGTGCATTTAACCAGATTCAAAGGAAATCGAACTTACACAAGCCTATTTGAAAGGTTCCACCATTAAATTTTGCCATACAAATTCAAATTTGAATTTGTATGGCATAAATGATCAATTCTGAAAATTACTCTCAGTGTGACACAGTTTCGCTTATGGTGACACCGGTGCATTTAACCAGATTCAAAGGAAATCGAACTTACACAAGCATATTTGAAAGGTACCCCCATTTAAATGAGGAAAATAGTGTCGTAACTGCAATTTGTGGCCAAAGATTCAGCTTCTGACATAGTGTGCTTAAGAAGATTTGTCGTGCTTGTGGCATAAAAGAAACATCGCTTAAGCGCAAAGCTCTACTCTATAGGCTGAGTCAAGTAAATTGAGCATTGTTGCTCCCCTGCTTGGAGTTTGTTCACTTTGTGGGGCTTTTTCACCCACATTGATCATCTCTTGGACAATAATCTCATCAGTAGCTTCATCACGCAGTTTATTAGCGAGATACCTCGGTAGTTCATCGCCTGATCGATATGGTATGAGCAAAGATCTATAGCAATAAGATAAGTAACAGCCTTACAAGTAAAATTTCAATGCGGACCTTCGATTTCACATTAGTGTGGTGTGCGTGTGCCAAGTCTTTGAACACAAACAGCACACATATGTAAAATTGAGGGTCCATATTGAAAATTCGTTTTATATTTCACAGACATTCACTTGTATGGCCGTTTAAGAATGGTAGAAGTTGGTTCTTTCCTGTTCCTATTGCCCTTTCCTTGCTTTCTGCACATTTGAGGCCACAACAGAGATGTTTCTTTGGAAGTAAGTGTCCAGTAAGAGACACACTCTCTACTCATTGCCTCAAATACTTAGTACCTCCTATTTTGGAATACTGTTCTAGTGTTTGGGCTTTCGATATATCAACTATTGATTTTGAAATGCCAAAGTATGTAAGCAGCTGATAGTTTGTGGCGCCAGAAGCACTGAGTGAAGCGCTGCCCAGCCTTATGGTTTCATATGCTTACAGCTCGTCTCGAGTTTAACATTTCCCAACTTTGAGCATGAATAAATAGAGAAGCTCTGACAGTACCGCACAATCTTTGTATAAAATTATGTAAAATATGAGTCGTTCCCTATATATGTATATATCCCCATGGTTTTCCCCTACCCTCTTTTTGCATAAGCACCCTCCCCCCCCTCCCAGCCACGCCACTGCATGTTGTTGATGTATTCTCATATTCGTTTTTTATATTCATACAACAAAACAACAAGAACAACACTTAAAAAAGTTCCCACCGACGAACAAATGTTGGCAATTCTCGCGCCCAAAAGTTTGCTATGAGACCAACCAGGGGAGGGAGTGGGGGAAAGTCGGGGGCGTAGGTCAAGAGCCGCTTATTTGGTAACATGTGTACGTGGATTAACTCAAAAGGTTTGTCTTATTCAGGTCTTTTTTTCTCAACTTTTGTTGAATTTACTGATTGGATCAGCACCTTTTGGTGCAGGGCAACTTGCAAGAGTTGGGATGTGCATTAAGTTTCAAAAGAAGCTGCTGAAAATGTAAATTAAACCGGAACTTTCCGACCCCGGGCCCAATAATTTATATATATTTCTAATTTGCGCTACCTTCAAGTGAAAAGGGTACACACTTCGAGTGTCTTAACCAATTGGGAATTCGAAGGAAGCCGGGCTAATAGAGGGCCGCTGCTTGGCAACTGGCACAGGGATGAGCTGTCGGAAGCCATGCTGATGCTGAGCATACGTTGCCCCTTGTCCACCGAAAGTAAAAAAGGAGACGTGGACGATACGGGCTTATGTCAGGCCACTTTTTCTCTTTTTTTGTTGTTCTCTTCTTGTGGGAAAATAAGTTTTTTGGTGACTCTTTTTGTGCCCATTTTTGTCACTAATTTATTTACATGGCTGAACCCTTGAGTGCTACGTCGCTCGTTCATTCTGATTGATTGATGATGCTCTGTTTTGTGTTGCCCCCCACCCCACCTACTCCACCACTCGAAGCCTAACCAGAATTCGGTTGTGTGTGTGTGTGTGTGTGAGTGTTTGCACTCTAATGTGCTTGCAGTACCCAATCCCAGACCCAGTTTCACAATCATGACAAATGCTCTCGATACGAGCCCCTCGACCTGCTGCTCCTCCTCCTGCTCCCGCCATAGATACACTGTGTGTTGGCGCCTGTCCTTCGTATAGAATTTCCATAGTCCTCTTTGCCTTACTGACTTTGGTTTTTATTATGGTGTCCAATGTTCGAGCTTTTGTTGTGGTCGATGTTGTTGCGAGGAATGGGCATGGGAATGGGAATGGGAATCAGCATGGACATGGCTGGATAACAGTAACAATGAGCCTGATTACAATTTGTCTGTTTCAGTTTTTGTTTTGTATCTTTTCTGTTTGTTGCTAATTAGCGTGGAACAGTACGCATGTCCAATTAGGCTGTCCACATGTTCTTCCTGTCAGGATATCTGAAAACATGGATATATTTAAAGTGCAAAATATATATGTCCTTTGTGTGTGTGTCAGGTCTAATTTATGTGTAAGCAGTTTGAGAACATGGCAGGGGGAAAGCATAAAACTGCGCGAAGCACCGAAACTACATAAAGCAAGCTTAGCTCTAGATTCCTTCAATCAGCTCTTTGGTCTATGAATTGCTCAATTTATGCCTCACTTTTTGGGTTTGGCATCTGTTGCAGAGCTGGGGGAACATTTTCAAATCCGGTTTTGCTTCATTTGATGCTGTGTTTGATGTGTGCAATGCTAAATGAAAGTATCCTACTCCGTTTTTCTGTCTTTTATGTGTGCAGATCTAAGTTAAAGTGTGCTTGATCGCGTATGCTTAATTTTTTCAGTCTTTTATGTGTGCAGTCAGGTCTGCAGAAATATATTTGGTTGGTTTTGCTTCATTCATTTCTGTCTTTTATGCATGCAGAGCTGGATTTTAAAGCGATTGTGCCTCGCTTTTTCTGTCTTTGATGTATGCAGATCTGAATGCAAATATGCTAGACCAGTTTTGCTTAATTTCTTGCTGTCTTTTATGAGTGCAGAGCTAAATGAAAGTATTGGACCAGCTGTGATTCCTTTCTTTTGACCTTGATTTGTGCAGAGTTGAGTGAAAATATGCTAGACCAGTTGTGCTTCATATTTGTCTGTCTTTGGTGAAAGCAGGGTTCAATTTGGTCCAATTATGCTTCGTTTTTGCTGTGATCAATGTGTGCAGAGTAGAGTGAAATTGTTGAAAACAAGTTTCGCTTCACTTATTCTGTCTTTGCTGTGTGCAGAGTTGAATGAAAGTATGCTAGGCCGATTTTGCTTCATTTTTAATGTCTTTTATGAGTGCAGAGCTATATGAAAGCAAGCTAGGCTGGGTTTGCTTAATTTCTTGCCGTCTTTTATGAGTGCAGATGTGCTGAGTGCAGATGTGCTTGACCGGCTATGCTTCATTTTTTCTGTCTTTGATGTATGCAGAGCTGAATGAATATATGCTGAATGAATATTGCTTCATTGTTTTCTGTCTTTAATGAGTGCAGAGCTGAATTATCGACCCATTTTGCCCCTTGCTTGCTATCTTTGATGAGTGCAAAGCCGAATAAAAATATCTGAGAACTGCTCTGCTCCATTTTGTTGGCCGGGTTTGCTTCATATTTGTCTGTCTCTGATGAAGAAAGAGTTGTATCTTAGTCCGATTTTACTTGGTTTTTCTGTCTTTGATGTATGCAGAGCTGAGCTAAATTAGGCTACATCGGTTGTGCTTCGATTTTGCTATCTTTGTTGTGTGCAGAGCAGGGTGAAAATATGCTTTACCGGCTCTGCTTCATTTCTGTGTGTCCTTGATGGGTGCAGAGTGGATTGAATATATTGAAATTCATGTTTACTGTCTTTGCTGTATACAGAGCAGGGTGAAAGCGGGCTAGACCAGTTTTGCTTCATCATTTACCGCCCTTGATGAGTGCAGAGAAGCTGCAACCTTAACACAAAGCGAAGTATCAATCACACACTTAACAGTAGAAATTCCCTCCTAGCACGGTCGCCACATACTACTTTTCTTCTCCTACTCTTGCCAAAAACAGCACGTCTGCATGTCTCTCTAGCAGCACTTTTCTTTGGTGTAAGCGAGAGCTTATTTCACATTCTATAACCCGTTTCTATATTCTCTTTTGTTTCAATCCAAAAGGTCCTACAAAACGGAAATTGCCGAAATGGAGACGGTACTTTGAAGCGTTTACCATCAACTAACTAAAACTGCAGCAGCATTTCAACTAAAACACACACACACAACATTTTTTTGCGAGGAGAAGAGTAAAAACTACCTTAGGATTAGCTGCAAATTTACACCCATCTCTCACACATACAAACAAAATTTCTCATACTTAGTTGTATGTCTAATCAAAAGATGTTTCAAATGAATGTAAACTGAAAGCTTTCTAAAAGTTAAAACCAAAAACGAACCCGAAGCGCCTCACACAATTCCACACACACACAACTTCGAAAGGTAAGCGAAATGTTTGTAAAAAAAGAGTTGAAAGCAGGCGGGACAAACAATTTAACATTAAGAATAAGTTTTAAAGAAAGCAAAAATCAATTGTTATGTTTATTCGCCATTGAACTGTGACAATGTTAACAAAGCAACCGAAGGAGGAGGAGAGTGGAGGAACTAGTGTTGTTTTTTTTTTGTTCGAGGCGGCTGACAACAGGCAGGACGATGCATTATTAAGTATATATATATATATATACACACACACACTAACAAACATATTTATATGTATTTACTTATTATGATTATGAGGATATAAATGTTATTGCATATACACGTACATATACATATACATTTACTATATATATATACATATACATACATATATACATGTTTATATTTTTTTCTGATTTTGATAGAGAAACAACAAAAATAACAACAACAGCAACAGCAAAACAAACTAACTAAATGCTTTTGTGCCGCAAAACTAAACAAAACGTAAACAAAACCAAACAACAAAAAACCAAAAACAAAACATTAAAAACCTAGAAAGGATAACAAATCAAAAACTTAATGGCCGGGCTTCTTATAATTTGCTAAGAGAATCATTTAGGAATTTGGCCGAGATCAGAACTGTGGCATCAACCAGTTCTGTCCTCAAATCTTCTCAATTGAATCAAGAACCTAGCCAGAGTTATTCCATTGCCTGCATCTTCTGAGAGAGCCTAATAGTGTATACAAAAACGACAACAACAAGTCGCACAGCCAAGTCTAAGGTGAGCTAACAAATTCAAAAAAAATGGCTCAGGCAATCGGAAACGGATATGAAGTCATTGAACAAATGGACAACCTACAATTGTTGCTCTTTTCACCTGTGCGTTCTCTCAATAACAGTTCAAGTGCTCACTTTTTTTGCCACAGAGCTGTTGGTTACACACACACATGCTTATGCACACACACGTGTGTAAGAAACGTATGAGTACCCTTTAATATTTTCCTTTGTGCAAGTTGGCGTAAAACAAGACAAGCGGCTTTCCGTTTCCGCATCGCTAACTTTTGTGCAAAACAAGCTCACTCACAAAAATGTTGCTTCCAAGCAGAACGCACTGGGCTAATATGTGTGAGTGTGTGTGCCTCGACAAGCAAATATTTTGGCCAAGATATCGTAAGTCGGTGAAGGAAAGAAAGGGCTGAGCTCAAATCAGCCCTCTAAGTGTTAAGCTTATCTTGTGATTGGCTGGAATATTGTAGAGCTGTAAGCGAGCGTTGAAAGTGTAGATTGTTAGCCAGAATATCTCATTTGCGATATTCAGAAGTGTGGAGAAAATCATGTTTATATGCAAAGGTAGTAAAAGCGACGGGTTTGAAGCAGAAATGATCCCTTTGCGACTTGTAGTTTTCTCCCTACATCAGAACCCAGCCATTTACGATATTCGATCTTGTGTCTCACATCGTAAGACTTCACACTATATCACAACCCAGCCATTTACGATATTCAATATTATCTCTCATCTCGTAAATCAAACTCAGACAGCAGAAGTAGGCCTAAAAACAGCACAAGTCAACATTTAATGACTCCTTTCATTCTGTTTATTATCACATACGATATTCAGAGTTAGCCTGCATTTTGGGTATCCAAAGAAATAGGGCTCAAGAGACACAAGTTCTTGGTTAACCCAATTTTTCACCTCCCAGCTATTTACGATATTCAGTTTCTAAGCCTAAAGATGAAAGGAATAAGGGTCTGACTTGAAGGGAGCATGATTTTTTGATTCAGTATTGAGCAACAAATAAGTTCCAGTATGCTTGGTAGTCCCCATTTTTCCATTTACCATTCCTTTACGATATTCAGTTGAGCGAAAATCAGCTACTAAAAGCAAACAGGAACAAGTGTTAAGCAAATATATGCCTAAACAAAGCTGAAGTCAGCGTTTTGTGACTCATTATATTCTTTGAAACTCAAATACGATATTCGCAGTTGTCCAGCATTTAGAAAGTCTATAAAATACAAGTCAAACGGCTAAGTTTTAGCAAGTAGTGAGTCTGTCTACGACTTAAGGAAGTGGTACATCTCTCTACTACTTAAATTTGGCTTGTTATTTTAATATTTAGTTTGCACCCAACATATTTACGACATTCGGTTAAGGTCGGAATAGCCTAAGTCCAAAGAAGGGATGCATAGAACTATTGTTAGGCGGAAGTATGCCCAATTCCAGCTCCATGTCAGCCTTTAGTAAGTTATGCTGTTCGAATAAACTGATTTACGATATTCAGAGCACTCAAGATCTTTGCAAAACTCTAAAAAAGGAGTTCAAAGGCTAAGTGTTGAGCAGAAGTACGTTCAATTTAAGTCTTTAGCGACTTATATAAGTCGTATGGTGCCCCAATTTTGCGCAATCAAGATACTTACGATATACTCAATTGCTCAGATTTATATAAGGTTGAGTATGAGGACTGAAAACGCCACTAGAGAAAACCAAATCAGCCCTCTACGACTATAGTTTCACTGAAAATCTCTATTTACGATATTCAAAAAAGTCAAGAACCTAGTTCTTCTGTAAGCTGAAGTTGAAAGTGCTAAGTTAATCTAAGTAAAACTCATTTTTAGAAGACTTATTCGTTTACGATATTCGGAGAATCTGTATTTGAGGGCTTAAAGGTTCTTTTAAAGCGTTTCAGTAGCGATTCCTGGCATCAAAATCTGGTCATTCTTATCTAAATGATTCTCACAACTTGCTTTAAAGCTAAACTTGCAACTATTCAACTAAGTATTGTTTATAAAAACGCTTGCACTAGACATTCTATACTACATATTTGTTTTCCAAGGCCCTTCCCCTCCCCCCGACATTTCCATTTTCCTGTTTTATTTCATCTCACACAACAAACAAACAAACAAACAAGCAAACAAACAAATTTAACTAACAAAAATTATAAATGTGCTTAAATAAGAAATTGTTAAAAATCTAAAAAAAAAAACTTAAATGTGTACAAAATTTAAAACAAATTAACTAAAAACAAAACAAAAAAAAAGCAACTAAACGTTTGTGTTGGTATTTGTTTAAATGCGTGTCTTCTAAATGTTTAGCCAGATTTGTAAGAAAAAAACTTTGAAACTAACAAAAAAAAAATGCAAAAATGCTTCTTAACTGATTTTTCCAAACAAATTTGAGTTTCGAATGGAAATTTACAAAGCAAAAACAAACAACAAAATGTTAACAGTAAACAAATTCAACAAACAAATTGAGTTTTATTTGCCAAAGAGTGATTTTTTGTAGTGAAACATATTTTATACACCAAAAAAATGAAAAAGCAAACAAAAAAACCACAAAAAAACTGCGAATGAATTTTTGGATTTTTGGGGGGGTGAAGGGAGGAGCGAGAATGAGGCAAAAGGGGGAGAACATAGCGAAATGTTAATTATTACGTATATATATTTTTTAAGACAAATTGTTCAGCAGCAAAATAACAACAACAAACAAACAACAACAACAATTTAGCATTAACAAAACACACAAGAAAAACAACAACAACAAGAAGAAGATGAAAAGCAAAGAAAAAACAAACACAAAAAACCTTTACGGACAAATTAAAACAAGTAAAACAAGTTAACATTACATTATATAAGTAGTTAGTAATTTAAAGCTAAAAAACAACAACAACAACTCACCACAACCAAAAACAAAAACAAAAACCTAAACAAATATTTATGTATACAAAAATGTTGTTTTTTTTATTAATGTTATTAAGTTACACACAACAAACACGCACACACACACACACACACACACATAGACACTCGCATTTTGTTAGGTGTTTAAAATACAAAATCCAAAATCTAAAAAAAAAAAACAAAAATTTAAAACAAAACAAATTGCATCAAATTGAATAACTAACTAACTTACAAAAACAACAACAACATCCACAGTGAAAAATCGCATTTCGAGTTACTAAAACCAACAAACAAAAAAAAAAACCAACAAAAAACGAATGGAAAACGGAGACAATTTTTTTGTAAAAAAAAAACAAATTCCCCATTTATAAATTAAGCGAAACTTGAATGAACTTGAATAACTATGGAATATACATACAAACAAAACATGCATACATACCCACAAACATTTGTATTGATGGTGCCCATCCAACGTGGCAAAACAAAACCAACAACACGTAACTTAAATTATAAACAAAACCCCAAAAAAAAAACAAAAACTTGCAATAAATGTGTATACAAAAACAAAAGAAAAAACCCCAAAAAGATTAAAAAACCACAAGAAAAACTACAGCATTTTTCATTCCAAACATGCAATTGCCTTTTTTATTGGGGAGGAAATAAAAACCAAAACCGGGGGCAATTGCAGCTCAAGGATTTAAATTCAAATTTGAAGCGCCGTTAGCCCACACACATTCGGCATTTATAGCAACCAGCTTTTTGTCTTGGCGCGGTTTGCTGATCGATAATAAGCTATTGGTGGGTAAGTTGATATCGATAGTACAGTATGACCGCTGGATACAGTGAATTTGGTATTTTAGAAAGGTGTGTGATTTAAAATGTGTCGTGTTGCAGTGCAAGCAACGGATTTCGAGCAAGCAATTTGTCTCTGATTTTTTACATTGATTTAAAGCAGTGACCGTAATGTTTAACAAAGCAGACTACAATGATTGATTGTGCTAAAAAAAAAGAGATTAAATTGGATTTTTTTAAAACCCAGTAAATTTTTATTTTTGTTATTACCTAATCTCATTTACTATAGCATTTATATTAAAAAAAATGTATGTTTTTGATACATTTTGGCGAAATTATGCTTAACATTACTAACATTCCGCACACTTATCTTTACACATCGCCAGCCACAAGTTTTCGTTTTGCACATCTCTAGCGCCACAGTATTCTACCGTTTGCCAGCAACGGTCTCACTGTTCTGGTAATGTAATGCACATTACACATTAAACATTAAAAACATTAACAACGTAAACATTAAATGCAAATGGAACGAACAAACAAAGCGCACAAATCAAATAAAACGTGAGTGAACGCATAACGGTAAGGCAAGGCAGGAATAGAAGAGGCGAGAACAGGAAACGCAAGAGAACGGAGGAGAACGGAGCAGCAAGCACAACAAAGAGACGCAAAGCATGAGGAGGAGCTGGAGTTGAGGACACTGGAGACAATAAGACAAGTAACAACAACGGCGTCGTCACTCTGCAGCAACAACAACAGCAACAACAACAACAACAACAACATGAGCACAGTGTTTGTCAACTCACGCAAAAGCCCAAATGTGCTCAAGAAACAAGGCACCGACCAATGGGTGAAACTCAATGTGGGTGGCACCTACTTCCTGACCACCAAAACGACACTCTCACGTGACCCAAATTCATTTCTATCGCGTCTCATACAGGAGGACTGCGATTTGATATCAGATCGGGTGAGTATATCTCTATATACATACGAAAACAAAAATGCAGGTCAGGTTGCAACATAACAAAACTGTGACAGCGAGTCCTTGGCCCGTTGCTGCTGCTGCTGCTGCGGCTGTTGTTATTGTTGTTGTGCTGGCTTAGGGGGTGGGGGGCGGGCTGCCAAACTGAATTCCTCTGCACACGCACACATAAATATACAAATATAACACACACACACAGGCAGACTCACTTACATATGGATTATATTCCCATTTGGTATAAACAAATATTCATATGTACCCCTCCCTCTGAGCCCCACCCCCCGCATGTTTTTGTGCACTTTTGGAAATGTTTTTATTGCTTTGCGCCCGTGCCTTTGTTATTGATTAAAATTTGTGTGCCTCTCTTGCCCATCAATTAAGGCACCCCGCCCCCTCCCCTGCTCCCCACCTGCTAAATTGCTGCCATACCAGCCAGCAACAACAACAACAACAACAACAAATAAACAGAACGCCAACTGGTGGCTGTTCGCCTTCATTCACCTGCTCATCAGCTAGGTGCACGGCATGAGGAACGACACACAACACAACAGACCATGAATCAATGAGATTTGGCCAGCACTATGGAAGCATTTGCCCTCCCCACATAATTTGGAAATGTTTTATTTCAATTTTACTTGAAATTTTCTCAAATGGAACGTGAACCATAAACAACTCCAATTGGGTCTGTGGTTGGAAATTGACCATCCACCCAGCCGACTCCTCTGATTTAGCGCCAGTTTTTAGACCTAAACAGAAGCAAACATTCAAAAATTTAACAAAATCTAAACTAAAGTCGTTATTTTTGAAAAAATAATCAAAAATATTGATGCAAAAAGATGTTAGCTAATGCTAGATGTCATGCGACCTAAATGGGGGGCCATCGGATATAAGCTAAAATTCTAGTGATTCGCCCTTGATAGAGAGAAAGAGGTGCTTATTTAGGCAGATGCAGAGATAAATGATTGAATAATGCGGCTCTGTTGGTTGACTAAAGTATCAGCTCTCTGTTCTGTTGTTGGTTCTGAATCGAAGACTGAAAATCCCATGAGTCCACTGGTTAGATATGACATATCAAATATACAGAGCCGCAAACCGATTGAAAATGAGGATTGCTCTGTTTCAGTGGTTCACAGAGCGGTTCATGGTTGTTGAAGCCAACTGCAGAGCAGTTTCGGTTCAGTGATTCACTGTTCATTTATTACTTAATTATTGAAAGACCAATCTTATCTTAAACCTTTGTGGAAGTTAAAGCAGTCCGAAAAATGACAAAAATGCAATATATGTTCTTGGATTGTGACAAATAGTGTCAAATCTCTACACTAAAAGCACGTCTTTGAGTATATCGACCCTATTTAGATCTTAAATCTACAAGGAAAATATTTTTTGATCTTTTAAAGTTACTGAAAGTTCAAAAATATTTCAAAAACTACTCTCTGCTCTAGAATGGCCACTAACTCTGCCGAATCTCAACCCTTAAAGTCTGTACTTAAGCATAACATCCCGAATTTTGCTTAATTCTGTTCGGAAAGTTGTATATTTCGAACTTTTAAAGGTGAGGCAAGTCTGAAGTGTTGACAAAATCGTATTACTGCTCAAGAACCATACTTACTTTGAACCAGTCTCAAGCCTGACAACCGCTCTTCCAATGTACCCTTAAGTTTGCGCTGAAAGGTAGTTTTCCCCACCTTTCAAAATTCAGCGTCTTTCAAAAACTCTTTCTGTTCTTAAAACTCCCTTACTTTTTACCCTATCTTAACTTTAAAAGCCTTTCCGTGTGTGAATCGTCTCGTCTCACCCTTAAATCTGCTTGAAAAGTCATATTTTGGGAGTTTTGAAGTTACTGCAAGTCCAAAATAATGTAAAAAATGTATTTCTGTTTAAGAATCGCCCGTATCTTAAACCTTTAGGCCCTATCGTAAGTCTTATATGAAGAATTTCTGTACGGAAAGCTTTTTTTCCAACTCTGTTGGTGCGGAAGTTTGAAAAACCAGCAATCTAGTTGTCCTAAGGTGTTGATATGTAACCTAATTTTGGATCCTATGGGTTCGTACACATTTATATACACAGCCCAAAGAACCAAGACGAGCTCTTCTTAATCTCTTGGCTTGTTTAAGCCCGAATCTGAACAGCAATGTTTGAAAAGCTGTAAGGCTGGCGCCATTAGCTAGCGAAGGTTACGAAAAGTAGGCACAACCGCCCGTAGGGATAGCCTACAAGCTTCACAAAAATGCTGAAAACTACACCTCGCTATGCACCGATGCAAAAAACTTTAACTTTTAACAAGACTCATGTGACTAAACGTACTAAAACTCTTAAACGTTTCAGAAGAAAAAGCATATCGATTATTTTATCTTATTTGTACGCCACATCATGATTTCTGTAAAAGTTAAAGTTATAAATAAGAAGTGGAAGCGGTGCAGCACCACCTACTCAAAATCTCGGAGATAACCGAGCTACAGATCGCAGCTCTACTTAAGTTCATTCTGTCCACTCAATGTTTCAGTACTTAAGATCTTCCTAGGATCTAATAGAGTTTATATGCTATGGCATCGAGCCCATATGGCCTAAATGGGAGAGCGACTCGTCACTCTCATCCTTTGCAAGCCAACGTAACTTAAACCTCAGGTTTTAATTTGAACCAACTCTATTTGGTCTCGATAATCCTTGCCCAAAAGCATTTTAAAGTGTCCTAACTTGTCATCTTCTCAAACTTTTACTCCAAAGATTTGCAATAATATGAATTCTAGAGAGAATCTATAACTTTCAGACAATTTCGTACTGCTGGCTAATGTTCAATTGAGGTGAAGCAGACCTACAGATGAGATACGCACACAAATCTATTAGTAACTTTCAGAGAGAAATGCAATCAGATGACAGGTGTATTAAGAGGTCGGCGGAAGAAAAGGTAGTATGTATTATAGGTAGGACTTATCACAGAAGTGACACATTCATACAGCTCCTTCCTCTTTTAGTACAATACCCAAAGCAATTTGACAGTCCTCTCTAATTAAGTTGAAACAATTGTCCATATTTGCATATTTCAAATGGCATACCAACTGTCCAACAAGTCAATGACTGTGAATGCCCTGGCAAAGAACAAACACAGATTGGCTCTCAACGTTTAAACCCACGGAAATGGGACTTAAAGCATGCATCCATCCATCCGTCCATCCGTTCGGTATCAGCTTTCGCCTCCAGCAGCCTCAACTGGCACTGTGCTATTGTGCTCTCTCGTTGTAATCCATCTATTAGCGGGCTTCTGCTTTCCATTGCCAGCAGTTCAAGTTGCAGCTCCAGCCATCTGTTACGTGGTCGAGGTCCACCGATTTTCGCCATTAAACCAGACAAGGCGGTTTTTATGCTCTGTGATACTCTGAGATACACAGAGTACACAGAAGGTACAATCGCTTACAATTCCCAAGTCCCTTTTCGAGAGATAAAGTAAGGGAAAACCATTTAGAGTCAAAATTAAAGCAAAGCAAGCCAAAAATCGGTTCTCTTGCAATGCCCTCGCATCTTAAAACGTCCAAATTCCAATGCATTTTGATTTAGATACCACAATTTGCCCACAAAATGTGCTTAATTAGGCCATGGTGCAACTTGTGCCCGGGTTGTGGTGTGTGGCAGCAGCTGGCAATCGACTTGAAAACATTTGCATTATGCATTTGCCATCCAACTCTTGATGGACATGCTCATTTCACAATTGACTTGACACATTTCCAATACCTCTCAGCGAGCATTTGACTAATTGCCTTCTAACCCCCTCCCACCTCTTTCCGTGCGCGCCCCTAGGACGAAACGGGTGCCTATCTTATTGACAGAGATCCCAAATATTTTGCTCCCGTACTCAATTATCTGCGACACGGCAAACTTGTGCTGGATGGCGTCTCCGAGGAGGGTGTACTGGAAGAGGCGGAATTTTATAATGTCACACAGCTGATAGCCTTACTAAAGGAGTGCATCAGTCACAGGGATCAGGTGATTATGATTGATTATCGAATGCTCTTAAAAAACAATTTGACTCAATTGACTGCATGGTTTTTGCAGAGACCTCAGGGCGATAAGAAGCGTGTGTATCGTGTGCTGCAGTGTCGGGAACAGGAACTGACTCAGGTAATGGCTGAAGACTCCGCCGGGCATTCGAATGTGAACTAATCCTTCTGTTTCAGATGATCTCAACCCTGTCAGATGGCTGGCGTTTTGAGCAGCTTATAACCGTGGGCATGCAATACTCCAATTTCGGTCCCTTTGAAAACAATGAGTTCCTCTGTGTGGTGTCCAAGGAATGCGGCTCAACGGCCGGCCGTGAACTGGAGCTGAACGATCGGGCCAAAGTGCTGCAACAAAAGGGATCGCGAATGTAAGCAAGTGGGATAGATGCAGACATCATCTGACTCACTCACATTCACACACAGACATAGACAACAGATATGGTTAGGTAAAATCCACTCTAGAGTGGGAACTCTGCTTTGTTAGCAAACGAAACGCACAAAATATACCCATCAATTAACGTAGACATAAGCTTTAGATCTATGGCAACCGTTTAGTTACAATTCACGCACAAATCTGTGGATTATGTACTTACATGAGAAGCACTAGAACTTGAAAGGGGGAGGGGGGCGAACCATTGGGTGGGCTCATCTTTACTAAGCTCATTTTGTTTTTAGTTATTGTTTCCATTCCTTTTCATCAGGCAAAGAACAGGGCTCAAGTTTTTGCCGCTTAATCGGTTGGTTCCTCAAGAAGGAAGCTTAGATGAAACTCTAGGACTGTTTACCCTTAGACTTATATACAGTTTAGGGCAGTTGGTCTGCCATTTCGTTTTCGGTATTCAGCCTGGGAACAGGTTTTCGCTGCTACCTAGTTGATCCAACTTGTTCTCTGCCTTTCTGCCTTAGTTAGAGGTAAGTCTTACTCGTTGAAGTTTCAAAAAAACTATTCATATCTCTATTGTCTGCAATTTCGGATTCGAAACGTGCATATTTTGCTAACAAAAGAATGGATAGATCGTTTTGGGTTCGTTTTTACAATGAGTTCTCGTTGTACTTTCTCGTTGAAGTTTCGAAAATGTCTCGTTAACCTTATTTTCTGCAATTTTGGGTTCAAGGCGTGCGTTTTCTATACATTTGGCCAACAAACAGAGAGTTATATCGGTTAAGATTTACAATTTAGAAGCATTCTCTTTGATTTTACTCGTTGAAGTTTCAAAAAGCTGTCCTAAACAATATTGTCTTCAATTTTGCTCTCAAAGCAAGCCTGTTCCATTTATTTTGCAAACAAAAGAACAAATTTGAAGTTTTGGGTTGGTTTTTACTATAAGTTCTTGTTGTACTTGCTCGTTGAAGCTACGAAAAGCTGTCTTAAGCGATATGATCTGTAATTTCAGGCTCGTAAAGTGCCTTTTTGACAAATTTGGCAAACAAAAGAAAAGATTTAACGTTCTGTGTTGGTTTTAACAATAAACTGTCGTTGTACTTACTCGTTGAAGTTTCAAAAAGCTGCCTTAAACGGCATTGTCTGCCATTTCGGGCTCGAAAAGTGCGTTTTTGACAAATTTGGCAAACAAAAGAAAAGATTTAACCTTCTGTGTTGGTTTTTACAATAAATTCTCATTAGACTTACTCGTTGAAGTTTCGAAAGGCTGTCCTTAACGACATTGTCTGTAATTTTAGGTTCATTTAGTGAGCTTTTAACATATTTTGTAAATTAAAGGAGAAATATGCCGCCTTGGGTTCGTTTTTGCAGCAAGTTCTCGTTGGTCTTACTTGTTGAAGTCTTAAAAAACTACCGTAAGCGATATTGTCTGCCATTTTGAGCTTAAAGCGTGCATTTTCTAAATATTCTGCTAAAAAAAACAAGAGATATATTACTTCAGGTAGGGATTTTGGAATCTTACTCGTTGGTTTTACTCGTCAAAGTCTCAAAAAACTGTTCTAAACGACGTTATCTGCCATTTTGGGCTTGAAGCTTGCGTTTTCCGTGTATTTTGACAACAAAGCGGGTGATATATCGTTTGAAGTTTGTATTCTCAAGGCATTCTCGTTGGTTTTACTCGTTGAAAATTTAGGAAACAGTCGTACAATCGGTAAACGTCAGTTTTCAATAAGTAAAGCGTATAAAAATGACAGCTTTATCGTCTTCGGTTTGTTTTTCTAAAAGTTTCCTTTGGTTTTTCTCCTTGAAAATTTGAAAAACTGCACGATTTTTCATACAAAACCTTCAAAATTAACATGTAATTGACAGATTTAACGGATATTTTACAATTTTAAAAGCATTACTTCTTGAAAATTTTACATTTGTAGATGAAATGTGAGTGGGTGTGCGTGTGTGTGCGTGTGTGTGCGTGTATGTGAGTGTGTACAAAATTGTTGCTTGACTCTAACTCTCTAACCTTTCTTTTATCTAATTGCAGTTTGGGAATTTAAATATGCTAAAAACAAACCTTTTGCATCCAGTCCCAAAACAAAATCCAGAAATCATCCCTCATCAACAGCTCCAACAAGCAGAACAAAAATAATAACAACAACAACAACAACAAACCACACACCACAATAAGCAAAAAAACACATCAATTTGGAAATTAAGAAACAACATTAAATTTAGACTTCAGTCGATTCAGTCCTCCTTTTTTTTTGGTTCCAAACATTTTGTAACATTAAAATTCAACTTTTTATATAAGTGCAAAACTTCATTTCTAAGCTTTGAAAGTTAACAAATTTCTATTAGGTGTGTGTCAGTGTGCATGTGTGCCTGTGTGCCTGTGTGCGTGAGCGAGAGTGCGTGTGTGTGTGTGCGCGCGAATGTGTGAGTGATTTCTAGCTTCATCTGGTTCTTCCTTCTTGAAGGAGCACAACTGCAGCCGCAGCACCAACAAACAATATATAAATACAAAATAAAAACACCGCCACCATTGTACTGTTCGTCTAGCTCTAATAAGTATAATAAATGTAATAATACCATACACTTAACACCAACAAGAACAACAACAACAAGAAACAACAACACTTATGCTACCAATTATTAATGTATTTTATGATATACCCAAAAAGGCAGACAGCATACAATTTTTAATAGAAAGAAAAAGACTTTAGACTAGAAGACGTCACCTCTCTCTCTTTCGTTAGACTTTAGGGAAACTGCACAAAGAGAGAGAGAGAGAGAGAGAGAGAGCGAGCGAGCGAGAGTTGAAGAGTGTTTCACACACACATTCCTGGTCATGGGGTTAGAGAGATTCACTTGCGGTCGGAGGAAAAGGCTAGGAAAACAGGGGACTACCGACTTCCTTAGACTCAACCAAACAAACCTACATTTTTGGTGCGGTTCAACAAATCAACAAACTACCAAATTCCCATACGATTTGGGTTGCTAGAGATTTGTAGAACGCATTCTTTGCATCACCTCAATTGCCTTTACATTAAAATTGCACAAAACTTGCACCGAACTCAGTTTAAAACCAAAACCTGCTTTCAAAAAACTTTGAAACTTACATTTCCGCTTTATGAATTTTGTAAATTTTGGTTAATATAGACCATCAGCCTCTCGTTTGAATAACAAATCATAAGTCAAGCCAGTTTTTCTAAGCAACAAAGCAATAGTTTAAACAAAACACTTCGATATCTTTTTTAACAACTTGTTTATAGGAATAAGACACCATTTTGATCTAGTTTTGGCTTGTTAAGCTTTAGTTACGCTTTAATGCAGCGATGGGCAGCGCTTAGCCCGGCTGTCCCTTGCAGCCCAGACCGTTTTTCTGTCTAAAAGCCATATGCAATAAAACACTTGACTGCCATAAACAAAATATGGCCACAAAAATCTGCTGGGCAGTTAATTTAGGCCCACTGTTTGATTTTTGTGCCCTCCGCTGCTTTAAGGCATTCTCAAGAAAGGAAAATTATGCTTTAGGTAACTTTTTTAAGTGTTAGGAATATATGACAGCGCCTTTCTGTTAGATTTTGCTGTTGTTTATAAGATTATAACAAAATTTTGAAATAACTTTGATTTTATTATACAAATTCCGAACAATTTGCTAAGAGGCAATAGTCGCTAAATTTAACTTACGCTTAAATTTGTTCCCAAGATGAGAAAATGGTTTTAAAAGCATCTTTTTCTGGCCTTTTTCTGAGTTGTGACTGCGCCCTTCTGTTAGATTTGGTTCTTGTTTATGAGATTATGACAAATTTTCATCCAAATTTGACTATTAAACAAAATTCAAACCATTTGTTAAGAAACAATAATTGCTAAAATTTAACTTACGCTTAAATTTGTTCCCAAGTTGAGAAAATGGTTCTAAAAGTAACATTTTTTGATTTTGGGATCTGGTGACTGCGTCTATCTGTTAGATTTGGATCTTCTTGTTAAGATTATTTCCACTGAACTTGTTTAGAGGTTGGGAAAGGTGATTCTGGGTGACTCTAGAAACCCAATTCAAAGTAAATGTCATCCTATACAGCTCGAAGGAGCACTAAACTTGTTAAAGAAGGGAGTTGGGTATCGAAAGACATCTTAATAGTAGTTGTTTGCATTAAATTGGGCTTATTAAAGAGTAAAGGGTCGGACGTTGAAGGCATTTAGAGACATTGGCTGCCCATCGCTGCTTTAAATAGCACTCCGTAACGGTCGAAGACATTCAAAGAGTGAGAGTAAGCCAACAGTAGTTGTTTGCATCAAATTGAGCTTAGGAAAGAGTAAAGGGTCGGATGTAGAGGGCATTAGGGGCCATTGGTTGCCCATCGCTGCTTTAAGTAGCTTCCGTAACGGCTAAAAACATTCAAAGAGTGACAAAGAACTTATTGGAGTGAAAAGTTCTTGTTGTAAACTCGACTGTACCTTGCCGGGGTCATTTTTGATCAATTTGTACTGCCTGTTTTTCAAGAAGCCATCGGCATTTACAGTTAGTTAGTAATTCTGTTCCGGGCGATATCTTTTGGGGCGAGCTTCAAGGGCTGAACGGGCCAATCAAGTGCCCTTAGCTGGCATAGACAATAAAAGCAGCGTTTAAGGCTGCAATTGACCTTATTTTGCTTACAATTTCGGGGGTTCCCTCTGCGAGTGTACAATCTCTCTCTCACCCCCGCCCCCCCGCAAATGATTCAGGCGTGTGTGCTTTACCATTGACAATTTCGTTAACAACAAAGGCAATTTACTTTCTTTAAACTAAGTTCAAGCTGCATTTATATGTCTGTTAAAACTAAAAAGAACAACAAGTAGAGAAAAAGCAGTCCCCTATGGTGTATGTAGCGCCCGATTTACCACCCCGGAGCTTTATTTAAAAATTGTAAATGGCAGAAAACCAAAACAAAAACAAAAAAAAACCAACAAGAAATTGAATCACGACTGAATTTATGTGAACTTGCACTCAAAACAAAACAGCAACAACAAGATACAAAAAGGAAAACCAATCCGGCGACGTTTTGCACAATTATGCTTGATGATATGCTGCTAAGTATTATATACACACACACACACACACACACACACACATATATATATATATACAACAATATGAATGTATATAATTTTAAATAGAAATCTAATTTATACACAGAAAACGAATGTCAGAACGTCGCCACCTACTCGTACCCATTTTTGTATCCATTTTGAATTATTTTTGAATTGATTGCATGGTTTGAGTGCAGATTTTTAGAGAAGAATAACGCTTATAACGATTATCGACTCGAGCATTGATTGGAAAACCTTTACATTTAACATAGCTTGTAGTTATATACCAGGAATCTGAACAATTTTTGAAGTTGTTCGCTCGCAGCAATACCAGAAAGATACAACCTACTCCCACATATTAGACATATACAAGAATATATACAGTCTATATGTATGATTACCCTTCGAGAACCACAATTAAGTAAGAGAAGTATGTAACAAGTCAACACCATTCACAGAAATTATGAATAACCCCACTAGAGCATAAAAAAGAGTTATACCCAGCGAAAGAGAGACCAGAGCAGACAGACGCAGAGGCGAAGTTAGCTAAGTTTTGTTCAAAAATCAGCTCAGATTAGCTGATATTTAGTGGCGGTTCGTTCTTTGAGGCCATAACCAGAGGTAGCGCAAACTCTTTCCCTTTGTTCACCGGGGTTCCCGGGGTTCTATCCAAAAAAGACACTTCCAGCTGCCCTACCTCTATCTACTATTGCATCATTCATTGTTTGTTCAAACACTTCCTCTTTCAATTTAACTAACTTCGACTGTAGCTTTCATCGTCTCAGGGCCCCAACTCAGTTGAGATACAAACTTAGTTCGGCACAGTACTTCATTAATACAAGACTGCTGTTCGAAGGCAATCAGATTCCAAAACAAACTCAGAAGTGCTTCTAATCATATGAAGTACTGAGCCCAACTAGATCTGAGCATAAGCCTCCAATTTGTAGTCGAGCTCTGCGAGAGTGCCTGTATAACTGCTTACTTTTTCGATTACAAAGTAAGGGGGCGGGGAGCACAGGTCTGTCACTTGCTTCGCTGGGTACTGGAGAAAGAAGAGACACACAAACCCTGTAAAGTTAAACCCTTGGAAGTGATTGCATTAAATTATAATCTAACACGGAAACAATATTTCAATAAATTACAAAAAAAAACCCTTTTCTAAAAAAAGAGAAAAATGCAAGTGTGTTGGTCTCATTTCGGGGATTGGAGGTAAAGTCAGATCGGTTGTGCTCAATAGGTAAGAGCTTACAGTTTGGCCGAAAAAAAAGTTGATCGTCAATTCATAACATTTACAGACGCCACTTCAAGTACAACATGGCATACAAGAGATTGCCATGACAGAGAATTAACCTCGGACTAAAGAATGCCCCAAGGACTGAAACTAATCAATAACTGAACTGGCCGGCCCATGAAGGCTGAGGAGCATCAAAACAAGGCTGGGCACGACTACCAAACGCTGGAAATCAAAAGGACACAGTAAGTTATTTAAACGACTTTCAGAAGTCCGTTCCACCTCTACCGTTATACGCTGCTTTGGAAAAGTCAGTAAAAAAAGTGTTTAAATTATATTGAAATGCTTTTTTAGTAAGTATATGGTAGTCGCTTCCAAGTACAGTTCCTATTTAGTCAATTTCCCTTGGGACGAAAGAAACAAGTTCATATTTCAAAGCAAAATGCTGTTAGCCAGTCTTACAGATTCCTTATTGAACTTGCTGCTGTTTGAAGAATTATGTAAGAAGCACTAGATTCCATTATTTCAAATTACTGCGGGAAGATCGTAATCGCATCCGAAAGAAATAAGATTATGGAGAATGTGGCGACCGTGAAATCAGGAAATTTCCACTATTTACTCTGTGTTTGGCACTTCGGTTTTGTTGCCAAAGGCACAGCTCGTAAATAATCAATAGCACTGTCTTTTGGTTAAGCTCTGCACACATTAAAGACACATAAATAAAGCAAAATTGGCTCAGCTAAGCTCAGCTCAGCCTGAAAGTAGTCGATTCACAGTACAGCAAACTTTAAAAAGTCCTTCAAAAAGTTATTGTTGGTAGGCTTGCGTTTCTCGTAAAGAAAAGCTGTTTCAGAAACTTAAAAAAGTTTGCTTCATAGCGTAAGTCCCGACTAACTACAACTCTCTGAAGCTTGTAAGTTCGTTTAACGAAAAGCAAAGAGCCTTGTGTGAAAGCTAAACTGATTGTAACGAAGCTGTAACCTCACTAGTTGCTTAAACTATGGTAGAAAGTTAACATCTGTGATAAATTTAAAACGTACTAAAACTTGCCAGATGTAGGGGAATGCATTGATTTTCCTTAACATCTTTCAGACTAAGGAAAAGAAAGGACCTGTCCTGTTCTGTTGAAAGCTTTGACAAAAGCTAACAAGAACTTTAATTTTGAAGCTTTATGCAAGCTTGGCTGAAAACTTGCAAAAGAAAGCACAAAATTCAAAGTTGTGAACTGAAGGCTTGGGGAAAGTTGAGGATGTACCCACATACATAAGTATGTACATATGTACCTGCCTGTACTTGCTAGCATTTAAATATATGCGTCTTACATGAAAGGACTACTCTATTTAGTTTTTATACTCTGTACCGTAGGTACATAGAGTATTATAAGTTTGTGCAAAAGTATGTAACATCCAGAAGGAAACATCTCCGACCCCATAAAGTATATATATTCTTGATCAGCATCAACAGCCGAGTCGATATAGCCATGTCCGTCTGTCCGTCTGTCCGTATGAACGCACAGATCTCAGAGATGGTAAGAGATAGAGGTTTGACGTGTATGGGACATATGCTTCTTATGTCTGCAGGCAGATCAAGTTTATTTTCAATTTTGGCCACGCCCCCTCCCGCCCCCGCAATTTAGAAAAAACCTCATATCTCCCACAGTTTAGAAGATAGATGGCTTGTTCCTTCTGAACATATTTAGTTATTAGGATAACTTATCGATCCGCCAAAGGAATGAAGAAGATCGGATGAACGGTTTTCGAGTTATGATCAAAAGACAAATTTTCTTGGTACAGAGTATGTTATAGTCGGGCTTGACCGACTTTCTTTCTTGTCTGACCTAAATCAGTGCTGTTCAAACTTGATGCTTACACTTAGTGAGAGAAACTAAGTTCAGTAGTTATGTAATTTCGAGATAACCGAAAATACAGCAATTGCATTTAAAGAGTCTACTTGTTATTTATTTTTAAATGGATGGAACTTGCTGCCGAAGACAGTGTAGTCCCAGAAGTATTCAGTGCCATCACCTAACAGGAAGGCTTAGTCGAATCTTCAAGCTGCAAGCAACAATTAGAACATTTACAAGGTAATGGAAAAACACCTTAAGATCTGTGTTCCGTTTGTTGCGTCAGTACAATATTTATTGCCATTTTTGAAGTCATTTTTTGTTTCTTAAAGTCATTTCGAGTTTGCTTAGCATATTCAAAACGCAGCTTCACTAGTTCATGCACCCATCCAGCTCTATATGATTTCAGCAAAAATATCTTTAAATTGGTTATTTTGAAAACGAGACCTTTTCCACACCGAGGGAAATCGGTTCTGTTCGAAACCGGGTAGCAGACCTGTTACTATTACTATCATAAACCAAAGGTACACAGAGTACAGTGAGAACCATGTAACTTATGGGAATTTTCAGTAATCAGTATTATTTATCGACTCGCCAAGGAATTGCTAATGAGCGAATGAGCGAATGAGCGGTCGTCCAGTTATGAGCATAAGAATGTTCGCTACTTATAAATTCATACTGAGCATACACTTTCGCTGGTTCAAAACATATTACCGACTTTCTTACTTGTTCATTCACGGTTTTTGACGTAAGTCCATACTTTTATCTATTCTGCTAACATTTTGTCTCCCTACTTATCTTTCTCGTCAAAGAGAGAGTCTGGCGATGGTTAGAGAGGAGAGTTATAAAAGATACTTCTCATTCACAAAGCAATTGTGTTCAACTCAGAACATCATGTTCATGTAGGGTATAGCGATTTGAAAGTTCTGCGAGAGCAGATCGGCTTGAATCACTTTTGAACTATTTATAAACTATAAATCGGTTTTGGAAACGGTCTTTTAACCAGTGAAGTAGCCCAGCTACATATTAAAGAACCTCAGTAGTTTTTACCAGGGATGCAAACAACTCGAAAATAAGTACTGGTTCGGTTCAGCGGTTCAAACAGTTTCGATGCAAAAGACTTACAGGACTACATGTTGTAAAATTTGTATCAATTCATCCCTAAAGATTCTATCGATCTGGCAACGCTAAGCATGTAGCAGGTCGAAAGAAAAACCGTATATAAATTATCGTAATCAGTGACTAGTCTTAAAACTCGTCAGAGAACTGAACCAAACCGAACCGTTTTTCGTTGTGATTTCCGGTGCGGTTCAGCATATCTGAAAGGAAGCCAATTCGGCCTGCAGTTCGGTTCATCAACTGGAATAAGCGGTTCGGTTCAGAACCAGTTTGTATCCCTGGTTTTTTCTGTGCCACCCAAAGCAAGCCATCTTGTGATCAGTTCGACACAGCTGAGGGTAACCATTATCTGCCAGGCAGCGTTCTACCATACAACAAGACACTCACACCGAAGTTTCAGTTCATTTGTGGCTTAAATATTGGCGGTGTCTGCTCTGTGTGTCTCTTTTCAATCGGTTCCATCTTGGTTTGAAACCGTTCTTGAAATGAAAAAGGTCAAGAGATGCACGCGTGGCGCCATTTTAAAGGAATCGAAGCTATTATTGTTAGGAGAGGAAGCCTGAGACGGGCTTTACAAGGTGAAGCAGGCTTCATGAATCTCTTGAACAAGCTGTTTTGCTAGGAGAGAGGCGGTAGTGGTGTCGCTGGCCACTCTTTACCGCTTTCCTACAAATGAAAGCTTATTCAAACACTTCTTGAAGCTTACTTCATAGTGTAAGTCCAGTCTAACTCATTTGGAACGAGTGCAAGAAGCGGCAGTAAGAGAATTACAGATTGAATTTTCCTTAAGATGTTCTGAAGTAATGCATCAGAGAGAGAGAGAGACAGATAGCGACAGAGAGCCGCTCTTCTAGGGGAACACAGTTCTAGAAGGACTGAGGATTTGTTGTGCGAAGCTTTCAACGAACCGACCAGCTGTCAATGTTTCCACAAGATCTGTGCGATTGTTGTTGTTTGACAGTAAACTGAAGGCTTCTTTAGTGCGAGTGCCTTGGCCTGCCCCCCCTCCACGTTAATCCAGGGTCCTGGTGGCTTGTATTGATTACAAATTTGCGCCATTGCCAATTTATGCAAAGTAAAAACAAATGTTCATGTTCCGTTGCGTTGCGATGCGTTGCGTGGCATGGAGTTGTGCCAGCTCATGGTAAATTCATGGTTCTTCTCGTGGCCTGGCCTGGCCTAAGCAGTAATCCCCAACTCCGGGCGCTTATCGCGACTGCGCAGCGACCGCAAAGTTGCTGCGTCTTGTGACACAAGCAGCGGGCGTTGTATTTGTATTTTATAGATACAGGACCCATCCAAACACACCACACACACACGTGTATCGATATGGGCGCATTAAAATTTAACACGCCCCACTCCTAGGTCGGCTCCCGCGGTGGTGTGGACCGCCAGGACGAAAACCATTGCCCAAACACGTGCACATTTATTTTTATTCTAAACAAAAGGAATAAAAACTTGTGTCGCGCTCGGCGCACATGAGACCCGGCCAGCCAAAGGAGAAGTTTCGGCCGTTAAGGACATTAGTGCGTTTCGGGCTTTTATTTGCCGCTGTGGGCGCTCGTAAAGCGCAGCCCCGTGCGCGAGCCTAAGCGACATTTCATTGCTTTCACTTTCCCAGACGTCTTGAGCAGCATCCACCAGCCACCTTGGCATTGGGCCACCCCTTGTGCAACCACCACCACGACGCTGCAATAGTGCAGAAAAGTGCACTCGAGCGGCAGCGGCAGCAGCCCCCCAGTTGCCGGCAGCCACCCCCTTGAGGCGCTCTTTTGCACCTGCCTGGAACGGGTGGTGGCTGCTGCTGCTGCTGCTGCTGCTGCAGCAACTAAACCTGCGGCCAGAAATGATTCTATGTCAACATGACAGGAGGCATCTCTGTTCGGGGGTGGCAACTGCAAAAAGGGGTTCGAATTTCGACGTCACGTTGCGTCTCGTGTCTGTCTAGTGCATCTAACTGTGTGCCTGGTGCAAGTGGAGTGACGCGTTGGCGGTGGCGGCGGCGGCGGCGGTGGTGGTGTGGGGGTGTGCGGCCTTTGTGCAACTCAAGTGCATGTCGTCGTCGCCGTTGCCAACGCCGCCGCCGTCGTCGCCCGACGTCGTGTTAAGTGCTCCCAAACAAAGCGCTAACCCAAACCCGCCTGGATCCACTACAAATGTGTCGTGGGGAGACGATGCGACGCGTGATTTCTGTGCAATTTAACCCCATTTTGCAGCAGCAGCAGCATCTAAACAGGCCCGATATGACGCACACTTCGTTTCATCACACTGCCCCACCGGGCGGGCGGCTGGAGTGTGTGTGTGTGTGAAGTTTCACTTTTTTTCTTGTTGTGTGGGGGGTGATGCTGTCAGGGGTCTAGTATACTCTGTAGATAGCTAAGGAGTAGAGACTGAGTCATGGGTTGTATGGGTTTCAAGGCTCTGAGATGGTCCTAAGGCGGTTCAAAACTGAAGACTTACAGCACCGATTGGACTCAATTCAAACTTTGATTCAACTTCTGCATGAATTCCGATGGGTTGTGCTTGAAAACCTAAGGTTTTGGTTTGAAGAGTCGCGGAGCTTACAGTTTGCTACTTTAACTCATGAAAACGTTGTGGACAAATGCAAAATCCAAGCCAATTTGTCCATAAAAAACCATAATATAGTCAGTCAGGTGGTTACAAAAGCCTTTAACTATTCTTGAAATACCTCCAAAAGGTTCAATCTGCGAACAAAACACATTCACATTTGCTTTTTATGCCATCAATCTGATGTGAACTTTCTTTTGCCCTAAACTAGACTATCTTTCATCCAATCTAAACCAATTCTTTGACGGATTAGTATGTATATAATAACTAAAACTAAATCTATGCAGAAGAAACAAGCCAAGCAGACATGACATTGTTTTCCCAGTTGCGGGGGCGGAAAGGGCGTGGCAAAAATAAGGGGAAAAAGCTTGATCTGTACATACCTTCTTGACATACTTAGAAGGGCGGTTCAAATTGTTCAAATCTACGTTTATTTCTAAGAAAATTGTCCCAAGAAACCAAAATCTATAAATAATTCCTAGGTCGCGCCTATCGTGGTCATCATTTTTATAAAAACATTTAAGAATTCATAGATTTTTGGCTTTTAACAAGCATTTTGCGATCTTAAAACAAGCATCACCCATCAGTCTTTGTATGCCAAGATTTTGGTATATTTAATTCATGATTCTGAAATTGGCAGGCATCTTTAATTAGACACGTTTTCTTGCCTCCAAGATAGTGCTGAAACTTGAGGAGGCGTTAGTATATGTAAGCCTTTAATAAGTACCATAAGTGGTCGGGTGTGGTGCAGCGGGTAGTGTGTGTGCTTGTTGTGAAGGTCGTCGAGGGTTTCATCCAGCCTCTGAAAAACGATTTTACCCTAAAAACTTACAGGCGCGGTCATCTTTACTAGCTATTGGCGCCAGCTTTAAATTAACTAGCCATATACAAGCTTATCAAACATTGCCATTCCCTTTCACTTGTGCAAAAACTAGAAGCACACAAGTTAACAGATTGAGAGGAGCTCGACTTAGTCCTTTAGGCTGGGTTAAGTTAAGCATAAAAGTAAGAAACGCTAGACCGAACCGAAATCGCGTATTCGTTTGCTACCAAAACCATTTCATAAGCCGAACCGGTGGGTAAAAGTCTTCATGGACCACTGGACCAAAACAGTCTTAACACTTAACCGGTTGGCATTCCTGCTTAAACGACTTCATTTAGTCTAAGACAGGTTTATGTTGAGCTCTGCTTCTTCACAACCGCTTGACGGTCTCAGCCTCTGCAATAAATGCCAGCCACTTGCCTCTGTCTTGTGCGAGCTGGCACCACTGGGTCACACTAAGCTTCCTTCCAGTACTTGGCCTTTCCATCTTAGTTTCGAGCGTTCCTTCTTGGCTTTGTTCCCAAGATTGTAGCCACCTTTGTTTAATGCGCTTGACGAAATCGGTGTCCAGATAGAGCACATGGATGGATCGCGGTTCAGTCGGTTTCATCATTCAACGCCAACTTTCAAAGGGTGTCCCGGGAACAAGTTTACAAGTATTTGAATGCCCAATAGAACACAAAAAGAGGAACATTTTTTGTTCTTCCACCATGTGTCTAAATTAGACCGTTTATGAGTGACAGCGATTCGAAGTAAATGCAGTTTAAATTCGAATTTGATTGCATTTCAATCTTCTGAATTTCGAAAACAAACAAAAAATCTATTTGTCAATTCAGCTTTGAAATTTTCAAATCGGGTGTACTATGGCATGGCATGCTGCAATGCAACTGTTGCGAAGCCTTTCCACAAAGGCGTATTCCCAACGAAAGAGTATTTCCAGGTACGTACAATCGCTGAGCAGAAACTGGAAATGTGTCAAAACCAGCCGGCGACCGTATTCGAGGACACGACGAAAATGTTGAGGAGTCTGTTTTGTTGACTGTTGAAGAAGATCCAACCACAAGCGTGCGTCAGTTGTGTCGCCGTTTAGGGGTTCAAAGAAATCGTGTGCATTGAGTGTTGAAAAATAATAGAATGCACCCATGTCACTACCAGCCCGTGCAAGAACTGCATGAAGGTGATAGGTGATAGTCAGCGTCGGTTGGACTTTTGCAAATTTTTTGGTGGAAAAGGATGAAGATTGTTTAAGATGCATTTTATGGAGCTATGAGTTAATTTCCACAATTTGCATAATTATGCTACGGAGAACCCTCAATGAAGATTTAGTTGCAATGTTTGGTCTGGTATCATTGGTAAGTAAACTCCAACTCAGTATTTTGAGTAAGATTATAACGTGCACTGCTGTAGGAAACCATATCATAGGACTAGTTTATTTACCGCAGAGGCAAAACAGTGCGGACTATCTTGATTTCCTTCAAAACCGCCCTGCAGTTTTGTTGTAGGATGTGCCCCTAGCGCTAATACGTTCAATCGTGTATACAAGCCGTATCGTAAAAGACTTTTGAAACCAACAATATGGAGATCAATGGATCGGCAGAAACGGTCCCATTCAATGGCCACCTCCCTTGGACTATTTTATTTGGGGAAGAGCCGAGGAGCTAGTGTACACTGAAGAGATGTTGAATATTGAACAATTAAGGGAAAAAATCGACGGAAAAAATCAAACAATGAACACTGAAATTTAGCTAAACCTCACTACGACTGAAATTAGAAGGCGTTGCGAAATGTGCATTAGTGTCGAAGGTTCTCATTTTGAGCATTTGCGTTCAAATTTCGAAAGGAAAAAAAATTGATTTTCAAATTAATTCTTTTTTGAATGTCGAAATAAATTTTAATGGATTTTAAAGCAAGTAGTTTCGAAATAAACTGCACTTACTTCGAATCGCTGTAACAAAAAATGTTCCTCCTTTTGTGTTCTATTGGGCATTCAAATACTTGTAAACTTGTTCCCGGGACACCCTGTATATGTCTGTCCTTCAGCTCCCTGGAGGGGCTATTTTGATTCGAGTTTGTGAGTAGTTGCATTGGTTGTTCAACTCTAAAAGTGCTTACAATTCTTAAAAGTATCTTTAGTCCAGGAACTTTCGTACTTAGAGTTCTGTATCCAGCATGCCGAAATTGGTATTGCGTCCCAAATCTTTGTATAAATAGAAACACTTTCGAAACAGCTCATGAACATCAAAGCAAGTCCAAAGTGTTTCCATTTATAATAATAGTGTTATAGTCCGTAGTGCTGAATACTAACCTTTAGTCAAGAATGAGAATTCTTAATACAGGTACTAAATTTTTGTAAATTTCTTAAGTGTTTACCAACACTGAAAATGGAATTGCAACAGTAAATTTCCCAGAGTGGTTCGGCTAGCATATTTTGTTGTTGGAATCGTCTTTTTTTCTTTGAAAACAAGAAGGAAAGTCGGTCAAGCCCGACTGTAACATACTCTGTACCAAGAAAATTTGTCTTTTGATCATAACTCGAAAACCGTTCATCCGATCTTCTTCATTCCTTTGGCGGATCGATAAGTTATCCTAATAACTAAATATGTCCAGAAGGAACAAGCCATCTATCTTCAAAACTGTGGGAGATATGACGTTTTTTCTAAATTGCGGGGGCGGGAGGGGGCGTGGCCAAAATTGAAAATAAACTTGATCTGCCTGCAGACATAAGAAGCATATGTCCCATACATGTCAAACCTCTATCTCTTACCATCTCTGAGATCTGTGCGTTCATACGGACAGACAGACAGACAGACAGACGGACAGACGGACATGGCTATATCGACTCGGCTGTTGATGCTGATCAAGAATATATATACTTTATGGGGTCGGAGAAGCTTCCTTCTGCCTGTTACATACTTTTGCACAAACTTATAGTACTCTATGTACCTACGGTACAGAGTATAAAAACTGCGGAATGAATCTTTCCCAAAAGGGTAAGCCGAATTCGTTGCCAAGCAGTTTACCCCCCAAGCCTCTCGTCTGGCACAAGTGCAGCCCGGGCTGGGCCTGGGCTACGTACATATGCAGATTAGAAGCAATCTTCAAAAATGTCTACCATTTAATTGCAATCCCACTTGGTTGCGGCAAACAAAGGCCGAGAATCTATGAACTAAGTCCAAGCGCAGGGGTTAAACTAAGACGAACGGGAAGTGGGCCTGAATGGTGGTGGCTAATGAATGTCAGCAGCAGCAGCAGCAGGCAGGAGGAGCAGCAGCAGCACAAAAGCCGTCTCCTTTCATTTGTCAATGTGCAATGTGAAATGAAAAGTTTGAGACGCCATTGAAATGTGCCCGGGCCCAAAAGAAACTGAAGTTGAAGTGGAAAGTGAAAATGCAGCGGGAGGAGTCGCCTTTTGTGTCACATTTGCACGTGGTGGCTGCTGGCTGCTGGCTGCTGCTGCACTTGAACTACAACGACAACGATAGCGATAAATGTACGTACCCCCCATTAGGGGATGCAAGTGCAGTGCTTGTGCAGCTGCTTAGGCAAACACCAGAGAAGTAGAAGAGACAGTGTGCTTATTTGCATATTCATATACAGTTATGGTTGTCTCTCTGTGTGTGTGCGTGTATATGAAATTGCTGTTGTTTAATGAGGGCTGGGGGGTCAACCCTTAGTGGGGTTTCCGTTTAGAGTCCCTTTTTTTCGGGGAGAAAAACTTTTTTTGCATCATTTTCAGCAAAAACGTCAAAACAAAAAGGGTTCAGAGCCCCCCATCCCCTACCCCTGCCCTGCTCATCAACTGCTCACACTTCCGCTATATGCCATTAGTGGATGTATGTATGTTTGTATGTGTGCATGTATGCACCCCCCACAGCCCCCCCTCTTTGCTGCCCGCCGCCAACCAAGCGTTTTGTACCTTATATAGAGAAGAGATAAACGCGTTTGGCGGCGATTTAGATATTTTAGACCTGCGTATGCAAAACCCTTCACCACCCAACCAACCAACCCCCCGCCATGGTCAGTGCTGCTGCTGACATGTTTGTGTCCTACCCTAACCCCGCCTCCACCCCCACCCCCTCCGCCTGGCTTACTAAACACGCTTAATTAGAAAGTAGCTGCGGTCGCTGCTAAAAAGGCGCCCGCTCATTTTTCACTGACCCCACCCCCCCCCAGTAGCCCCTTGGCGGGGGTTTTCGTTTTTTGCTCATTACTTGGGCAGCGGACAAGCGGATGCGGATGCGGCTGCTGGATGTGGATGTGGACGTGGACGTCACGCACATATGAATTTTTGTATGTTGAATTAATCACTTGGGTTTTGGGCTCTTCTCTTTGGTTTTTTTACTCTAGGCATATTTGGCACACACCCCTGCCCCTGTCCCTCTGCCCCTTACTAGGCAGCAGCAGATCGATAAAAAGTTGGACCCACCATGTGAATGTCGACGTGGACGTGGTGGCCACCGCAAACCGTCGACATGTGTGAAATGCGCGCATTAAACTCAAAAAACAAAAAAAAATGTTAAAAAATACACAAATATATATATATATATGTGTGTGTGTGTATGTGAGAGAGAGAGAGAGAGAGCGCGCTTCAGCGTGTGGGGGTGTGGTACAGGTGCCAACTCCCCCCCACCCCGTGACCCCTTTCATTTGTCCTAGCGGCACCCAAAGGGATTTCTGTTCATTGTATTTGGCGATTTTGATGTGCGCCAACAACAAAAAATGGATACAACAACAACAACAACAACAACAACGTGTGGACCCTGCCCCCTCCCACGGCTCGTTTTAGATAAGGTGACTAGCGGCGTTTGTTGGGAATTTTAATGCAAAAGTTTTTATGGCACATCCAATTCCAATGCCCTTTTTTTGGGGGGTGGGGGGGGGGGATTAATGGGATAAAACCATGGAGGGTTGTTGAATGTGACATATCATGTCGGTATCAAAAGGTGCAAGCCTTGGCGAATGTGTTGCCCAGCGATCGATGCCATTGGCTTTAGTCTTTTCACATATAATTAGAGAGGAGAATTGGTGTCTTTGGCTTAGGGCGAGTCGAGGGCCAGTTGAGTTCCGTACTGGCTGCTAGTCAGCAGGAGTACTCGCTGTAGCAGTCCTAGGGGGTAACCAGTCGGCAACTCTTCCCATTTTGTATATAAGTCGTGCAGTAAGTACCGAAAAATAAAAAAAACTGTAAGTGTAAAACTGTAAATATAAAACTGTAAATGTAAAATGGGAACTGTAACCCTAAAGCTGTGAGTGTAAAACTGTAGCTGTAAAACTGCCAGCTCCATTCACATTGTAACGAATACCCAAAGGATGCTCCTGTCGGCACCCAACCGTAGGTACTTACTGCTGTACTTACTTGTAAAGCGAAAAGTTGGCGATTTACACAGAGAATTGATGGATTGAATGATTTCCCGCATCCATTTGGACAGCATATATCTTAAATATCCTTTTAATCATCCAATCTAGCTGAAAATCATCCAAAGCATATGAAAAAGGATAATCCTTTGGATGATTCGCATAGATGATGAGTTTCATTTATATATTGGAACATTGGATGATTAAAGGGATAGTTAAGACGTATCCATTTGGGCAGAACATGTCTTAAATGGAGCTGAAAATCATCCAAAGAATATGACAAATGATCATCCTGTGGATAATTTTTCAACTCCGTTTTATGACAAAAGGGATATTCAAGACATAACCTTCCCAAATGGATCTCTTTTGCACTTGAAGCTAAAATTTGCATTCCTGTCCCAAGCTGCAGCTCAAAATCTATAACCAAACCCAAGCAGAAGGAATAATTTAAGTACGAGCGCTCCTGAAATGTCTCATAGACGTCGAACTTCTATCTTTTACTCAGCTCTAAGATCTGTATGTTCATACGGACAGAAAGACTGACCGAAGGACATGGCCAAATCGATTCGTTTATATACTTAATGTTACATACTTTTGCACAAACTTAAAATACTCTCTGTGTTTCCTTGGTTCCGGTTCTGAACCGAAGCGAACCATATCGAAACCGAATCGCTTATTTCAGCTGATTAGCCGCACCGCAAGCCGCAATCCGTCAGCCTTTCTGCTCGGTTCGGTTCGGTTCAGATCACTGACGAGCTTGAACACTTTTTTGCAAAATGTGCAAAATTTCCCTAAGAAAAGTTTTAACTGACCTATGGTTAAAGCAAGGCAGACCGCTCATTGATCGGATTGGTGGTAGCTTTTAAGGAGCATCTCATCTGCAGTTCCCTTACCGGTGGCTCATGGATTTGAGAACATATTTATAATCATCCTCCTCCCTCATATCCTTTAGGCATCGGTATGGCAACTCTTGACAGTATATATTTTGTACTCTCAGTTGAGCCAATCCAAACGAATACTGCAGCTATTCTTGCAGTGAAATCCTCTTCATATAGTTGATTGAAGATTAAGAGTGAACCACTGAACCGAACCGAAATCCCTGTTCAGTTAGCTCCGAAAACCAGCTTGAAAACTTTTGCGAACCTCTGAACCGAACCTGTGCCTATGCACGATTCTAATTCAAGAAATGGTTTCAGGGTTGTTATTTCTTCCTGGCTGAGACGTAGGCGCTGGTTTCGCCACTCGCCACTCGCCACTCGCCAAACGGCTGATGATCTATAGGTTCCACTTGTTAGACAGCTGCGCCAATTGGTTTGCTGGAACCACACAGTAAAAAAGCAACCAAAGTGCAGCCACAGGCCATAACCAAAACCATAAAACAAAATGGAAAAGGAAAAGCCTGATCTGATAACAAGCAAGTGCGAAGCACTTGTGTGTGTTCGTGTTTGTTTTTTGCCCGCCCGCAGCTGCAAGCGATTTGAGGACATCACACGGACGCAGCAGCTCCTCGCCTTCTCTTTTTTCCACTCGCATTTGTCACGCGTGCCGTTGCATCTGGTGCAGCAGCGTGGCTGTTGTTGCTGCTGCTGTCGGAGGAGGCGCAGCAGGCGGCCGGAAATGGGTTGGGTGCCATTTGCAAGTTCGGTGTTCCATCTTTGTGACTGACGACAACGCTTCGTTGTTTGTAATTAAAATCATGTTAGAATGCTTTGTGAGCGCAATTGCAATTGCCGGGCTGTGAGGCGGATGGGGATGGGGTGCTGGGTGGGTTCTCTCTCTGTTTCGGCGTTGCGGTTGCAGTTGACAGGCGATGAGCTCAAAGAGAGAATTTCAAATTCGGTGGCAGACAAAGTCATTTCGCCCCGCTGCAGTTTTGCAGTTGAATATTAAAACATAACACAAAAAGAAGCTTTTGATGCAAAATTGCGTCTTTGATTCGACGGTGCTTTTATCTCCGCTCTCGTTTCGAGAGCTGCTCGCGCTGGGCCTGCAGCTGCCCGGCATAATTAAAAACCATTTGGGTTGGACTCTACTAACAGCACAAACCCAAACACCCTAGAGGGTGACACTTGGATTATATTGATGGATTTTGAGAAATCTCTATTTGGATTATGTTTGCTGCATCTTTCCTTTAGATTTGGGCATACCCCGCCGAAGGTTTAAGACCACCAGAATCTGGCTAAAGGAAGGTATAGGAATACGATTGATATGTAGCGCTTAAATTTGTTGGTTACTCATTTCGCAACGACCATGTTGATGGCTGCTGACTAAAGGTATCAGTTGTCTACAAATTTTGGCAGTGTTTCAGTTCTTTTCGTTATTTGAAGATCCCAGATAGCTAAACCAATAAGTTATTTCAAGTAATCATGGTGCCTTCAGCTCCTAGAAAACTCAGAAGCTCCTCAGCTTCTCAGAAACGCTGTTCAAAGAAAGCGAGTCTCCACCATAACTGGTACATAGTTACAGAATCTTCAGTCCAAGAAGATGCGCGGGTTCTGCCACCTGTATCTAGTACTCGCAACTGGTTTAGTACCCTGATTTTTGGTCGTTATTTCTTTCCAACTAACGAACTAAAAGTTCACTAAAATGGTAACAAATCGTAGAACAACTTATTCGAAATGGTCGCCTTGTGCCTTCCATTTACGCCGAAGTCTCTCATGCATTGAGAAATTGTCCACTGCTCGGACAAGAGAGCGATTCAAAGACTCAATGGCCACGTTCAGCGGAACAGCTTGCTCCCTGATCGATTATATATGTTCACTGATCTTGTTGCTGGTGCTGAACTCCAGTGAGACGGTATCTTGATAGCCAATTTGACGTATCATGATAGAAGGAAGCATCTCCAACCACAAAAAGTATATATATTCTTGATTGGCAGGACGAACTGAGTCGATTTAGCCATGTCCGTCTGTTTCTATGCCATCTTCTCCCTCAGTTTGAAAGCTTTCTTTACCAAACTTTGCACCAAGTCTTTTAGTACAAATATGCTGCACATTTGTCGGAACCGTGCGAAACGTATGACTATAGCATATAGCTGCCATAGGAACGATCAGTCGAAACACTTGTTTGTTTTTGGAAGGGAACGCCTGCAAGCTTTGATTTTCTTAGTTTGCTATGCTTTCCTAAATCGGACATCTATATAGTATAGCTGCCCTATGAAAGTAGAGCCTGAAACGTAGTCTTAGTTAGAAAAACATGGTTGTTTCCAATGGAAATGTCACAAAAACTTGGCTTCTACTTATTTTATAAGCTTTTACACAATTCTACAAAGTTTGGTCAAAATCGGCTGACTATAGCATATAGCTGTCATAGGAACAACCGGTCGAGGAACTATTTTTAGTGAGAAAAACATTTTTGTTTTCAATGGAAACGCCTTCAAACTTTGTATTTCCTATTTAACTATGCTTTTCCATGGTTTCACTGAGTTTGGTCGAAGTCGAACAACTATATACTATAGCTGTCATACAAAAGTAGAGTCTGAAAGTAGATTTAGTGAGAAAAACTTTTTTGTTTTCAGTGGAAATGTCCTTAAAACTGGGAATCTTTTATTTGACATGCTTTCACACAATTCTGCAAAGTTTTGACAAAATCGGTTGACCATAGCATATAGCTGCAGTACGACTGATCGGTCGAAAAAGTAGTTCTAGTGAGAAAAACTTTTGTGTTTTAAATGGCATGGACTCCAAATTTTGTACATGTTAGTTTGTTAGGCCGTTGCATGATTCTACCAAGTTTGGTTGAAATCGGATATCTATATAGTATAGCTGCCATAGAAAAGTAAGGTCTCAAAAGTAGTCTTAGTGAGAAAAACCTGCTGCCAGGGAATATAAACTTAACTTTTCTCTATTATTATACTTCTGTACCGTAGGTACATAGAGTATTATAAGTTTGTGCAAAAGTATGTAACATCCAGAAGGAAGCATCTCCGACCCCATAAAGTATATATATTCTTGATCAGCATCAACAGCCGAGTCGATATAGCCATGTCCGTCTGTCCGTCTGTCCGTATGAACGCACAGATCTCAGAGATGGTAAGAGATAGAGGTTTGACATGTATGGGACATATGCTTCTTATGTCTGCAGGCAGATCAAGTTTATTTTCAATTTTGGCCACGCCCCCTCCCGCCCCCGCAATTTAGAAAAAACGTCATATCTCCCACAGTTTTGAAGATAGATGGCTTGTTCCTTCTGGACATAGTTAGTTATTAGGATAACTTATCGATCCGCCAAAGAAATGAAGAAGATCGGATGAACGGTTTTCGAGTTATGATCAAAAGACAAATTTTCTTGGTACAGAGTATGTTATAGTCGGGCTTGACCGACTTTCTTTCTTGTCTTGGTACAGAGTATGTTATAGTCGGGCTTGACCGACTTTCTTTCTTGTTTAGTAACCATGTTTAGATTATATACATTTAGGGCCGAATTCGCATCGTCTATATAGCCTTATCTGTCACACAATCTCACAAATAGCAGATTAAGGGCCGATTTCACAACTTTTACATAAACTAACCAATAACAGAGTAAAATTGTAGTTTCTGTGACATACAGCAGATTTCTAGAAGATGAAAAATCGGCCCTAAATTGTGGGTTTATCTGTCACCTAGCAGCTAACTAGATTATAGAAGATGTGAAATTGGCTTTTAATGTTAAATGGATCTGACATTTTCAGCAAACCCAGCATTCAAATGTTATTAAAAATGGTTATTTAAATATAGAAAAATGGATATTGGAATATTGGATCTATTTTCTGCTGTTTTTTCAGTAGAAGTGCCTATGCGGGATGAAGACCACAACCTATTGCACACACACACACACTACCCGCTGCACCACAATCAAAATGCAGTTTTGCAGACCTGGGACACAGTTTTGGGAGCACATAAAAGCCACAAAATAGGTGATGGAGAGTTGAAAATATCAACACTAACTGGTGGTGTTTTTCCTAGGTCTGACTTTAGAATACCCGATTTTGTGCCAGTGTCTCGATCCTTTGTTGAGCTAACAGCTCCCCCAAAGACCTGTTTCCTGTACCATAACGAGGATTTGCTAATGAACAACGGATGCAAAGATCCCGCCCGCTTTGTCCTAGGCAGCTTAGGATCGTAAACGACTCATTTGAGGTTGCCAGGGAGCCGAGGCCCATAACTTCTCTGGCCATTATGTTCAATCCGCGCGCGTGGATGTGCGTGCATGGTGGGGGCAGCTGGAGGCGGGGGGTGGGTGGCTCCAGATAGATGGATGGGTTGCTGGGGCTTTGTTTGGACGTCGAGTGGGCAGCGGGTGTTGCACGTAATGCGGGCCTGTTTGTTTCTTTTTTTTTCCCCTTTTATTTTTGAACATTTTTTTTTTCGGCCGCCGAAAAAGAAAAAAGGGAGGAGGAAAACAGTTGACCAAATGGAAAAAAAAACGCAGAAAAAGGCACAAAAAAGTGTACAAAAAACAACAAGAACGACGCACTCACATGGACATGAACGGGCGAAGTACATACAGAAACCCTGCCAGCGTATATAGGCGGGGGGTGGGTGGGTATTTCCAGGCGGTTGTCGAAAAATAAATCGAAAAGGCAACACGTCATTGGTGGCATGTGCATAATCAAGCGCCAACGTACGCCGCCTGGATAGCTGGATAGCTGGCTGGATAGGCGTAGGCAATAGGCTCGACACTGAGGAGCGACTGCGCAGCCAGCGAGTGCCCGGCCCGGCCCGGCCAGAATTGCCCAAAGTGCGTTGCAAATGAGCACAAAAAGGCCACGCCTGCTCCGGCTCCGGCCACGGTTTTTTGTTGCACCTTTTTTCATTTGGCCGGGCGGGCCGGTTGGTTCGGTTCGGCTGGGTGGGTGGGATGGTGGTTCGGTTGGTTTTTTCTTTCCTTTTGATTATATTTCCTGCACAATTTTAATGGATGTTTTTTTTCGCTGTGTGTGTGTGTGTGTGTGTGCAGGTTGCTCATCATGATGAGCACTTTTTTTGCAGTTGTTGTTGTTGTATTCAAGCAGATAATTACATTTAAATAAAATAAAAATTTCATGTGGCGCACCCCTAGCCCGGACTACACTCCCAGCCACTCCACTCCACTCCACCGCTGCTGTCCTGTCCAGTTCCGTCCACTCTTCTCTCCATTCCGCTAGGACTGTTGGCATGTTGTTTTATAATTCATTTCTCTGCGCTGTTTGACTTACGCGACGGTGCACGTCGCCGGCCATGGCATGTTGATGGAACCGACGAGTCCACTCTGGGTTCTGGGTCCTGGCTGCTGTGTGTGTGTTTGTCACTGGGCCGCAAATTGCGCCGCATTTGGTGTATGCTCTTTAGGCCTGAGCAATATACAAGTCATTCGCCTCGTACATTTGCCCATTTCCCCATAGGAACCAGAGCCAGCGCCCGAGCTTTGTTTTGCTGGCCAAACAAAAAACTGCAGTCAAGTTATTTGTGTTAATGCTAATTGCCACATCTTCTGCAGCAGCTCCTTTGGGCACTCAGGTGCCGCATTCTGCGTCCAACTTTGGGGTCATTTCGAATTCTAAAAGTGTCGTCCAACCCAAGCAACACGAATTGAATTGTCTCCCGGCTTTAAGTTGCCGGAAAATCGACAGCAGCTGCTGCTGCTGCCGCTGCTGTTGCAACTGTTGCTCGTTGGCACACGTGTGCAGCAGCCAGAAATATGGGGTACGTTGCCAAAAAGAAAACGCAATAAGAAGTCAACACACACACACGCCCAGCCCGGCCCAGCACAGCCCAGCCCAGCCCAGCCGCCCACTTCCCAGAACCACAGAACCCTTCGCAATCGTCACAGACAGCCACGCACGCCAAACCAGACACCGATCCAGACACTTGGAAAAAAAACCAATACAACTTCGGTACAGAGCAACAAAAAGGGTGGCTGATTGTAGGAAGGTATTGTTGGCACAGTTCCAGGAAACTGCTTAACCTTACCAGAGATTTTAGAAATCAGCAAGATGAGTAAAGGCCTTAGGTGGTCCATTCGTAAGCTAGAATCTTGGCATACTTTTCTCCCGCATTTCAGCGGGAATGGAAGCACAGTCCAGTGGGGGGTCAAATAACATGATCTTGCTCACTAAACTTGCCTCTCAATTGGTACACGGTTGCGCGTGCCGTGTGGCATCTGGCACCGTCTTGTTGCAACCACCTGTCAACCAAGTACAATTCTGGCTTCATCCGACTTCCGTTCTTGCAGCTGCTAACTTATGTATGGTTTCATACCGAGCTGTTTACAGAAAGTCTTGCAAAGTCTTGAATCACACAAGAACTTCAATGAATAAAGCGAAACTTGTGCGAATTCTGATTACCCTAGCTGGTATAGCCTGTTCGGGTTCAGGCTGCACCTAATTTAGAAAGCAGAGCACATATTATGATAATAAAACTCAGTGATTGGCAAGTTTCTACACTTGTAAATCTATTCATAGTCAAATGGCAAACCTTACGGAGCATTTTTTACGTTGCCACATGAATATCTCTATTGAAAAAAATCGTAGAATTGTTTGGTATGGATTATTTCAAAGCTTAGTAGTAGCTCTTTTCCACAGTATCTAAATAATAGAATGGATGGCCCAAAAAAGTGCCTAAAAATGCTAAAATTAGACACTTAAAGGAACTGTTAGCACAAATTACTGAGAATTCAAATTAAGATGAACCACGAAAATCATCTAGAATCAAATTGTCTAGCCTTGTCTTGGCTTCAAACGACAAATGGCGTTTGAATGGCCTAGAACAACAGATATCTATAAAAGTAAAAAAGAAATAAGAACGAAAGTCGGTCAAGCCCGATCATAACACACTCTGTACACAGAAAAAAAGATCAAAGACCAAAAAAGATCAATTTGGGAAGGGATATGTCTTAAATATCCTTTTCATCATCCAGCGGAGCTGCAAATCATCCAAATGATCATCATTATTCATATCCTTTGTATGATTTCCAGCTCCGTTGGATGACTTAAAGTATATTTAAGACATATCCCTTCCAATTGGATACCAGAAATCATGCAATCGATATTTTTTATTCTCTGTGTACCTTCCAAAGTTTTCATTCCACCACACAAAGTGTTAAGGTGTGGTAAGTGCTGCCCATGGCTGTTCCAACCAGTGCTGCCCATCAACAAATGTTTGTTTTCCCTATAGCTCGACTCTCACTCATCGCATCTTCAACATTTCTTGGGCGAATCTATAAATAATACTGATTAATAAATGTGTTCAGAAGGTACGAACCTTCTATCTATAAAATGGTGGAAGATATGACGATTTCCTTCAAATGCGTGGGAGGCAGGAGGCGTGGCGAAAATTGAAAATAAACTAAAGGATACAAAATGTTTGTGCCATACAAGTCAAATATATATAGAAAAGAAAGAGCCCGGCTAAAGCGGTAGAGTAGATTGAGTAAAGGACCTAAAACTATAGATTGATTATAGGCATATTAACTGGTCACTGCCTAGCAGCCGCTCATGCCAAAAAGCTGGCAATAATCTCCTGATCTGAAACATGCCAAGGTTCACTTCTTTGGAGGTGGCGCCCCTTAGCAACTGTTGGCATTTGTCGAAACGTTAAAGATTCCAACACCAAGCTTTATTAAAGTCACCAGTTCTTTTGATGGTCTCTCTTCTTGTTGGCCAAACTCACTCTCAACCAAAGGTCTCTAGTAAACACCACAAATATACTATGTTCGACTAGTTTTTGTGATTGGATTTTGGTTTTTTCTTGAGGTATCGCACATTGCCGATATACAAGTGCTTCTTATCGGATGCACTTTAAAATAATTTACCATCACTAACACAATTTCCATAGGAAAGTGCAAGAGCAAGCGATAAAGGCCACTTCAATTTAGTATTGCTTAAAAGTTTCTTGTATATTTTCATGATTTAGATGCAATCTAAATCAGAAATCAAACCATTACACTGGGCAGTGTGACCTTTACTTATGCAGGTTTCTTAAGTCTGGCCACACTGTGCTAAAACAAAACAATTGCCAGTTTTGGTATTTGTGTTTCTTTGTTACTTTGAGTTTAATACTTAAAGATCTACTTTTATATTTCAACTATATGTATCCCTGCCTTCGTTACATTTCCCATTCTACCATCTCTAACAATTACCTAACCGATTGTCAAGTAACGAGTCACTAGTCAAGGCGAGTCATGTGTAGTTCAACTGAATTCAGTCGGTGCTGGGCTGTGCTAGGGCACAGACCAACTGGCCAATTTTCTTTGTATCCTTTTTTGTGTATTGAGCTTTCTTGATACTTAAGAATACTTGATTTTTCTATTAATTGATATTTTGATTGACTTGCCAAGGCTATTTGTGGTGGCTTTTCAACCACCTCTTGAGTTTCTTAATACTTTATATAAACATATAAACAAATTTTGAGCATGTTAGCACATTTTATTGAATTAGTTTTCAGTTTTCAGAAAATAATATGATTATTCTAAACAATTGTTATGCAACTCTTTGGTGTCTATTTGTTAGGTATGATCATCTCCCGTTGAAGATTTGTTTTCAATTTTTGTTTTTGCCAGCAATTTTTGTTGTTTTGGATTCTAAAAATACCCATTTCAACCATTTATACACCTTCCATCATTTTGCAAAACTGATTTCAATTATTTTTGGAGTGAAAAACTCCACATAATTTAACTCGTTATTGAAAATATCATATAGAACGAAATTATTAATGACAGATGGCGTTACGGCCGCCTTATTGAAGTTCCATTCGCTGACACCTGCTGGACGCATAAAATTGCCATGAATTTCTGCACATTTGTTGATTCGAAAAAAGGAACTTATTGTTCGCGTATTTCTTGATGTACGCACATAATACATATATCATGCGTGGCTGCTTAGAAGCGCCACTTCGGGTTTCAAAATACAGCCATAGCCATGCAAATTGTTTGTTACAGCTTGCAATGCCAAAGGAACTTATACTTATTATACCAAAGCGTTTTAGAACTCGCTGAATTTGCCAGGTAGATCACCACAGAAAGTTAAATCTCAAAAAGACTGTGAAATGGTGGTTACCATTCAGAGCCTCAAAATGTGTTGCTTCTCCGAATTCCCATGATTCGTACACCTTTTTTTTGATTTGCATTCGCAATGACAATCATGTTACAGAGTTTAAAAACGCCAAGAAACCCTTGGGTATACTGGGGTATACTTTAAGTCTAAAACTAGGTATGGAGAGTTGGCTGCGAAATACTCAGAAATAATGAAAGCTCTACATAAAAAGTAAGTTTTTAAGAGCTCGCTGTACGTTTTCCGCATATATAAAGCTATTTTTCTTAGCTATCCAGCAAACCATGCAAGATTAAACCGAAAAAACTGTCGTTATCGGTTCAGAAAAGTTAGTAAAATGGTTCACATGTTGTTCAGTTTGTGGTATCGATGAAGATGGTCGCAAGAAAAAGGTTTGGCGAATGTTTGGTAATATCATTTGTGACACTTTTGTGACATATTTTCGTAATATAGAGCAGTCGCTGGAGAGCAACTCCTCTGCTTACATTGTGACCAACCCTGGTCGGACCTGTTCTAGTATTCCTACCTAAACGATTCAGCAGCAGCACAGCAGCATTTCTCTCTCTGGCTCTCTGGTTCCTTCTACATTCGTTCGCAGTTTAAAGTAGTAAAGCTTTTCCGCTAAGTTGCTTATGTATGCTGCTGAGCTGCAGCTGTCTCTTTATTGGCGCTTTCAGAAAACTCAAGAATTCTTATCCATGTGGGCTGCTTCTACTGTAAAATATAAGATATTCCTCGAGCCCCCGTTTTGCTCAGTGTGGCCTCAAAAGTAAGCAACAGGCCGGGGTAACACTGGTTTCTGTTGTTTTTTTTTGTTTTGCCACTTCAAGGACAACGCCATACGGCAAGTCGCGGTCAAAAGTTGCTTGTCCAACTTTTGGTGGCTTGGTTTTTGCTGTTTTTTTTCTGTTTTAAGGAACCTGCCCCCAGTTCTTCCCCCCTGCACCCCAATTTCAGCACCAGTGACACATTTCTGGGCGAATCGATAAGTTGTCTTTCTGGGCCCCCAGATTAAATACACGAATTGTTCTTACATCTCTTGGCTTATTCGACTGGGGGAGGGGGGGAGTGTGGTGGACATGGCCTTGAACTTGTTTTGGTATTTGGCGGCTGGTCCCGAAATTGATTAGTCGCCGCGTCTGCCTCCTCAGCCTGCTGCTCCTCCTTCCCCCTTGTGGCGTTTAAAATGGCCGCCGTAATGTATCCTGTCATCAGACGTAATTGAGAGCCTTATCTCTTGATTATGAAGTGCTTATTGTGCTTGTACTTGTCTCACAACTGGTTGATTGTCCTCCACCTGCACGGGCAGTTAGTTAAGTCATTGCGTTAACACTTAATCGGGCAAAGTGGGAATGAGGCTATAGAAATGCACACAAATGCTAGACCTAAGTATGTGTGAGGCGGGCAGGAGGCAGGGGCTTTTGCTATTTAATGAGTTATAATTGTTTTTGTTTCAGATGCAATTGAATTTTATATCCTTTGTTAGCTTAATAAAGCCTCATCATGCACGACCGCCACTTTGCCTGCCAGAGCAATTATTCACAATGAAACCAGAAATGTGCGTTAAAGTGGTGGCTGATGTAACTATGGGAGGGGGCATCGGGAAAGGACCACGAAAACTTGGATGTAAAATGCTACGGAGAGGGTTTCAATTGGCAGTGCCTGTGGCAGGTGTTCACACAGGTATGGAAGCAGCTGACACAACTGGCTTGATCGAGTTTCTTGCTTGTTTTGCTGCTGTTGTTGCCTTACAAGCACTTTAGCACTCAGACACACTTGCAGTTTACAAGCGCAACACTCTTAAATCAGACACTTTCGGTAGATTGTAGCTCGCAAAGTGTCTCAGGCAAACACATGAACTAACTGAGCGAAAAGCACTTTCGCTGGCTGAGCAGAGAGTGTCAGAGGCGAAATGTGAATTCGGTTTCCTTAGTCCCTTGGAGTTTAAAGTTTACAGCAAAAGCAGCTTGCTCTAATGGATATTCAAATATCGGCAGGGTTTTCAATTGTATTTTGCTCTCAGCTCTCAAGAATGAGCTTTTGGCTCTTAGCTCATAGCACACGACTCTTAACTGTGAGCTGAGTGCCATGGCTTAGATGACCGGCTCTAAACTCTTGCTGTGGCTCACAATACCAGAGCTGTGGCCCTCAGCACAGAGACGAGAGCTGTGGCTCACGAGCTGTGAGCCGTTTGATGCTCCGCTTGAAGTCTGGTACAGTCAATAAATGTACTTTCTAGTTTCTAGAAACTTGCCTTAAGGGGGTAGATGCACTTAGAATTTTTGAAAAATCGATTTTTTTTTCATTTTCTTAAAGTTTCTCTAAAAATTTCAAGTCAATCCGATGAATGGTTTTCAAGATATTTAGTAATTACTGAAGCAACATTAAACCTCTCGATTGTGACTAGATGGAAAATTTTTCCAGCAAAAATTTTCCAAAGTTTAATAACTCGATGAATATTGAATTTAACCAAATTTTGTAAATAATACTTTCGCCTTAAAAATTGTTAAAATATACGAAAATAAAAAAACAATTTAAAAAAATGAAACTTTTCAAAGAAATTATTTAAACAATTAGCTATAAACAATTAAATGTTCAAATTATAAGCAAAAAAAAATGTGATATTCGGATTCAACAGATAAAATAACGCAAAATTGAACATTTTCCATTCAATTAGATACTTAACACCAAAATTAACAAAGATCTACTTTAAAACAAGAAAGAAAGTCGGTCAAGCCCGACTATAACATACTCTGTACCAAGAAATTTTGTCTTTTGATTATAACTCGAAAACCGTTCATCCGATCTTCTTCATTCCTTTGGCAGATCGATAAGTTATTCTAATAACTAAATATGTCCAGAAGGAACAAGCCATCTATCTTCAAAACTGTGGGAGATATGACGTTTTTTCTAAATTGCGGGGGCGGGAGGGGGCGTGGCAAAAATTGAAAATAAACTTGATCTGCCTGCAGACATAAGAAGCATATGTCCTATACACGTCAAACCTCTATCTCTTACCATCTCTGAGATCTGTGCGTTCATACGGACAGACGGACAGACGGACATGGCTATATCGACTCGGCTGTTGATGCTGATCAAGAATATATATACTTTAAGGGGTCGGAGATGCTTCCTTCTGGATGTTACATACTTTTGCACAAACTTATAATACTCTATGTACCTACGGTACAGAGTATAAAAACTTTAAGCGCGTTTTTCTCAAAACTGTGTTTTTTCATTCGGTGACCATTATAACTCGAAAACCATTCGGTGGATATTGACGAAATTTTAATATTATCTTTTTGGCATTAAGAACTAGTCTTTAATCGAAGGATATTGATTTTTGTTGACAATTACTATGTTTGTTAAACAATTAACTTTTAACTTTTTATCGAAAATCAGATTCCAAAGTTTCAAATGCCACCATTTTGTGAATTTTCAAAAAACAAAGCTTCGATTAAAGACAGGATTTATTATTAAACTAAAGGTTTCACCTTGGTTTTTCGAATTACGATGATCCAGAAGCACTACTCGTGGGGGAGGATCCAACCAATATGGCGATATTTTAATGAATAATATATTTTTTTGTTGTTTTTTTTTCATAAATGTTAAGTTAAAGCATTGCATAAAAACTCTGTATAATTTATTTGGTAAAATAAACTTAATTACTGTAAAAAATTAATTTTTTAAAATAGACCTTTTTTTATGCTTCTGAGTGCATCTACCCAATTAATATTCTATTGGTATCCTTGTGTTATAAAATTGTCCGGATGTTTGTAACTCACAGAAGGAAGCAACTCCGACCACATAAAGTATATATATTCTTGAACAGCACGAAGAGCTGAGTTGATTTAGCCATGTCCGTCTGTCTCTATGCTATCTACTCCCCCAGTTTGAAAGTTATATTCACCAAATTTTGCACATAGTCTTTTAGTACAAATACGCTGCACATTTGTCGGAACCGGCCGAAACCGATGACTATAGCAAATGGCTGTCATGGGAATGATCGGTCGAAAAACTAGTTTTAGTGAGAAATTTTTTTTTGTTTTCTCTGCAAACGTCTCCAAGCTCTGTATTAACTAGTTTTCAATGTTTCTACATGATTCTGCCAAGTTTGGTCGAAATCGAATATTTATATAGTATAGCTGCCATCGAAAAGTGGGATTAGAAAAATAGTCTTAGTGAGAAAAACTTTTTTGTTTTCAATGGAATTGACTTCAAATTTCTTACAAGCTCGTTTGTTAGGCTTTCCCATGATTCCACCAAGTTTGGTCGAAATCGGACATCTATATATAGTATAGCAGCCATAGAAAAGTAAGCTCCGAAAAGTAAACTTAGTAAGAACGAGAAAGCTAAGCTAACTTCGTCTGTGCCGAAGTTTTTATACCCGTGCAAGTGCTCGCTTAAATATTATCAAAAACGAGAGCGTAAGTTAAAGTCGGCCCTGCCCGACTTCGAAATACCCGTTACTCAGCTCAGCTCGGATAAGTATGCAACATTTTTTTAACTCGGCTATTTATTATCCGATGCTTTTGAAAATTGTGAGATTGTAGACATTGGCCACATAGACTACACTGCAAAATCTGATATCGATATCTTAAAAATTGTGGGAGTTATTCAATATTTTTTATTGCGGGGGCGGGAGGGGGCGTGGCCAAAATTTGAAACAAACTTGATCTGCCTACAGACAATACTAGCTTACGTATAAAATTTGGTTGCTCTAGCTCTTCTAGTCTCTGAGATCTAGGTGTTCTGTATGGACGGACGGACATGGCTATATCGACTCGGCTGTTGATGCTGATGAAGAATATATATACTTTATGATATCGGAGATGCTTCCTTCTGCCTGTTACATACATTTGCACGACTTCAGTATACCCTTTTTACTCTACGAGTAACGGGTATAAATACTCTTCCCATTCCCATTTTCCGACCGATCGTTCGTATGGAAGCTTTATGATATAGTCCACCGATTTGGACAACAACTTGTAGAATTAGGTGAAAGCATGTCAAACAAACAAATACCAAATTTTAGGATGCTACCATTAAAAACAAAAAAGTTTTTCTAACTAAGACTGTTTTTCAGACCTATCTTTTGAATGGCAGCTATACCATATAGTTGTTCGATTTTCATTAAACTTGTCAGAATTATAAAAAGGTATAGAAAACATATGCATACAAAGTTTGGAGACGTTTCCATTGAAAAGAAAAAAGTTTTTCATACTAAAACTAGTTTTCCGACCAATTGTTCCTATGGCAGCTATAAGATATAGTCATCCGATCCGGTCGGTTCCAACATATTGGTAGTGTGCAGCAAAAAGAAGACTCTGTGCAAAATTTCAGCTCGATAGCTTTAAAACTGAGAGACTATTTGGCGTAGAAACAGACAGACAGACAGACGGAAGGACGGACAAAGCTCAATCGGCTCAGCTCGTCACCCTGATCAAGAATATATATAGTTTATGGGGTCGGAAATGAATACTTCTATGCGTTGCAAACTTCTGGTCAAAATTATAATACCCTTTGCATGGGTATCAAAAGTGCTGGAAGGGCTTAAAAACTTACCCAGAGCCGAAGTCAACTTTGCTCTACTTTATTAAGACAAATTTCTTAATTGTAGGACGATTTCGCCTGTTTTTTTTTTGAGCATAGAAGACTGTTAAGAATCCGTGTATGAATCTGTAACATTCCGGATCTCAGCGATTCTGAGAACAAGGCCAGAGCAATTTGTAGAGCAGTTGTCATATGCTTGGTACCTGGTCTAACCTCGTTTTTTCCCTTGCACTTTAACAGGTTGCTTGGGGGGCAGCTGTGGTGAGTCCAGATACCGACCAGCTAAAGTCTAGTGAAAACTATTCAAACCCTCTTCTCTTCACCCCAGTTGGAAAGCTTTCTTTGGCCGAAGTGGATCTCCTACAGCCTTTCGCCTCCCAGTTGGATCGAATTTGGTTGCCGCTAATTGAGGATTCATTTGAGTTGATTTACTCCCCCAAATTGTTGGGACTAACTTGCGACCGCCTGCATCCACATAGCTCGCTGCCAAGTTTGGTGGCTCCCTTAGCCCGAAAGTAGTTCTCGGGAGTTTTGCCTCTTTGACACAAAGTGAACTTCCATAGAACCGCAGGAAAAGTTGAGGCGCATTTTAAAATAAAATGTGCACAAAATTTGTTCTTTTCTTGCAAATTCGGGCAACTAAATTAATTAAAAATTTTTTTTGCGCACCTCTCAAGTTTGCTAGGGTGGAAGGGGGGGTGGGGAGTCCGTGCGGGGGTGGTGTTGAGTAGCTGTGAGCCGTGGACTTGTGTCTTGTAGTAGCTCAGCGTGTGTGGAGTGGGGCGCTGCATGGGAAATGAGCAGAGAGGTTGGGGTGGTTGAGGGAACTAAGCTTGTTAGCAACTTGGCAGAGGCAACCGCACGCACCGACGCACCACTCCCCCACCCCCCGGCCGCACCACAAGTTGACGGCTGGCATATGCATGTATTATTGTGCATATTATTATACATTTTTTAGTTGATTTCCACTTTTTTCTTGCACTTTGCCGCGTTGTTGTTGTGTTTTCGGGCTGCTGCGTCTTCTTTTCAATTTCTGGCGCACTTGTTTCTTCTGCCGGCAGTGCGTGGCTGCGGATGGATGTGTGGGCTTTCCCTGCTCATATGTGCTTGTAAAGTTTTTACTTCGTTAGCATAATGAGAAACCGCGTGTTCATATCCACACACACACACACACACACACACACACACAGCTAAGAATACAAGGCGTACAGGCGCACTGGCGCCTCCTCCCCCACCGCCGCCTGCCCTGCTCTGTTCTGCGGCTGCTGCTGCTGCCAGTATTTTGCGCCCTGTTGTGGGGAAATTCTATTTAAATTGTGTACAACATTATTAGAAAGTTTTCCATTGGAGCCGAGGCTGTGGCCCAAAACCCAAAATAAGAATAAGAAAAATACAAAAGGAAAACTGAGAGGCTGAAGGGGTACTCGCGCGCGCGTACACAGTATAAAAGTTGCCAAAGAACCGCGCCTCATCCATAGAGGAAGAAGTCGAGAAACGAAATTTTTAATTTGCCCCAAGGCAACTGAAGGCACTCACACACACACACACCACACACACACTTGCTAAACTGTCCTGACAACAAAACCGCAACTTTTGTTCTTACTTTCTTTTTTGGTTAATTTTTTGTTCAGTTTACTTTCTGGAATGAAATACCATACCCAAGCCATATTTAGTCCACCCGCCTGGTTAAGCCTTAAGATCGATACAAGCTGCTTGAGACCATACCAACTCTCTAATCATACACTTCCGCTCAAGCTCTGCGGGTAGGGAAGAGTGCTAGGTTTTCTTAAGCAAGAAACAGAACTCGAACCGATCTGAATATAAGGGCTCAGATAGATGTGCAAACCAGTCCAGAGAAACATCTTGAAGTTTTTTGGGGTTTCCAAAGTCTTACTTTCTGTTCAAATCTAAGCCAGCGACTAGAGGTAATTTGAGAGATAGAAACAAGCTCAAAAAACTGATTATATGTCGACCTTCGGCTTGAAATTTGAAGCAAGAGTCGTGCTGGATTCAAGATACGGTCAATCCTTTCTGTACTTGTCATAAGAGTGTGCGGTATTGACCGCCTTCTGACAATGTTTTGGGTTTGATTTTATTCCGCATATATCGAATTTTTCGGTTCTGTGTGGTAGTTTTGCCCAGGAAAATGTTATTAAGTTACATTCAATGCCACAGATCTGTTGACTTTTGCCTGTCCCTGACAAACTGCTGCTCAGTAAGAGTACAATCCGTTGGCCATAGGTTCATACTTCTCATGTTTCGTATCTGTGTTGATAGTTAGAGAGTATGACAGAGCGTCGTATATGGTTTTTGGTAGCAAAACTTGACGCTTTCTTGACAGCTTACCAATTATTACCTCTGCTCTCCGAACTCCTCAGAATTTGCCAAGTATTGGGTTTGTCGAAACATCTAGAGTTAGAGATTCATGCCGTTTACATCCTCAACTTTATCCCAAATTGGGCGAATGGTATGAGTCTGTGACACCCCTTTAACGGCTCTTCTTTAAGTAGCTAATTTAGAAAGACGGGAAACCGCTGTGGAAAGATAAAATGCTCAAGGCACTTGATCACCAAAACCACACCCAACCTATCCACAAGCCCAGTATAGAATATTGCACTTTATGGCAGCAAATCAAACCGAAACGAAAGCTAGAACTGAATGCCGAAAAGAACTGACTTAAACTCAGAGCCAGAACCGGGACTTTTATTGTGTTATTGAATCAAGTAAAATAGTGTTATCAGCCGTATTTAATTACCTTTCATAACAATAATCCAGTGCTGCAAGCCGGTTTTGAACCGAACCTAGAAACGAACCTCTTTAGAAATTAAACCCGAAGCTGTTCTTAACCCAAAACATCGGTTCGGTTTGATCTGAACATCTCTATAGCGATTTCTTGTGTTATATGGTTGGGTTTAGTGCGACTGACACCAAAAATGGGCAGAAAACTGAAATGAAACATCTGTGAAAAAGTGCTTAGAGTTACTTATGAAATCCCCACCCAAAACAGCCTTTGACTTTTAAGCTCCTCGACTCTAAAAGCTTCTTAAATAAGTATCAAAAGCAAGAGGCTAACAGTATATGGAAAACAATGAAATGGAGATCCATGTGTTTTACTAACCGATTCCGATCCAAAAACCACGACATTTGTGTATTTTTCTATGTCGAAAGCCAAGGTTCGCACCAGAACCTTCTCCCACAGACGTCCAACCTTAAATTGGCGAACCATAACCATTGCTTATCTTTGGCACGAACCAGTGAACCGGAGATTTGGATATCTTTTTTGGTTGGCAGCCCTGATTTGACCATTTAAAACATCCATTTCAGGTATTTTTTAACATCTTTGTTCTGATCTGTGTAGAATCTGTGGAATAAGTCATTTGTACACTTCATGAATCGGTTTCTAGGAGGCGAACAATTCTTGGCATTCGCCAAACAGTTCAAAAAGTCTGGCAGCCGGACTTACCTGCCCACTATCTTACACTCTTCCAGACAAGCATTGAGTTTTGCTGGTCTCTCTTGTGCCATCTTAAGAGCAGGAGCATCATACAAGCAGCGACACAAGTTGTCTCCCGCCTGAATGCATTTCCTGCAGGTGTCCACCAACTTTGTGCTTAACATTTGTGCATGATCCACTGCTCGACGGTGTCTAGTTAATAAGCCCAGAAGCAGATTGCTCTGGCTCTTGCAAGACTCTCTGTCTTTTCCCTTTAATCAGTTTCTCGGCAAAAGTGTTAAATGAAGGGTTTATTATTGACCAAGTATCGGATTATAGGATGCACTTCAGGGATGCAGTTTGCTTTTTTCTTCCTTCCTTTTTCATACAGTCCCTTGGCGGTTGTCATAGTTAGTCTTCTACTTCAATAGTACATACAGGAGGAACTGAAAGCAGGTCTTAGTCGTTTTCGATCCACCAGACCAGGCAGAGTTCTTCAGAGGTAAGGTCATATCGACCCATCAATTTGCCTTTGTCAGTGGTGAAAATATTTGAGAGGATGCTTCTATAAGACATTCAGAACCTAAGCACGGAACCCCAAAGAGGGCAACAAACTTATACTAAGAGGGCACAAAACACTGTGGCAGCATTCCTCGATGTAATACCAGCTGTTTGATCTGCAAAGCAGTTATTTTACTGACCCAACATTGGCCGCCGCTCTACGTGGAAATGAATCAATCACAAGTGCTCTAAGTGGAGTGCCACATTGTACACGTCGCGCACCACAGAACACAGAACTTCTGCCAATTCCGCAGACAACCTAATGTTATCAATCAAGCAAAGTAATCCAAAGTTAGCTAGACCCAACTGGCCCTGAAGTTTTACATGGATGAGCTACACTTAGCTCCCAGTCAAGAACAGACAGCTCACAATTTCGCTCTATGAAAACGCTGATAAGCTGTCAAATCATGGCACTTGCATGAAGATGAGGCCTGGCATCTACTTACACAACCTGTTATATGAGTTTCCACGACCTGCAGCCAAAGAATACTGTACTTTTTGAGAAGCCCCTTACGAGCAATGGAAGGCTGGAGCAGGACCTAAACCTTCCTATGATGGGTAAGGTCGTTATCAAACAATAAGAAAGTACTTTGAGGCAAACGTTTCGAGGGGGTGAGAATATGTTCCCAATTGTACAAACGATTGTGGTGGTTTGCAACGCCATGGGGTGCACCAGTCGTATACGTAACTTTTGTGTGTGTAACTTCTGTGTGGACCGTAAAGCAATCACTTAGACTGGATATGCACGGTGAAGCAAACTTAATGGAGTTCTCTTGGCAGACGAGAGAATCAGGTGAGATTCCAAACTTTTCCTTTATATAACGTATTCATTTTGCCTTGAATATTCCGCCTACATCCAGTCTAAGAATGGTGAGAGCTAAGTTTTCTACTGGTGTCGGTGTCGAGGGTACTTAGCAGGTTTAGGACCGATTTCTCAAAGGTTCCGGTTAGCCAACCACCGGTCAGATTCGTGTTCGTCAAGATGACAGCAGTTTCGCCTGATATCGATAAGTGCCTATCGCTGCTTCAGTGTGACCATACTGTTTGACTAAACGAGCGAGTACACAGCTGACTCGATTTGGTTTGTTTGTTTTATAATGCGATTGGTTGTTGTTTTGCGTAAAAGTTGACTAAAATTCGATGTTCTGCCTCTTCGAATTGCATTTCCATTTTATAAACATTTTGTGTTGCAGCAAATAATACAATAAACAAATCAAGTGTGCGGCCAGCTGTTTGTATATCGATAAAAATATCGATAACTTCAATCAAGTTGACCTACCGGACTTTGACAAATTGGACCTTAAAGACATAAACTCCAAGGAATAAGCTGCTCTGCATAAGTAAATTGGAAAGCAGAGATCTTGCTGTATCCCATATCATGGGGATATACCAATAAACTCCAAAAGCAACGTTAAAAACAGCAAAAACAAGCACAAATAAAGCTGGGAAAGGCATAGTTCTTGGTTTACTACAATTTCATGACATGGCAAGGACACTTTTCAGTGGTGGAGTAACCTCCCTAGGGTGAGTTGACCGCTCTGTTACCAGCGGCTACCAACGAGAAGGTGAGAGTCGGCTTGGAACGCAGTACACACACAGCCTGTACCCGAAAAAGTAAAGTATACTGATGATGGTTTATAGTTACATAAGGATGTACCCATAGTTGTTGCCATCAATGGTAAGTCTAGTAAGGCAGTTGCAGTTTTGCAGGGCGTGGAAAAGAGTTTAGCCCCTCAACCCTGCCTCTGCCCCTCCAAAACTCCATTAAGGGTATCCACACTTCGTTTGGCGCCCCACACACAACTCACACATTATCTGCTGCGGGGGTAAGTAAACGCAATAAAGTTTAAACAGATGGAATGGGTCGAACTTGAAGGGGGGAGGGTGAGAGCAAGCGTCTACTTCTTAAGCATATTTCATTACATGTGCCCTGAGTTATGCGGAGAGTGGGAGTGGAGTGGAGTGGAGTGGAGTGGAGTGGGGGGCCCCCCCCCGTTTCAAATGTCAAGCAAGATCGTTACATCAACCGCAGCGGAGCAAACATGTAGCCAGCTAATTTAACCCCGAACATCTTGCCCTCCTCCCGTTTTGTTTCGAAACTAGTCCCAAATTGCCTGCGCCTGCCGATTGGACTGGGCCGACAGTTTTCTAAGCATCGTCCTCGCATGCAAATTCAGCCCCCAAGTCCTTGGGCTGGCCTATCAGGCAAACTAAACACACCGGGCCAACCACAGGGCCGATGACGTTGTCGTTGCCGCTGCCTGCACTATTCGGCACACTCCCGGCACAACCGACGACACCGACACGCATTTAGGTCAGGACACGGCTCTAGTGCGACTAAACATGTGCAACTCTCCCATTGGCTGGTCGGCCAAAGCACGCACGGGGGCGGGCGGGCCGCTGTCGGGCCGGGCAAAAGCCAATCACACTATCGCAAATAATTTAAACAAATCTAGGACAGCGGCCCCCCAGCCCCACCCCACGACGCGGCAGAGTAGGGACGCAAACACGAGGCCGGCCGAGGCACGAAGGCAAACACAGCCGATGTTGGCCCGTGGGCGTAGGGATAGATGTGCGGGGGGAGGGGGCTAGCTAGTGCTGTGTGTGTGTGTGTTGGCAAATGCCGACGGAAAAGGCACGACCACATGCTGCTGCCACTACACACACACGGACGCGCACACACACATGCATAGAGCGTGTAGTAGAAGAATGCGCTGAGCTGAGCTGAGCTGAGTGCGAGCGAGCCGACGAACCTTAACCCTACCCCTCCACCCCTCCACCCCACCCCCTCCCCATCCCCATGACCACTCGCCCGGCTTCGCTCTGATTAGAGAGGCTAAAAACCAAAGCGCAAAACTTGTGCAAAAACCGAGGACGAACGAATGCGTTGACGAGGATGCGTTGGCCAGGCGCCCAGTTGGCAGGTTCATGTGCGGTCCCCGACGACGAGCCTGCCGAATGTGAATGCAACGATTTGAAAGGCTTCTAAGTCCTCGATGGCCACGTTGATTGGTGCACGAACAGTTTGTTCTAGTCGTGTGTGGCTTTTAGTGTGAGGTGGGGCGGCGTGTGTGTGTGTGGCTGGATGGATGGATGGCTGCAAACTAATTCCACAGACTTGCATTGGACAGAAACTCACACACACTCGCACACATGGACACACTCGTGGCAACCGGCGAATAGAATGATAGGGAATCCATGTGGCTGGTTGGCTGGTTTGGTTGTTAGTCGAGCTGCCAGGATAAGCCCCCAATTGCATTGTGATTTCACTACCTTAATGGTCAAGTTTGATGAGCAGAATGTAATCGAAACCTGGCGTCGTCGGGGTCACCTTGAGTGTCACGGTCGCCACCTTGAGAAGGCCTAAGGGTGGGGCAGTTGAGGCTGAGGGTTCTTTAAGCAGATGAAGCTTGGCTGTGGGTGGAAGTAAGCTAAGCTAAGATCATTTAAGCTTACAGAGGACAAGCTAATTTAAACTTGGCTAACATAACCTCAGCTTACCTAACAAAATCTAACCTTACTCAACCGTCCATAACCTTAACTAACCTAACATTAACTGACCTATACAGAACTAACCTAACGAAACCTTAAGTAGCTTAGCTTAACCTTCCAAAGCCTTAACTAATCTAACCTAACCTCAATATCCTAGCCTAGCTTAACCTAACCTAAGCGTAACCTTACCTAGCCTTAAGAAACCAAGCATAGCCGAACTTAGCCTTTCATAACCTAGCCTAACCTAACAAAACCTAACCTGAAGTATCCCGACCTAACCTAACCTAACATAACCTAGCCTAACTTAACGTAACCTTACCTAACCTAACCTAACCTGGAGTATCCTGACCTAACCTAACCTCACCTAACCTAACGTAAACTACCCTAACCTTGCATAGCCTAGTACAACCTAACCGAATCTAACATTACCTCGCCCAAACTAATCTAAGCTTATCTTCCTCACTTAAATTAACCCAACCTAGTCAGAGCCTAGATTTTCTTTTTAGGCCAATATAATGTCCCGACTCTTAACTTATCCTCTGAGCTGGTTCTATTTCATACTTGGTTAGCTTGGTTTCACAAAATAGATTTAACACAGACATAGAAATTTTGTGCTTTATTCAAGTTTTTGAAAACTTGAACTGTTCAGATAATTCCTCTACTTAAGAAAGAGTATATCCTCATTGATTCAGTGATTGGCACAGCAAAAAAAATGTGGAAATATTCCACCCCATTTCATTCAATTGACTTGAAACTCGGTGAGTAAGCATAGTTTGTGGCGAAATTTCTGATTTGATTCTTCGTTGCTAGAACATCTGCCCGTAGAGAGGGAAGACTCCAGGAAAATTCTTGAAAATTGTTTGGTAAAGATTGTAGGACATTTTTGGGAAATTCTGCCTGCACGAAACCCTTTCTCTAGGGACTGACTGAAAACTTCATTTGTAAGGTTTGTTGGTGAATTGTAATGTGATGTCATTTTACAATGCTGGAAAATTTGACGCTAGTCCGAAGTTCTGCATAGGAGAAACCTTTATCGATTGACTTGAAACACGGTTTTTAGGTATTGAATCTGAAATAGTTTGGGATGTGATTTTTCGATGCTGGAAACTTCCCTGAAGATAATCAGGCCTGCAAACCTAAAACCAAAATTTAACCAATTATTTAAGGTTCAAAAATATGAGGATCAAGGCTTTTTGGCCAAAGGTTTTGGTTCGAACCTTGGTTCAAAATTATATCAGTACACAGAAAATATAAGTGAGCGCGTTGCAGTGGAGTTTCCCGACTACAAAATACCCTGTTCATTTGGTTTCATTAATTTGTATTTGAATTTTTGAAGATGAATGTAAGCGGTTTGTGTAACAGCTATTAAATTGTCATCCTGAATGTAGGCAACATTATTTTGACCTGACTAACAACTCAATTGTTTTGCTAATAACCCCGGTGGTTTTTGTCCGATCCGATTGTACTTTTCAGCATAGATAGATATTGGGCCTAGCTTGATGTATACTAAACCACCAGGCTCTAACTTAAAAATTGTGGATCTGACTGTGTTTTTTGGGGTTAAGAGGGAGACGGGGAGGAATATTGCAAATCTGAAACAAACTTGATCTGCGTACGGCATACATCTACCTTCATGCAAACTTAATGGCTCTAATTCTTATAGTCTCGGAGATCGACGCGTTCATACAGATAGATGGACGGACGGACGGACATGCCTATACCGACTCGACTGTTCATGCTGGTCAAGAATATATATACACTTTATGGGGTCGAAAATGTTTCCTTCTCCCTGTTACATACATTCGCACAACTTCATGATCCCCCTTTTCACATTTTCAATGGGAACAGGATATAAAAAGATGCAAAAAAGATTCATTTGGAAGGAATAGGTCTTAAATATAGTTTTAATCAACCAGCGGAGCTGTAAAATCATTCAAATGAATATCATTTGTCATATCCTTTGGTTGATTTTTAGCTCCGTTGAATGATTAAAAGGAGGTTCCAGACATATCCATCCCAAATGTATACCGGAAATCATTCAATGGATATTCTTTAGTATCCTTTTTTGTCTCTTTGTAGTAATCAACCTAAAAATGACACCATCTGTATGTGAATTGGGTTGACAGTGATTTGTACAACAAGAAAAATTCCATTTCGAAGTCTACTTATGTTAAACTCTTATTCTGTGAATCACTTAAAAGGCTTTGGATTCCAGGAAATATGATTGGGGGAATTGTGAAGTAAGTTTTTAATGTTGATTTTCCTGTCGATTGTAAGACGCAGTCGCTCAGAAACGCCCATATAAGTGGAAATGTTGCCAGGCATTAGGTCGAATATTTCGAAGATCACTTTAGAAACAGCTTCAGTTTCAGCTTTTATATCTACAAAGAGAGTCAGAATTCCGGCTTCGAACCGATTTGATGCCCTGAAAAGAGTAGTTATGTTTGGCATATGTTAGAAAATCCGCCCACATGGTATGCACACACCCCGAAAACTTTGCTTGGAACTAGGGCTGTCAATATATTTCAAAATATCAATATCGAAAACATCAAAAATCTAGACTTTCAATATCGATATTTGATATATCGAGACCAAAAAACATCGCTATATCGAGAGTTTCGTTACCCGGAAAAGATATTGAAGAACGTCTACGCCTAAAGACCAGTGCAAGTGGTCGTTCTATCTCATCTTTCCAATGGCATAACTTAAAGATATGATTGAACTATTGTTCTTAAGTTATTCCATGTTCTCAAAGTAACTGAGTAGTGAAGTTTTTTTTCGATAACTCTCGTCATTAGGTCTCGTACTTCTGACACAACACTTCACAAAAGAAGCATCACTTTCAAATATGTAAGCAAAAGCAAAATGTTTTAAATTGTGACCAAATACATTTTCAGAATATGAATTTTTAAAGACTAACAGATGTTGCTTACTGGATAATAGCAAATGAAAGAATTATTTCTCATATATTTAATAAACAGTTTGATTGGTGCTAACTTTGTAAAAGTAATGGTTCGAAAACGATTCTAACAAAACCAGTTGCTCGGGAACTAAAGTACTTCACTATAGTTAGTTGGTCAAAGTCTGTTCAATGGCCACTGATTTCACATTGCTCTTTTCTTTATTCTTCAATATAGAATTTGGATTGGAGCGCTTATACAACAGAGACTGGGAGTCTACGGCCCCATTGTTCTGAGTGGCTGGGCCCTTTACTCTGCCTAAATGGCAATGGGCAAGAAAAATATGAGCTCCGTTTAACACAGATGTACCGAACGGCTGATTTCAATGTGACCACGGTAGTTTTGTATCTGATATATCGTTTCGGAATAACCCTTATCGTCAATCGAAAAAAATATTGATATATCGATAAAATATCGACAAGCCTACTCGGAACGTAATATTATTGATTCCAATGCTTGGAACTATAGTTTGAAACAGGGCTGCTAACCGGAACTTCGACTATTTTACTTTACTGTGAACCAAACCAAATAGAAAAGCTGAACCCAAACCTGTTCCGAACCTCAAAAGTCGGTTCGGTTCAACAAACATTGTAGACATCAGGAAACTTGATCATCTGTCAAGCGACATCATCTGTTATCTGGTTGGCTGAGTCTTAAAATGGGCGGGAAAGTGTAATTAAAAAACCAAGAATATCATTTAGAACTGCTAATTAAGTCCTCGCCCATAATACCATCTGTTTTTAAGATCGTCGACTCCAAAGCTTTTCAATGACTTACAAAATTAAGAGCTTAACATTACATTGATAATATTTTTCTACAAAAACTACGACATGGAACTTTACTTAAGTTAATTATATTTAGAATATTCCCAGGTGTTCCACAAGCGGTATCCATCACAAAAACTACCCAATTTCTCTACAATATGAGTGGTTTTTAGGTCGAGAGCGAATATGGCTGAATTAATGTATTACTTTTTATTTTGTTGGTATTTTGTCGAGCATGGTCTGAACCAAGGTTCGAACCTGAAATATTGGAACCATAACCGTTGGTAAATTTTGGTTCGAACCAGCGAGCTGGAGATCCGGAAATAGTTTTGGGTTTGCAGCCCTGGTTTGAAAGCTAAGTAGTGAATGAAGTTTACATGTTTCTGCAGATTTTTGATAGTATTTCGCAAATCTTCTGAAAGAAGAGGTGTAGGATTCTAGTCCGTACATAAAATTCAAGCATAAGTTTGGGATTTTGTGAGCAAAATAAAGCTCAATCCTTATATTGAAAACTCTAAAAGTGGCTTAAGCTATGCAAAACTGGTGACCCCTTTTCGCCAGTCAAAAGGGCATTAGCACAGGTCAGTCTAGCAGCTGCGCAGAAACCAACGAAACTAGTTTAAATTCGTGAACCAATTCCAGCACCAAAGTTGATTAAGATGTTGGCCCACCATTTCACATATAAATATATATTCATTCCGCTATCCAACCTTATCGCACGCTCTCACCAATCTTCGGGGCAGTAAAACAAAGGTCTGGCCTCTGGTCCTTTCGTCCTCTGGCCTCTGCGCCACATGTTGTTGTCTCCGTGAGTAAGCCTTTGGCTTGTTTTGTTGTTGGTTAGCCTAAAAGCATGGCTCCCAATTGGCCGTCTGTCCGGTTGATTGAAGTCAACCGACCCGCTCGATCGTAAAAAACGGGGCCAACGGAGCCTTATGGAAAATAGGCAGCGAGTAATATATTTATGATTTTCATGCAATTTCATTGCTGCGGAGGGGTGGGGTGGGGGTTGGGTGGGAAATGTGATTACCAAAAGTCGCCGCTGATGCAATCGTTGATAGAGCCGCCGGACGGGGTCTTTGACAATGGCCGCGGGCGGGCGACGACGACTGTCGTCTGCATTGTACATATGTGTAATGACTTTTTTATGGCCATATTTTATGGCTTGTTATTAAACTGGCTGCCATCGACGGGGCAGGTGTAGGCTCAAGGAGCCGCCGTACGTTGATTATTAGAAAGGAATTACCCGGAGCCCGGGGAGCGGGGAGCGGGCGTTGCATTTTTATGCCCGTTGCCAAAAAAATGATGTTCTATAACATTTCTTTTTATTATGAATAACGGTTGTAAAATGCTGCCGCCCAGCAACAGTCGCAAGTCAACTGCGGGCGGGGGACCGGGGACCGGCCGGGGCACGACTGTGTGTGTTGGCCTGGCCCGGGCCCCACATAAACAGAGAAGAAAAAAACAGCCAAACACACGAAATGCAAATTGTAAATTACAAATTTGCAATAAAAATTTTTAATAGAATGAAACATTTTGCCTTTATGAGTTTGTCTTTCGGCTGAATTTATCTGCTTTTACGATAACGTTATGGCCCCCAGTTTGCGTCTCCACTTTCTACGCCGTCATCATTTTCTCGTATTGTTCTTGTTTGTCGTAACAGTTTTGCATTAACATTAACGTAATTCTTTTTAGCATTATCATAAATACATTTTACGCATATTACCACAGGCTGAAGGAGATGATGCCACTCGGCTTTATGCGCCAGCTGTCCGTGTATCCACCCATGTGTGTGTGGGTGCTGGTGGGTGGGTGCAGCATCTGCTCAAGTGCCGGGCTTTGGTGGGCTGGGTGCCACACGGTTTTAGTACTAATGTTACAGTTTATCACGCAGCTCGCATAGAATGTTTATGAATTAACGCAGCGAAAGGAGCAGCGAGGAGCAGCGCGGAGCAGCGGCGGAGGCGAAAGCGAAAGCAATCAAACATAAAAACAAACAAGCCGGAGATGGAGATGGAGCTGGAGCTGGAGCCACTGAGGGTTCAACGCACGATCGAGATATAAACATGACGGGGCTGCAGCTGCAGGAGCCACGTGAACTGATAAAAAGTTGATGAGTTGAGTTGAGTTGAGATGAGATGAGCTGAGCAGCGAATGGGCGCGCAAATTGGGTTAGCTTCGAGACTCTCGTCTAGTTGACTTAGTAAAACTACTTTTTGGCATAAAATGCAACTCATAATCGATGGGAAAACGTACGCTTAGTAGATAAAGTGGGTAGTTTCGAGGAATCTGACAAAAAAGCCTTCTATTCAAATTATAATTTCGCCCAAAAGTTTGTTTCATTTCCAACCCCATAAACTGTATATATATTCTTGGTCAGGGTGACGAGCTGAGTCGATTGAGCTTTTTCCGTCCTCAGTCGATCTGAAATTTTGCACAGAGTCTCCAATTTGCTGCACACTACTAATATGTCGGAGCCGAACGGATCGTATGACTATATCTCATAGCTGCCATAGGAACAATCGCTCGGAAAACTAGTTTTAGTAGCAAAAACTTTATGCTTTTCAATGGAAACGTCTTCAAACTTTCTATTCATACGTTTTCTATGCTTTTTTATAATTCTGCCAAGTTTGATGAAAATCGGACAACTATATGGTATAGCTGCCATACAAAAGATGGGTCTGAAAAATAGTCTAAGTATGAAAAACTTTTTTGTTTTCAATGTAAACCACTTTAAAATTGGCTTATTAACATTTTATAAGCTTTCACACAATTCTTCAAAGTTTTGTCAAAATCGGCTGACTAAAGGTTATAGCTGCCATAGGAATGATCAGTCGAGAAACTAGTTTTGGTGAGAAAAACTTTTTTGTTTTCAAAGAAAACGCCTCCAAACTTTGTATTTGTTAGTTTGTTATGCTTTTCCACGATTCCACAAAGTTTGATCGAAATCAGACATCTATATAGTATAGCTGTCATACAAAAGTAGAGTGAGACCAGTAGACTTATTGAGAAAAACTTGTTTGTTTTCAGTTGATATGCCCTTCAAACTAGTTAGAAAACGTGCTGCAAGGGTATACAAATTTCGGCCGAGCCGAAGTTAGCTTTTCTCTATTTTTGAGATATTAAAGCTAAAAGATTCCAAAATTGCACCCAATCTTGGGTGTACATAAGCGCTTAAGCGCTTGTATCTGTTGGCTACTGCCAACAAGCTGACGTGCCTCAAGTCTCAAGCCTTACTGAACCAATTAATATGCAATTTGATGTAAACTTGTTCTATTCGTTCCATTTTTTCAGACTTCCCACTTGACCAACTCATAGGTTACCAAGTATTCAACCTCTAGACTGGATACTCTCTTTCAGCTTGAAGTTGTTTTACACCTACTGCCTGCCCTTGCTTCCTTTATGGTATCTACATCAATCCTCTACTCCTTCTGCATATTTGCTTTCTTCTTTATCTTTGCTTTCTCAATTCCTTTTATGTTAAGCCTTCAACTTGCACTTGCCCTTCTTATTAATAGTCTTCTTTTCCGAAAGCCATTGAAAATGTTTAAAAGGAGTTTAGAAAGTGATGCGAAAGCATGTAAGGGGGAGCTGAAAACACTTTCGATCCTATAAACCATATGCTTATATTCCTGATCAGCATCAACAGACGTGTCGGTAGACATATCCGTCTTGTAGTCTACATGAACTTGTAGATCTGAGCGACTATAAGAGATGGAGCCACATATTGTTGCATGGCGGATAAATTTTTGGCCAGATCTAAATAGTTTCAGATTTGGTACATTTTTTTTTTCGTTTTCCTTCTTTCTCTTTTCTTTTGCGATTTTTATTGTTTTCGGTTTTCTCCTTCCTCTTCCATTTTCCTTGTTCTGCTTTGTTCTTTCTTCATTCTTTATAAGCTGTCTGTCTTTTCCTCATTCTTTGGTTACCCTTCTCCCTTTCTTTCTTCTTCTTTTCTTCTTTCATTCTTCATAATGCCTCAATTTTACTTTTCTACTTTCTTATTCCTTCTCCTTTGTATTTCCTTTTACCTCTTACCTCTTACCTCTTACCTCTTACCTCTTACCTCTTACCTCTTACCTCTTACCTCTTACCTCTTACCTCTTACCTCTTACCTCTTACCTCTTACCTCTTACCTCTTACCTCTTACCTCTTACCTCTTACCTCTTACCTCTTACCTCTTACCTCTTACCTCTTACCTCTTACCTCTTACCTCTTACCTCTTACCTCTTACCTCTTACCTCTTACCTCTTACCTCTTACCTCTTACCTCTTACCTCTTACCTCTTACCTCTTACCTCTTACCTCTTACCTCTTACCTCTTACCTCTTACCTCTTACCTCTTACCTCTTACCTCTTACCTCTTACCTCTTACCTCTTACCTCTTACCTCTTACCTCTTACCTCTTACCTCTTACCTCTTACCTCTTACCTCTTACCTCTTACCTCTTACCTCTTACCTCTTACCTCTTACCTCTTACCTCTTACCTCTTACCTCTTACCTCTTACCTCTTACCTCTTACCTCTTACCTCTTACCTCTTACCTCTTACCTCTTACCTCTTACCTCTTACCTCTTACCTCTTACCTCTTACCTCTTACCTCTTACCTCTTACCTCTTACCTCTTACCTCTTACCTATAGCTAGTATCCTATATCTGATTGCTTCTTTCTCCTGTCTTTTCTTCTTCTGGGATCCTTCTTTCCTTTTTCTATCATTTCTCGTTCATTCTAATCTTCTATTCACTTTCTCCCACCTGCCTTTCAACGAAGAACGTTTGCCCTGTTGCTGAGATGCAGCCACATGTTTCAGCTTTGCATGTATGGTATAGCTTGCCATGGCCCAAAGGGCCACTACCTGCCCATTTCTGTTGTAGTTTGTGCTTTGCAAAGTCTTGGATAGCTGATTGCTTTCCTCCTCGCCCCTCCAATGTGCATAAGTCCAACCGAAAATTGGCCAAGATTTGAAAAGTGGCAAACTTGTTGGAGGAGGAGCTGGCCTTGTGGTTGGGGGAGTGGCCTAAACACACGACAAACTGTGCCGGCACACACACACACACACGCATGAGGACGTGAGCTTTGAAATTTGCGCAGTGGCATTCCGTGGTGGGGGGCGTAATGGGTGCAAAAGGGGATGGCCGGAGGGAGTAGAAAAATTAAACATTTTTAACGTGCCAGGATTTTCTTTCTTGTTGTGACAATGTGGTTTCGAGCGCCAGCCGCAAGTTTGCATGTGGAGGGATAATTTGTCAGGCGTTGGCAGGGCAACCCCCCCCCCCCCCCCCCGGTCCCTCCCCACCACGCCTAACATTATAATATTTAATATTATTCGCACACATCTACGCACTTCCTTTTACGAGACTAGAGCACATTTTAGGCGCGCGCTTATCGCGCATACGCGACGTGGGACCACGTCGCTCCGCTCCGCTCCGCCTAGGCAGGGCAGGGCAAATCTTGTGCAATAAAATTCCTCTAAACACTCATAAAAATTGCAGGCATATTAAAAATTGTGTTTGTTTTGAGTGGGGGCGGGGGGGTGCGGGCGACTGGTGGAATTTCCCCGCGCCTTGCGCCCCGCTCACATGCGAATTCGTGGCTTCAAAGCGAGATGTCGCCCCGGTGTGGGTCCCGTTCTGGGTCCCGTTCTGGGTTACGTTCGCCTTGGCCCATAAAATTGTATGGATATTTGAATAGAATTTGCAATAAAAAATGCCGTTAAAAGGCGGGTGGTTGTGCGTGGGCGGCTGGCAATAACAACTTGTGCGTTATGAAAAACTAATTTCTCTAAACATATGCGCTTCCCAGCTAAACACCCCGGCCGTGCGGGCGCGTGTGCGGGCGTGTGTGTCCCGTGTCCCGTGTCCCGTGTCCCCACGCGGGCGCCCTTTTACGATGCGCTACCCTGCGCCATTCCCTGCCCGCGTCCTGTTGACAGCCGCCTGGATGCTGTCCTTGGCGGTGGGTTGGGTTGGCAAATGTGCCCCGTCCTTGTGTGCGTGTGCGTGTGTGTGTGTGTATAAATATTTTCTTTTTTCCTTTCTTCTTCCGTTTTTTTGCTCCTTTTTGTTGGTTGGGGCTCGACTTGAAATTGCAAATTTACGAGTATTTATATTGATGCCATTTTACTTTGATTTTAATGCGCGACCAAAATGCGTGCGAAGATTTTTAATATTTGTCCCCTTTATAAGTACAACACACACACACACACATCTCTGTGGCCCGGCCGGGTGAGTAGAGTCAGCCGGCTTGCAGTTCCAATGGAATTGAGTGCCGAATCGGCAGGCTATCGGGAAGGAAGCTTGAGCAAGAAACTGGTTAGTTGTTGGCGAAATCCACCGAAGATGATGCCAAAAACATAAGGAAATGAAAAACAGATCGGGCTCTGTTGACCACTTTGATCAGGCCCAGGTTCCTGGTTCCTGTGCCTGTTCTGTTGGGGTTACGTTTTCGTTCAGGGAAAGTGATACAGGGATAAGCACGAGCTGTATAGAGGGACTAGTTGGTGGCTAGCAAAATATGTTAGGGTTTCTGCCATAAACTGCCCCCATTCCCCTGACTTGACTTCCATCTTTTGCGATCTTAACACAACTCAACTCAACTGTACATAGGCTATCCACTAGCAGTTACCCGGCGTCAGTGGCTAGGACCACTTCAGCATTCAAAACTCATAATCGCATCATATCAAAACTGATAATCTCAAGTCGCTATAGAGCATCTCCCCCCCGCTTCCCAATAATCAGAACCCACGAGAAAAATGGGCAAAATTTTGGGATTTTTTTGAATCACTCAATCCATATCTTTCATTTATCAAACTTATATGAGAATTTTGCAAATTTCGAGTGTTTCTGTACCCTTTGTTGTACATTATTCGTCCATTTACCCGTCCTCAAACTCCAATATAATTATTTTCTATTTTCCAGCTTTGTTTGTTTTGGTTTTTTTTGTTGCCCTTTTTCAGCAATCGCCCGCCTGTGAACTTTTACTGTCTCAGCAGCTCTCTGGCATGTCAAATGCTTAACAAATTGCTGGCGTCGATTGCTCTACTGCTGCGGCGTCTGTGCAAATATTCATCAGACCTGAAGCTCTACTTGTTCTTCGCCTGGGAATTGAGCTTCTACCACAGTCTCAGCAGCTCTTGCTGGATTGGGCTGTATACAGCTTGATTGCTGTTGTCGATTGCTCGCCTGCTGCTGCATTTTTGCATATCTTAACTTGACTGCCAGCTTCATTTGAGATCAGTCTTATCAGCTTTTCAATCCGCTTGACGGCTTACCTGTTGCACTCTCCAGAGCTCCGCTCGCGAACAAGTTTCTTGACTTGTCTCTACTCTCATACCACTAAGTTTTTTGAGGTTAGGCTTTTTTCTAGGCATTTGATAGAAAACCACATTATTACAGTTTCAGAATGTTTTGCAGCTTACTTATTTTTTCTAAACAACTACTTTACTTGCGTAAAATTTGGTGAATTTCGCATTTAAATAAAGTTAAATCGCCTATTGAATGGTTCAGGTTATCCAAAATCGTTCAGTCATTTCTGCAACTATGTTTAAACGCACCAAATGATGCCCTTCAAAGTATGCTAACTTTATTTCCTAAAGCTATTATGTATTCAAATGAAGCCATTGCAGGTCTGTCATAGTTACTCGACATTGCATATTCATTCCGATTGTTGGGCATTCCACAAAATGTTGAGTTAAGACAAATGTTAAAGATATACTTGAGCAAAATTATGATTTTCATATAACATGGCATACTTTGAAGGGCATTAAGCATGGTATATTTCCCTGCGAGAGTTTGGCGTTAGCTTGAGGGCAGAGTTTAGAGATCATTTGGCGATGTACACAAACAATATACATTAGGTAACGCTTTTTTTATCATAAAGGTTATAAATTGGCGATATGTGTTATCGCATTATTTTCGTCCATGGGGTAAATTGGCGATTTATCCATTAAAATTGGTCTCGCTTTTTCAGCATTCCATCTAAGCATGGGCGATGCATCGCTTAACACTTCCTCAGAAGACCCGAAATGCGATGCTTTTGAAGTGAGGACTACTTTTTACAGTATTACCAAAGATAAGCACTTTGGCAACGCTTATTTATCTCAAGTGCAAAATCGTACTGTTAAATAACAGAGTTCGAAACACCTTTTATTTGTATGGATGATTTTCGGTAGAAGAATCGCATTCTTATCTTTAGGACTATCGCATTCTTAACTCCCGGAAGAATCGCATTCTTATTCCCCAGCAGAGACTTTTCCTATGCATAGAATGAATTGCTTTCCTATCGCTCAGAAAAGACTTTTTCCTATCTGCCAGAAGTGTGGCTGTCTTATCGCCCAGAAGTTATCGCATAGTGTCAAATTACTTCCTGAAGGGAAATAGGAATGCGATAATAATGTGATGTCGCTAGAGTACAGCGATACCTACTAGGCGAATCGCATTCTAATCTTCCGCGATAAAAAAATGTTTTGCTGGGTTTGCATATTAACCTATTTGCATATTCGCATATTTGCATATTTGCATGTTTGCATGTTTGTGTGTTTGCATATTTGCAGGCTTTCGTATTTGCATGATTGTATGTTTGCTGGTTTGGTGGTTTGCATCTTTGTTTATTTGCAGGATTGCATGTTTGTTTCTTTGTATGCTTGCATGTTTGCATCTTTGCTTATCTGCTTATTTGCTTATTTGCTGGTTTGTATGTTTGCAGGTTTGGAACAGGTAGGAACCTGATGAGCAGCATGCGACGAGTTTGCCGTCAACACAAAACACTCCTATACCATGTACACATCTAGAAACACAAGTTAGTTGATATTCAGCTACGAGCCGTACAGTAGGTTTGCGGGTTTGCATATTTGCATGTTTGTATGTTTGCTGGTTTGTACACTCAAAAAAAAGAGCAGCCTAGAATAAAGGTTAAGCACTTCTTTAATTCAACTTTCAAGTCATTTTTTTACCTATATGGCCAGATTTTGACCTAAAAGACCAATTTTCAGTCAGTTTTTTTTAGGAAATGGTCGCCTAAATTTAAGGTCACGTTTCCTAAACGTTTGTAAAGAATGTTGAATCAGTGTAAGCTTAAGCTTTCGACTGGCAATAAGCTGCGTGGCTCAGATGTTAGAACATTGTCTTTGTACGTGGGAGTTGTGAGTTCGAGTCCCACTGCAGGCATATTATATATTTTTCTTTTTTTTCTTCTTTTTTTTTAACAGTGCAATTGGGACGCCCGATTGTACAAAGCACCTCTATAGTATGCGGCACAGTTTAAATCTGAAGTAAAATATTATTTAAAAACAAGAAATTGCTATTGCGCTGCAGCAGGGAACAGTCACCATTCCTTTGGCGGAGCGATAAGTTATCCTAATAACTAAATATGTCCAGAAGGAACGAGCCATCTATCTTCAAAACTATATTCTAAATTGCGGTGGCATAAGTCCCGTACATGTCAAACCTCTATCTCTTACCATCTCTGAGATCAGTGCGTTTATACGGACAGACAGACGGACATGACTCGACTGTTGATGCTGATCAAGAATATAAAATTTTTAAGTTTTTGAGGAATTTTGTTCCCAAAAAATAAGGTAACTTTAGCCTTGGTATAAGGCAAAAAACTGCCTAAAAGTTAGGAATGTTGTTCCAAAAAGTAAGGTCAATAATTCCTAATTTTCAGGCAGTTTTTTGCCTTATACCATGGCTAAAATTACCTAAAAAGTTAAGGTCATAATCGACCTTAAAGTAAGGTTAATATGTCTTTGGCTCCATTTTTAGGCCAAATTACCATGAATTTAAGGTTATTTTCGGGGGTTTTAGGCAATTTATTGTTTTGGGTGTAAGTAAGCAAGTTTGCATGCTAGCTTATTTCCATATTCGTATATTTTTGCGAGTTAGTTTGTTTGTTTGTTTGCATGTTTGCAGGTTTGCAGGTTTGCTGGTTTGTAAGTATGCATATTTGCAGGTTTGTATGTTTGCGGGTTGGCATATTTGCCTATTTGCAGGATTGCGGATTTGTCTGATTGTATGTTTGCAGGTTTGATGTTTTGTATGCTTTGCATGTTTGCAGGTTTGTTTGTATGTTTGCTGGTTTGTATGTTTGCATATTTGCTGGTTCACAGGTTTATTAGCTTATTAGCATATTTGCAGGATTGCATGTTTGCATACTTGCTGGCTTGCAGGTTTGTAAGTCCGCAGGTTTGCGGGTTTGCAGGCTTGCATATTTGCCTATTCGCATATTTGCTTGTTTGCAGCTTTCTATCATACCCATTCCGTAACCAATTGAACATATTTGCTCCCGAGTCCCTGGTTGAGTAATATACACATAAATATGCACACCGCCTGCTCAAGACTCCGCACTTATTAGAGGTCAGAGTTCAGCTGTGTGTGCGAGAGTTCCCTCTCACCACCCATCCATTTCTATGCCTTTGGTCAAGGACACCGGATTAACCACAATGCAGTGGGAATAGCAAAGGCGCACAACAACTGCCTTTTGTTCTCGACGGGCTGCGGCCACTTGAAAACACTAGGAAAAGGCTAAGCGATTGGAAATCCGCGAGGGAAAGTTGAGAAACAAAAGCGCATAGTACATAGTGGTAGGCAGTTGTTGTTGCTGCTGTTGCTGTTGCTGTTGTTTATGCCAGCCACTTGACAATCAAAGCGTTGAAAATCAATTACACACAAAAGCGTCAAGTGGCAAAAATGCAAATGTTTGAACACAATACGCAGGTAAAATGCGCCATAAAATGCCTAGATAAATGTTAATCGACGGCCGGGCGGTGGCCGGGGCCGGGGCCGGGGCCGGGGGGTGGGCCCATCCAAAATATCGGGTAATTTTGTAAAGAAGCGAAATTTATGTGAAAAATGGCAAACAAAAAAATAAATCAAGCTGGGGAAGGAGTCAGACAGACGATACAAAAAGGCAGCAATTCCAAAAAGAAAACGAGGCACTGCAGGCCGAAATGCCGAAGTGCCGAAATGCCGAAAAAAACGCTGCACCCCCGGCCGTGGGAGAGGGGGAGGGATGGGGCGGTGGGGCGGGTGTGAAGCCGGCGATTATGCGACGAGCCGCGACCCACTTTCGACCCACAACAAAACAACGCCCGGCCGGGAAGTGCACAGGGATCAGGGCATGGGCCATTTTTAATGACTGAAAAATAAAAATCCGTTTTTGGTCGTCCACCCGGCCAGCCAGCCCCATACCAGCCGGGCGTTTTGCTGTGCGTGGAAAAAGGACAGCCAGGAGGAGGCGGCAGGACAGGACGTTATCAGTGCGGCAGCAGGAGGAGGCTGGTGGAAAGGGGGTAGCAACTGCAGCAGCATAATGCAAGTCAATGCAAACATTTTATTTGCATTAAGCAACGTCAGAGAGCCTGTCGATAGCTAACACACACACACACACACACACACACATGCGTGGCCCTGCGCCTACTTATCACTCACACACACTCACACACTCGCACATTTCCCACACACTCCGCTGTTAGCCAATAAAAATGCAGCGTCGAAAATTGCGTGCAACAGGAAAAAAACGCGTTTTTTTTTTACAAAAAATCAAACAAAAAGCCGCCCAAAAAGCGCAAAAGAACAAAAAAAAACCAAAGCCAAAAAAAAAAGAACTGCACACAAAACAACACTACGAAATTGGCCTGGGTGCGAGTGAAATGACAGCAGGTTGCGCTCCACCGCCGACCATCGACGACGACGACGACGGCCACGCACATGGGAGGGGCCGCCCGGCGCTGGCGCTGCCTGCCGTTTTGGCCCTGAAATAAAATAAAAATACAAAACAGCAAAAAAAAGCGGCCTAGAAATAATATATAAAAATTGTCCGAATAACACAAAAAAAAAGAACAGAAGTGAGTCCCGGCAGCGGCAGCAGCAGCAGCACAAAAAACAGCCTCAAAATGCACATCCTAAAACCCCAAAGCCGTGTGCCAGAGCGAGTCGGCGCTAGCCGAGTGCAAGGGAGAGGGCAAGGCTAGCTGCAGCTGCAGCAGCAGCTGCAGGACGCTGGTTCACTTGCGTTTTCCAATTCTTTTTTAGTTGCTTTGCCAGCAAATGCATTTTCCAGGAGCGCAGCGGCCAGCGCCCAAAAAAGTAGGCAACAGAAATGGCACTGAGTGAGCAGCGAGGCGAGGCGGTGTGGTATTTGCTTCCGTTTAGCTTCGCAATTGAGTCGAGACTGATCACAACGATGGCTCAAGCGCATTCATGACTATTTTAATCAATGCGATCAAAAAATATCACAAAATATTTGCTCCGCTTAATGAGCTGTTCTCCAGCCTTTTCAGGTGATTCAACCCAGCAAACCGTCTGTTTGGAGTCCTAGTCGTAAGTGCACCTGTTTGCTGATCAAAATTGCAACTTTTGTCAAGAGAAAATGCCACCCTAGCAGCGACACTTCTTAAAGATTCGGTTCTCACCCGTTTTTGAGTCATTTGCGGGACTTTTTGGAATAGTTTTTCAATAAAAACACATTTTAAGCATATACAGGGGCCTTTTACCAGTGTTCTTTTAATCGCACATGTAAGTAATCTCTTGTTAAACAACAAAAGGACTCGAAAATAATTTTGTTAAAACGATCTTCCCAATGTTGGGGTGGCAGATCTTCCGTACAGATAACAAAATGGAGGGCCAAACTCAGGCTAAAAAAAAATTGAATTGAAACTGAAATTTTAAGTGAGAGTTGGAGCTGAACGAGCTTGCTGCAGGGGTATAAAATGGACTGAAATTCATGCATCCATACAAAACGTTTGAAGTAATTAGGAGATTCCCATGTCAAAGCAAAAAAGCGGAGCAAAACCAAGAGCAAGAAAAGCTCTCTCATCAATACTGTGCGGCTAAATGGGTGCAAAGGCTTTTAATTGCTAAAGTCCATTAAAGTTAGAACCGGGAGTACTCAAACAACTAACTAACTAAGAACTTGTTGGCCTGAAAGTCTAATATATTATTAAAAGTGGATTCTAGGGTTTTTGTGAGAAGCTTTTTCTGGGGTAACATTCAAGTCAAGCTCGGCTCTTTTTGGATACAGATCAGTTCAAATATCAAGCTAAGATACAAGATCAAGTCAAGTACGCATATCGAGCTTGCATCAATATCCGGCAGGTTTGGAAAAACGAAACTAAATTTAACCTCTACTGAGCTAAAGTCGGGTTCAAAGCAACAATTTCGAGGTTGAAGACACAGACTCAAGACAATCCTTCTTCTACTTGGATGGCGATAGACCAACTTCTGATATCATTTGCTATAGATTTTAGCCCAGATATCTTGAATTTCGGTCACTGTGCATGAACGGATGTCGCAGTGTGTGCTGATTTCGTGAGATGGTATGGTTAGGGTTGTGGTTTGATGCTCTCGAAATGTTCTTACTTCTGCAATTTGAATTGTAAATTTGATTGTACTTTTCTTGAAACTTAAAAGTAGCTTCACTACAGATTTACCACTACGCAGCCTCGTTTTTTGCCACATTCTTATAACTAGAACTAAATACACTCTCCATTTCAGTCTCATCATCGTCAAAAATCTTCTGATGGCAAATACAAGACTTTCAGGCAGCGGACAAGTGCACAACGTGAAAAAACTGAAAGCATTGAGCTCACGATGAGCGCAATCATTACTAAAAACAGTCAGTGAATGGGTTTTCTCCAGGTTTTCACTTGTGGAATGCAGAAACTTGTTTGAGTGTTCCAAATTTTGAGATCATTTCAAACTCAACTGGGTACTAAAATTGTATCATGTCTGGGTGGATATCAGCTTCTGGTGAATCTTGTCTAATTCGATCGGAAGTCAATATTGATGATTCGCCCGCTAATATTCCTTAGTATCAGGAACATTGCTTGCAAACATTTTGGCATTAAACGACGGCGACGTGTCAGCTCACTGAGCCATTGCATACATATACAGGGTTGTCCATATTCGACGGACCCATCTGGCAACGCCATAACTTTTGACAGAGATGTCAGATCGCTTAATGACATACCGCGTTTGAAGCGTCAGACCAAGCAGATTTTTACCATGGAACAATACACGCCACGCGAGCGCTCTGAAATAGTTGAAATTTATATTCAACAGAACAAGTCAATTGTGAAAACTCAACGTGCTTTTAAAAAATTAAAAAATGTGAATAAGAAAACCGTAAATAAGCAAAATTGCCGTATTTACGCCACTGAAAATCCTCAGGAGATTCAAGAAGTGCCTCTTCATGACGAAAAAGTCACAGTTTGGTGCGGCGTTAGTGCGAAAACGGTCATTGGGCCGTTTTTCTTCCAAAATGAAAATGGCCATGCTGTTACCATCAACCAGGAGCGTTATCGCGACATGATGACCAATTTTGTGATGCCAATTATTCGTCGAAGGCGTATGAGGCAGTTCTGGTTTCAACAAGACGGCGCTCCACCGCACACAAGTCGCATAACAATCGATTTTCTGAAGAAATTGTTTCCGGGCCGTTTGATGTCGAAAAGTGGTGATTTGGACTGGCCACCGCGTTCGCCCGATTTGACGCCGCCTGACTTCTTCTTGTGGGGATATTTGAAGTCAAAGGCTTACGTTAACAAGTCAAGGACAACATTCGTGAAGAAATAGCCGCTATTCCGGCCGAAATGTTGGCGAAAACGATGGAAAATGCTGCAAAAAGGGCACAATACGCCATCAACGCCAGAGGCGGCCATTTGAGAGATATCATATTCAAAAATTGATGTAAACAAATCTACTTGGAACAAATTAAATGATTAAGATTGCCAACCGCCAAATTTGTATTTTTTTCTTTGATTTTTTTAAAAAAAACATGGGTCCGTCGAAAATGTATGTATGTAGACACGCGGCTTAATGACTACCTACACTATTGTGTGCGGTGGCTGAGTTGAGCTGAAAAGTGATAATTTCAAGTACATTTCTGCTCCCAAGAGGTTTCTTTCCCCTGTGTGATCGACCTGTTAAGAGTTCTAGCCACCACAAGGCTGCGTGTTAGAAGCTGGTCCTTGTCGGCTGACTTTTTGTTATTGCGAGTCAAGTTTTTCTGCCTAGATCTTAGTTAGGCTGACAGAAGTCTGTTAGTGGGTTCATTCAGCAGTTGTATTTTATGCCTGTCAGGTACAAGGTTAAGCACAACCTTCAAGCAATGTTGCATTAACAAGCTGTTCTGTGCTCAGTTGACCAGGCTACAAGCAAACCCATGGAAGCCTCTCGAACTACTGTGCCCCACACTGACTGCGCTCCTGGATTCTGGCCAATGCACTCGGCATTGCAACGCTGCTGCTGCTGTTGCCGCTGCCGCTGCTGCTGCTGGTTTGGGTGTCCAGTGTTGTTGGCACATACGAGGTGCGAGCGAGACCGGCCGCAGAGTGTGAGATGGCGCGCTTGCAGCCGGGAGCTGGCCGCCTATATGCAGTTGCAGTTGCAGTTGCAGTCGACGCACCACCCAACTGCAGTCAGATAGACCAAAACCGAAAATGAGAAAAAAAAGCCGACACAAAAATATAAAATAAAAAAAACACAAAAAATGTGCAAAAAAAAGGGAAAAAAAACTCATAAATAAATAAAATTAAGCAGAGAGCGTAAAAAAAGGCGCCATGGCAGCGAAAAAAGGATGCAGGACGATGCGTTTTACATATCGCCTGGATGCAACTGCAACGGTTAATGCCCAATCGAGGGGGGGAGGGTTATGGGGAGTGGACTCGGCAGGGGTGGCTCATTCGCTGCAGTTTGGCAATTTAGTGGGGAAAATTGACAAAAAAAAAACAACAAAAAATGCAGCAAAAATCGAAAAAAAGGTACAAAACACACACAAAAATTGCACTCACACACACGGCGTGTGCGAGCAGTCTGGCGCGTGTCAGTGCCTCTCCCTCATGCGAGTGGCGCAGCAAAAAATATGCAAAAACTCCGCCCTAAAAAGCGCGCCAGGCCCAAAAAATAAAAATCAATCTAATGAAACTACAAAAAAACACAGTGGAGCCAGAAGAAACGCCACCGGAAAAAAAGGATGGCCAGAGATCCGCCTTAGAGCCTGGGCGGACACGCTAATTTAAAATGCTGTCCTGTGCCGTCCCGTCCATTGCCATTTATGGGCAACAAAAATTGTCCGATTAAGCGGCCTCAAAACCAAACCAAACCCCATCCACCTCCCCCCCGCCCACGCATGGACATCATCAGCCGAAAATTGAATCATAACACCCAAATAGGAGGGCGGCGGATGGACAGCGTGGGCGAGCTTGGGCCTGGCCTGGCCTGGCGCGTCAACAGCCTTGTGTGGCCGGCCGCAGTGGGCGATAATTAAAAAATGTAATACGTTCGTTAGACCGCTCTTTCAGCCGGTTCACAGAATATGGCAACTATGTGGGCGCCAGCATTCTGGGCATGAAAACAATTCTGGCAGCCAAGCGACCCCCTGCCCCTCCCCTGCCCAGCATTACAATCAACAATTTTCGTGCATAAATCAATCAAGATCGCCAATTGCTTTCCATTTGAATCTCCGAGAACTGGAATGTTGTTTTGCTTCAGTTGATTGAAGAAAATTGTATTAAAAGTGGTGAAAGGATGTTATGGGAAGTGTTGTGGTGACTCTCCACATAGTTGAGCCTTTTCTCTTCCCTTAAGACACTGATTTGGCTGGCTTCCGGTTTCTTTTATACAATCTTGATGCTAGATGAAGAGGAACTCTAGCTGGTCAGTGCAGCAGACTCTAATTGACTAGTTGAGAGTCTAAAATCCTTTCTCTTTTCAGTCTTGGCCTGACTTAAGGCCAGTCCAAGTCAAACTTCTGCCTTTAACATTTGAACACAAATGGTGGATCTTGCAGCTGCCTTGAGAAAGCTAAGCTAACTTCGTCTGTGCCGAAGTTTTTATACCCTTGCTTAAATATTTACAAAAAAAACAAGAAAGAAAGTCGGTCAAGCCCGACTATAACATACTCTGTACCAAGAAAATTTGTCTTTTGATCATAACTCGAAAACCGTTCATCCGATCTTCTTCATTCCTTTGGCGGATCGATAAGTTATCCTAATAACTAAATATGTTCAGAAGGAACAAGCCATCTATCTTCAAAACTGTGGGAGATATGACGTTTTTTCTAAATTGCGGGGGCGGGAGGGGGCGTGGCCAAAATCTAAAATAAACTTGATCTGCCTGCAGACATAAGAAGCATATGTCCCATACACGTCAAACCTCTATCTCTTACCATCTCTGAGATCTGTGCGTTCATATGGACAGACGGACAGACGGACAGACGGACATGGCTATATCGACTCGGCTGTTGATGCTGATCAAGAATATATATACTTTATGGGGTCGGAGATGCTTCCTTCTGGATGTTACATACTTTTGCACAAACTTATAATACTCTATGTACCTACGGTACAGAGTATAAAATACTCTTTTTCCCATTTTTCGACCGATCTTTCGTATGGTAGCTATATGATGTAGTCAACCGATTTGGACAAAAACTTGTAGAATCGGGTGAAAGCATGTGAAACAAACAAAAACAAAATTGCAGGTTGCTAGCATTAAAAACAAACAAGTTTCTCTAACTAAGACTGGTTTTCACACCTATCTTTTGTATGGCAGCTATACCATATAGTTGTCCGATTTTCATCAAGCTTGGCAGTATTATTAAAAAACCATAGAAAACCTACGACTACAAAGTTTGGAGATGTTTCCACTGAAATGAAAAAAGTTGTCCATACTAAAACTATTTTTCCGACCGATTGTTCCTATGGCAGCTACGAGATATAGTCATTCGATCCGTTCGGTTCCGACATATTAGTAGCGTGCAGCAAAATGCAGACTCTGTGCAAAATTTCAGCTCGATAGCCTTAAAAGCAAGACAAATGGCATACAAAATCAGAGAAGATTCACCATCTGCCAACTGCAGGCATTACTTGAGGATCAGTTGGCTTTGATTGAAAACACCTTCTCAGCATCAGAAGCCAGCAGAGTGCAGTGAAAAATTATAAACTGGGCTCACTCCATACAAATAGCTTCATTCCTGGCACAGGCCCTGCAATATTCGTGTACAATAACTCACTTTTGACTAATGAAAGGGGTGCCCACGCTCTATACGCTACAGGCGCATGTGTTAATGTTGCGCGCAAAGCGATTGCCAAGAGCGAAAGGCTGACGCATCATAAAATTGCAGCAACAACTTCGTAATATCAGTCTCTTCTCTATCTCTTCCAAGTCTTTTGCAAAGTTGAAGGCCATCATAATACGTATACGCAGCGTTGATATTGTGATAATCAAAGCTAAATCAGAACTGAAATGGAATGGCTGGTACTGTATTCATGACATTCTATATATATGAGATTCAGTCATGAATCTAACACAGTCATGTCCTACTACGTCATGACCTTAGCTAATTTTAGGCATGATTTCAGTGCTGAACATGATGGGAAGTACTACAACATGCCTTTATTCCTACTGCTCAGGCCTAGATCAGCACTGAAACGTAGAACTGCAGGGTTGCGTCAGACAGCCGCAAGCACAGGCACAGGCACTTCCACACACTCTTTTCTACTTGTGTTAGTGACTGTTGGGCACCCCTGCTTTAGCTTCTTCTCTAAGGAAAAGGTCTTCCCCCTTCACTGAAACTGAAATCACACTGCCAGCAAGAACCTCATCTCACATCACATCATGCCTTAACGTTTTGATTTCCACTCCGCTCCACCTCTGTGGACACACCCCATACAAAAACTGGGACTGAAAGGGAGATAATCAAGTATGATAACTAACTTTGAGCCTATGGATGGTTGGATGGACTTATCATCCTTTTCTGATTTCTAACTTTCTTTCTTAATTGCTTAATAAGTCTATAAATAACTTAGAAAATCGGCCAAGCCCGACTGTAATATACTCTTTACTAGTTCCCCTTGACTTTCCTACTGATTTGATCTATCTATGAATTTCTAGTCATAGAATTATAGCTCATGACATGCGGCATGAGCTATATGATCTGTTTGAAATAGTTCAGCTCAGCTCAGCTCATGCTCAACTCCAATAGCTCATAAGGTTCAATGTCAATTTGAATAGATCAAACAGCTCAGAGCCTTAATGTCATAAGTTTCGGGACTTGTTTTGATTAAAAATTTTAGTTTTATTGCAAAATCAAGAACTATTAAAAAGCATAAATAAGGAATGGAGCATCATTTAAATAATGAGACTGCACTGGACTTAAACCAATCTGTAAGTAACCATATTAAATGGTAGTTTAATTTATGGCACGTTCAAAGGTTTAGTCGGTTGGTAGGACACCACAGGCAACTCTACTAATTCAATGTTTTCCTTGCCCTCATTGAATTCCACCGAGTCTTCAGAGACAATCTCTGTGAGTGGGCAGTCGAAAATTCTGGATTAGAGAAGTTGGAGATAAGTTCGGCTCAAATGTAAAAGCCAAAACAACCATTCCTCATCCGCATACATTATCAAGGAACGTAGACCAATTATATGAGGATCTGTTTAAAAAGGTTAAGAACGGAATTACTCTTATCAAAAGTAACAAATTGGATACAGTACGACAATGTTGTAAAATGTGCATAAGTGTCCGTAACCATTCATTATATATATCAGGGAAAATGTATAAGCCGTCTTTGGTATATAGAATCCGTGAAAGGAGCTTTGTTGATATTCATTTAATATATAATACAATCTATTGAACAGGTTTAAACTTGAAATCAACTCTGGAAAGCTGCTTAAAAGAATTTGGGTGCTATCTCAGTCAAGACGAGAGCCGTGTTCGTATTTTGATTGTCGCCAGTTTATGGGCGATACGGATGGTATAGGTCGGCAAACGGTCTCTATATCTGCTGGTAGAATGTCAAGGTTTGTATACATGGGAGATTTGCGCATAGGAGATGACTTAAGCATCGACTGGAAGCCAAGAAGGCAGTATCAGGAGCATAAGTGGGTGGGTTTTGGGGGTCTTAAGCCAGCAAGTCAGCGGTGTGCAGCTTCTACATAATTGGGCCAATTTAACTTCCTTGGAAGCATATATATTTAACTCCTCTAGGAAGAAGCGAAGTATAGCGAATTGCGCAGTTGGGAAATATGGTAACAAATTTGGTTTTGTGTTGACTTTATTTTTGACTTGATATGATCTAATGAACCACTGGAGCACAGATTGGAGCTTGATCTGTTTGGAGTCATTATAAATTTGAGCTGACTAACTCGAATCAAAATATTTTCAGACTTGATTTACTTGAACCTTTTTTTTTAAACATGAATCAAAGGGCACTTTGATTCCACTCATGCAGGGCTCTACTCTGTACCATCGAAAATGTATGCTTACCATGTTTTTTGGCCATCGAAAAGTGGACAACTCACTGAAATAGACACTCATAAAGTCACTGAACAAATCACTGAACAACTCATTCAAAATAGGCACTGAAACAATCACTTAACAACTTACTAAAAACAGTCACTGAATTAGTCACTAGAGAACTCACTGAACAAGTCACTAAGCAAGTCTCTGAACTAGTTACTGAACATGTCACTGAACAAGTCACTAAACAACGCATTAACAACTGAAATAGTCACTGAAATAGTTACTGAATACTGAATAGTTACAGTCCTTGGACAACTCATTGAAATAGTCACTAAAAAGTCACCGAATAATTCATTAAAAATAGTCACTGAATAACTTACTGAAAACAGTCGCTGAACAACATACAGAACCAGTCGTTATGAAAGTCTCTCAGCTAGTTAGCGTACAAATCCGTGAACAAGTCACTCAACAACTCACAAAAGTCACTGAAATAGTCACTAAACGAGTCACTGAACTATTCACTATAAACATTCACTGGACAACGCCTGGAAATAGCTCTTAAAAAAGTCACTGAACATATTACAGAACAACTAACTATGCACGAGGGACAGAACAGCAATCACTGAACAAGTCACTAAAAATAGTCACTAAAGAAGAACAATTAACAAAGAATATGTTCACTTGTTAGGTTTAGTGAATCACTTGAGTTTTCTTGGACTATGCCAAGAATTGGACGTGGGCTTGTCTGCTACGTATCGTAGTCCACTTCTGGGAAGGACGGGCTATCTAAGAATCAGAGGAAAAGACTTACACAGAAACAAAATGAGCCAAAAAAGAGACCATTTGGGTAGGTTATGTCTTAAATATCCCTTTTTCATAACCTTTGGTTGACTTTTAGCTTCGTTGGTTAACTGAAAGGTTAGTTAAGACATTTCCTTTCCAAATGTATACCGGAAATCAGGCAATTGATATTGTTTAATATCCTTTTCTTTCTGAGATGAGAGGAGGCACAACTGTGCAGTTGAACTCTGGGCAGTATGGGGTCTCCAGGTTATACAAGTACGACTCTCCGTAGAGTTGTAGAACTGGTTGGATGCCCTACGGCTACATGCCTAAGGTGGCTAAGTTCTTCCAAGAGGTTACCTTTGTTTCTTGGCTAAGCGCTGCAGATAGTTGTATATAATCCACCTTAAGACTTGGCTATCGATAGTTATCGACTATTAATCGATATCAATAGCAGGCATCCCTGCATTGCATTTGGAATTCAACCCTGACTTAATATAATACGTGAGCCTTGGTACAGTGCCTCACAACCAGCTTGGAGCTTTAGATTGATTATGCAAAAACATTGTACTTGATAGCTTTGTTAGATATCCAAATTGTGCATATCAGCTGAAATTCGAGAAGGAAACTTGATTCTGTAGTAGGATTAAGGATTAGGATTAGGATTAATTATTACATTGTCATATTTGCTCATCATCTTTGCTATCGATATACATTCTAGCCGATAAGTATGTAAGCACGGATTGTTATCGATAAACCCAAGCCGACTCAGTCGAGCGAGAGTGAAAGCGTGTGTGTGTAAGTTCTGCCCCAGGAGTCATTTGTCTCCCACAATTCTGAATTGGAAATAGCTGTGGCAGTTGTCAGACAAAGTCTTTGATCTAGGATTCCTTTGACTTTCATTAAGTCAGCTCTAAGACAGGATCAAGTAGCTGGTGGAGGTGGACTATTGCTCCCTTTCCCTCTTTGAATAGACTGTACTCTCATGCCAACTGAGTGCTGAGCGTTAATTTGTCAGGCTGCTGAGTTTGAGGAGGCTGGGGGGGGGGGGGGGGAGGGTTGGAGCGGGGGGAAATATTATAAAAAAAACTAAACCGCAGCGTTTTTGCTTTTATGGCCCAGCAGAGTTTGTTGCTGTTGTTGCTGTTGGCAGGCAACTTGAGACTTGACGAAGGCTGCCGAAATGCGCCGATAACTTTTTTTATTTCGAAGCTCTAAAAATGAGACATTTCATATTACTTTTATGGCTACAGCAACTGCTCCTGCTCCTGCTCCTGCCTGTCTTTCAGTGGGTTAAAAACAATTCGGCAACTGGCCTCCCCCCGTCCCCGCCCAACCAGCCTCGGAGTTCGGGTTACGTTACGGTTAACGGACACAGGAGCACAGGCACAGGAGCTGGCAGAGGCAGAGGCACAGGCCCGGGCCCGGGCCCGCTCTTAACGGCACTCAACGCATACAAAATTTCAAAATCATCAAAAAGTAGAAAAATACGCGTTTCATGCACATTCGCGTCATTTATGAGCCCATCAACGTCGCTCATGGATGAAAGTAACGCGTTTTATGCGTCGTTTGGGTGGCTGGCAAATGTATCTTTTTATGTGGTTGGCGTCGGTGGCAACTCGACCACATGAGAACGGGAGCAGGAGCAGCGCAGGAGCGGCAGGAGCGGCAGGAGCGGCAGCAGCACACGCTATTGCCGTAAACCGAATCGACGAGCTGCAGGAAACCCATCAAGTTCAAAGTTTCGGCAATGTTTATGATCTTTCCCGCTGCCGCTGCTGCTGGGCGGCCAGTAAAAAGCCGCGTAGCCTGCCAAATTTGTTTGGTTGGTCGACGCACCTGAATGACGAGTGACACGCCGCCCGAGGCTAGTCCAGCAACCACCACCCGGCGAACTAACAAACGCACAGTTTTTATGCCCTATTAAAAATATACTTTTTATAAGCCCTAAAAAAAAAAGAACAGAGCAAAACAAAACTCTGGCCGAAGGAAATCACATCAGCAACAATTTACCCCCGCCCCAGCCCTCGCTCGCTCTCTCCCTCGAGAGAAGAGAGAGAGACATTTTATGCGCACCTAAGTCATTTCGAACAATTTCGATTAAAAAACTCATCTAAACAATTTATGGCGCAGCGTAAAAATCAAATCAAAATCCTCCAACGGCGGCCCGAAAACTGCAACATTCAGCCGCCCCCCCCCCCCCGTCGGTCGTAACATTGGCCCAAACATTATTCACATTTTACAGTTTACAACTATGCGAAAAACCATAACTTTAGAAATTAGACGCGAACCACAGCCCCCCTTCCTCCGCCGCCCTTGTCAGCTCATCTGGCAGAGGCATTCAGTTGGCCGCCAACCCCCTCAACTCATCGCATCTCATCTCATTGACTGATTGGCCATTAAACGTTTCGAATTTTAGCCCCCCACAAGGAAATGGTTACAGTTTCTAACAGCAAACCGCTGACACCTGACTGGGCACAACTGCACAGGGATGCAGGACGAGAAACTGCGTTTAAGCGGCATCTTCTTCTCAATGGATGATCTTGTCTAACTCTCTCAAAATTATGCATAACTTTGATTAGAATGCGATTCGCCTAGTAGGTATCGCGTTACTCTAGCAATATCGCATTATTATCGGGAAGAAATGTGAGACTATGCGACTACTTCCGGGCGATGAGAAAGCGACACTTCTGGGAGATAGGAAAGAGTCTCTTTTGAGCTATAGGAAAGCGATTCAGCCTGGGGATAAGAAAAAGTCTCTTCTGAGGCATAAGAATACGATTCTTCTTAGAGATAAGAATGCGTTTCTTCCTTGAGTTAAGAATGCGATTCTTCCTGGAGATAAGATTGAGACGCTTCCTAAAGTTCTGAAAGCGTTTCTTCCTGGAGATACGAATGCGACTCTTCCTAGAGTTAAGAATGCGACTCATCCCAGAGTTAAGAAAGCGTTTCTTCTTGGAGATAAGAATGCGATTCTTCTTAGAAATAATATTGCGATTCTTACCCCCCCCCCCAACATAAGCCATACAAATAAAATGTGTGTTCGAATTCTGTTATTTAACAGTAGGGGAAATAGTTTATCTTTATACTCTGTGTCGTAGGTACATAGAGTATTATAAGTTTGTGCAAAAGTATGAAATATCCAGAAGGAAGCATCTCCGACCCCATAAAGTATATATATTCTTGATCAGCATCAACAGCCGAGTCGATATAGCCATGTCCGTCCGTCCGTCACGTTTGGCCACGCCCCCTCCCGCCCCCGCAATTTAGAAAAAACGTCATATCTCCCACAGTTTTGAAGATAGATGGCTTGTTCCTTCTGGACATATTTAGTTATTAGAATAACTTATTGATCCGCCAAAGGAATGAAGAAGATCGGATGAACGGTTTTCGAGTTATGATCAAAAGACAAATTTTCTTGGTACAGAGTATGTTATAGTCGGGCTTGACCGACTTTCTTTCTTGTTAAAGCTAAGTGTGTCAAATACTTTTAATATATATGTGTAGTTTGAGAGTGTATGTATGTATGGTGGTTTCTTTATTTGTAAGAAACTTAAGTTTTGTTATTGATTTTGAGTTGTTTCTTATTTATACGGTGTTGTGGACAGACTTTGTTAATGTCTGCATCCGTCGTCTTGGCAAAGATATTATGAGCAATTTCTGAGAACAAAACTAAAATCTGAATGCAGACCTCTCGCCACCACAGCAGGATCGCCCTTAAAAAACTGGGCCCTGTATTTCCATAACAGTTTAAGACAATTATCTGGCTGCTTGTCGCCTTGTCTTTGCTCTTTTGGCTTTGATGGAGGACATTTCGACTTAGTTTAGGAATTTCAACACACATTTTTAAGGAAAAGAAGGTCTGCTTTTAATAAATACACAATCTATTATGCCTTTCACTCCGTTGACTATTGAAACGGAAAGGTTTTCCCAGGGGAACCAAAAAACGAGGCCTACTGTAGTTCGAGCTGAATCGGAGCCACCTCATTCAGATCTTCTTAGGGAATTCTCAGATGGGATGGTGAAAAAGCGAGACCAACCACAAAGTATCGCATTCTTTCCCCCAAAGGCGATTTTTGAGGGATACATCGTCAATTTACCGAATGGATGGAAAAAGTGCGATAGCCCAAATCGTCAATTTATCCCTGTTATGATAAAAATGCGCTACCTAATGTATTTTGTTAGCGTGGATCGCCAAACTATCTCCTAACTCTCCCCTCAAGTAATCGCCAAACTCTCGCATTGACGAGGGAGATAAGTAACACGACAAAATGTTTGCAGGGACATTTTGCTAGAGATACTCCTCTCATCTCTGAGCAGAATCTGAGGTGTTCTATCAAAGAAACGTACTCACCTTGTCTTGGCTTCGAGATAACCACTCACTTACCTTGCCTCGGCAACTTTAAAACACAAATGCAACGACATCCTAGCCCATACGACTAACAAGCACTCACTCGGCATTGCCACAAAGCAGAGCAAAGACGTTTCCTTATAGATTTTCAATGTATTTAGCATTCAGCTTTTGCAAATACTTAACTCTTCTATGGAAAACTACAAATCTTGTTTAGATTTTAATAAAATCCAAATCTTATGTAGAACTTGCGTGTGTTATTCAGACTGCTAGATGAAAAATGAAGAAATTATTTACAAAATAAGCTTATTTTCTTGTCATTGTGTCGTTAACCCGAATTTTCAGGGCTTGAGCAGTAGGAATAACTGAATTTCAGGCCTAAATGCAGGCATGTTTTAGTACTTCCCATGAAACTCAACCATGAGTTCAGCCCTGAAATCATATTTAAAATCCGCAGAGGTCATGACATAGTAGTAGGACCTGTCTGTGTCAAATTCATGGCTGAAACTTATTAAGTGGATGCCATGAATTCAGTACCACACTTTCCATTTCAGGGCTGATTCAGCTATGACTCAGGTCCTCTGCGAACTAAAAAGTAAGGTTTGCCCTAGTCAGAGTCAAGTTGATGTATTTTCAATTTTACCAGCCTTGGAATCCATCGCAAAGAAAGGAGTGGAGAGTAACAACTACAGTAGCTATACAACAAGTCTTTGCAATTGATTCAAGCCTCTGAACAGAACAAAGAAAAGTCACAGAAAGACGCCGCGTATACAAATATATAGAAAGATATCAACATAAATGCACCCAAAAGTATGCCAACTTTATATAATTTAATTACTAACTGCTTAATTGAGTAATTGAGAGTCAGTTATGTCAGCGTCCAACAATTATCGCACTGTACATTTACTCAGACTGTCACGCCAGTTGAAGGAATTTCAAAATAAATCATCAAATTCTGTATCGGTTTTCGTGTAAACTTTGGCAGTTCTACTTACAAGCTCACAGTTTTCTATGAGAAGTAAGAAATATGTTTGTGGCCCACTTAAGCATTTCCAATTTTCCAAAAGCCCGAAATGCTTTGGTATGCTTAAGCTCCACATGCAAATGTTAACTCGAAACCCGCCTCGGAGTTTGGAATAGCGCTGAATATGTCGAATCCCGCATGGAATGGATGATGATGAATTCTTCTCTGTCATAGGTATGATAGACTCTAAATGTATTCAGCAAAATGAACTTGCATTTCGAATTCACAAAGCTTACCTTTGTGTGTGATGTGACATTTCTCGTTCACTACATTAGAAAACCTACCGTAGATCTAGTAGCCGAACTTATTCTTGTCATATCACAATATCCGAGCTAGTTTCTCTTAATCGGCAAAAGACCTAATAAAAGTATTAGTACTTGAGAGATGTGAAGTAATTCCGTAGATCAGATAAGTGTTATTTCATTCAACTCTTTGAAACCTAATTACTTGGTCCCAATTCCCACAATCCGAAGAACCCTCAAAAAAGGGACACTTCTGTCAGCAATGGTAACCAAATAACTTGGCCCTTTTTCTAATGGAACCGGAAAACAGCTACCAGTTTCGATGATCCCCATGATCAGAACAAGGTCAATAACGGTAACAGGAAATGCAGTGTCTAGCTAGGGAACTGTACTTATATTGAACAAGTGCATTTGACTTCAGGTACCTGCTTCGGCTGCGTTGGGATGCAAGTGCCAATTTTCCCATGTAGGCGATCTTCTATAAGAAATGTGCGGCAAAAGCTTTTGTGATGAAAATAAAACGTATATTACTGGATTTATACGAAGAAGCAAGCTTTACGAAGTTGTTGGAAAAGCTCTTGATTGTAGCAAAGAGGTGTACTCCAATTTCAGAGCAGAATTGTACTGAACATTGAGATAAAGACTAAATACAGAGGTGAGGTGGACTAAGACTGGATATACAAACTTTAATGAAGGTTTTCAAATAGCTCATGCTTATCGGTTTATTTTGACTTTCTTAACAAAAAAAGAAAGCTTTTCCGTGTCTTGGAACGGCGACAGCAGTGAATCAAATCAAATCAGCCGGCAACGAGGAAGCAGACGAGTGCACAAGGAACATTCCATGCGTCGTTGGCAGCGATGCAAGCGGCAAAGGACATTCAAAGACACCTGCCGGACATCATGAAGGCAGTGGAGTGAAGGGCCAGAACTAGGGCAGAACAACAATGGCAAGAAAAAAGAACCTTCCAATATAGGATAAGAACTATGATAGTCAAATGGCCACCATGACTTCTGCTGCAAATAGAAAGCATCCATCAACTTCTTTGAAAACCTGTACAGTCTGACACATGTGCGCCTAGAAGATCTGGCCCGTTTTGCGGTTTCCTCAGAATGGTTTAAATACAAAGATTGTGCAGAGCCTGACTGTTAGTTCTCACTATCCCCGTCTCCTATCAAGCTACACCCCTTGATGTGGCCACACAATGGGCCAAAAGGCCGCTTGGTTCACCCTCTAGATCCAGTCTAAGTCAACTTTCAACCTTAGTCTTCATCTCAATGTTGAGTGCAATTCTGCACTTCATGCCGATCAGTGGCTTCCTAGGGTCTAGCTTTAAGGTTTCACCTTTCAATGTTGAGTGATCGATTGTTCGTTTGAAGTTAGTTAAACCAAAAACCGAAGTGAAGTGATTCTTACAATGAGATTTATGGCTTTGGCTTGTTCCATTTCTATAGCCTACTTTTTTGGGTGGAATAAAACCAGTTAACTAGTGGGCGACCCTTTCATTCAGTTATCAACTCGCTGCCACTCGTATGTTGATATCTGGGGGTGGGGGGGTGGGCAAGTCAGCCATTACAAAGTTTCTAAACTTTACGATTAAATATAAAAGTGGAGAAAAAATAAAGAGGCAAGCGACATTGCCAAAAGGAAAGTTAAACCGTGCGGGATATTAAAAAGTGCACGAGTAATGGCGCTTTTATGACTAAAGTGGCAGCCGGAGTGGGCCAAAGGTGAGGCGGGCGGCGGGCGGCGGGTGGCGGCGGCGGCGTCTTCCAAATGTCAGCGGCAGGCGCGCATGAGCGCAGCCCTCGACGGTTGGTTCAGCCTCATTTCGTTTTTAATTTCCGTAATTCCGTCAGCAGAAAAATTTTTGCAATATAAAAAGTAAATATCGAAATTTATAGACCTGCAGATGCGCGGGGGGTGGAGCGGTGGTGGAGTGGCGGGGTGGGGGCTTGAGGTTAGTGTTTGCGACTGATGCGCTGATGCTGAGGCGACATTAAAATGTTAAATAAAAACAGTAACAAAAATACACACAAACAAACCAAAACACGCACCAAGTAAGACAGAGGGGGCGTGGAGAGGGGGGGGGGGCTGAAGGCCACCCCCTTTGGCAACTTACACGAGGAATTTAATGACAACACTAAAAAGTTTAAGCGTTATTATTTCTAGGGTAGCCCGAAAAATCAGCTCCCGGATAAGAGCTTAGATGGGGATGAAGCGCGGGTGGGGGGTGGGGGGTGGAAGACGAACGACTTGAGCGTACGAAAAAATACGACGGCTGTAAAATGGCAAATTCATGACCTGCAACTGCCGAGTAAAGCAACCCCCCCCCCCCCCCCCCCCCCCCCCCCCCCCCACTCACTGCATTCTCTAACGGCAACTAAAAACGAGCAGCGAGAGCGATTGTAACGATTCGGTTATTACCGTTATATTGCCGAAACAACGCGCGCTGGGCCGTAGCCCGAAACAAAGTCGAAACGCACATAACTCAATCTTCGATGCCACCCCGCCGCCCCACAAACCTACCCGCCAACCCCCACCCGGTTTTTATTGCTAATGGCAAAGCCAGCAGCAGCGCAGCAGCAACCAACGGCAGCCGCGGCCGTTGCAGTTTATGCGCCGCTCTTAAACTTACGGTAGTTTACCCAGCCCCACCCCCACCCCTCCCTCCGCCATCCTGGCTTAAAAACGAAACAATTTTTACAACTTTGTTGTTTGCCTGCGGCAGCATTTGCCATTTCTAGTTGCTGCTACCCCAACCCCAACCCAACCCAACCCAACCCGTAAACTGACTGTAGTAATTTTTCAAAAAATCTTTGTCTTTAATGGACCATCAAGCGCTCGCCTCGGCCTCGCCTCCTCCTCCTCGCAAAAACTTGGCTTCTCGGACCAGCGCCAGACACTTCGCTCCGCTCATCGTCAATATTGCGCGATTCGGTTGTAAAAAATGCGTTTTAATGCTTCAATAAAATAAAAAGTTTGCATTAAAAACGCGCCCCAAGACCCAACTGCAGGAGGGCCAAGTGGGCAGCTAGATGTGGGAATAGGGCGGCGGGGGTAGGGAGCTAGCCTAGCCACCGGGTTTGTCGCTGTCGGATGAAACAATTAGCGTTAAAAGAAATACCATCATGTTGCTTACAAAATATGTTGTTTGTACTCCGAGCCACACACACACAGTGGTGCAAAGCTGCACCGGTTGCACAATTGATCTGCATAGAGCCTGGTCCTATCTGCAGACAGGACAAGAAAACACTAGGTTCCGGTTAGCCAACCACCGGTCAGATTTGTTCGTCAAGATGACGAGCGGTTAAGTCATTTGCTTTTCTCAGCAGCAGTTTCGCCTGTTATCGGCAAATGCCTATCGCTGCTTCAGTGTGACCATACTGTTTGACTAAACGAACGAGTACACAGCTGATTCGGTTTGGTTTGTTTGTATTTTAATGCGATTGGTTGTTGCTGGTCATTGTTTTGCGTAAAAGTTGACTAAAATTCGATGCTTTGCCTCTTGGAATTGCATTTCCATTGCGTGGAGTTGAAAAATTCGATTATTCATAAACATTTTGTGTTGCAGCAAACATTTCAATAAACAAAGCAAGTGTGCGGTCAGCTGTTTGTATATCGATAAAAATATGGATAATTTCATCGGGGCTGAGCTCGCGGTCAAAGTTGACCGGTGGATGAGCAGCGTTTAAGTTTGTTCCTCCGGTTACGCCACATAGATTATGAGACACTCAAATTCGGATAAACTGCCTGTCAAGTTGACCAACCGGACTTTGAGAAATTGGGCCTAAGTCCATTAACGGCATTTTATAGTGCATTTGTTCTATTTTCTTGCTTGCAATGAAGCAGGTGACCTATGAGATTAATGGCATAATATTGGCGAAGCTTGTAATACCCTAAATGGTCAATGTTGTTCTAAGGCAGTTGCTTGTACAAAAATAACCATTGCCCGCCAACCAAGGCTATATTGGAGAAAACGAAATCGCAGTTTGGTCTACTTTTGGATCTACTTTATAACTTACATGGAGATGTTCTTGGGTGGATCTTAAAATGGTACTCCATCTCGCGGTTTTTTGACCGACGAGTACCATCTTTTAGGGACGTGCTCTAGCCCATTGTGCCATCATAAATTAAGTTTTCAATCAAAATCTACCGTGCGGTTTTAAAGATATTAAAGAATTTGTGTTTGACATTTTCTGGAGGTACCTTAATACCTTAATGACGCGATTTTTTGATATTACGTTCCTAGTGTCCCTGACTAACACAGTCACAGCTGAATTTTGTAGATTTTTGGTCTGAACCATTAATAACTAAGTTAAAATTGTTGTCGCTTTGTGTTGATTGTACAAAAGAACCCATAGAACGCGAACCAAGGGTACAGTTGAAAAACTGGGGTTTAAGGGTCTCATACCGGTGTTTTTTTTAGGGGTCGTACTATGTTATCAGTCATTCTATTTCCCGCTGATTCCCTTGCAATACACAACACCAAACCACAGGAACTCCTTAGTCCTGCATGTAGTCTTGCTAACCAAAAATAAGGAAATCCACCCTCAAAACGGCCACGAAGCGCTGGAGATCAATTCACTCTTGTGAAATCTCTAGGCTCAAGTGGCCCACTCTCAATTCTAAAAGAACTTTAACACTACTGCGGCTAGGCCGACAGCATGTCTCTCTAGTCGTAGGAATTCTCACAGGACTTCGTTCTAACTCAGTTCCAAAATCTGGAGACTAAAGCTCCGAAAAACTACAAAATATAGAGGCGGCAAACTTCGAACCCGTTCAGTTCTCAAAACGGTTTCTTTACCTAGCAAACCTAAGGTTTTGGTTCAAACATGCTTCACGGAATCTCAAATCATGGTGACATATTTATACCCTTGCAAAGAGTATTATAATTTTGCCCAGAATAGAAATATTAATTTCCGACCCCATAAACTGTATATATATTCTTGATCAGGGTGACGAGCTGAGTCGATTGAGCTTTGTCAGTCCTCAGTCTTTCAGTTTTAAAGCCATCGAGCTGAAATTTTGCACAGAGTCTTCTTTTTGCTGCACACTACTAATATGTCGGAACGGACCGGATCGGATGACTTTATCACATAGCTGCCATAGGCGTAATCACTCGGAAAACTAGTTTTAGTGAGAAAAACTTTTTTCTTTTCAATGGAAACGTCTCCAATCTTTGTAATTGTAAGTTCTCCATGTTCTTTTATAATGCTACCAAGTTTTATTAAAATCGTAGAATTATGTGGTATAGCTGCCATACAAAAGATAGGTCTGAAAAACAGTCTTAGTTAAAGAAACGAATCTGTGTTTAATGGTAGCCTCCTGCAATTTGGTATTTGTTTGTTTCACATGCTTTTACCTGATTCTACAAGCTTTTGTCCAAATCGGCTGACTATATCATAAAGCTACCATACGAAGGATCGTTCGAAAAATGGGAAGAAAAGTATTTTTTGAAAATATTTCAGCGAGCACTTGCAAGGGTATAAAAACTTCAGCACAGACGAAGTAAGCTTAGCTTGCTCCTTTTATTATTAAAATAAAAGACATATATTTAATGAAAAGGGAAGCGTTCAGCTAAGAAAGCTATTATACCCGAATGGACCGTCTCATCATACCAAACAAAATCGGCTTACAAAATTAACTAGACTTTTCAATAGAAGCTAGCCTAACCTAAAATACATAAATAAATCGTACGATGCCGAGCCTGGAAATGGTTTTGTAATGATAATGCTTCGATTCTTTTCTACGAATCTTTTTCCAGGCACATCCATTACATAGATCCGCCTCTGAGTCCGATTGGATGGACCCAAATACCTGAGCCGAAACTGTTTCAATCCCGAACTGCCGCCCTTTCTGACAAAATAAGTTCAAACTTGTTCAAGTTAAAACTTGTAATGGAATTTTTGGAAAATATGAATGCTTCATAGAAACCAAATAGGTGTCAAATTTAGATGTGGCCCACAATATTTATTGGCTACACCAATATTAACCTAGACTTAAAATAAACGAACAATTTATTGCCTAATTGAGGAAAAATATTCCGCTAGTAGCATCTTGTTTGTCGATTTGTTGGAGTCGAAGTCCAAGCGCATGCTAACGGAAAGGGAGCTTAAATTTGAGAGTCGAGAGCTCTACACAAAGGTTCATTAAGGAAGTAGTTGGTTCGGGAAATTTGGTGGGAAAATGGTTGAAAAGATCTAAGACTCCTACTTGGTACACTAACCCTTATTATACTCTGTACCGAAGGTACATAGAGTATTATAAGTTTGTGCAAAAGTATGTAACAGGCAGAAGGAAGCATCTTCGACCCCATAAAGTATATATATTCTTGATCAGCATCAACAGCCGAGTCGATATAGCCATGTCCGTCTGTCCGTCTGTCCGTCCGTCCGTCTGTCCGTCTGTCTGTCTGTCCGTATGAACGCACAGATCTCAGAGATGGTAAGAGATAGAGGTTTGACATGTATGGGACATATGCTTCTTATGTCTGCAGGCAGATCAAGTTTATTTTCAATTTTGGCCACGCCCCCTTCCGCCCCCGCAATTTAGAAAAAGCGTCATATCTCCCTCAGTTTTGAAGATAGATGGCTTGTTCCTTCTGGACATATTTAGTTATTAGGATAACTTATCGATCCGCCAAAGGAATGAAGAAGATCGGATGAACGGTTTTCGAGTTATGATCAAAAGACAAATTTTCTTGGTACAGAGTATGCTATAGTCGGGCTTGACCGACTTTCTTTCTTGTTTAATTAATATATTTTAATTCAGTTTAATAATGAGTGTAGCCTCCCTTAGCACTAATTAACTCGTAGACCCTATTTGGCATACTCTGCACTGGCTTTTCATTTCAGTAATGCGACCGATACTGCTACACGGCATGCTGGTATGGTGGCCAGCCACGGAGAAAACCACATACCTAAAGCTGATGGAGAAGACCCAGCGACAGGCACTGGTCTGTATTACAGGGGCGCTGAGGTCCACTCCAACCAAAGCATTAGAACACATCTAAGGTGTCAACCCTCTGGACATCCAAGCACGCCTTCCGGCACAAAAGACCGCCCAACGTCTACATATGTGCGACAGGCACCATGGCGCTACAAAGCTATGGACACAGCATAGTTGGTAGAGAGATCAATAGTAGCACGGACTACATTATCACAAAGATCAACCCAATATGCACATCTGCACTATTGGGACCCAAAGACTGGCGTACAGGACTGGCCCAAGAAGCAACGCATTTCTATACAGACGGCTCAAAGATGGACCTAGGAGTCGGAGCCGCCGTATACTGTGCAGAGCCAGAAATAAAGCTCTCATACAAACTGCCAATCCACTGCACCATATTCCAGGCGGAGGTAGGTAGTTAGGTAGTTCCGGCTGACCACAGATGGGGTCACACATAGACCTTAGGGTCCTTAATGAGGCCGGGTGATTATTTGGGTACGTTTTTCTTAAAAGTCTAGTAGGATTCTTGTCGTTTTGGCCAATGCCAATAACTGGAGTCGCAAAAACTCTAGAACATCTCATTTGCAGCTGCCCAGCAATTGCCACGACAAGATTACAAATTCTGCACACCCCACGGTTCTCTTCTTTGGAGGAAGCGGCCAAGAGGCCCCCAAAACAGTTATTGGCATTTGCCAAAACGACAAGAATCCTACTGGACTTCTAAGCCAAACGTACCCAAATAATCACCCGGCCTCATTAAGGACTCTAAGGTGTATGTGTGACCCCATTTGGGGTCAGCCGGAACTACCTACCTACCTACCTATTTGGCATACTGCCTATGAGACTTTTTATATCGGTTGAAGAAACTTCTTCCCATGACTTGATTACTGCCAATGTAAGCTCCATAGTACTATTGTACGTGGTGTTGTTAGCATAAATCCTGCGGACCAGCAACGCCCACAAGTTTCCCATCCCACTCCAAAAACCGAACATTATTGCCTTCCCGGCTGACGTGGAGTGATGCGTTGTCCTGTTGAAAAATGAACTTTTTACGCCTTCGACCGCGAAGAAAAGGCAATAAGTTCATTTTCAATATTCCCACGTACTCCATGGAGTTCATATGACTGCTTGGAAATGCCAGCTCCAAGCATCCAGACTCGCAGAACGCAGCCCAAACCATCAAAGATCCCCCAACAAAATTTCTTTTAGAAAAGGGGGCTTAGGGCTTCTTTCCCTAAGTCCAAATTAAACTTTTTCTCATCCGAGAAAAGGATCTAGATAGAAAATTTGATATTTACATTACTTTATAAATGCTTGTTACCTTCGTCCAGTCCAGTTGCCGTATTATTCCTGGCGAATTTTATCCGGGCTTCTTTATGACTGCTGAGCACTTTTTATACTCTGTACCGAAGGTACATAGAGTATTATAAGTTTGTGCAAAAGTATGTAACATCCAGAAGGAAGCATCTTCGACCCCATAAAGTATATATATTCTTGATCAGCATGAACAGCCGAGTCGATATAGCCATGTCCGTCTGTCCGTCTGTCCGTATGAACGCACAGATCTCAGAGATGGTAAGAGATAGAGGTTTGACGTGTATGGGACATATGCTTCTTATGTCTGCAGGCAGATCAAGTGTATTTTCAATTTTGGCCACGCCCCCTCCCGCCCCCGCAATTTAGAAAAAACGTCATATCTCCCACAGTTTTGAAGATAGATGGCTTGTTCCTTCTGGACATATTTAGTTATTAGAATAACTTATCGTTCTGCCAAAGGAATGAAGAAGATCGGATGAACGGTTTTCGAGTTATGATCAAAAGACAAAATTTCTTGGTACAGAGTATGTTATAGTCGGGCTTGACCGACTTTCTTTCTTGTTTTTAATCGCTTCAGCAAGACGAAAAAACTAAGCTGAGCTTACAACTAAAGCTGAACGTGAGTGAGCCTTAAGTTCTGCCGTCAGTTCGCCGCAACTTTCTTTCCAACTGACAGCCTAAACTGACACTGACTCAACTGTTCTCTCAAACTTTTAGGAAAAGTGACCTTATATTTAGGTGACCATTTCCTCAATTTGGTCTTTTTATCATGAATATTGAAACAAAGGCAAGTTTTGCTTTTGGAACTGCTTAATACTAGTTCTTAATGAGAGCCGGAGTCACAATTGGAAGTCCAGCGGCGGGTTATAAGCTGGAAATAGTGGCTCGAAGAGTTCTTAACTAAGAAACAACCTAGCGATAGCCAGCAAATAACTTGTGGAAGAAGCCTTCATATTCTACACCAGCCGCATAGACTTAATACCTAGACTCTTCCAATTGTCTGTTACTTTGTTGGAAGAAAGCTGCTGCCTAACAATCAGTGTAGATGAAGACAGCTCAGTTGGGGGATAAGGCAATGCTTACCCACATGTATCAACAGCCAAACTTGCAGTTGGAATCCGTTGGATATACTTGAGCATTTCCTTAAGTAGCTGTTGCCCTGAACCACAGTGCCACGGTGTTTTGGCTACTCCCCTGCCTTATGCCGGCTGCTTTGTGGCGCAAGTTGTTTGTTTTTGGCATTTTTATGCTGAAAGTCGGTGGGGGATGTGCATTTTTAGTAGCATACTTTCCCGGGCGTGGGCCGCTGACACCCACACAGACACCCAATTTGCATTTGTGCATTTTCAAGGCAAAAATTAATGTTTAATCAACAAAGTGGCAATGTCCCGTCGACTGTGGCCGCGGCCCGTTCAAACTAGCGAAATTGCATCAAAGAAATGAAAATATTTGCCATGCGTGGAAAAAAAAACACACTCAAATTGTAAAAATGTAAACAGCAAATTAAAATCGAATCGGGGGCCCCCGATACCTGCCGGGGGGTATTGGGGGGGGTTGGATTTCCGCTAATTGAAAGCCGCTGCCTTTGCGTTTTGCTGGCAAAGACAAATATTGCAGCCGGCCGCAGCTTTATGCATATTTAAAATCAATTAAGTCAATAAATAATAAAGACGAGAACTTGCTGCAATTTAATGCAAATGCGGCGCCCAGCGGGGCAAACAAACAGGGCCAAACGGCTGGCTGGCTGGTCAAGAAGTCAAGACACGCTTCAAGTGGCCACTCCGAAATGGCCACGGCACGACTCGTTGGGCCGCAAGCGGAATGAAAGGCGGGCCGCAGCAGCAACAAAAAATCAACCGCAAATGCTGAAGGGGTCGCTGGAGCAGGCCGGTGTTCCATGCAGTTGGCCACAAAACAAGCGCATTCTGCCGGCCAGGCCAAGCGAGCGAGCGAGCGAGCCAAGCGAAATCAAACGACCTAAACGACAAAGGGTAGGGGGCGGAGGGGGGCGAGGGAAGTGCGATAAATGACGGAAAACAACAAGCAAATCTAACAAAGGAATCCCTCTGGCACATGCATGTGAAAGTGGCACAAAAAGGCGACTTCATAACCGGGCAATCAGCCAGCCAAGCCAAAAAGTATGCAACAAAAGATGCCAGCACACACACGGACACGGACGCCGCAACCACCCCAACCCCACCCCCCCCTTGCCACCGTGTGTGTGCGTGTGTGTGTGAGTGCATCTTTTTGCTTTCGTTTTAGAAAACTCCAACTCGCACGACATCCCCCCCACTCCCCCGCCAGACAAAAAGAAACTGCAACGAAGCAAGGACGAATTTTTGGGCAATTTTTTTGTCCATCATGTGTTCTGGTGTCGGTGTGGCTTTGTTTTCCCACTCAACACTTGTTTTCCTTTTGCCGCACACGATACGCCACGCCGCGTCACGAGTCCTTCGGCTTGCTGGTTTTTTTGTGTGCCGTGTTGGCCCACATTTGGTATGCCTTCAAGCCAGGTTAATTGTGCACTTGTCCATTTCGGTTATGTCAATTCAATACTCATTAAGGGTTCTTGCGGCCAACTTCTACTTCGGAGTCTTCTCGGGGAGCTGCTAAAAACCAATGTGGCCCATAAAGACAGCCAGCTTGCACTTCTCCACACACACACACACACACACACACCAGGCTCAACAGGCTGCGACTGCGATGGTATCAGTCAGAGCTAAAGTAATGTTTCGTTTGCGGATTGCCTTGGCATTTTGCCTACTTTGCCACATCAAATGGCAGCTCAGGAGCTCAGCGGCACAGTCTGGGTGCGCCATTTAGAGACGAGCTGCCAAGGTGAACCAAAGTCTGTCACAGAGTTTACGGAAGCAGCCAAGGACTCAAGCAGATTTGTTTTCTTTACGAGTTCCAAGTCTTCTCTTAACTGGTCTTTCAATTGGCAGCCAGTTGATCTCTTTCCACCTTTGTGTAGCTACCAATTTCATAGCTCAGATAGTAATTCTTCCATTCGGCTCTTGTTTAACGCTTCGTCGACTGGCTGGGTTGATAAGCCTTGAACCAAGTATGTCCTCTTTCTTGCTGCACTGCCGTCTACACAGAACTATGCAGCGGAGAGATTTCGGAGAGCTTTTCTCGGTTTGAGGACATTAATAGTATTCTAACCGTTTTTATTTAGCAGATCTTCAAAGTTCCCATCAACAAAACCCAACTACTGGGCTGTCTTCGCTTTAAGCTGGAAAAACACTTTGTTTATATTTCAAAGGTAATGAATATGCCCGAGACAAGAATCCCAAAAGCTCGTTGATCATGGAAAGAATTGGCAAATGAGTGCAACTGCCTCGTAAAACTGGAGAACCGCTTGCAGTGGCAGCATTCCACTTTTGCGAAGTGGAAGCCATAGATAAGCGAAGTGCGGCTGACCTACAAATCACTTTCATGCAACTAATTCAACGATGATTTGGGCCACTACCAGAATAAGTGCAATTTTGTAAATGCAACACCACACAGACAACATGGTCCGCAGGAATGTAGCCCATGCAATCTGAGAGTATGAGCGGACATACAACACATCTGGGCAATTTGTCCTATATTATACAAACTTCGTTTGCTTCACTTCAATCAAAACATCTTATCAGCAGAGAAGGCTAAAGGAATCCTCAATGGAGAGCATTTACTGTTACTACACAAGCCCCCCTGGGAAAATTATAAACGAAGACTTTTAGGAGTTTACCTCAAATACCTACCATATAAGATAAGTCTTACTTCATTTTCGGTTTGTCAGATACCAAGTTGAGTACTATGTCTTATTGTGCAATGCTCAAAAAATATATAAGCCATAAGATAAGTTATACCATCTGTACTTTTCGGTGACCGATAGGACATTTCAACCTGATACCTGATCGCCACCTAATCGTTCCTCAGTGCAAGGCACAGACTCCTGCCCAAGCAGACTCAAGTGCCAGCAAGTGGGTGCAGAAGAAAGTAATTCCGATCTTTTCGATAGACAGGAAATCCCTTTGTAAGCCTGAACAGAGACAAATAGGCAGACCGCGTCAAGGCGTCAAACTTCTGGCAGTGTGACAGCATTAGAAGTCGGCTGATGACAGGACCGGTAGGCCCTTGAAGCAGTACTGTACAGACCATCTACTCTATCCATAGGTAACAATCAGCAATCTTTGTCAATTTGTATGGATTGCTCCTGGCCACAGAGTTTAGTATATTAAAACTTTGATCACGATTCTAAAAGAAATGTTCAAGTCAAGACTTTTAGGTGGCTTAAGTAGCCAATTTTGTACATTTTTAGGCAAGTTTTGTGAGCCACCCCCACATAAGTTTTGACTCCCTTTGATATTATCTTAAAGTTCAATTTTCTAAGTTCAAAATAAACCCTTCCAAATAATTATACGATTTTTTTGAACACAAGATATACAAATTTTGCATACTTGTGCTTGCAAAAACAAATTTGTCTGCCGCCCAAAAGTATGCAATGCACAAACAGTGAACTATTTGTACAGAATTCTAGTGAATATTTACAACAAAACCCCTTGCCGTTCAAAATTTAGCTGTATTCAAAGCCCATGCAACCAAAATGATCTAAGAAACAAGAAAGAAAGTCGGTCAAGCCCGACTATAACATACTCTATACCAAGAAAATTTGTCTTTTGATCATAACTCGAAAACCGTTCATCCGATCTTCTTCATTCCTTTGGCGGATCGATAAGTTATTCTAATAACTAAATATGTCCAGAAGGAACAAGCCATCTATCTTCAAAACTGTGGGAGATATGACGTTTTTTCTAAATTGCGGGGGCGGGAGGGGGCGTGGCCAAAATTGAAAATAAACTTGATCTGCCTGCAGACATAAGAAGCATATGTCCCATACACGTCAAACCTCTATCTCTTACCATCTCTGAGATCTGTGCGTTCATACGGACAGACAGACGGACAGACGGACAGACGGACATGGCTATATCGACTCGGCTGTTGATGCTGATCAAGAATATATATACTTTATGGGGTCGGAGATGCTTCCTTCTGGATGTTACATACTTTTGCACAAACTTATAATACTCTATGTACCTACGGTACAGAGTATAAAAATCGCAAAACTGTTAGGCTTAGTTTATTTTAAAGTTAAGCAGTAATACTTGTGGATAATATCAAAGGGAGTCGAAACAAAAGGAATGGCTTATCCACAAAGGGTAAATACACGGCCCTGTTCCCAATTCCGAGTCGGTTTTCGTGCAAACGTTAGTTTTTGTACTTAAAATAGCACAGTTTTCTATGAAAAGTAAGGAAAATGTCTGTGCCTACTAGATCAGGTCGTCTATTTTAGTCGAATTGAATCCCCTTGGCATTGAGCTGTCGGTTTCAACTGCTGCAGCAATTCCGATTTTTCTCAAACCTGATTAAGTACTCTTTGAAATGCTTGTCGCCTTCCTTATAACATTTCTATGTTTAAGCTCGACAATGCAACGTTTACACGAAAACCGATTCGGAATTCGGAACAGGATCGATTGGCATTTTAAAGCAACTTGAAGGGGGTCTTCTGGACTAGAAAAGCAAGTTTTGGGATTTTCTTTTCTTTTCTTATGAAGGACCCCATCTGGGGTCAGCCGGAACTAACTTTCCTACCTTTTTAAGCGTCAACAACGCCGCAACGAAATAAGCCGGAACAAAGCGATTTCCCTTAAGGCTTTAATGCTATGTGCAGCATTTTCAAACTGAGTTTTGATAACGTTTTGTCAATGTGTAAGATTTATTTATATAGATTTAAGTGAGAGTTGCGGTTTTACAGAAATGAAAGCAAGAAACCGAAACTGCTTTAAAAGTTGTCATTTCTAATGATAATCTAAGTGGAAATTCTAAACTCAGTTTAGAGTGAGTAACAGAGACACTAAGACAGATACGTCTAACCGCTTGTTTGCTATAACCCGGGGCTTATCTCCAACTCCTGAGCAACTAAAATACTCTGAAAAACTTTTGGGTACAAAACCCAAACACACAGCTGCAATCAGCTTCTCCCGTCTCATTTGCCCCTCTGACCAACTCCCAGCCACTCCTATTTCCGTGTCCAGCACTGTAACACAATCAGATCCACACATATGTGACCGAAAATGATGAAGAAGAAAAAAGAGCGAAATCGGCATGTGATAAGCATGCGAAAAGCCACATGCAAAAGAGATGCGTGAGGCTGAAAGCCTCGCCGTCTACGGATTGGATTGCCATCGCTGGCCGCACAACAAAAGGCGCTCCAGAATACGAAAATCGAGCATACAAATCCCGGTTTGTAAGCCAATTTGCACTTAGGCTTATCTAATGTCATATCATTTGTATAATGTTGTGTTTTGGCCTGATACTTGATGCCTACTGTAGTCAATACGTGGGGGCACTGTGCATGCGTGTGCATGTGCGTGTGCGTGTGTGCGTGTGAGCCTTATCCTGCGGGGTTCATTTCTAAGCTCATTTATGTTTATCACAAATGCGTGCCAAAGTGTGTCGTTATTCTTCCTCTTCGGCTGCTGCTTCTTGGCAGCAGTGGCGCGAACAAAAACATTTCAAATATTCAAAAAAAAAGACGTCACACACACGCACACATACGCACTTTCAGCCACCGCTGCTGCACACTGGGACCGCAGCGTGAAAATTTACATTTCGTAAAGCTTGAGAATAGATAAAAAGTTAACATCGCCATAGCAAGTTGATGTGAGTCGATTATTTCTGTAAAAGACACAGCAAATGTAAGAATTCTTATCAAAGAAGACATTTTGAGTTCCGATAGGAGCAGAAGGCTTTCCAAACTCAAGCAAAAGTAAACATAAACGATGAACAATTGAACAATTATGTTCCGGAGCTTGTGAGATTAAAAGCGCAGTCACTGGCCGGCCATTGGAGCCTGATAATAATAAAACAAAGGCCCTTATTTAACTTGAAGCATTGCCGAGCAGCCTAATATTGCACATTATAAGCTTTATTCATTAATCAACCTAACTTGAAAACGAATACAAGAACCATTAAAGAGATAAAAGACAATTGAACCACCTCCGCAATACTTGTAGAATAAACAAAATGAACAGAATGAACCTGAATGAATATAATAAACAGAATGAGCCCAATTGAAGTGAGTGAATGTAGAAGGTACTGAGTGAACAGAAATAAACAAAATGAACTGCAATGAACAGAAATAGAAATGAAAAGTAATGAATTGAATAAGCAGGAATGAATAGGAATTGACAGGAATATAAATAAATGAGACAGTAGTGAAAATGAATGAACAGAGTAAATAGATCAACAGAAATGAACAGCTAAACAGGAAAGAATCGTAATAAACAGAGTCAACTGTGTAAACTGGACTAAAGAGAGTGATGCAAATGAATAGAACGAACAGGAATGAACACAATAAACAAGAATGAATACAATAAACTGGGCTAAAAGCAGAACAAACTGAAATGAGCAGGCATAAAACGTATGAAACAGAATGACCAATTATGAATAGTAATGAGCTAAGTTTACTTTATAAACAGGACTAAAGAGAATGAGACGACTGAATGGAATGAACAAGAATGAACACAATAAACAGTAACGAGTGGAATGAATGGGAGTTAATAGAATGAGAAAAGAAAGAAAGAAAGTCGGTCAAGCCCGAATATAACATACTCTGTACCAAGAAGCAGTCTTTTGATCATAACTCGACAACCCTTCATCCGATCTTCACCATTCCTTTGGCGTATCGATAAGTTATCCCGATTATTAAATATGTCCAGAAAGAACGAACGATCTATCTTTGAAACTGTGGGAGATATGACGTTTTATCCATATTGCGGGGCGGGAGGGGGCGTGGCCAAAATTGAAAATAAACTTGATCTGCCTGCAGCGATATGTCCCATACATGTCAAACCTCTATCTCTTACCATCTCTGAGATCTGTGCGGACAGACAGACGGATCGACTGACAGACGGACAGACGGACATGACTATATCAACTCGGCTGTTGATGCTGATCAAGAATATATATACTTTATGGGGTCGGAGATGCTTCCTTCTGGCTGTTACATACTTTTGCACAAACTTAATATACTCTATGTACCTACGGTACAGAGTATAATTAACAGATAAACAGAAATGAAGGAGGGAGGAGTTAGCTGCATATTCAGGAATCAAGGGAATGAGACGTGTGAATGGAACGAACAAGAAAGAACACATAAGAAAGGAATGAATTGTATGAACAAAAATAAACTGAGTAAGCTGAATATTCCGAAAAGAAAGCAAAGGAAGCGAAGAGAGAATAAGCAGATAAGAAAAAAATAAACAGGAATGAATTGAGCTTTCAGGAGTGAACTGGAGTGAATAGAAATAAACACACTCGATTTGAATAAACTTAATGAATACAAATGAATGGTATGAACAGAAACGAATGATATTACCAGAAATGAACAAAATGAACTGAGTAAACGGAATAATAATAAGAATAGGCAGAACGGGTAAATGAACACAATGAACACCAACTTTAAAAAAGGTAAGACTTATAAAGCTTTGATGAAAGTAATGCTATATAAGCTGTGCTCTGATTTTAACTTACTTGTGAATTATTTATTATTAATAGTCTGTACGTGGGTGGATACTCAGTACATGGTACTCAGTACTCGTTACTTAGAACTTGCTACTCAGTACTCGTTACTCAATACTCGTTAATTAGGGCTCGCTACTCAATACTTGTTACCTAGAACCCACTACTCAGTACTCGTTACTCAATACTCGTTACTTAGAACTTGCTACTCAGTACTTGTTACCTAGAGCTCGCTACTCAGTACTCGTTACTCAATACTCGTTACTTAGAACTCGCTACTGAGTACTCGTTACTCAATACGCGCTACTCAGTACTCGCTACTTAGTACTCGTTATTTAGAACTCGCTACTCAGTACTTGTTACCTAGAACTCGCTACTCAATACTCGCTACTCAGTATTCGGTACTTAGTGCTCACTGCTTATTACTCGATACTCAAAACGAAATACTTATACCTTAATACTAAGTCTTCAGTACTCAATACTCAGTCTCCAGTGCTGGAAATTTCACACTCCATACTTAATTCTCAGTATTTAGTATTCAATAATCAGTACTCCATGGTTAGAGCTCGATAATCAGTACTCCATATTCGAAATTAAGTACTTAATACGCAATATTCGATACTCTATACTCGATACTCAGTCTTCATAGCCAGTACTCCTCACTCCCGAACTGGATACTCCGGTAGCAATCTTCTGTTATCGACACTTAAAACTTGATAATGAGTACTCTATACTCAGTACTTTAAATACCAATTTGCGATACTCAGTACTCGATAATTCAGCGTTCGATACTCAATACTCCTTGCTCAGTGCCAGGCACTCCCTACTCAGTGCTCAGTGGAGAACAACAACACTTCGAATTGTCTTCACATCAAGAACTCAAAAGTGGTCCAACTCTATCTTGGATTTCATTTAGAAGACACATTCCGCCCATAGACTTTCGCCCCACTGTGCCGCCACACTCAACTAGTCGCGGCAGGTTCTGGCCATAGAAATTCATCTAACGGCTGTAACAGGTAATTGAACTTGGTTATATGGTGCTCGGAATGGCAAGGGCGCTGCAAATGGAAATGGAAATGGAATTGAATGACGCCCGCGTTGCGTGGAGTGCCAAATGTGCCCTCCAGGCCAAAAGATGCTCGCTCGCTCCTCCGCACTGGCGGCAAATGTGTGCGAACTATATAATGTGGGCATAAAAAGGATTTGCCGGAGTGTGCGTGGCGAAGAAGTCAATTTCGAGTAACATGTCAGGAGGGTGGGTGGTGGAAATTGCAAATTGTGTATGCCCTGCCATAGTTTCAGCCAACTGTTGAACTGTTGAATAATTCATGGCCAACTGGAGATTTGTGCTGATCCCCTCAGATGGCAGCTTAGCGCCAGCTTTGAAGCCAACACATAACTGTAAATCGCATAAGCAAATCACCACCAAATATCGAGGGAGGGGGGGGGGGGGGGGAGGCAAGCAGCATCAATGCATATTTGAGCAGATCCTCGAGGCCAGTTGCATCCACCATCCATATCCACCCACCCGGCACGGCCACCCACAGGGATTTCCCCGCTTGTTGTCTTGGTCTTGTTGTGTGGCACTTCTTTCTTTTGTTTGCCCGGCAGCAACAGGTGGCGCCTACTCCTACCACCGCCCACCCAACCTGACCCAATCAGCCAGCCACTCGGCCCCGCTGCCCACAGCCACTGCCACAGCCACTGCCGCTGCCCATTGCCACTGTGCCACACACAGCTGAAGGACGTTTGGGGCTCACGTTTCTTTCCTTTTTCGCAGTGGAACTTTTTGTGCTGCTGCCGTGCACTTTCCACTTGGTTCTTTTGGCTCGCTGGCTGCCTGGCTGCCTGGCTGGCCTCGTGTGCGCACTTTTCTCTGTTTCTTTGCCACAGAGATGGGGTGCACCAGCTACTGCTCCTGCTGCTCCGGCTCCTGTGCTGCTGTTTTGGTGTGTGGGTGTGCAGCAGCAGTTGGCATGTTTCTGGGTTGCTTGTGCTGCTGCTGCTGCTGTGGACGTGGGCTTGTGGAGGTGTTGCGCTTGACATTGAATTCTGAACAGGAGGAGTCTAATATACTTTTTTGCTTTTTGCTGACATAACTTAATCCTCTAGTTGTTCCATTGTTCGTTGGTTTTGTGTGTGTGTGTGTGTGTGTGTGGGCAGAAAGGCTGCGTTGAGTGGGAGCAACCGCAATCTGTACATTCATTGATAAGAAAAATACACAGAAATGGGGCCAGAGCATTGAGTGCCCTCAACTCTTCCATTTGGTCAACTTGTTTGACTTGTTAATGGTTACTTAAGTCACTCTCAAAGTGCATAATTGTTCCAGGAACAAGCGATTCCCAATAAGATTAACATTCTGCAGAGCAAATGGAGACTGCGAGACGTGTGTTGGTCGAGTGGACTGAGATGTCGGTGTCAGTGGTTGCTGTCTTTCCACTCTCAGCCAAAGCTCAGGCTTCGCAGAACTGTCACTCGCCACACTAACCACCAATCGCTCGTTACTTCGCCGGCTACAGGTAAGCAATAACCGTAAACTAATTTGAATTCGTTTTATTTATTGTTGGATATGGCATAATCGATCTAATCTACTTAATGCTATCTAATGTACGGCACAGTCAACTTAGTTGATGGTTTGAAAACTGACGGTGTCGCTCAGTTCCAGTGGCTTCCACTTCACATCGACGCTGTGGTGGGCTGGCGGTTCCACATCGTGGCAGCTGCCCGTGCAATTGGGTTTCTTAATATTATCAACTGGTTCTGCAGCAGGAAAGTAAGCGATTGAGTCACAAATGGGGAACAAGTCAACGGAACTTACCAAATGCATGATCATGATCCTCCTCACAGTTCTTGGGACAGAAGACAATCTTCAGATCGATGGGCTCAAACACTTTCAATATCAGCTCGGGCACCTTCTCGGTGGAAAGTTCGCCGTCGCCGGTGGTGGTGGACACTAAAGAACGATTTGCATGAGTCACTGGGGGTTTGTTAAGTGGGGTTAGGTGTACGATTTGCTTGTGGGCCTCCAGCAGCCAGGGCTGACTGTTGACCTTGAGGATCTGCTGGTGTGTGGTGGGAGTAGTTGTTGTGGTTGTTGTGGTTGTTGTTGTTGTTTTGGGAGTGTTGTTGCTGCTTGTTCTCTGTAGTAAACTAATCTTGTGTGGTATGAGCTCATTGTCATTGTCAGACTCAGCTGTTGGCGGGGAATGCCTTTTGAGATTGGCTGGACTAATGGTTGCATCATTTGGATCGTCATAGTCTGCATATTCATCTTCCTCATCCTGGTCTGAGTACTCCGACTGCTGTGTGCTACTCTCGTTTAGGCTGGAGGCGAGCGCTTTGCTGGTGGTGCTGCTTAGTTTCTCCTTCAGCAGATTTATGAGCAAATTTTTACGAGCTGTCAAATCCTTGACTGTTGCTGGCAACTCATTTGGCCTGGCCTCATCATTCGCATAGTCCAAGTCCATTGCATGGGCCTTGAGTATGCCTGGCACTGGCATACTTGAGCTAGTCTCCAGCAGATCTTTCAATGGACTCACCGCCGCCTTTTCTGTGGAATTGTGTGTGTTGCTCTTCAACTCGTTGTCCACATCATCTGCATAATACTCGGCCGAGTCACCTGCCTCATAATCCGCCTCTTCGGCCAAGGCTTGGGTCACATTTTGCCTCTCGCCGCTGGCCAATTGTTTGAGCGAAAGACGCAAAGATTTGGTTATGAATGGCTTAGAGGCCATTTGGGAGAAGGTCACCCGTGGCTTGGCGGTGGTGGAGGTGGTGGATATCAACTTGAATAGTTTCTGCAATAGCTGAGCCGCCGACTGTGTTGACATGGTGGCGGTTTTGGTCAGTGGTCTGGAGGTGGTGCTGGTCGAGGTGGTGGTCTCTTCTGTTGCTTCAACTGCCGCCTCATCGTTCATGTAATCCATGTCGTTGTGGGTTAGAAAAGTGTGAGCGGGTGGAGGTGTTGCGTGTAGTTGTTGCTGTTGGTTTTTGTTGGCAATTGCTGCTGTTGCTAGATGTGTGTGTGGTTGTTGTTGTTGCTGTTGTGGTGTACAAGCAGGTTGTGTTTTCTTGATATCTGTAAGACATTTGAGTGAGTATTGTCAGTTGTTTCTGTGTACTAAAGTGAAATCTATTTAGATTTGCTTCTGGCAGGCCTTCACACATGTATGGCAGCCACTGACTGTGGGTGTGTGTGTGTATATGCACCCCTAGGA